>JAQPZY010001672.1:1925000-3190000 GCA_029931535.1 Margaritifera margaritifera | reverse complement strand
TATTATATTATATTATATTATCTGTTTATCTGTATGTATGTGTGCGCAGAAGTATCTTTTCACTTTGTCTTCAAATTTTAAAATGATGAAAAGTGCAGAATATCACATAACATTTTCATAGTTGCGATAAAAAGATTTAATATCCAATTTCTGTATACGCTCATATCTTCCTCTGGGTATTGTGTATGCTATGCTTATATTTGGTTTTTATTTTATGAAGTGAATTGAAAAATATTTTTGATTTTAATATTGCCATCCTATTTCATTTAATTTTTGTTAACAAAAGTTTAATTATTCATTTTAAAATTAGTTTTTCATCAATATATACATTTTGACATGTTCTAATTCCATAACAATATCATATAGAGTTATTCCCGTGTTCTGTGTGGAAATAGAGGCAGGGCTCAGAAAAAATAATTCCAAACACTCGTCCCTAGGGACGAGTGAGTTGCAACAGTTATTCGTCTCTCTGTCCTCATTGTACTCGACATAGTACACTTCTACACTACACTGCTTAAGCTTTTGCTCAAGAACCACAAGTACCTGATGCAAGCTTGATACTAAAATAGGTCAAAACTATGAACGTATTATGTTCTATACATATCTCCTTAAATAAACAGACGAAATTTTTAACTTGAGAAATTACAGTTGCACACATAGCCCTTGCCTTCTTAGAAGCATTCAAATTTACATTGACCCCTTTCAGTAATATAGGTGTCATTGTGATGTCAAGAAACTCTAATTTTCAACGAGCTATCACATGTCTTTAAGAGTTGGATTTGGGATAAGTTAAGAAACAAAGAATGTCCAAGTTTAATTATTTTTGTCAGGTCAGACATTTTTACGCTTGCCCCAGATCCCTGGTTCCCTGGTATTTTCAAGACTGTGCAGCTTTATGAATATATTGTCACGCCAAAGTAAAGACGCCAGCGGATATTTATATAAGTATATATAATTTCTTTTTAGAATAAAAATGTCGGTAACTTCCATTTCAAAGAAGAATTTCATCTCCACCAACTTTTGTACTGAATGATCCATTTTAGTCAAACGTCCTTTCTAGAGAGCTACCCAAGGGTGCCATTAAAGGGAAGATTGCTGATTGGCCAAAATAATTGCAACGTTTCTAGGTCATGACTCCAATTAAATATATGCTTTATAAATAGATTACACTGGCATGCATTGTGTGAAATTTGATGGAAGTCGGCTGAGAGACTTAAAATACTTACTTCCAATGTAAGTTGGCAACATTTCTCTTGCGAAAAGTAGTAACTTACTTATAGAACTTTCTGCTGGCGTCTTCTGTTTGGCGTGACAATGTATCAATAAAGATTCAGTATTGAAAATACTGGTAACCTAGGGCAAGTGTTAGATTGTGACCAGACGAAAAATCTCAAAATTATGACATTCTCTGTCTCATATCTTCTCAGAGGTTTGACTCATAAAGATGTGTGATAGCTCGTTGAAAGGAAAACTTTCTCCACATCCAAATGATGGCTAAATTACTTAAAAGTGTCAATGTAAATGCGAATACAATTGATAAATTACTGATAAGTGTCAATGTAAATGCGAATACAATTGATAAATTACTGAAAAGTGTCAATGTAAATACGAATACAATTGATAAATTACTGAAAAGTGTCAATGTAAATGCGAATACAACTGAGAAATCGAGGGCTAAGTATAAAACTGCAACATAATATGTTCATGATTTTTACCCATTTTAGTATCAAGCTTACATCGGGTACCTGCGTAAAAAACGAAGTCAGCTTCCTTTGCGATATGTTATGGACTGATAAACAAGCAGGCAAATTAGATAAAGGTAATCTATAATTGACGCACGCTAAATGTTAAATGATGTTGAATTTTTGGCGCATATTAAAGGTAGACAATGAACTAGAGATTTTCTCTCCAGATGCAAATATGCATCTACTCGGCCCAGGGACGAGTACGTAGTAACATTTTATTCGGCACAGCCAATTTTTACCCGGTCAGGACAAGAGGACGATTGGTTTTTCTGAGCCCTGAGAGGACATTCTGTGATTCTGATATTCTGTGTCAGAATTGTCGATATGCTTGTGTTTACATCACGTAACTCTTTGTACACTAAAGAAATATAGAAGCAAAACACGATTTAGAAATGAAATAATATAATCGATAGGAATGCAGTTCTCAAACACTAGTGTTGAATTTGAGCCTGCGCGTCACTTAGGCTTTTGGTAAGGAAATCGACCATCAAGAACAAGAATCATGACGATTTGAAGAAATATATATATATATATATATATATATATATATATATATATATATATATATATATATATATATATATATATATAAATACATATATATATAATTATTATTAATGATGTCGCCCATCAAACCATATTCTGCTTTAGTAGGCCTTCTTCGCACACGATAATTCCACAAAAATGTTTCTTTGCACGTTTCAAACGAGTACACATCGTGAATTTGAGCTAATAAAAACGGGTCGCCACTTTGAAATAAAACATACTCTTTGATTAATAGGTAGTATACGCCCGAAACTCATGTCCAGTTCTCAGCGTTGGCTATGGATGGTCGATTAGCGACAGTCGTCGCACGCGTGACACGGGTTGCTTATTGGTACGCACACAAACCTTTTGCAGATATATGAACGAGGCAGATTTTGAACCCTCGTGGTTTAAAATGTTTCCGCGTATTCAGGCAAACGTTTGAGCTCTCTAACTGTTTATAATAATTATTTTTATGTAATCCATCAGTTTATCGATTACTATTAATTTACAGGAAAACCTTCCAGAATTGTGCCTTGTGCCGCTTGCAGTGTTGATGTTCGGAGTAGATCTAAAAACTGTACGAATATACTTTTTAGAGCTTATATATATATATAGTAGGCCTTCTTCGCACACGATAATTCCACAAATATATATATATATATATATATATATATATATATATATATATATATATATATATATATATGCGTGTGTGTGTGTGTGTGTGTGTGTGTGTGTGTGTGTGTGTGTGTACCTAGTCCGGGGTCCATTTACACCTAAATGTAGCTGCTTCTGTTTTGGAACGGCACCAAATAAACATGTGCAAACAAAAGGTATGATCAAGTGACACGCGAAATAAGAATATTAGAAAAGTCAATTACAACTCATTTCTTGTCATAAGAACATATATAGTTGGATAAATTATGCAAAAATAAGATACCAAGCTTCATGAATTGGTTTTATGCAAATTGTAAAACTTTTTAGGACAAGTATACTTATAGATAATACGGGTTGTCGCTTCCGTGCGAAAATCTCGCAAATCACCACTGTCACAGAATTGTATGTAGGAAAATGTCTATGAAGAAAAATGTAGACGTGTTTCGTTGCCGCGTACAGCGTTACCTGGGGGTGAATTACTTTTTACCATGGCGATTTAGAAATAATGATTTATTTTCACTCCCTGGCACACACACAAAGCGTCGGTGGTGGAGAATCCGTTTTATCTCGAGTTCCCTAGCAGTGGATGTGACCACGATCATAGTAATTATAGCCGAATTTTCTCTGTATAGTCACAATACAGATGAGTCTTGTCAGGAAGCTGTCTATTTTACGGAAGCAATCTTTAGTTGTAGAGCTGTTTCGTGGAGTCGTCGAACTCTGACGTTTTGTGTAACCCTAATACTACGGTCACTGGTGACGTTGGTTCGAAGGAAGGTACTGGTTTACTCAGTATCAGGGGTAAAAAAAAGGTTCTGGACCGACGGGTCTGCGGGATAAGGAGGTTATTGAGGGATCCTTCGGCAGGCTGGGAGGAGCAGACCACGAGAGGTCGTTCCTTCATCATTTGACGGGAGCTGTAGAATCGGAAATATCTCGCGATTAATCATACATACATCACATTTGTTGATGAGTCATGCTTGTTTATAATTCCACATGTCAATCATATATGTTGATAGATTCCTCACTTTGATCATATTTATTGATAGATCCATATGTCAGTCATATATGTTGATAAGTTCCATACATTGATTAAATCTGTTGAATATAGGATCGTTTGTGATTATTTGTTGAAATTCCATGCTTTGATTGGTTCCATTTAAGAACGATATCACTTTTGTTGAAATTTGTGTGCCTGAGTAAGATGTCAGATTAATTCATCATTCATTTGCATTATAAATAAACATCTCATTCCCATAATTGTTTTAAATTGTTTTTGCTAAATCCAATCCCACCCGGCTTCATCCTGTTACAGCCAGACTGTGACACTAACTGACAGAGTACATCACGCCCACTTTTACACCAATACATTCAACATCTTTAAAGTACAGTATAAAGGTGTTTACGTTTGTCGCTTATGCTCAAATAGTGCTGATGGACTTGATGGTATAGATGATATATATTTTGGACAGAAGAAAAAACAAAGAAAAATGGAAAGAGTAATACCTATAGACAAAAATTGGTTGTACAGACCGTTACTAGACTCTCGGTTCTATAGAGCTAAGCGAGAATATAGGTGAACGGAACTAGCAAAGCCAATTGGGGCAACCTCGGCTTATTCTGTTAAGCCAGGGAAAACCTCAGAGGCACAAGGGGAAAAACAAAAACAAAACAGCACAACATTCTATCGCAACCAACTAGTACACAGCCTACGATCAGTTAAACATATTCAAGCAAATAAATGTATTGTTGACTACATTTAGTTTTGGAATACACAGTGACGTATCATTTTGTCACGTGATCCAGTCATGTTCACTTGGATGAAATTCACAATAGCGGCTTCTGTGATACATCCGAAATTTTCGACGCAAAAAGGCCGAGGACGCCCCGATTTTAGCAGAGCATGGATTTGACCTATTACCATACGCAGGGTGGAAATAAGTTGATTTCAACTCGACCGAACTTACCTATATATGGGTTGCGTTCAATAAGGCTAAACTTCGGTGACGTTTGGCTAAACACTAGACTAACAATCATACTGTTACGTACTGCCAGCGACTGACGCTAGGTGGCAAAATCTAATACTCGCCGCGTGTAATGCATGCAAATTTTGTTTCACGCACTGAAGAGTTTGCCAACCGAGACATATAAATAGGGGCGAGGAGAACCAAGACACATGGTTAATTAACCTTGAATGTCGTACGCCTGACGTGTATTTAGACCTATTTACTCCACTGTATTGGTTAAATAAAAAAATTTCAAAAGGAAAGTAATGTTTATTTGGTATTCTTAGATGAGCACGGTTTGAAAATCAAACAATGCTATGACAACTCGATACGACTATTTGTCCACTGTGTTGAAAATTCACCTGAGAGGACAGGTCGTTCAGTAGTGAGATAATTCCACGCCCAAAGTGCATGATTACATCCTTAAGGAACGCAGCCCAGCTCGCTTTATCGTCTTAGGCTCAAGCCTCTCGTTGTGCTGTTCGACCATACTGTGCATTAGCGGTACACCCAACAGCCAAAAGTGTTTCCACAAAATGGCTGCCGTTATTGATGTTTTCAGCAATAGGGTCTTTCTGATGGCGATACAAATATATCGATAATGAAAACACATGGAATTTTTTGTATGGACACACTTGGTAAGTAGTCACAGGTTTTCCTGTTGCAAATAGTTAGTAGAATTACGTCCCTTTTGTTTATATGGAGTCTGCAAAACAAAAATGGGCAGACACAGGGCCGGCGCAAGGGCATTTTGCGCCCTAGGCGAAGTTTCAGCCTTGCACCATCCCCCCCCCCATTAACTGTCTAAAATTAATATTGTGCATTAGTATGAATAAAAATTCTGCATCTGTTTGCCTATTTCTATTTTAGACGCTTATTATCTTCTATTTGACGCTATTTCTCTTTCTTTTTTAATTCATTCAGTTTTCTGCCCCCCCCCCCCCCCTTCAATTTTGCCGCCCTAGGCGACCGCTTAGTTTGCCCAGTGGTTAAACCGGCACTGGGTAGAAAGGAAGAGAAATTGAGCAAAGAACAAAAAGAAGTTAAGAAGTTCAGTTATGCGTTGAGATTTTTAGTGGGCCAAGAATATCAGAAATATTAGGAATATTTCTAAGTAGGTATAAAACTACAAGTTCAATAGAAATATTCAACGAAGTGGGAGTCCTCGAATAACTGATGCCAGGATGAACCTCCAGCTGTTACGTATTGTTAAAAACAACCGCAGGAAATCTTAGAATGACATTACGAATACTTTCAATGACAGCACACCTTTGAAATTATCTGAATCAGCTGTGAATAGACGTTTGAAATATCATGTATACGAAAAGAAGGGTAGTAAAAAAAGAAAATTGGGATATAGAATAACAATCGGATTCGTAGGCGGGCCTGGTGTCGTACTAAATTCCGTATGACTGTAGATAATTATTGGAGAAAGTTAATATTCTCAGATGAAACTCGGACAGAGCTTAATAGAGACAGGAGGGTATATATTTTGGGATTGTATTACTTAGTGAGTACCTTCTTCCCTATAAATGGCAATATAAACTCAGACAAATATGTAGCTGTTCTTGAAGAAAACTTGTGACCAGTTGTCGCCAACGTATTTCCGCAAGGCTTGTGGGGTATTTCAATCGAGAATGCACCCCCCACAACACACACACACACACACACACACACACACACGCGCGCGCGCGCACACACAGAATGCCCCTAGATATACGATGCAGAGGAAACAAAGAACTACAATCTAACCATGATGTGGCCAGCACAGAGCCAAGACATCGGCTTGATAGAAAATGTGTGAGAAAATTACAGATTTAGTTACACAGTGGAGTGCATGGCATTGATTCACAGGAAGACCTCATCAATGTTGCCAAATAAATTTGGGCATCTTTCACAAAGGCCCACATAAGATTCTTGTATGCATCTCTGCCTTCACGAATTAAGCATGTACGTACACATGATTGATGTATTACTGAGAGAATCGAGACAGGGAATACATTTTTTACTACAAGGAAAAATGTATCTTAAGAAAGGTGTGTTAGCTCGAGTGACTATATACGGCGGCAAGTTTGTGGAAATACTTTTGCCCTGATAATATAGTATTTGGCGTGCATATCAGTGCAATAATTCATGTCGAATAACAGAGCGCTCTCCCCCCTCCCCCTTTCGTCATATTTACTTTCTTGCACGAAAACACCGTGCCATCATATCGTGCGAGCAATGTAAGTGTAGAGGGTGAGAACGAGAAAAGTGATGGTGGAAGTAAGAAACAAACAAACAAAAATGCATGCCAGAACGAACGCAGATTTGAAAGATTTTCGTTAGTTGTATAGGGGGAAAAAAATAAAATCGTCTTCAAGATCTCGCTTGGAGGAAGAAAAAGACAAATTTTCATCCCCATACAGTCAGAAATAATAATAATAATAATAATAATAATAATAATAATAATAATAATAATAATAATAATAATAATAATAATAATAATAATAATAATCTTTATTCTTTTTGAACACAGGCCACCGGTCCAGATTATATGCATATATGAAAAATATGGTACAACCACGAAACATAACAATTCTAGAATTAACACACCGACACTGTAAATTTTGGAGATTTATCCGTAATTTTTTTAGATTTTTCTAGATAAAGAGCAAAATTATATAGGATATTAATATTACTAATTCTCTACATAAAGTTATAAAACTTTATGTGATTTGCATTACCATGAACGTACGAAGGTGGCCGAGTGGTCTAAAGGCATTCGCCTTTACAGATCACTGACATCTCACCTCTGTCCGCGTGGGTTCGAGTCTTGGTCTCGGCCAACGTGGGTATGTGAGAAAGCTTGCCAGTAGCTTCCCGTGGGTCGGTGGTTCTTCCCGGGGTTTTCTCGGGTTCTTCCTCCACCAAATTTACTAGCCTATCATGTGCTGAAAAATGGCGTTAAACCCATAACAACAACCAAACAACGAAGGTAAATAGGCATTTCTCAAATTATCATACATTGGACATTTAACAACAAAGTGAAACTCATCTTCAATATCTGCACAAAAAGGACACAGTCTTTCAACATAGAGGATATTTTTAAACTTACGTATATTTACCATTATAGGAAATAATAATAATAATAATAATAATAATAATAATAATAATAATAATAATAATAATAATAATAATAATAATAATGGGCCAAATGTAACCAATATTGGATACGTTAAAATTGTCCCATAGATAAAATGAGTTTGGTCTACTTTGGCGAGTTTAATTCAAATAACTACGGCATAGTTTGTATTCTAATTTTAATCTGTCGACATTTGAGAATATACAATTGTCCATTAATTCAGGGACAACTTTTATATTAAGGAACGTTAAAAAGTTTGAATGTTTTATTGTATTCAGCCAATAGTAATAATTCCGTGAGAGGGAACAATTATTGCCAAACAACTTTGGAACAAATTAGTGTGAACTGTGTGACCCTGTATTGTTTCGGCACACCAAGTAAGCACAGAAACAATATTTAAAAGCAAAATGACACATTCTGTACTCATTTTGGGTATGTTTATGTAAACTTTTACTGCCGATGGTTTAATTCAGAGTAATTGAAAATAAAATGAACCCTTTGTGTAGATTATGAGGGTTATTGGTGCGTTACGTCTGATTGAATTTTATTATTTTGACACAAAGCTTGCGGTACTTTATTTGCAATTTCTTACTTTACAAATTGATTTAAATGCTAATTACTACACCAGTCAAAACCAGTGTACTGTACAACAACCGATCAGAGTGCCTTCCAGAAGTGGTCTTTATGAGCAGGTGGTCTTTACGAAGAGGAAATATGTACTGGACTGTGCATATGTTAAGAACTTTCACTTAGCACAAAGGTGATCATTATATACATAGTTGGTTAGATTGTATTTGAAGAATAATGTTTCGATATATAAGGAAATCCAATCAGGAACTCGCATACCTATACATAAATATTAATTATAGTTAGTTATTTATTGGTTGCTTTGATCGTTAGTTCATCTCCATGCAAGGTAATAATATTCCTTATTTAACATCTTGGAAAATTTGACAATTCCTATTCATGACAATAACTGTCTACAAATAACCAAGCAGATAAATATTAAAATAAAAATTGCAAAAGCATTCAACCAAATGTCACACCTTTGTTGTCTTCAGCTTCTACATAATGCTCACCGGAAAAACCTCAGTGTATATCGATACCTCAAAGTCGGATGACGACCTACCCTCTCAAAGCGAAGCAGACGAAACGGCGTCGCTGAAGCAAGCAGACGATATTATGAATGAGCTGTTATCAGAGGGTGATGGGAAGAAAAAGAAGCCTTTAGACCGGTCACAGTTTGGAAAATGTGTCATCCAGTATGGTGAGCAAAGCTATTTTTTTTTCTGTATTTCATAGGAGAAAAGACAATGCATGCATACATACATACATACATACATACATACATACATACATACATACATACATACATACATACATACATACATACATACATACATACATACATACATACATACATACATACATACATACATACATACATACATACATACATACATACATACATACATACATACATACATACATACATGCACTTCTTTTGCTCCAGTTTATGAATGACTACCATTGCATTCCCATATCCTGAGGATAGCTTTCAGAAAGGGTGTACCTACCTTAACTCTGAAATTTCTATCTTTTAAAAAATTGGACATAAGGTCAGGTAGTCGGCCTCTTATACCTAGGCTGAATATAACATCCCATTCGTTAGAGGCGGATCCAGAAATATCGTTTGGGAAGGGGTGGGGAGGGGTAAACAAGTAGGCGCCTACTCTGCCCCCCCTCCTCCTTAGACCTTAGATCCGCCCCTGTTCGTTATGGCGTAGTTCCATGTGGTGTCATAAGCTTACTTCAAGTATAAAAAAAAGATGGCTAATATAGCTTTCTCCAAGCAAAAAATGATGGCGAATATATGCTCTTTCTTTAAGAAGGCTTATCTAATAAATGTTACAATTCTGGCTGGCTATATGGTCAGATTGCTTCTCTGGTGTATGAATCCACATTGAATCTCTAATAGCAGTCTTCTGGATTGAGATACCAGAGAACGCTGTCATTTATCATTCGTTCCATAGTTTGCAAATACAATGAAATGTCTTAATCCAGGAACAGACTGCTCATTATATGTCGACGACTCTTTTTTTTTCTGCTATAGATTAAAGGTTATGCATACTACTGAACGTCAACTACAGCTATGCTTAAACAGAATTCAGAAAAGGTCAGAAGAAAATTTTAAAAAATTGTCTAAATCTTAATCTGTTTGCACTTCTGCCGATTTTAGATAATTCATGATGACCCCAAACTCTGTTTGAAGGTTCTCTTATCCCTGTTGTGAAAGAGACAACTATTAGGGCTTATCTTTGACCGTACACTAACTTTCCTTTCGCGTATTAGATACCACAGGGACAACTGTAAAAACACAAAATCCTGGATTTAATATGCGGTTTGGCAAACAGTTTGGGGATCAGACCGGAAGGTTTTACTCCGGATATGCAGGACTTCAGTAAGATCTAAACTTGACTTTGGTTCGTTGTGTAGGAATCAGATTGCAAATCTTACCTGCAGATGCTTCATCCGATACACAACCAGGGATTTAGACTTGGTCTTGGAGCATTTACAACTTCCCAATAAAAATGAACCATCATTTTATCTCAGACAAACGGACACTTCAGTATACTGCCAAAATATTCTCTAATCAATCTAATCTCGCATATGATGTCGTCATTAGGCCCAAATATCAAACATTGTACGCTGAGAAACCAAACATTTTTCTATCTTTTGGCAAACGAATTCGTCCTCATCCAGAAGCGACAACAATCAAGGTTGCCAATACTGTAATATTATATCTTCCCAACTCACCACTTAAGCACTTAGGTTATCACTTCTTCCCCCTTCCCTCACCCCCCCCCCCCCATATTCTCACAGTCAGACATCCGCAAAATGGAGACAAGGTTGCAGCTGCCGTAGCAACACCCCACTGTGCCTTTTCGAGCCAGTTACCAGATTAAAACCTACACTTTTACAGCATAAATTACAGCCATACTCAAGTCTCTGAACTATATTGAAACTCCTGACAAAACAAATTTGATCATGCTTTCGGATTCACATTTCACACTGAAAGACTTGCAAAACCTTAACTTGTACAACCCGTAATTATCCCAAAATCTTGCAGAAACATGATTTGCTCATGCAATCTGGAAAAAAAAGTATTCTGTGCTCTTGGGTGCCTAGTCACACTGGTGTTAAGGATAATGGAAGGGTAGACAAAGAGCAGCAAAACTGCTTTGCAGTCACCCGTTTCCGAATGGAAAAATCCATTTACTGACTTAAAATATTGTATGAATCGGCATGTTCTTTACTTGGTAAAATATGTAGAATGAAAAAACTTCACAAACAAGCTTCGTAACATCGACACCATTTTGGAGAGTGTCATCCCTAATATAAAACAAATCGCAGAGATGAGGAAGTATTATGCCGATCACGTATAGGGCGCACACACACCTGATTCATACATACCTCCGGAAGGGTGCTTACCTTGCCAGTGTCCACTGACAGCGGAGCACATTCTTGTCGAGTGTATCGACTTCGCTCATGTGCGACAAACGTTGTTTGACGTGAACTCAGTTAACAAACTTTATCATGGTGTAACACCACAGAAAATATTGGACTTTTCGAGGGAAGTGGTTTATATAACAAGTTTTGACCCTATATTTTAAAGATTTGTTTACCATTCTCTTCTATACCATTTAAAGAATTTCAACGGCTTTACTTTTTATCTTTTATTTTGTAGCACTATATAGTTTACGTTTATTTGAAAGGGTTTATCTTCATTAAGTTTTTCTTTTTTGCTATTTTTTTATCTTTTCATTTTTAGAACTTAACTCTAATCTGCATTATATAGTCAGTATTGTATTGACTTGCCTTTAAACCCTCTACATACATACATACATACATACATACATACATACATACATACATACATACATACATACATACATACATACATACATACATACATACATACATACAAACATACATACATACATACATACATACATACATACATACATACATACATACATACATACATACATACATACATACATACATACATACATACACACACACATACATACATACTTTCATAAGTACACACATACATACATACATACATACATACCATACATACATACATACATACATACATACATACATACATACATACATACATACATACATACATACATACATACATACATACATACATACATACATACATACATACATATTTTGCATAATAATCCATACTGGCGTTCTTTCTGCTATTGTCGCGTAAAATTTCCGTAGTTCTAGTTGAAGAAGATACAATTGTATTATTGAAATTGTGTTCAGATGCGCAATAAACATTCGGGAGAAGAAAAAAAAATGCTTAATCCATGCGGGTTGAGACGAAATGTGGGTAGGGTAGAGCATTGCATGCTCCATAATTTCCCAGCGGGTAGCGGGATCATCTGTCGCATTTTGTAAAACTCAAAGTACTATAATACGTATCATGCATAATACTGTCGATTTATTCATTCTAAAAACCTGAAAGTCTTTTGGAATAGTAGAGTACGTTATTAGAATGCAGGCTGAATTGACAAATAAATGCCACTGATACAATTAATAACAGTAAGCCTTGACAAATATAAAAAATGACTTAGTTTGATAATATTTATCCCAATAAAAGCACAGCCAACATTCACAGCATGCAAAAGGTTTTGATATTGAGACTTTTATACAAAAATAAAGAAATAAAAAGTTTATTTCTGTTCTCTAAACAGAGGAAGGAAAGAGTTTTGGTGAGATTGCACTCATTAGTGACGACTCTGTTCGTAACGCCACCATCATCGCGGATGAAGACACAGATCTACTTGTAATCTACAGAGATCTTTTTAACAGGTCAATGAAGGTACGTACATTTTTACCTATTACTTTTCATTCTCTTTCTTCTCCATACTTTGGAAATTAATGTTTTTTTTATTTCTATATAGTCATAAAAATTATTAATAACATTATGGTATTCTGTTGAATTCTTCTGTAACATTATTAAAAAGAATTACTTTAAAATAAATGTTAACTTCTCTCGAACTGCACAGAAAAGAAATATGGAATAAAAGCCACATCAGATATCTAGAATTTCACTAAGTCTAACACAGTACGTCACCTTTGTAATATTAAAGACTATATATGTAAGAGATACACTGCCATTGTGTTCAGTTGTATGTCCCAAGTATAACCAAGTATACTATTTCCTTAAAAACAGAAAAAAACTTCGACGCCATCGATGACGTAAGGATGTACAAGAGACTAAATTTAAGCAATAAATTAGCAAAGTACACGGATAAAACTCGTAAATGAGTTTATTTTGACAGATTACTGTGATTGATATCATACATGTTTGAATATTACCTCATTACGATTGGATACAATACCTGCATGTTGAAAATCTCATTTGATACAAAAGTTCCAATTCAGTGTGCTCAAAGAAAATATGTTTATTGCCATGAAATCGATCGACTTGACATTACCAAGGCAAATGTCGTGAGCCTTCAATACGCCCTTTACTGACTCATAGAGCGAAATCGCATATCTTGATTGCAAATCGATTGCTTTCAACCAGAAATAGCACCTTAATGTGCTGATAATGCGGTAGATATGCTTTGACCCGGAAAACTCGATAGAATGCCGGTCCCTGTCGAACTAAACTCGACCACCCCCCCATTTGTAATTTATCTGTCCTTTTAGATGCCTAGATGCGATATTGTACCCTTGCGTGTAAAATGTATTTGTGCATCTTTTACCTGGGACTTGCATACTTGGTATTTTAGTTGCAAGTTTTATGAACTGTCATAAAATTTTCTATAATCTGTTGCAACATATAGGCCGATTTAATAATGATTTGCTTCCGCAGAAGTAAATAAAAGGAAACACGTAACATGCTATAGCTAGCTAGCTGGGTGAATAGATAGATAGATGGGTGGATAGATAGATAAATATATAACTGGCTTGATAACTCGCTATCTATATAGATAAATAGATAACAGGGTAAATAGATATATAAATAGATAGATAGCTGTGGGGACAGATAGATATATAGATAACTGGATATATTGCTGGGTTGATAGATAGATAGATAGATAGATAGATAGATAGATAGATAGATAGATAGATAGATAGATAGATAGATAGATAGATAGATAGATAGGTAGATAGGTAGGTAGGTAGGTAGGCAGGTAGGTAGATAGATAGATAGATAGATAGATAGATAGATAGATAGATAGATAGATAGATAGATAGATAGAAAGATAGAAATATGCCCGACTATTTGCATTTCTTCCCAATGATTTCCCTCAGAAAAAAAAGTTGCTTATTCGACCTACGCCAGGGTATTTGAGTCTCCATGAAAATTAGTGTGGAAAGGAAATAATGTCACAAGAGAAAAAGAAACAATGGCGATGCGAATATAATAATAATAATAGTAATACTACTACTACTACTACTATTATTAATAATAATAACCACCCAAACAACCCCCCACAACTGCGGGGGGGGGGGGGAGAATTTGTTGCTACGCTACTGTAATAATAATAATAATAATGTTGTTGTTGTTGTTATTATTATTATTATTAGTAGTAGTAGTAGTAGTAGTAGTTATTGTTGTAGTAGTAGTAGTAGCAATAGTAGTAGTAGTTGCAGGAAGAGGAGGAAAGTAATTTTATTATGTAATTTGGACTTTGACAAGATCAAAATTAATTTTCAGGAATCTATTGTATTAGATAAATCTTGGTTTCAATTTTACCTTAGATTTTAAAACCCAATAAAAACGATGGCATTTTACAGGCCAAGCAAGAAAAAGAGTATGCCGAAAGAAAAGAGTTTATAGAGAGTTGTCCGTTATTTAAAAACTGGTCCTCCAAATTCAAGCATCTCCTTGAGATGAGTATACGCAAGGAAGAGTACCTCTTTGGGACCTGTATTGTACGACAAGGGGAACCCGCAGATGGCCTATATTTCATTATTAAGTGAGTACAATCGGTAGATTTGTTTTCTCTTTCCATACATCGTGAATTCTATTTCTCACCTGTATGTCTGTCTATGATTCAGCTTTTTCTCATTTTCTTTGTTTCTTTGATGATTTTACAAATTTTGCATTTGACTGATTTTCTCTGTTTATAATGGTATGTTTGACCTTGCATTCAGCTGTTTTTCTCTGTATGTATTGGTATGTTTGACTTGACATTTTACAGCTTTTCTCCGTATGTATTTGTATTTCTAACTTGACATTTTACTGTTTTTCTCTGTATGTATTGGCATATTTGACTTGACATTTTACTCTTTTTCTCCGTATATATTTGTATGTTTGATTTTGCATTCGGCTGTTTTTCTTTATGTATTCGTTTATTTGACTTGGCATTTGGCTGTTTTTCTCTGTATATATTGGTATGTTTTGTCTTTGCATTTTCATATTGACGCTACATCTGCATGTTACTCAGATTAATTATTTAATAATCAAACAAATACAAAATCTCTATTAACGACTTAAACTGCACCGTTTATCGTGGATGTTACAAAGAGGTGGCGGTAGCAAACAAATTAAAATACTAATTTGTTTAATATAAGGAATAATGTAAACTCTCATAATCTACAGGAACATTAAATTTGTGTATCGTAAGGACGGACAATACCAATATTTTTCCTAGTATTATCCCTCATAAAAAGTAATATATATATATATATATATATATATATATATATATATATATATATATATATATATATATATATAATGAACATAGGGAATCTTTTACACAAATACTGAAGGAAAATTTTCAGGCGATGAAGGAAAAAATAACTAATGTCATGATTCTTTGAAACAATTTACTTCTTGAATCAAGATGCACTTTCCCACTATTAAGAAAAAAGTAAATTTCAACCTAATTCGCAGATACAACCACCCTTGTGGGACAGAGAATGTAAAAAGCAAAATATGAAAAATATATACGAGTACGTGGATTTCGGCTTACCAGTTCCAGTACTGGTTTAAGGGACTACAGGGAGTTCAAGAAAACTTTTAGATCACTGTGTAGGTTAAAGAAAAACTACTATCAGGATTGTCAAAGGGAGAACTAACAAGTTATAGAACAAACCCATGTTTATTTTGGAAATATTTGAAGGGAATGATCCTTATAAAGGACCCGGAAATTGTCTCAAAAACAGCCGGGTACGATTATTTTAAAGAGCTCCTACAAGATGAAAACCCAATGAATAGTAATCTTGACAATGCTGACGATGATACTGTCCTACCCGAAACTGACAATATCTTGGATGATATAATAACTGACCAAGAGATCATAACCAGTTTAAAGTCAATGAAAAATAAAACTCATGGACCTGATATAATTCCAATTATCTGTTATCAGTTGACCAGTAAGAGTGTTCTACCATTCTTAAACTCTCTTTTTAATACAATACGTGATTCTGTATCGAGGTATATCTCTAATTAATACACTATGCAAGGTTTTCACAAATGTTGTAAGCAAGAATTTACTCTTGGGCAGAAGAAAATAATCTCATCAATGAGGCACAAGCGGGGCTTAGAAAGAAATATAGCACTATCGACAACATGTTTAATTTACAATCATCTGTGCAAAAGTATTTATCCAAAAGTAAGGGAAGATTTTATTGCCTTTTTGTTGATTTCAAGTAGGCGTTCGACAAAGTTGATCATGGAAAACTGTAAGTTTCACTTATCCTTAAGGCTCTCCACGGTAAAATGATAAATATTTTAAGAAAAATGTATGCATCCTTGAAGAATTGTTAGAACTCCCACTGGTTTGACAGATTATTTTAATTGCACTATTGGGACAAGACAAGGTTGCGTGCTAAGCCCAATTTTGTTTAGTATGTTTATAAATGACCTGATCTCAGAAATAAATGTAGTAGAGGCATACTAATCACTTCAGACATTGAAGAACTCTTTGCTTTATGGTACACAGATGATATGACAAACTTCTCTGATAAAGTTAGATTGTTGCAACAACAAATAGATATTATAGGAAGCTTTTTGTGATAGAACTGGCATGAAAGTAAACCTCAACAAGACAACAATAATGGTATTTAGGAATGGAGGGGGTATGTGAAGAGAACGGAAACATGGTATTTTAAAGAAGAACAAATACAAGTCGTGCCTTACTGTAAATATATGGGATTATTTTTTTACACCAAAGCTGAAATGGTTTATGGCTAAAAAAATGTTAGTTGCACAAGTCAACAAATCTGTACACGAATATTTTATTTATAAAAAAGGTTCGGACAATTTCATGTTAGAGATATGTTCAAAATATTTGACTTGATGATTAAACTATCATTATGTTATAGAGCTGAAATATGGGAAGTGCAACTTCGATTCTGTAAGAGATCTTTCTGTTTCAAATACAACAAATGATTGGGTGGCTAAATGGGAATGCGGTAGGTTCCCTCTCTTTACAACACATATGGTTAGGTATATAGAATACCGGATTAAAATTATGAGATTATCGGCTGATAGATATCCACATCAGTGTTATATTATGTTGAAAAAGTTAGACGAAGTTGGTAGAGTCACATGGGCTACAAAGATTAAAGATATGCTCTTCCGATATTTATGGATAGCCCAAGATGTTGTATTAGGGGCCGGAGGCATATATATATATGCTTTAAAGTTAATGTTATCAAGCATTCTCCGGTAGAATCCAGTGATAGCACTTTCCGCTCTGTTTGGTGTATATTTGTAATTCTCTCTCTCTCTCTCTCTCTCTCTCTCTCTCTCTCTCTCTCTATATATATATATATATATATATATATACTCTTATAGTCCATACAAATCATACTTACAGTTTTGCACTAGATAATATACATTTCATTATTGTTAAACTAATTACATTATATTTCATAAGTTAATTCTCATATCAAATGCATAATGAACATATTTTCCAAGATTAATAAATTCATTACTTTTGTTAGACATACATAAACTTACTAACTTAAACATCCTATGGTGGGTATCGATTCTTCTTTGGACTTTACAACCTCCACCCCCCCCCCAAAAAAAAAAAAAAAAATCCTCGATTTGTTTGAACACCCATACCATTTTTGCATAGTTCAAATTAGAACTAACATAGACATATCTGAAGCGTTGTTTTGGTGTAAAATTATACGGGTTTGTATTGTAAAGTAATAAATTCATCCGGGTACTTTTCAAACTACTCAATTATCATTCTATTTACAAATTGTCAGGTCTTTTTACCAAACATGCACACCGAAATACAGTGTGGATAAAACATCAAAAATTCGTAAATTGTGATGAATCGCAAACTTAATTAAGCAGGAAAGAGATAGATCATAAATCTACGAAAAAGTCACTCTGTTCTTGAGACTAGGACGGATAAATCATATTATTAATAATTATATAATACTTTTTTAAATATTTGTTCTGACAAGTAATTATATATATACATATTGCAGTGAAAATCAATTATGGTACTTTATTAATACGTATCGAATTTGTTTTTTCATATATACATGCTTTGGTAAAAAAAGGAATAAAAGGTAACTTTGACAATGCCAATACTTTTTTGTGTTTAGTAGAATTAAAATAAACAGAGTATATAAACCTTAATATAACAAATGTTCATTTGATTATAAACTGATTCATTTTATAGAGGTCAAGCAAAAGTCCTTGCAGAACCCTCTCAACATTGGAAACAGTATCCTTTCATTTTGACACAAGTTGATCCTATTGAACAGGAACTAGGAAGGTGAGATGTATATTTCAACACTTATATGTTCGGAATAACTAAAATGTATTCCACTATATAAGACGTATGTATGTATGTATGTATGTATGTATGTATGTATGTATGTATGTATGTATGTATGTATGTATGTATGTATGTATGTATGTATGTATGTATGTATGTATGTATGTATGTATGTATGTATATGTGTATGTATGTGTGTATATATGTATGTGTGTATGTATGTATGTATGTATGTATGTATGTATGTATGTATGTATGTATGTATGTATGTATGTAAGTATGTATGTATGTATGTATGTATGTATGTATGTATGTATGTATGTATGTATGTATGTATGTATGTATGTATGTAAGTAGGTAGGTAATTAGGTAGGTAGGTATACACCAATCCAAACACTCTTCTCTGTGTCTGAGAATCTGTATGTCTGTCATTTGCATCAGTTTACGATGCCCTCTGAATTATAGAGGTATGTCTGGGCAGAAATGTTCCTTTCACATACTCGGTGTGACACAATACCACTGGCCCACATATGTCAGCGGTTTTAATACTGTACACAGATGTTGTTTGATCACATAATCACCGGTTGAAACGCATTGGGGAAGTTCGTATGGCGCCAGAGAAGGAAAAATAACTCATAGGAAAAGAAAATGTACATAGCATATGTTGGGAAAAACGTATTAGGAGATTGATTCAAACGCTACAAAACTTACACATGTACGTTAAGGTAAGTAGCACACGAAACCCCCAAATAAACATGATTCTTAATGTTTTTGTCGTATATACATACATTTTCAAGGTTTTCTCAAACATTACAGAACTACTGGGATGGTCAATTAAAAACTCCCCGTGCTGACACAAACTTGTTCGTCGTTTTCGCCAAAGGAACAATTTTCAGGGTTAATTGCAGTAAGAAAATGAATCTATGATAGTAAAACTCCAGTTACACAAGTTTTTTTGTTGTTGTTGGCACAAATGTCTTTTTATATGGAAAATATAGCCATTGGAAACAAAGTAAGGAGAGAGAAATTTTCATTATTTGTTTTCAAAAGGGATGCAAGTCCACTAGTATTACAGCTGAACCAACTTCTGGACCGAGTCATCCATTAAGATGATCCAACTGTGTAATAAAATCAGTAAATAAAAGACCCTAAGGTATGTACTAATTATGTCACAGCCAATCAATCAGTCTTTATTTCCTCCATAAGAAGAGTTCATTTACAAATATAGAGAATAGGACAGAAAGAGAGAAATTTAACAATTTACATTGATGATTTCGGAAAACATTCCAGAAAGTAATTGATACATATTAAACTAATACAGGTGAGGAAGGAACAAATGGAATATCAATAATTAGGAAACACATGCAAACATACAAAATGGTACATAATCGTTGTACATAAATATAAAAAAAATTTATTATTACAGTACGGGTCCATTAATGATAATGACTTTACTTTTAAAGTGAGGTCTTATAGGTACAAAGTTTTTAAGAGCTGATTTGGGGAGTTTTGCTTTTGACAAATGTTTGGTCTTCAGGCTACGAAGTACACTTGTGATACAAGGACTAGAAACTGGAGTGAACAGATCTGAAAATGGTGAAGTTGTGTTTTGTTTAGTCAACTTTCAAAGTCAGTTCTTAAGAGTTTTAGTAACTGTGATTCGTCGTTATTTTGGTTAAGTTCTATGTGTAGTTCAAGTCCAAACTCGTCAAACACGTACCATTGAAAGTCGTTGGCAATTTGTCTTGTTAATATACATGATGCGACCACATGCTGAAGGAGGTCGGTATACTGCTGACCACATTTTTTTTACAGTAACATCATGACGTGGCTTTAATACCCACATGGATGCTATAAACCTGGTTAATTTTGCGTTCATAATCATTCTCCGCAGTGCATTACAGAGTGGAAGGGCGTATTTGTGCTTGTAAGTGCGAGATCTAGAAAAATCATGTCTATTGATTTTGTTGCGCCAAGCAATCTCTTCCTTTGCAAGTATTGTCATATTGACCAATTGTTTCCACTGAGATTTGTTAGGGAAAATGAATTGATTAACGAAGTTCAGGAGCAAATCTGTAAGCTCATACTTCTGAAGTACATTCCAAATATCTGGAATAAAACCAGATTGTACAGATTGGGTGCTATCAAAATGCATGTGAAGACATATGGGGAATATTTGCTTGGAGATGGTGTTATTGGACACGGTGCAGAGTTTACCTAGGAAGAGAAGTTTACGCCGATCAATTTCGGTTGTGATTCTTATCATCCCCAGCATTGATTCACACATATCTGACCGCGTTTGTTCATGGAATCCCTGAATTCTTTTTGCTATAAAGTGTTGCAACTTGTTGAGCTCCAGTAGATAGCCTTTTTGAAGTTCATTCCAAGGTTCAAAGCCGTAGATTAATGTTGGAATCATGATTTTCTTATATAAACTGGCGGATGTTTTGGGGTTTTGGTTTATGGTACCCATCCCAACGTTTGCAAGACCAAAAAAGACATGCCTTGCGCTTCTGCAAGCGTTGCGGGTGCGGTTGATGGAACGACGTGACCTATCCTTAGTATTCATAGGTGAGTAACGGAGTCAGTTTCATGAATTATTTCTTTGCCAAGTGTTAGGGACAGCTTATAATTAGAATTTATTCTCTTGCCAAAAATTATAATATATGACTTTGTAGAATTTAGTTTGTAGTTCCATGTTTTAGAATATTCGTGAATAATCTAACATTTAAGCTAAGTTATCTGGAGAATTTGAAAGGCAATTGAGGTTATCTGCAAGCGTATGGCAGCAGTACTCTACACTTCCAATTTTACACCCTAGTTTGCTTTTTACTAAGTAATGTACCAACTCGTCTATAAGTACCAGATACAAAACTGAGGACAGGACGCCCACCTGTCTAATGCCACGGAAAGAATATTAAGGACTCATCAACGTGGAAAAGGTCAAAGGTTTCTTAAAGAGGTGTCAGAGCAGTCTGCCTGGAGAACTGTAGCCAGCGTTTTATTAAAAAATACTTCAACAATAATTATGGGTTTTTAGTCCCCAAAAAAGACCTCAGTGTGGAAGATACCATCAAGATTCAGGTTGTCCATACCCATGACATTTGCTAATGAAGTGTCACCTTATTCTAGCAGTGATAGCTTTGACTGGATCTCATAGACTGGGATTTATACATGACCCCTGTTATGTCAAAGTTGGTAGTCGTAGGCGATAAATTCGAATTTCTTGATTTCCTAAATTTGGTAAGGGGCAAAAATACCTTGTAAATAATTTTATTCTACTTCTGTTTGTGGAAACCGTCGGATTTTTTGTTTCAGTATGAGGGTGTAAACTATATACTGGTTGTAATGAGTTAAAAACAAAGTCAGAAATGCGAAAGAACAGCAACAAAGGCAAACTTTTGGAATGTTTAATTTGATTGCTATGCGAATAAAAATATTTTTATTTTTTTCAAACGACCTTCTGACCTTATCTGTATAAATTGAAAGATTATGTTCAAAATACTTGTCTATCTTTAGATAAGTATTCGTTTCTGCTTGTTGAAGACAGAACATAATTAGACATCTCTTATGAACTTAGACCTGGAGATTCAACGCCAGAGGGTGAAATAGACATGACCGCCAGTTCAAGGATTTTGACCGGTACATACCCGGATCAACCGGACATCGGTCATAGGATATCCCAAATAGCATTATGTCAAATTGTCTTTGATTTGTTTATCCATTAAACTGTAAAATAAATGAACACATAAACGAAGTAAAGTTCAAATTTTACTATGTCTTCGTTTACAGATTGTTTCTTTGTCGGACAATCAATTAAGTTTGCGCCCACTAAGTTTCATTCAAAGGTGACTAAATTTTGTTTACACAGTTTTTTTGTCGAACAATGAAAAGGGGAGCCGCCAATTAAGCTTGTTACATCTCAACTACCTGAAGGCTATACCGCTCACAGTTAATCTGGTCAAACGATGTTAGAGAAGGGCAATTTAATCTTTTAGTGAACTAAATTTCAAAGATCGGCTTCCCAGTAGGATATTTATTTGTCAGGAAAATTGTTTTTCAATTGGTAGGCTTATATATACCTAGATGAGACAATAACAGGTATAAGTTTAAGTTTTTCTGTTTGAGAGACCAATACTCACCATGTCAAAGCGTGGGCATAATACTTATGAAAACTGCAAACCGACCAAGAAATCTAGAGCTTTAACAGAAAGTAGACATAGCTATTCGCTTGGCTGAGGTACGACAGCAAACTCAGTGCTATATTTTGTGAACTCTGCCAAAACAAAAGAATAAGAAAACAAAACACCCCACCCCCACCCCCAACCAAAAAAAAAAAAAAAAAAATCTTATCGCATGGATCTACAAACTTTTAGGAAATCGTCATTAGTGTAGCAGGCTGCGTGCAATGCCCATGTAAGATTGGTGAAAGCCGAAAATACAGCTAGGGATAAAAAGCTGGTGACATTGTTAGATAAAGCATCTGAGAAAACTGATGAAGCAACGTGCACCTTATTCAGAACTGCATACTTCTTTACAAAGGAGAACTTGTCTATTGACAAATTAAGGTCAATAAACGAGCTCTTGCAGTTAAATGACTCTGTCATTGTCACAGATGTGTATCTGGAGGATATCGTCTGTTCCGAATTCATTAGCATCGTGTCTGCAATTCAACTGGCCTTACAACAGAGAAACGCTGGATTTTACACCCTTCGTATGTGACAGAAGAGAAATTGCATACTCGGTATATCCTAAAAATGTTGTGGGGAAATCCGTAGCAAATCATAGGTATGAACTTATTGCTTGCTGCTACCACTTGGTGAGATCTATGAAGGGGTCGAAACAGTTGTTTTTTTAAAAAAAAATGAATATATATATATTATAAACGGTAGATTCACGTGTTTCTATTAGGTACGTCAAAATGTCCGGTTGCACTCAGGAAAATGTCAAGCAAAGGTCACAGCTATTCAAAATGTTGAGAAAGAGAATACATTTTTAATTTTTGGGGACAAATGAAAGAAAACTGCTATACACGAAGATATCTGAAATGCTAGTTGCCTATAGCATATCACAAATGATCCAACACATGCTGTTCCTACACTGGTTGCAATAATATTGCCATAAAATTTTCTTTCGCACACCTTAGTAGTGGGAGTGTGTGTTCTATAGTCTGGAAAATAATTCTATCTGGTAGTTTCATTTATGTTTCAAATATTTCAGTTATTTATTTAGATATTTTACACATTATTCCCAATTATGCCTCTCTTTATATATTTAAGTATTTTACACATTATTCCCGATTATGCCTCTCTTGAGATATTTAAGTATTTTACACATTATTCCCGATTATGCCTCTCTTGAGATATTTAAGTATTTTACACATTATTCCCAATTATGCCTCTCTTTATATATTTAAGTATTTTACACATTATTCCCGATTATGCCTCTCTTGATATATTTAAGTATTTTACACATTATTCCCGATTATGCCTCTCTTTATATATTTAAGTATTTTACACATTATTCCCGATTATGCCTCTCTTTATATATTTAAGTATTTTACACATTATTCCCGATTATGCCTCTCTTTATATATTTAAGTATTTTACACATTATTCCCAATTATGCCTCTCTTGATATATTTAAGTATTTTACACATTATTCCCGATTATGCCTCTCTTGAGATATTTAAGTATTTTACACATTATTCCCAATTATGCCTCTCTTGATATATTTAAGTATTTTACACATTATTCCCAATTATGCCTCTCTTGATATATTTAAGTATTTTACACATTATTCCCGATTATGCCTCTCTTGAGATATTTAAGTATTTTACACATTATTCCCAATTATGCCTCTCTTTATATATTTAAGTATTTTACACATTATTCCCAATTATGCCTCTCTTGATATATTTAAGTATTTTACACATTATTCCCGATTATGCCTCTCTTGAGATATTTAAGTATTTTACACATTATTCCCGATTATGCCTCTCTTGAGATATTTAAGTATTTTACACATTATTCCCGATTATGCCTCTCTTGAGATATTTAAGTATTTTACACATTATTCCCGATTATGCCTCTCTTTATATATTTAAGTATTTTACACATTATTCCCGATTATGCCTCTCTTGAGATATTTAAGTATTTTACACATTATTCCCGATTATGCCTCTCTTGAGATATTTAAGTATTTTACACATTATTCCCAATTATGCCTCTCTTGATATATTTAAGTATTTTACACATTATTTCCAATTATGCCTCTCTTGAGATATTTAAGTATTTTACACATTATTCCCGATTATGCCTCTCTTTATATATTTAAGTATTTTACACATTATTCCCGATTATGCCTCTCTTTATATATTTAAGTATTTTACACATTATTCCCGATTATGCCTCTCTTGATATATTTAAGTATTGTACACATTATTCCCGATTATGCCTCTCTTGATATATTTAAGTATTTTACACATTATTCCCGATTATGCCTCTCTTTATATATTTAAGTATTTTACACATTATTCCCGATTATGCCTCTCTTGATATATTTAAGTATTTTACACATTATTCCCGATTATGCCTCTCTTTATATATTTAAGTATTTTACACATTATTCCCGATTATGCCTCTCTTGAGATATTTAAGTATTTTACACATTATTCCCGATTATGCCTCTCTTGAGATATTTAAGTATTTTACACATTATTCCCAATTATGCCTCTCTTGAGATATTTAAGTATTTTACACATTATTCCCAATTATGCCTCTCTTTATATATTTAAGTATTTTACACATTATTCCCAATTATGCCTCTCTTGATATATTTAAGTATTTTACACATTATTCCCGATTATGCCTCTCTTTATATATTTAAGTATTTTACACATTATTCCCGATTATGCCTCTCTTGAGATATTGAAGTATTTTACACATTATTCCCGATTATGCCTCTCTTGATATATTTAAGTATTTTACACATTATTCACGATTATGCCTCTCTTGAGATATTTAAGTATTTTTGACCATAATAGCTTATACTTCTAAGAATAAGGAAGTATCAGAGAAGTCGGTGTGTGTGTGTGTGTGTGTGTGTGTGTGTGTGTGAGAGAGAGAGAGAGAGAGAGAGAGAGAGAGAGAGAGAGAGAGAGAGAGAGAGAGAGAGAGAGAGAGAGAGAGAGAGAGAGAGAGAGATGGTATATTATGGAATGTTTCAAGCAGATTTATAATTACAACGCATCCATAATTCTATATATAATATGAAGAGGGTAAAAATAGAAGGACTCATCTTTTTTTCATCATGTTGCAAATGTAATTTTTGTAAATATAATCTGATTGCATTTAATAATACCGTAACATTGTGTAATCTGAAGTCATTAATACTACTACTACTACTACTAATAATAATAATACCGTAAAATTATGTAATCTGGGGTCAAAACCATATGACTCACAAAACATTTATACGATAGACCTTGTTCGTCATAGAAATGACGTACAAATAACTTTTATCTTCTTTTTACAACCACGACTTATACAAATTTGGTCTGTGATTAATCATTATATTTTGTCCAGATAGTCTCAAGAGAAATTTCAAAGAAGCCTGTATCTTTTTTGATCGTCATAAATTCTGACCATGTTAAAAATAAACCCTTCCAAGTCGAAATTTTATATTTTTGGATTATTCCGATATTTGCAAATCATTTAATTGAAACAATGTGCTATATGATAACTCGTATTTGTTGAGAAAATAATCATTTATATTCTGCCATTCAGAATGACTAATTAACAGATACTTACCCCAAGATATCTTTTACAGACTTTATAAACGATGACAGAAGTTTCATATGCAATCTACCTTCTTTTATCTTATTAATAATTATTGCTCTACTCATTTTATCAGGACTTTTATTCCACATAAATTGACAAAATATTTTTCTAACTCTTTTTATAACACCTGCTGTTGTATTTAGCAACGTTAAAAAAAGTGTAAATTTAGATAAAGCCATTGATTTTATAACAATATCTTTCCCATATATTGTTAATTTTCTTCGATTTCACTGCTTAAAAGGTTTTATATATCTTGGGTTTTGTTTTAAAAATAATTTCAACAATCTCTTCTATATTTAAAGATAGCTATCTCCCAATGAGAATTTTACCCCCCCCCCTCCTAAATTTATACACATCTGTATTTGAGAATTCTTTAATGCCACTATTTTTATCACTTTCGTTTTATTGATATTCGTCAATAATCCCAACATGATTGTAAATGAGTATAATGTTTCTACAGAGGCATACAAAAAGTTTTCTGATCCATCTAATATAAAACGTGTCATCTGCATATTGTGCCTTTTTATTTTTATATACATTTATGCATATGCCTTTAATATCATTCTTGTTCCGGACAATAATTCCTAACATTTCTGCTACTATTTAATTTATTCACCAAAATTTAAAAAAAAAAAAAAAAAAAAAAAAAAAAAAATTAAAGCACTTAATGTATGAATGAATCTCCAAGATACATAGTCAAAAGCTTTTTTTAAAAAGTCTCTTTAGGGCCCTGGTTGACCGAGTGGTCTAAGGCGCTCGCCTTTACCGATCAGTGACATCTCATCTCTGTCCGCATGGGTTCGAGTCTCGCGCTCGGCCAATGTGGGTATGTGAGAAAGCTTGCCAGTAGCTTCCCGTGGGTCGGTGGTTTTTCCCTAAGTTTCCCATTTTCTTCCTCCACCAGACTGGCAGCCATATATGGCCTATCATGTGCTGAAAAATGGCTTTAAACCCACAACAGCAACAATATATATATATATATATATATATATATATATATATATATATATATATATATATATATGTTATTATTGGGATACGTTATACAAAAATAATTGTTTCCTTATTTGTTTGTCTTTCACATTCACTTGTACATGTATTTACATAGATGCTTTAACAAATACATGACTGATCTGATGAACGAAGGAAATAGAACAATTGATGGTAATTACGGGGTTTTTTTATAATTAAAAATTTGATTACATCATATATTTGGTTAAATAAACATCGTAAAGAACTAAACAGTATATACATCATGCCTAATGCTCTCCGTCAACGTAAATTCACTTTTATTATCCCCATGTACACATGTATATTTCATAAGGTATATTTATATAGAGGATGTATTTTTCATTACGTTTCATAATGTATGGTCATTTTGCCAGTACATGTCCTTTGTGTCCTTCCTAATTTGTTTTGTATGTTTGGAACATTTCTGTGAAAGAGGAAATAAAGATTAAAAAAAAGAAGCTCACCTGTATTTGATATGAAGATTATGACGTGACTTCCTCTTCCTTGCGTTACCCATATTATTTCCCTTATCTAAAGACATTTATGCCAATAGGTAGTGTATGGGGACTTTTGGTAACTTCGTTCACTTTCTTACTGCAAGCAATCCTGAAATTTGTTTCTTTTGCAAAAATGTGAAACTCCTATGTGCCAGCACAAAGATTTTTGGACTAATCATGCCAGCTGTTCTCGAATGTTTGAGAAAACAGTGAATATACAAGAACATACGAGAACAATTTAAAAATGCGGGTATTCAATGCGGTACATCTATATGCCAACTTTCAAGACAATCTTCGACTGCCAGTGCATTTTCCCAACGGATCCTAGGTAAATGTTCTTTTCCTAATCGCTTTTTTTTCTTTTCATACTTTATATTTTTACAAACTTTTTGGACGTTAGCAAACTAACCGTGTTAGCACAATTTAGCAAAATCCATGTGAGATAGAAAAATTAAACTTTGTATGCATGTTTGTATGCATATTATATTTTCATCTACTTATAGTAATTTAAACAAAATTCTTTTTTTTTTTTTACTTAGACTTTTTTGTCTACAATGTCTGCACTAAGTATACGTGTTTTGCAACAAAAAAAAAAAACCAAAAAAAACCCCCCAATGTATACGTGTTTTGCAAAAAAAAAAAAAAAAAAAAAAAAAAAAAAAAAAAAACAATTCTATTTCGAGGGGGTTACTCACCTTTTTGATGCGTTACTGTTTATACTCAGCAAGAATCATTTTATTATTTTTATTCGTTACGATTATGGAACAGATGATCTTTCGACGCATGCCGTCTTATGACACATACACTACTTTCTAACATATTATTATTTAAAGGCGATTCTCTGCGTGGACAAAGATTTCCCTAGGACATAATTTGAAGAATAAAACCTACTAGTACGTACTTAAAAAAGAAAGATAATAAAAAAATGAGACTTTACCATTATTCTGCAGACATAACAAAGAGAATACGACGAGAAAGAAGGTGGCTAGTTTTACACAGGACCAGATCCGGGTAAGACGCAAAGAAGGTTATGCCGCCGCCGAGAAGAGATACATGTCTCGAACGGTCGAACTATGTTGCGTAAAGGATGAAGAAATTGTAGGTAGGTTTCTCCCGAAATTCGATATTAAAAAAAACAAAACAAAGAAAGAGACAGAATTAAAGAGTGATCTGGGCACTTGAATGAAGAGGCTTGTAGATCACTACCCGGAAAGCTGACTTCATTTGATCATTATGGGCTTTGAATAAAAAGTATGGCTTTATAAAAAAGGAATACACATGATAAATGCCGTTATTACCTCATACAACATTATCGGAATATGATTGGTCAATTATCAAGATATAAAATTCAGTATTTATGTTAAAAATATTCTATCAGGGTGTAAGAACTTCAACAACGTCATAAATAGATCATGTGACTTACAAGCGGGGTGTTTGTAAGTCACATGACAATTGGCAAGGCAATACAAACTGGTTTAAAGAAACTGGCAAAAAAATTCCGCTGTAAAAGTTACATTGTAAATATCTAATTTATGATCCAAATATATGCAACAATTTTGTTAGCTGTAGAAGTGAGTTACTGCGTGGTTTATTAATAGTGGATTATTCCCCTCAAAAAGACTAGATTTTAATTAAACAATGCTGATCCACCTGTCGTTCGGAAACGATTTTTTCGACTGAAGGGAGGTAACTGCTACAACTAGCGTGATGTTTGTAAACAATCGTCTGCATAGCTAACAATAACACGTAAAATATTTAATGTCTAATGCAAATTTCAACGAAAAAAAATGAAAAAAACAAATAAAGCAAATTAACAAAAATAAAATTAAATAAAAATAAAAAATTATGTAGTATTTATGAGGTAAGAAATTAATTTCATGTTAGTTTACCTGAGGTATACGGATGTACCCTCAGTTAAACTAGCATGAAACACCTAGTATGCTATATTCGCGTTCAACCGAGACGGTACGCAGTCTCATATTAAACCAATAACCGTACAATGCCAGATTTGACTGACGATGGAGTCGAATACGGCATGTTGTTTACCGTCCTCGGACGAATGTGAGACAGCGAATACCATCTCGTTCGAATGAGTTGGTTTGGTTTGGTGCTTTACGGCAATTGGAGTTAAGTGTCTTGCCAAAGGACACACCACGATAATTGACCCAGGCTGGTCCGATGGTAGGATTCGAACCCGCACCCTTTAGGTGGTGAGTCCGGCACACTATTATGTTCCTGTGATGTTGAGGCACTTTTTATGCTTGGAATTGTCACAATTTTACAACGAAATGCAGGCTTTTTTTTATTTCGGAGTATTACAGCACTGACCATCCTATAAAAGGAAGGCATCTGGTGCGTGAATTTTGGATTTAGTTGGATCTGTTATGAGCAGGAATTTTTTACTCGATAATGTGGGGCATATGGACAGACAGGTGTAGCTGATGAAAGCTGAAATATTGTTTATCAAAGGATATGACGAAATCAAACAAGAAAAACAACAAAAAAAAGGCAACCTTTTCCCCTCTTTCCTTTATATACCAGTCCACCTTAGTAAGTAAGGTGGACTTGTGTACTGGGGATTCTAAAAAAAATAAACCTTCAGAACGTAAATGGGGCTCTGCTCAATCAAACCAGGTGTTGACTGGTTGAAAAGATGCACACTAATAACTTTTCCTGGCGGGAATAAATAGGAACGTTGTTGTGCTGCACGATATGTGCATTACCGGTAAGAAATTAAAGTCTATTTTTTTCTTCTGTTGCTTGTATAAATTTTAGCAAAGGTTGCAACCATTTGGCATGAACAGATGCAGATTTTATGAATGTCAAACATAAAATACAGTGCCGGCTGTATATTATTTCATGGCATCAAAATGACCAAATTCACACTAAATTAAATGCATGCCAAAACATTCCGTTTATACTTATCTGATTTATTATTATTATTATTCCATGCTGAGTTCTCAAGCGATTATAGTTTTGAAATTGCATCAAGATATGTGCGTACTATATAACAAAATACAAATTTTACATCATCTAAATATGTCTGAATCTAATTATCTCGAGGGCGGAGTGGGTGGGTGTCAAAGGTAACATTTTCTTTGGAAATAGCCTTTAAGATTACGGAAGACAATAGACTTCATGTGTATCATGATTTGTTTTCCATTTCCACTTCACTTGAACCAAAGTATAGCAAGAGAATTACGATTTAAATATTGGCAACAGAAAAATTTAGAAATTCAACAATATCTCATTCTTATTAGAGTACACTACTGTTTACATACTTCGATTCTGTGTAAATATACACTGTGAATCACCGAGATCTTGTTATATTACACTAAAATGTATTCTGTGACTATTTACTATAACGATTATTTTTCTCACCTAACCGCTGTCCTTGGCGTTCAATAAACGTAGTCCTTCATTGATTAATTTAAATGGTGAAAACTACCTTGAACAAGTGAACCTATCTTATCTTACAACATATATTAAATTGTTTTCGTGTTTGTCAATGAGAAGTGAAATTTTCTTACAAATTCAGCAAGGTCAGACGCATTATGTTCTGAATAAAGGTAAGTACTCGAAAGCCCATTTCAAACATACACGTAGACGTTTACATTCAATAAATACACCCGCATTGTTGGATACGTAAATGCATTCATTGGTTGAAAAGGACAAGCTTATACGCATTATAATACACACAGTTCATACTTTGTTTAAGCTTATCTACCGCTGGAAAAACAAAAAAACAAAACAAAAAACAACAACAACTTGGTTTTGATCTTTTTATTCTTTTTATTTTGTCTCAAGGTGATTTAGAGACAGTGCTAGAGTTGCAAACTAGTGCCTTTACTGTGAAGTGCACAGCGAATACAGCAGCATTCGTTTTGGACTACAAGAATTATGAAAGACTGGTGCTGAAGAAAAATGTTCATACAGTTCAGAAACTAAAAGAAGGGGTTTTGAAAAAACTAACAGTACGGGTCGCAACTCCAAACGGTGCGCAGATACCTTTGTTGAAAGTGGTTTACCGTCAGTTATACGATATGGAGCGACCAAGGCAGCAAAACAACGCAAGGAAAGAAGAGATAGAAAAAGAGAAGCAAACCATGTTGTCCCAAATGATTAAATTATATCTCAAAGATAAGGTACCTTTAATAGAGCCGATGTTACCAGATTCGATCCATTATAGGATAATGTCAGAAAGAAGAGCCAAAAAAATGGCATACCAAGAAAAGAAGAGAGAGGAAACACAGAAAATCTTCAACAAAAACAAGCGACGAGTGCCGAGAAGTTTGAAACAGTTACAAAACAGCGTTGCAGAGACAGAGTTAATGAATGACGGAAGAGGAACCACGGATAATTCGAAATTAATTCGACCAAGAACAGCTATCGGGATTGAACGTTATTCCAGTTTCGATTCAATTCGAAGCCGTCGTCCAGAGACGGTGGCGGGATTCACACGAAGTGCTTTTCATCTTACTGAAGTCGACGTCGCGGAAGAGGCAGTTACAACAAAGAACAAAGAACCACCAAACCAAGAAGGACAAGCTGAACAAGTATTCGAACAAATGGAAATGATTCAGAAAGAAAAGACAGAAACGCGTTCCAAAGTCATGTGTTCAATGACGGCAAAATCGGAAATACGGTTGGATGCGCTAAAAGCACACCTCGGAAAATCTGCTGACGAACTGTACGACATGGAAGATGAAAATGATTATTTTGACCGTGAAACTAGTGACTCAAATCTAAAGCGTTTAGAGGAACGGATACGAGAGTTCTGCAATAACGTTAGCAATGGAATGACTCATGAACCGCTCCGCGTCAACGCACTTAAGAGGTTTGAAATAGAAGTATGTATTTTAATAACTAAAGTTCAATTTTTTTGCAGGAAAAACTTTTTACACAATAAACACTGACCGTGTTTTGAATTAGTCTTAGGCTGCGAACTTTGCTTAAACTGTCTCAAATTCAGGGGTGTCAAAACCATATCCCAAGTGGGCCGCTCTTTTGGAGGCATGGGGACTCTATCTGTCAAATAAATGGGGAACCCATGGGTCTGCATCAACATGTACATTCAAAATTTAAAAAAAAAAAAACCCCAAGAGACAGCCCATCGCCGTTCCGGTTGCATATGTTCCATAGATCTTGCAATCAAAGCAATATGATGCACTTTTAAATTAATAGTGCTATGGACCTTTTATTTGTGTATTTATATATTTATAGTCCATTAACAAACAGGTACATTGGTATGCATGCGTCTTGAATGTTTGGTGTGCATCAACAATACCTTGAATATCAAACATGCAACATGCATGGAGATAACTATCGCTTCTTGCCAAGTAGATTATGTTCTAATAAATGGTCTAATGAAGGTAAAATCACCAGGTAAGTTCAATTTAGTTAATTTTTGGAAGAATAACCTAAATCAAGCCATATTTGTGTTAATTTGAAGAAGAAAATAGTTTCTGCAAAACTTTTTAAACATCACAATGAGACTCATTTGGTTTATATAAATTTTTTGGAATAAAACGCAATTATTCAAGTATTTTTCTGTAACTAAAACACAAACCATTTGAGATAATAAACATCTCTTCAATGAATCTAAAATAATAGCTTGCACCCAAAAAGAACCCACATTCATGCATTAATTCCACATTTCAGAAGCTAATCATACTGCATTAATTGTTAACATCTGCAGGATGGCAACGTAGTTCTCTCTGTTGTATCATCACTTCAAATTAAAGAAAAAGCATTCCATTATCTAATTATTTTTATCGTCAGCCTTCCATATCACACTAGTTTGTTATTCATCGACTTCTTTTAGTAAAATATAAACTGGTTTTTACATTCTGTTTGAAAGAAAAAATCACTCTGATTACAGGGTACTGAAAATGTGCCACTTCCCGGAGGGACCGTATTTGTCCAGAAGAAACCATGTTTGTACCCGCCCTCGGTTCAGTTCAGCCCCGATGCACATCAGCACGTGCGGAGATTCATGATCTCTCGTGAACTTACGACGCCGTTTCAAATTAGACCTAAATCTGCACATGCATCTACTGGAAGGAAAGGAAGCATTGGAAAGTATGCATGGTAGCTTGATCTGAGTGATCATCTGTAATCAAAAATTGCAGACCTATGGAAGTAAAACACCCTGGCTATTAAATGTAATTTATGTGATGCATCAGTGAAAGTTTTGTTCCAAGTCTCTCAGTGAATGAAGCGGTGAAAATCATGTTTTTCACATTTCCTTTCTTAAGAGTGCTCGCACGCGTGACGTATACATGGGAGAACAAGTGACGTCACCTCATCGCATATAAGGTAGAAAGGCAAGATGTTCCGTTCATCGACTGTTGAAAATTAGACTGTAAAAAACTAATAACGACAGGAAACTGTTCAAGATGAATACAAGATGTATACATATTTGATAATAATAAGCATAATAATAAATATTTCATTTTGTAATTTTCCACATCTACATGTATTTCACGTATGCTTTAAAATGATATTTTTACAGATAGAACGTTTTCAAAAATTTTGTGTGTGTGTTTGTGTTATATAATTGAAAATATGCTTTCAAAAATTTTGTGTGTGTGTGTTTGTGTTATATAATTGAAAATATGCCTTCATCTTAATTTTTTCTTGTTGCTTTTATAGCATGCTACAAAGTGTGCTGAATATTTTGTGACCGCCTTTTAAAAAAATAATTTCTGTTGTGTAAGGATGAACATTGCAGCAAGCATGAGTGAACTAATACATAATTGCCAAACATTTGAGATTACCAATAGGAATCTTTAGGGATATATACGCTGTGTATTAACATTTGGTAGCATGAAATAATTGAATTCAGATGATGTCAAGGGTCAAGGCCTACATACTACACATTTGTAAGGTGTTTTTATGATAAAGTACAGGCAGATCTGTTGTACTAAATTCACAAAGAAACAAATTCAGCTATGCTGGTGAATGGTACAGCACAAATCCTCACTTTCCATTTGCTGAATTTTAACATCTTTACATGTTGTATTTTATCTTGTTGTAGTTAATTTTATGTTTTGAAGGTGGTATCTTCCAAAATTTAAAGGTTAAAAATTGTCGGACTTGGTCTTTTTGTTGGCACTGCAGTCACTTTTGTGCTGAGTTGCTTTAAAACGCTACTATATACATATGTTGCAAGCAACCAATGTTACCCATTTGTTTTGGCATGAACTCATCTGTGTTTACAAACATGTGCACAAATTTAGTCGTTGACCCGTTCTCTAAAGTGTCTTCCATATCAAACGCCCCCTTCCCCTGTTAATAAATCATCCTAAAATAGTTCACATTAACTGCAACAAGTTTTGTACTATTGATAATTTAAAAAAAACACAAAAAAAACAGGTCGTACAAGTTTATTGGTATGACATTTTTTACTTGTAACATATTGCCCTATTTTGAACTTTGAGTAGTCACTATGTACTTATTTTGTTAAGTAAAGAAGGATTTCTCAACATCAAAATTTGATTCCATGCAAAAAAAACCCATAACCATCAGTGCAGTCATCCACGATAACAGTTTACTTAAAGTTAAAGAGAAGAAAATGTCGAAATTTGGAATGACGGTCTACTTAATATAATTTTATTTCAGCCATACTGAACTGCTTCCAACGGTAGTAAACCTCTTGTTGTGTATTCGGATTACTAGAATATAAAACACAGGTTTGTTGTAAAATAAACACCAGATTTTGTTATCCTATTCCATCTCAGAGCCATATCATATGAGAACATTTGCATCTTTTTACTTTGTATTGGTTATTCGGTAAGTGGTAAGGATGGCACTCTACCTAGTTAAAGATACTGTATTTGATTAAGATACCTATACACAATAATCTGTAGAATATATGAATATATACAGGAGAATACTTTATTTCAGTAATATAAACCACCGGCCCAAATTACATACATATTAAAGAAACAAACAAAGGTAAGATGAGTATAACGAGTACAAATACAGTATGTGTGATATTTACATTTTCATAATAGTTATATTTTTTCACTGCTAAAGAATATAAAACTACAAATTGATATAATATTTTCTGTATGATTTCTTCTCAAGGCATCCCAAAAATGTCTCTTCATGTAGGTTTAAATACAGAAACAGAAGTTAATATTTCACACGAATGTCTATAAATATTGGACAACAGCAACTAAAATGATCCTCTGCTTCCACAATGTTTAGATCACAATATGGACACAGTCCATCTTCATATTTCAATTTTACCATATGTCCTGATTAAACTTTGACATAAAGTAACCATCCTCTAAATGTACAGAATTATTCTGAAACAATAGGATTGTCTAAACAAAGCAAATAATCTTCAACACAAAAATCTTGGTTAAAGATCCTATGTATTCTCAGTCTGTCCATACTTCTTTTAACCTCTACATATATATATATATATATATATATATATATATATATATATATATAACATTGCCTTATATGCTTGTTCTGCTAATGTTTTTAAAATTTTGTCCAAAACTCTCCTTGATGTAAAAAAACAACAAACAACCAAACACCCCACCCCCAAAAGAAAAAAAACCCAAACTAAGTACTTATAATAAGAGCTAACCATAAGTTTAGTGCCATTAAAATACCAATTTTCATAACCTCGTAAGTACCCTTTCTTGCGGAAAACCATTACTTCAGTTTTACTTTAAGTTTCCAGTATTTCACAGTACTGAACAAGTCTATCTAATAAACGTTGCATGTCAATTGCTGTATGAGCCAGTAATACAAAATAATCCCCATCAAGTCGATGAAAGAACTTAAATGCATTTTCTATATCAATACCACTGTTCTCCTCGGAAAGTGTACTTTGTCATGTCGAAAAAGTGAAAAAATCGGTGGTGATAACTTACAGTCCTGTCTAACATCTGTTATCTACCTTAGTTGACATCTGTGTTATCTACAGTACTTTAACCTCTGTGTGTGTGTGTGTGTGTGTGTTATCTACAGTACTGTAACATGTCTGTTATCTACAATACTGTAACCTGTGTTATCCACAGCACTAGCATCTGTTTTCTACATTACAGTAACATCCGTGTTATCTACAGTAATTTAACCTCTGTGTGTGTGTTATTTACAGTACTGTAACATCTCTGTGTGTGTTATCTGCAGTACTATAACCTCTTCAAAATCCCAATTGTTCTTCACCTAGTATATAGTTTTCTTCTATCCATTGTGTGAGTCATCTATACAGTGTATTGGTTAAAACCGGCAACAGATTTATTCCTCTGAAATTATTTGGGTCATTTTGGTTACCTTTTTTAAGAAGTGGAACAATCGTACACCAGTGTTTTGGAAAGTATGAGGCATTGAACATTGAATTAAATAAATATGTAAGTAATGGTACAGTGTAATTTTCAGAGATTTTTAAAATTTCACAACTTATACCATTACATCCTGGCGCTTTCCCTGATTTCAAATCATTTGTTGCTTTCCTTACCTCATCGTCAGTAATATTTGATCACCTCATGTTGTATATTCAAAGAGTATGGTGCATCAAATGAGTCAAGACTTGGAGGATTAAATACACCTGAAAATGCTCAAACCATATTAGCTTGGATCTCTTTCTGTAGATAAGTATATAAGTATATGAAATATAACTGAATATAATAATTTGCATTTTAATTTGATCATCAAATATGAAATGACGACATCAACAGAGTCGATGCTTAAATATCAGATCGATTTTGACAATTTATCAATCGAGAACAGAAGAATTACTATCCATTTTTATGAACCACCTGACTAAAAATCAGGATCAGAAATTAGAGCATTCACACACTCTCTCTTACTGTATAAAATGTGTAAAACAAAGAACAATATTTCCATTTACACAATTCGAAGAATAAGAATATTTGTCAAATTGCGACATAGTTCACCTACCCTACTCTAGCAAATATGCATGGGATCAAAATGCTGATATGTTAAGTCAATGTCACATATTATCCTCTAGTGTGATTTGCACTGATAAAGAAAGGGTCATGTCTGATTCAACTAAGAAAACTATGCCTAGAATGAAAACAAAAGTACAAAATTAACGTTTGTTGATATATGGTTAAGTCTCTTACTCAGTTGTGAGAATGCCTAGTGATCTGCAGGTTGACCACCTTTCAGATTGCTTGGCTTGGATTCATGAGAATCTGCAAGCAGTTAGAGGGTAAGGCCTAAACTCCGTTGTTGTCATGGCCTCAATGGTCGCAGGGAGTTTGAAGGTTCGGTGAACCTGTCCTCAGGCTGGGGAAAGTAATGACCAGATAAGAGTTCCTTAGTGCTTGAGAACTGAAAGCAGCTTGGAGGTGGAAAGGTATTTCTTGAACTGCTGTGGAAGTAAAATAGTCTGCATGGTAAAGCACCCAGTCACTAGGCTTAGGGTTTCATTAAATTTATGCTCAATTTTATTATATTATATTTTTTTACATATTTAAAAACAATTGGAAACATTTTAAACATCTTAATTAGAAGTTAGATATATACTGAAATATTTCTAATAATACACATGCAAAATAGTGAAATATATATTGAAATAGTTAAAAGTAAATAAATCAAAATAGATAAATCTATATTGAAATATTTCTACATAACAAAAAAGTTAGAAAAAACGTATAACCACTTTTATCACGTCTTAAAAATAGACAATTGAGACATGAAAGCAAAATTTTAACAGATTTATCACTAAAATATTTAGAGATTCATGTAAGAGAAATTTAAATGAGTATAGATTTTACGGTGGTAACAATACAGATTTTATGAATTTTTCAATGAAACTGAACCATATTTGAAGATGATTGTCATTCTATAAATTTTGCAAGTTTTGGTTCTGTGAAAGCTTAGTTACACTGAATGATCAGACCTGGAACACAACCAACACAGACGGGTAGATTGAGTTGAGTATAGAAAGATTAACTACAAGACGAGGTTTCAAAATATATTGAACAGAGGTGAAATGGATAATGTCATTCAACATTTATTTAAAATTTCACATACAGAATTACCGTATATACTCGCGTATAATCTAATACCAATAGCAAACTGCATAGACCCAGATCTGCCGTCGCATAATGCGCAGGCAGATCTGGATCTGGGCAGTTTGTAAGGACTAATCAGTAGAACAAAAAACATAGACCCTGATCTGCCGGCGCATTATGCGACGGCAGATCAGGGTCTATGTTGTTTGCATTTTGGACCCAGATTATACACGAGTATATATGGTATGACAGAAGAAAGCAAAGAAGAAAATGGATGTTTGACAGAAATTTTAACACTGCATATAGGGAGATTTAAATGACTTGGGAAGCTCATCCAGAGATTTGCCTAAATGGAATGAAAACAAAAATAGCTTGTATAAGCGTAAACTTTAAAAAAAGGCTCTAGATGTTTTTTTATGCTCTGGAATCTGTGTTATACCCACCAAGTGATCATGTAGATAGACAATCAAATTACAGCTTAGATATATACAGTCATAGGTTCAAATGATGTCCAGTAAAATTGATATTAAAACAATTGAAAATGAATGTGATACATGTGTAAATGTGTATAAAATACTGGAAGGATGAGACAGCAGTATGGAGAGAAACTACACCAATCCATTTATAATAACTGATAGAGAGTGAAATACATGCTATTAATTATATTTCAATATGTTGGTGCTAATGGCTATGAGGGTGGAAGGTACCAAATATGTTATTTTTGTTATGTTTAACTTGTTCTCACAATTGATTGATATTTGTGCAAGCAACTGGACTTTCAGAATCATAGTATTGATGTCTAAAATATTGTTCTTTGTCTTGCTGTACCAAGTCCATCTTTAGTGAGGCTATGTTATCCCCGACATCAATCATTTAAAACAGTATAAAACATCTATAAAATACTTCGTGCTGATAAATTGCCTTCAGGTGCTATCAACAAGTCAATTGGACATACATCTACAACAAGAACCTTTATTTTACACAATTTGCAATTTAAAAAAAAAAAATCCTTTCAAACGTATGAAATATTTTGATTTATGTAAAATGTTGCTATTAATATGACTGATTCTAAAAGAATTACTTCATCTCCTGAGCCACTATGTGCTGTTGTAAATCGAGCTTTATATTCCATAAATTCTATATGCTTGTTGAATCGTTGCAGACTGACCTTTTGAGTTTATGAGAACTTCAAGCTGCACTGTAAATTTAGCTAAATACAAATGGTTGTATTGACTCGCATCAAATATGTAATTTATTCTTCCTCGTACCATACTGTTTTAACCATCTTGCTCTCAGGGTTGAAGCTGCTTATCTTGATGATATCATCATTCAACGTAATATGTAAATCACGATCTTTTCTACAGCATTGTAATATATAATTTTATATTTGAAAAAAAAATCTACATTTTGTTCTCTTGTAACACAATTAGCTTTGAATAGATATTTATCAGATCCAAAATTGTAAACAAATACACTTTATCTCTTCATACTGACATTGTTGCTTTCAAGTTAAATTAAATATTTATATCACAAAACTTTTAAATTTAATACATGTTTGTGCCATTTTCATGTTGTGTAAAAACATTTAAAATTTATGATGTGCAATTTGCTAATTGTCTTCATAATCTAAGTGGTTTAATAATTGTAATGATTTTCAAAATACTCCATATAGAGCTGGTCTAGTGATTTTCAATTTTGATTTTTAATTTCCTCATGTCCCTATACAGGATTTACAAATGCAAATATTCATTGGTCTAGCTTTTTCAATATACTTACTACTCTCTAGGGCCTAGGTGGCCCCATGATAACTTTGATCAAGCTTGGTTCTGATTTACATTAACATTTAGATTAAATAGAAATTGCGTTTCTAAAACACTTACAAGCCCAATGCTGTAATGTTGTTAGTGGAATGCTCTGCAGACCAAAAAGTTCAACAAATTAATAAATGTAGAAAAATTGCTATAAAGTACACAAAGCTAATCAGGTAATATACACTTGCACATTTGCATACCAAATTTCATGTCAACCTCAAGTGCTTATTGCTGAATTGTGCTAACATGGCTTTTAACCAAAAATTAAAACTCCAAAAAGTTCAACAAGAGTGAATGGTACATTATGTACCAGCCCCCATGTTTAATAGACCTCTATGTAGGCATTACATGGACATGGTTGACTCTGGAGATTATTGACCACTTGGGCTCAATGACCCAGACCTCTGGTCAAGGTATGCAGTGTCCAACTAAACTTACTGTGTAGAAATCATTAGTTTCTTATTAGACTTACCATGGCTGTGACCTCTGACCTTTTGACTCCAGAATCTATAGGTTTCTTTATTACTCTAAATGCAAGCCATCCACAAAGTTTGGTCAAGGAACTTACTCTAGAACAAATGTTATTTGCAAAACCCATTTTTCTTTGAGCCATAATGACCTTTGACCTTTTAACCCCCAAATCAATGGGCCTCTTCTATACCTTAAGTGCAAGCCCTCCACAATCTTTGGTCAAGGTACATGGTCTAGAACTAAAGTTATTATGCAAGAAGCATTTTTCTTCTATCAGTGACAGTGACCTTGACTGTTGACCTTTTGACCCCAAAATCATTAGGCTTCTTTCTTACCCAACATGTGAGTCATCTACAAGTTTTAGTGAAGTAACATGGTTGAGAACTGAAATTTTTAAGCAGAAAGCATTTTTCTTCTTTCAAAGTGACCATGACCTTTGAACTTTTGATTAAAAAAATTGATAAGACTTCCTCCTTACACCAAGTGCAAGCCATACACAAAGTTTGGTTGATGTATGGGATATAGAACTAATGTTATTGTGCAAAAACCATGTCTTCTTTCAGTGACCTTTATCTTTGGACCCCAAACTCAACATGCTTCTTCCTTACCCCAAGTGCAAGCAATCCACAAAGTATGGTCCTGATATGTGTTGTAGAATTGATGTTTTTATGCAGAAACCATTTTTCTTAATTCAGTCACAGTGACCATGGCTTTTGACCTTTTTTACCACCAAAATTGATAGGCTTCAAACTTACCCCAAGTGAAAGCCATCCACAAATTTTAGTAACTGTTGATGGTGGAGAACTCAAGTTATTGTGCAGAAATGAAATTGATAAGTGGATAGACAGACAACAAATATGTCTCTGATAATAATTATGGCAGGTGTATACAAATATGATGTAATGGTCTGAAGATCTAATCAGGTGATCTTCATACAAATGCAAATATGCTAATGTAATTTAATTTGTCTAACTTGAGTAGTTTTTGCTTAATCATGCTAACAAAGTTTTTGTCCAAAAATGTCAAATAATGTGTAAAAAAAAAAAAAATGGTTGAAAAAGTTGCATTTTTGAAAGAAATAACTGAAATGTTTTAGTGTAGCTGACCTTTCAAGAACTGGCTGAATCACACCTGTTTGCTTTGTCATCCTACACAAAGCCATGAGGTTGAGCTCAGTAAACATTTTATTTTCTGTTAAGGCTTTAATGATGCTTTTTACTGAATGCAAGTAACATTTCTTCACTGCTTATCAATATGCCTGCCAGGAAAAATCAGAAATATTAATGATTTTCTTAGGGACTACAATAGGATGCAATAACAGCTGTTTGACTCAATTAATGTAGTCTAATCATGTCATCTATTTATGACCATGATAGTGAGTGTAAAATATCGTGGCTCTAACTTTAACAGTTTTTGTGCTATCACACTAAAATGGATTTGGGGCACAAGTTAAGATGGACAGCAGTAAACCAATGTTCCCCCTTTCTGCTCTTCCAGTGGGGGCATAGAAACAAAGTCGCCTTAAATGGAAACTAGTTGAAGAAGGAAAAGGAGAAGAAAGAAACAAAGTAAAAAGAAAAGAAAGAAAGAAAGAAGTACCTTTTGAAAAGGTTGTATTATGAATACAATTTATAGCAATGGAACTTTGGTGGGGAAACTGAACATTCTCATAGATACTGCTGGTGTTGACAATGCTGATAATAAATTTAGCCAAACAAAAACTTTTTTTGGTAGTATCTTATTGATATCCATGGTAATATTTGCATGAACCTAAACAAAGCCATCTTAAGAGACATCGATAGTGCAGTGGCACACTAAGTTTGCACATCTACAATCAAGCATTTGAGCCCAGATACCCAAAACTACATGGGTGAGAGATCGCTCATCCACAATTGGCTATACATGCATGCTTGCGTGCATGTGCACACACACACACATGCAATGGAATACTAATACTTCCATCATAAAATGTAGTTTATAATGTAAAGGAACTATTTCTTCTTTTTCTTTTTTTCAAATTGAATACATCAAGTCCCTTGACTGGATAGCCAGTGTATATGGAATTTTTGCCACCACTAAGAATGACGTGCATCACTATAGTATGGTCCTGATGGATTCTGAATCATACACAGTAATAAGGCAGTAACATCAAACATTGGAAAGAATGAAAGAAATTTGTAAGGTATGGAAGGAACATAATATTCTTAACTGCATTTCAGATGTGGCATGCTGTTAGTTTCTGAGATTTAGTACTGGGTATGATTCAGAATCCATCGGGACCATACTATAAGATATTAAAAGAGTATAAATTTATTTAGTAAAACTATATGTACATAACAAAATGCAGACCAACTTTTGCATGTCAAATATTTATTGCATTGCTGTTTATGATATATATTGCAAGGCTACGATATTTTGATAGATGAGGTACATCTCGTACAAAAAAAGCATACATAAATACAAGAATATGTACAAATACGCTTTCATATGTACAAAAAATACGCTTTCATATGTACAACAAATACGCTTTCATATGTAACAAATACGCTTTCATATGTAACAAATATGCTAAAAAATTAGAATTTTATTAAATAATATTATCTTCATTAGATGCAACAAAATTAAAGTAGATCCCTGTGTTTTACTTGTATTATCCTTCGACATATCGTATGCAGAACCAATCTACTGAACAGATAAATTTTCATGCAATTGCCATTTACAGCTTTATAAGTTGAGTCCCACTGCAAACAACATAGACTTGATCTGCTGTTGCATAATGTGCCAGCAGATCAGGGTCTATGTTGTTTGTTCTACTATTTACTCCTAACTGAATAGATCCAGATCTGCTGGTACATTATGTGATGGCAGATCTGGGTATGTGCAGTCTGCTGTTGGATTTAACTTTTAAGTGAGTTTATATGGTAGTTTTTTTAGCTGACTATTACTCATGTGACCCTAATAAAGGAATGACTCTGTGTACGTTTGTCATGTCCATCAGCGATAAGACTGATCCAAGGTGAAGAGTAGTTGTCAAAAGACAGCAAAGCTCACCTACATGCAAGCATTCATAGAATAAGAAAATATTTCTTTAAAAAAGGAGACAAAAATCAAATGGTTAAATAACATGAAAAGTGCATTGCATTTATCAACTATAAACCCTTTCTTGTGAGGTTCACATACAGGGGAAGTTAAGCAGTAAGCAGCGATAAATCTATTTCTTTGGAGTACAAGATGGTAGCTGGTTCTACATATTAAGTGAACAAAAATTTGCCATTTTCAGCAACAAGTTATAAGGCAAAATCATCAAAAAATTACAAATAAAGACACCAAAAGAAAGCCTGTAAACTGTTATTTTTTTAAAATTATGTTTAATAATATTTTCTCAAGACTAAAGAATTTATTTCAATCATCATAATCTGATACAATCAATAATAAAATGTATCAGTATGGCCATTGAAGTGATTCTGAGAATGTTCTATTGGTGTAGCAATAAATCATGCCTCCGGATATTTTCAAAGATAAAGTTTACAGATAGAAGAGACTACTGTGGATCTACTTGTTAAAACTTTACATTGTGACTGCAGCGTAAATTGGAACAAGAACAGTGGACCACAGTACCCTAATTTGTGGTAGGTATGTGCTGAAGTACTCCTGAGGGTTTATGTACGTGTCAAATGCTATGAAACCAAAATCAAGAGTGTGCAAGATATGGAACTACACAACAATAAAATCTAACATTGTCACAGTGACCTCATTTTTGTGTTGTGAGGAAGCTGTATGTACACATCAAGTTTCATGGCATAAGAGGCAAGAGTGATGAACATCTGGACCTTTATCCTACGTGCAAAAAATGGCACTACCAATAAATTTGGTGATTGCGACGATGTCAGAGGCATATGATAAGCTCTTCAAAGCTGTGCACAAGTTCAAAACTCCAGAGCAGAACCCAAAGCAAACACTATGGATAATCAGTACATTGATACACGTGTTATTGCAAGAGCTAGACTTTAAGAGCGGCATCTTGTACCACTCAAGATGGGCTTGCTATAAAACAATCTGTGGTCTCTTCCCATGCAATTTTATCATATGTAATAACATGAATATAATTTAAACTCCCATAACAGTCACTTCAAAACAACAGTCACTCATCCTATTAAGCTATGGTTAGATTTTTCCAGATTTCATTTTCCTCTCACAGTATTTGTTTTCAACAAATGAACTCCAAGCAGCATAGACCCAGATCTGACATCTAATTGAATTGTCAGTAGATTGAACAGTTATCGTGTTGACCCTGATCTGCTGGCTGATAATGTGACAGCAGGTCAGTCCATGCTGTTTGCAACATTCGGAACATACTCGGCTTTTTCTTTTCCATCACATGCTAGAAAAAGACCTTGCTATTTTGAACTGCTCCCAAGCCTGTGGTTGTTACTGCATCCTAATAGCATTACTAATAAGACAAAGATCTGATGATATGTCATCAATAATAGCAATGTAAGCCATAATTTGAAGCTTTAGAAACTGAATAATTTCATCATTTTTGTTTTCATTCAAAAGTTACTGTAATAACATTGGACATTGAAACTGTAGGTATATCATTGATTAATGAAATATCTAATGTTACCTTTGACCTATATTTCATGACGTGGTGCTATTCTTCACATATGAAGCCATATCTTCATTGATCAAAAACTTATCAATTTGGGAAATATCACTATGAATACCCCGAGTCTCTTTCAGATAGTTGAAAAATCATTTGACTCAAATCAGAAAGAGACGAGGATGTTCCATTTGTGTTTATAGCTCGATGTGTGTAATACACAAGCTAATATGTTTGCAGTCTCCCTCAATTAGCGTAAACTAAGGTGAGGTTGTACAATAATTAATTACCACCTTACCACATGCATACAATGTTGAATAAGGATACAAGACTAAAATATTTTGAACAAAGTAATGGCACCTATAAAAATTGTCTGATAAAACTAATATTACAAGAACATGATTATGAATTATATCACAGACTGAAGATGATATATTTACAACTCAAAATCCGCCTCAATGTAATCTATTTAAAAATTGGTTGACTGAGCTCCTCATTTGATGGTCACCAATCTCGCTCTCATGCACTGTAAAATGCTATGACAAGAAAACTGAGCAGGACCTTTCAGTTATGTGTGAGTGGGATCAAGAATACAAACATATACTGTATATACTCGCGTATAAGCTGGAACCAACTGCAAACTGCATAGATCCAGATCTGCCATAGCATAAAGCGCCGGCAGATCTGAGTCTATGCAGTTTGTAAGGACTAATCAGTAGAACAAACAACATAGACCCTGATCTGCTGTAGCATAATGCACCAGCATATCATTGTCTAAGTTGTTTGCATTTGGACCCAGATAATATGCGAGTATAAATGGTAGTTGTTGGTGAAAAAAACATGTCTCTTTTATGTATCAAGTTTTAAAAATCTAAGGCTGTGGTTTCTTCCTTTTGCCTTTTTCCTTTTGTTATCTTCAAAAAGATTAGCTACATATTAAGATTTGGTGCTGACATTACTCATTAAATTAAGCAATACTGAATACATCATACATGAGTGTTTGGTATTATATACAATATCTGTTACCTTTCAGGCATACTGAATCAGATATAAATTTACTTAATGAGAAATATTGGCAACAAATGTTCACATTTAGAAAATGTTGTCAGACACAACAGAAGAAAAGTGTTATTCTGAAATTTTTAAAACTTATGTAAAAAGAGAGATGTTACTGAGATGCTGCCACACCATATGATTGTAGCAGTCTGGCAAAAACAATCAGGAGTCATGCAACTTCTAAAATCCAATGGGGACAGATCATGCAAATTACCGTCTATACTTGCATATAAGCTAATACCAACTGCAAACTGCATAGACCCAGAGCTGCCATCGCATAATGCGCCAGCAGATCTGGGTCTATACAGTTTGTAAGGACTAATCACTAGAACAAACAACATAGACCCTGATCTGCCACGTATTATGCAACGGCAGATCAGAGTCTATGTTGTTTGCATTTGGACATGGATTATACACGAGTATATATGGTAACTGTGGTTCCCATGATTTTTTGTACTGACTGCATAAATTACTATTTTTTAAAGGAAAAAAAAAAATGTTTATCAAATCATCATGTTTGTGTTGTTGTGTCTGTGATGTGAATTGATCTCTATTTAGGTAGACACAGTGTTTGCATGCAAGCACTTGTATGACTGAAATCTATAAAGTTTATACAGAAACTATTAATGGGTTGTGACTGACTGAAGTAATGATGTCATATTTGGCTGGCATCTCAGCAAATGGAAGGGAAACTGTGTCCGCAAAAAAGTTTTCTTCTCGTAACCCATGATTTCCCCCTTCTGGAGGTAGATGTGAGGGACCTACCCCACATAAGAAAATTTCAGGCACCATCTCCATGTCCATAACTAACTGAAAGATCCCACTCATTGTTTTGTTGTCATAGCATTTTGTGATTCATTAGAGATTAGTGGCAGTGTCATTTAATTACTGGTAATTTTTAACTGAATTAATAAAATTACTTTCCAGGTTTTAATTTGCAATACAAAACTAAATGCCAGTAAAACACATTCAAGAATCAATATAATAATAATTTATACATGTGGCACAAAATTGAAAAGAAAAAGAAAAATCACATCTCATATATTTGCCAAGATTATTATTGAATCATGCATTAAATATTGTAAATTTTATTACATGAACCCCTTGAGAGATATTTGTTCACTGACATGATGTATGTGATTTGCAATAATTTATTATATTGCACTGTAATGACATCATAACATTTTTTTTATAGCATTGAGCAGCTGAAATCGCATATTCACTTTGCTGAAACAAGTTTAATTTCTAAACTTTACATTAAATACTGGAATAAAACAATTATAAACCTTTGTTTTGGTGAATATGAAGTTTTATGAACCTGAAGACCTATCATATTGACCCGCACTTCGCATTGGTTAATATAAGGTTTACTGGTTACTGTATATACTCGCGTATAAACCGGGTCCAAATGAAAAACTGAAAACTGCATAGACCCAGATCTGCTGTCGCATAATGGACTGGCAGATCAGGGTCTATGTTGTTTGTTTTACTGATTAGTCCTTATAAACTGCATAAACTCAGATCTGCCCGTGCATTATGCGACAGCAGATTTGGGTCTATGCAGTTTTCAGTTGGTACCAGCTTATATGCAATTATATACGGTAATAAAACTTCATATTAACCTCAACAAATGCCAGTCATTGTAAAATACTAATGTGTCTTTCATTTTACCCCAATTTCAGTACACATGCATATGCTGCCATACATATGCTGCATAACAACGGCAGAGGCCATACACATACATGTTGTAATAACAGCCACACATATGCTGCCATACATATGCTGCATAACAATGGCAGTGGATATACATATGCAGAGTAACAATAGCCATACATATGCTATATGCTGTATAACAATGGTGCCATACATATGCGGTATAAAAATGGTCATGAACATGTTGTGCAACTATGGCCATACACATGCTATATAACAATGGCCATACACTTACTGTATAACAAAGTTGCCATAAACATGATTAAAATTTTTGCAAACTTTTACCAATGTGAGGAGTCACAATGTGTTGCTGTGCTATAAAACATCCAACCAAGCCAAAACAAGAGTCCCCAAAGGGACTGACACTCTAACGCCTGAAAAGAATTTATAGGAATCAAAGCAAAGACCATTTCTTCTTTTTAACTGCTGTGTTGAAAGCATCTGATACTCTTGAGTGATAACAAGAGTTTCAAGATGGCAGCCATATTGGATATAAGATTGGCACCATTTTCAATTAGGACCAACTAGACATAATAAGAAATGTTTTGGTGAAAACACCATGTTGATATAATCATTCATTCAGGAGGAGTACTGACAACAAGATTTTCAAGAAAGCCATTATACTGGATGCCAGAGTGACATCATTTCATTTAGGATCCACTAGATGCAATAAGAAGTCTCCTGGTCATAACTTGATGATATGACTGTCATTTCAAGAGGAGTAGCTATAACAAGATTTCTAAGATGGCTGCTATGGCAGGCATACTGGATGTCAGATCTGCACCATGTTCATTTGGAACTAACTAGACATCATCAAAGTCTTCTGGTGAAAAACCCATTCGATAGGACTTTTTGTTCACCAGGAGTAGCAATAACAAGATTTTTCCAAGATGGCTGCCATGATGGCCATACTGGATGTCATATCAGCACCATTTTTATTTTGGAACCAACTCGATATCATAAGAAGTCTTTCAGTGAAAACTCCATGTCAATAAGAGTTTCCATTAAGAATGAGTAATGATAACAAGGTTTTCAAGATGGCCCCTGTGGCAACCATATTGATTGTGTGAAGGGCACCATTTTTACTGAGGACCAACAAGACCTTGGGATGAATGTGTGCTGTGTAAAAGTTTCATGGTAATTTTCCAAGTAGTTTAGGTGGTGTAGTGATAACAAACTTGTGTTATTGGACTGATGGACAATGGATGACAGACAACAGGCAAGCCTATAAGCTTATCTGGTGTCTGACCAGTAGAGCTAGAATAAAATTTTGTTGTTTTAATGATGAATGAAAATAATAGTTTCAGATAATCGAGGTTCTAGTGTATTTCTTGTGTTCATTCTGCTGTGTTGAGCTGTCTTTGAAACATGAGGTACTTATGTTTAACAGCTTTTTCAGAACCCTGAATATAAAATGTTAAAATATACATACAAAGAAATTTTTGATTCATTGCAGCAATTTTGATGAGAGGCTTACAAAACAGTCAAATGAATCAATTATCTACTTTGCTTTCATGAACAAGTGAAATGCATAATGATAAGGTGTGCTTCTGATAAGTAACTCAAATGAAAAAGTTTCTAATGTTGTGCTATTTGTAACTAAAGAACTTCTTGGATTTCTAATATTTTAGATTCATCACAAATAATTGCTGATAAAAAAGGTAAATATATATATTTTTTTAAATAAAAGGATGATGATCTATCCATAATATGAAAATACGGCTGATTTTTAAGGAATATATGAATTTCTTACAACCAGAATTTCCATCAGTTGAACAACTTTGAACCAGAAATGAATAGTGCTGACATGTTAGCATTATGTACAATCTTCTTATCCCATTATCTATTGCATATTGTACTTATCCCATTATCTATTACATATTGTACTTATCCCATTATCTATTGCATACTATCAGCTTATGACTTGTTCAAGTATTTAGCACATACTACCGTACTGTGTACTACAGTTTTACACACTGTAATGTTTGTAAGATTGTAGAACATGACCTGTTCCCACTTTTATAAACTTCTCAACTTTAAGTCATAACTCATCTTAAACTTTGCATGCTGATTATTTGTAAATCATTACAGGATGAATGGATTAAACCTAGGTTTTGAAACAAGCTAGTTATTTCCAGGCTTTAACATTGAAATACTGGCCCTGAACTTACGTTTTGAAACAAACTGGTTATTTGCAGGCTTTAACATTGAGATACTGGCCATAAACCCAGGTTTTGAAACAAGCTAGTTATTTCCAGGCTTTAACATTGAAATACTGGCCCTGAACTTACGTTTTGAAACAAACTGGTTATTTGCAGGCTTTAACATTGAGATACTGGCCATAAACCCAGGTTTTGAAACAAACTAGTTATTTCCAGGCTTTAACATTGAAATACTGGCCCTAAACCTAGGTTTTGAAACAAGCTTGTTATTTGCAGGCTTTAACATTGAGATACTGGCCCTAAACCAAGGTTTTGAAACAAGCTTGTTATTTGCAGACTTTAACATTGAAACACTGGCCCTAAACCAAGGTTTTGAAACAAGCTGGTTATTTGCAGACTTTAACATTGAAATACTGGCCCTAAACCAAAGTTTTGAAACAAGCTGGTTATTTGAAAGCTTTAATATTGAGATAATGGCTCTAACTAAAACTTTATATATTTTACAAAGGGACAAAATTTTGAATCAAGTGTGTACTCAAGCTGAGATTGGTTTGGTTTGGCGTTCACATGCACAGCAACGCATGAAGGTCAGTTGGTATCAAGGCAATTGCAGTTAAGTGGAGTAAAGTGCCCTGCCCAGAAACACCCTATGGTAGTCAATCTGAGCTGATCCAGTGACCGGATTTGAAGTTGCACCCTTCTGGTAGCATGTCTGGTATGGTAACCACTGAACAACAAAGCTCTCTGTAAGTGTTTCCAGCACATCCTAGACCTTTATATGCTTGTTTTGGACCCTAAGTGTTTTATGCCGTGCATCCTATGGACCTCTAATTACTACCCTGGACCCTCAGTTTTCTGAATGTGAATTCTGGGGATGAACATTTTCCCAAGCAGGTAAGTAGAACAAGAGTCCCTTAAAGGGTCTGATGCTCTACTGACCGAAAAAAAATTCCAGGAATTCAAGATAAGACCATTTCTTCGTTTTAACTGCTGAGTGATGAAACCATCTCTGATATTCTTCAGCAATAACAAGCTGTGGTGGACATATTGAATATCAGATTGGCACCATTTTCATTTAAGACCAACCAGACATCATAAGAAGTCTTTTAGTGAAAACCCCTATGTTGATACTTTCATCCATTCAGGTGGAGTAACAATAAGATTTTCAAGATGGCTGCTGTGGTTGCCATGCTAGGCATCAGATTGGTACCATTTTCATTTTGGGCCAACTAGTCTTCTGGTGAAAAACTGTATGTCAATTTGACTTTTCATTCAGGAGGAGTAATGATAACAAGATTTTCATGATGGCTGTTTGGTGGCCATATTGGGGATCAGATTGGCAACATTTTCATTTAGAACTAACTAGACATCATAAAAGGTCTTTCGTGAAACCCCATGTTGATATGACCATCTAATCAGAAGTAGCGATAACAAGATTTTCAAGATGGCGCTGTAGTGGCCATATTGGACATCAGATCAGCACCATTTCATAAGGGACAAACCAGATATTGTAAGAAGTCTTCTGGTTATAACCCCATGTCAATATGAGTTTTCATTCAAAAGAAGTACTGACAATAAACATTTCAAGATGGCCTTTATTGCAGCCATATTTTATGTCAGATTGGCATAATTTTCATTTACGAGAAACTAGACACCATAAGAAGTCTTTTAATGAAAATGCCATGTTGATATGACCATCCATTCAGGACAAGTATCAACAAGAAGATTTTCAAGATAGCCACTGTACCAGCCATACTGGATGTCTGAGCTGCACCATCTTCATTTAGGACCATCTAGGCAATGGAATGAATGTGTGTGTACAGTTTCATGGCAATCCTCCAACTGATTTAGGAGGAGTAGTGATAACAAACTTGTGCTAACAGAGGGACCAATGAAGAACAGACCATCCAATAAGCTCTTCTTGTCTAAGACCAGTCGAGTTAAAAAAAGCCAAGTTGGCAAGAAAGATAACTGAATAAAGAGAAATAAAGACATTTTATATTAAAAAAGTGTATAAGTTAAAATTTAAATGTGATAAAAAAAATAGAAATACACATAATTACACTCAAGATTTACTATACCAAAGTTTTACTGATTTTATTTTAATGTCACGATTTTACACCCCCTAATGAACTTGCTCTTTCCTTACCTGGAGCCCCAATTTTCCCATCAGTACTGCTAATTTCTGGAGACTGAGGGTCCTGGACTCATGGAGTGTCATAAGCCTGTAGAGAGTTTTGGAGCTAGCATGGCTCATACTCAAGTTTAGAAGTTTTTGGAAGTGATTACTGGTTATCATAAAACTCTTTTAACTGAATTTGAGTTTGACATTTTGTGTAAACCAATCACAGAAGATTTTACTTTATAAAAGTCATTTGGATTGGTTTTACTTTATAAAAGTCATTTGGATTGGTTATGAGTGAAAACTCAATCTCTATCTCAAGGTCAGAGTTTTACGACCTCCAGGCTGGAACCTGATTTCATCCATGTGTCTTAAAATGTAATTCTAAAGATGGAAAAAATTTGAGATAGTGATGAGCTGAACATGTATTTTTTCAATAATATTGTAAAGAATGTAAAATTCATTGTTGGAGCTGGTAAAAAATAATGTGTTTATCATCATCATCATCTTTGTTAACTACTCCCATAAACAGAATTCTTGCAATGGTTTGTGATACATATGTGTCACTGAAAAATCTGTTTGAATCCAACAAGTGAATGATAAAACCTTGATAAACTAGTGACATGAACAGCACACTATACACCTGCTTTGCGTTTGATAATTCTCTATGTAGATAAACACAATTTTTTTGTGGAAGCCATTTTTCTTCTTTCAGTCACAGTGACCCTGATCTTTGACCTTTTGACCCAAAATCAACAGGCTTATTTCTTACTCCAAGTGCAAGTCATCTAAAGTTTGGTCCAGGTCTGTGAAGTAAAACTAATGTTATTGTGTGGAAACCATTCTGTCAGTCACAGTGACATTGATCTTTGATTCCAAAATCAATAGGGTTCTTCATTATCCCATATGAAAGCCATTCACAAAGTTTGGTAACTGCAGATGACAGAGAAACCCAAATTATTGTGTTGAAACAATTTTTCTTCTTTCAGTTTGTGACCTTGACCATTGACATTTTGAGCCTGAAATTGACAGGGTTCGTCCTGTAGATGGTAGAGAGCTCACATTATTGTGCAGAAACCAATCTTCTTCTTTCAGTCAGTGACCTTGACCTTGCAGTTTTTGACCAGAAATCGGTAGGGTTCTACCTTACCCCAAGTGGAGAATTTTTGTGTAGAAATGAAATTGGTAACAGACATACTGAAGGATAGATGAACAACATCAATATAATACATTCTACCTTGTGGCAGGCATATAAAAATAAAAACAGGATGCTGTGCAAAAGAGGCTCTAAGAGATCAAAACCTGATTGAATGATTCCAGTATGAACTGGTACACCATGTCCTTAGCTTTGGGGAAAGAAACTTTTCAAAAGAGTGTTTTAACTTCATGGATCTGGCAGTGTTTCATCCTGAGACTTCCATTTTTAGTGTAAGGGTATGTCAGCTAGTAATAGATGCATGGATGTCATAATCAAACTCATCCAAAATCCTGATACATACATACATACCAAATATGATCAGAAATATATCCCCATCAGTGTTCGCAAGCTCAGATGCAAAATCATCTCATTAATATGCATGGACGTCATAATCATACTCATCCAAAATCCTGATACATACATACATACCAAATATGATCAGAAATATATCCCCATCAGTGTTCGCAAGCTCAGATGCAAAATCATCTCATTAATATGCATGGACGTCATAATCATACTCATCCAAAATTCTGATACATACATACATACCAAATATGATCAGAAATATGTCCCCATCAGTTTTGCAAGCTTAGATGCAAAATCATCTCATTAATATGCATGGATGTCTCTCATAATCAAACTCATCCAAAATTCTGATACATACATAAATACCAAATATGGTCAGAAATATGTCTCTATCAGTGTTCGCAAGCTCAGATGCAAAATCATCTCATTAATATGCATTGACGTCTCTCATAATCAAACTCATCCGAGAGTTTGATGATACATGATTACATACCAAATCTTATCAAAACCTGATCATAAATATGGCCTCTAGAGTGTTCACAAGCTCATGATTCTGTACATTTGAGTAACTCTGGCAGTGTCTCTTCTTACAGGTTGGTCTCTGATCCTAGTTTGTTCTGCATTGGTGTTCCCCATACTGATAGCCATAAATATTATGTTCTTTTAAAATTTTTTGATTCTAAATTATTGGAATGTTGAAAAGTTGGTGAAAATCCACAGAAATTGTGGCAGCGATCATCAAACAAAGCCAAATCCTTGGTTTCCTTCATTGATGGCAATAAGGAGGCTTCGATGAAACTGTTCTATACTGTCATAGTCTGGTAGGCATAGGTTGTTGAAACTGAAATGAAATGAAATTCAGTATAAATTGTCCAAACATCCAATATCTCTATATTTGTTTAACAAATGCACAATGTCCACCCCCTAACACCCAGCCACCCCCATGCGCGCACGCATGCACACACACACACACACACACACACACACACACACACACACACATGCATACACATCATGGGAACATCGGGTGTATCAGCTTTGATAGCTCAAGAGGTAGAGTGCCCATCAGGGTGGTCCCAGGTTTGAACCTTGATCAGACTGAATTTTCCTCTGTGACATTTGGTGGCAGTGGTGGGGTCATGCAAGGTCATTAAATGATGTCTGTATGAATTTCATACCACTAGAAATTTCTCTGCTACAAATCAGAATACTTTATTGTTTTCTGAAAAACTGATTGATGTTCTGCTACTGTCATGTTTGCTCGGATGGTTGACTCATGAACACCTAAATCTCTAGCTAATTGTGTTTATTTAACACCGGACTTAATTCTTGCCAGAGTTTTAAGCTTCTCTTTAATAGTAAAAGATTTATGTTTCTGTGTACCATTATCCATTGTAAATACTCTGACACCTTTTTGTTTGAACGACTACAGCAATAATAATTGTTAATGAACAAAGGGGTCATTTTTATAGGGAATGAACGACATTAGTCACTGGTCAACTGACTGCATGGTGATTGTCTAACTACACCATAAAGCCATGTGTATGTGTTGGAAGCTTTCTTTTTTTGATGTTTTTATAAATCATTGCCCCATAATTTGAACAACTTTTAGCTGTGAGATTGACTTTTATGATTAGCAATTATTTAAATTAATTGATTGATAAATTCAGGTGAGAATATTTTATTAACCACCGCATTGTTTGGTGCTTGGTTGTGTATGCCAGTTGAATGAGCAAACATCTGTTGGTTATTGTTGGAGCAACAATTGTACACAGAATGCATTGAGAGCAAACACAAAGAATACTAATTGGCTTTATTGTTCATGGTTCAATAATAATTAAATTAACAATTATCAGCTTTTTAATGAGCTGACATCATTCAAAAATAAGATAAGATGAAAGTGCAGTGATTGACTTTCTGACACAACTGAAATGAACATTTACAAATAGAAATGTTTAACATCTTTATTCATATAAATAAAGATGCTATGGTAAGACACTTTTTTCTTCAAGAATACAACACATCTCGCCAAATTATTAAATCAAACTCGTTTATTTTGGCACAAAACTTTGCTGTACTTGAAGAAATTGGTGAAATTATTTTAAAATTTTTGGAACCATGCCCTGTTATATCCGAATTGTGTCATAACAAAGTGTAAGCGTGTTATATATGATGAGAGAAAAACTGACAAACAACAGTGCAAAACTGGTGTGAAAGCAGCCCAAGCACTTTTGGAATCTACCGATTCCTTTTTCAAGGCACAAAGCCACAAAAGACAATTACACAAACGAAACCAGAAAAAAACACAAAACACAAAAATATAAGTACTATCATGACCATACAGAATCTACGTAACATTTGCTGTAGATATGTACATGGATGATATACAATGAAATAGTACATAAGGTTGAATGAGGTTGAACGTTGCTACTGTTTATTGCTTGTAAGGCAGAAATGGCTAGAACAAAGGACTCCAATTGTGACATAAGTAACTAAGTCAGCAATAAAAAACTTTGCACCATCTACAATTGTCCAATTACATTTTTAATCCCAGATCCAATATTTTGTTGAACTGGCCGTTTCTTAAAACTTGCAGAAGTTATGTTCTAAAGCAGTATTGCATCATTGAGTTGATAAGAAGTAATAACTTAATAAATGCTTTTAAATTAATTTATCAACGCATTTTTGATATTTGACATTTTTTACAGAAAAATGATAGTTAAGAACATGGGTTTGAGAAAGCGAAGTAATGGCAGGAAAATGCGATTTTGGGTAATTGTCAATTCATTGTTACCTATGCACAGACAAATGACTGTTTGGATTCTTCCTGATTTAAACCGATGGGTTTGAGTGTTTGCAGCTGGAAATTCAATAAATTTCTATGGATTTCCTATTTTCTGTGCTTCATTTTGAGTTCTGGGTGATTCCAGTCAGGATTACATCATTGAAAGTATGGCTGGGAGAAGAGAAATGCTCTGCCACTGGGCTCCTTTCCATTTTATTGGTTTGACAGTCTGATCTGTGGAGATTCATTTTAATATTTAATTTCTGCATTTCTCCAACATAATGAGTGCTGTAGGTCATTAGGATGCTTTCTGTTGGAATTTCTTCCAATGCTGTTGATTGTATATATTATGAAAACAACTGTTTCAAGGTTTCTCTAGTTTTTCTATCTTCATCCATATTTTATGGCAGGTCAGCATAATTTGTCTGATATTGAAAGACCCTTATGCCAGGATGCTTTGTGTCAAAGTTGGTCAAAATCTGACCTGCAGTTTGTGAAATAAAGCAGGGTCCATACACATTTTCAGTCACAAAATTCAAGGACTTTTCAAGGACTTTTTTTCATTTTTAAAGTCTATGATGAAAAAAGGAATGCCATCTGGAAACATTAAAGAAAACAATTTTGATGTGTCCTGGCATGAGGTGTAGCTATAGTGACTATTTATTACTTGAATGTCCACAGTATTTCGGCTTTCAAAACTGCATCTCCAGTGCACATGACTGAAGTTGATGCTTGAAAGCTAGAGCCTGTAGCTGTGCTTTCCTGGGAAAAGGGTTACTCACACAAGGTATCATCAAACAATCATGAGATGAAGCCAAAAAGTTTATAATTGGGACAGTTGCTTTACATTTGTTGACAAGATCAACATGCTTTCTCCCTTTCACGTGACTTGTCATGGATGATATATCTATTGATTTTTTGCACACAGTGCAAAATGCTTTGTTCTTGAAAGTCACATCTCGTCGAAGCTGTGATCGATAATTATCATTTTTTATCCATGCATCACTGAAACTACATTTTCCAGGCATGATACAACTATCAATTATTATTCATAAAATCTCAATCAGAAATGTTCACAAACTTACAAACTTCAGCTGTGCAATGGTACACAATGAAAAACTGTTCCATGTAAAAATATTCCTTGCTTTTTAAAGTATCATCGCAATGAAGCAGTTAGCTATGCATCACTGAAAGTACACTTTCCTAGTGGCTTGATACACAAATAATAATTAAAATGATTGCAAACTTCCAAATGTAAATGAGTAATGGTAAATAAATACAAAAAAATAATCGATCTTGTTGTTATGTAGAAACATGGTCTGGAGGAAGTTAAATTCAATGCTCGTGCATGTTGCTCAAAGGGAGTCTACTCAATACATAATGTTATTTCCCTTTCAGTACATAATTTTCTTTTCCCTTTCAGTTTTGTTTTGAGTGAGTGCTATATGTTCACAAACCAAAAAGTGTAATGAAAATGACAAATGAAACATTTTGCTTATATTTTTATTTAGAACACAATTATTTGTATAATGTCAAAATTATTTGTATAATGTCAAAATTCAAGGACTTTTCAAGGACCTATTCAGAGATGCTGCCAAGATTTTATCTGAAGGGGGAGTAGAAAAAAAATGAGGGGGAGGAGCAAAAGGCTATAGTTCAATATTTACATAAATATCCATCTCTTTCTTTCTTCCTGCTCTATTTAAATAAAAATCCTCAAAAGATGTCTCCTCTAGTTGAATAAGCATTAATCTGTTGATCATTTCTGAGCTTAATTTGTTCATTATCTGTGTATGAATATGGTTCTGTGCTGAGAACCCAGCTTGAACAAGTTGGAAAACTGTTCTTTATGGTTGTTATGTACAATTTTCAACAGCTCATAGGTACTGTCTCCTGGATATCTCTGCTCCAAAATAATATTTAAATTTTTCACTAACAAGAGCTCTGTAAAAGTTTCACTTTTTTGAATCAGTGCTTTTGCACATCGGACTCGCATTCACCATCATTTTTGGGTTCAAAATTACTCACTTGTATTTCCTGTAACACTTTTCGGGCTCCAATAATCTCATATACTTTAAAAACTTTACAAATCCTTGTCATCATCGCTATCATCGGCCAGTATTTGCCGAAGGAAATCATCATCTGAAGATGAACCATGTTGTGAGTCAGCCATTTTTGATTTTCTAGGAGCCCTTACGTGAAACACGCATTTGTCAAACTTCCTTCATAAATGCAATGTTTATCTGCAACAATGCTTGTTCCAGGGCCCAAATGTGCCAATTAAATTTAGTTTAACAACCGTTCTTTTCAAGCCGAAGTACTCAGATGTGTAAACAGTTGCCTATCGGAAAAATGACAGATAACGAGACAAGCGCTATGAGTCCCCTACTGCCGGCGCGACTTATGCCGTGAGAAGCACTTTAAGGGTTAACAGTTAAATAAAAATTGTATACTGCGCAGAGTACATTTTTATATTCATGATTTTAAACTAATTTGTGGGAGTTCTTTCCAAGTGCGCGAATTCGTAAAAATTTTGCACAATTCACGCACCCTGGCAGCATCTCTGCCTATTTGTTTTTCTAAAAATTCAAGGACATTTCAAGGCCTTGAAATGACACCCTTAAAATTCAAGCGTTTTCAAGCACTTTCAAGGACCATATGGACCCTGTAAAGTTGTGTAAATGTTTTTCAACTTTGAAACAGTGGATTGGCATCATTTGTTCTAATCAGAAAGCCCCCTATGCCAGGATACTGTCAAATCTGGACAAGAAATTCAGTTGTGATTTTTTAAAAGAAGTCATTTAAATGTGTTTTTTTATTTTTAGTAATTGTGGCCATATTTGATGATGGATCAGCATTGTTTGTATAAATTTGAAAGGTCTTCATGCCGGGCTGCTTTTTATCAAGATTGATCAAATTCTATGCAGCAATTTTCGAGAAGAAGTAATTTAAAGCTTTTTATTTTTCTTTTTCTTTTTTTAGTAATCGCCATGATGTAACTCTGATGCATCTGAACTGTAAAAACTAACACAAAACTTTAACAAAGAAAGTTAATGTTGATGCTGACGCTACCACTGTGGCAACCAGAAAAGTGTGAACCATATCTCTGACATCATCTGCTAACACAAGCCGAAAGCAATCATATACAAAACACAATTTTTGACACAAAGAGAAGGCTTACCAGGTATGTGCTGTAGGTAAGGTGTTGAATGTGTATGAAGGTGAGATCTGGAATTTGGGGGTCAATTCTGCAAAGCCCCCTGGTGGTAGCTGTGAGCATCCAGTTGTAAACTGAATTAACCTGGCCATCTGCTCATCTGTAAAACTGTCAATTATAATCCAGAACCAGTCTAGAACCTGTGGGAAGAAAATATAGGGAAAAAAAGCTGAAACTGTATTGCAATGCAAGTCATAACAGTCATGCCAGAACACCCTCCCAATTTTCTGAACTTATACTTCAAAAGTCATAATCTCCCAAATTCTCCTGAAAACACTTTGTTTTATTTCTGAGTATGGCTGTAACATTTACATGTCTACATGGCTTAATTTAGTATACTGCCTGAAAACGTTTACAAAATCGGTTACCACATAAACAAACATATACACGTGACTCTCAGTGATGCAGGAACTACCTTTTCCAATTAAATGATATACTTTTGCATCTCTGCTTAAGACTACTGTAGAATTTCTGTTATTTTTCTAAAGAATGGATGATTTTCACATATAATGAGGCATAGATAAGAAAAAGTCAAAACTGAGGAGAATTGCTTGTACCACACATTACACATCAGTTTGCTTTACCTGTCTTCGTGACAAAAAACTCTATAAACCACATTGTTTAACTTTGAAAAACGTTTGTTAATAGAACCTTTGACGAGTAACATTTTATTTTAGAGAAACACCTTTTCTAGTTTATAAACTGTTGCAGTTTCTTATAGTCATTGTAAATGCTACATAATCATCCTATCTACATGTACAGGCAGTACATCCAGTTGCATTATCAATATTTTCATCATTTACATATATGTAGAAGAACAAAACAATATCATGATGATACTAAGGATGATTTACCTAAATTATCAGATATATTCGACAAAGATGTGTCTTAGAAACTGAATCATATCATAGATATGCACTCTCAATATAATTACTTTCTGTAAATTTGAACTGACCATGATTAGCAAACAGCATGCAAAGGTAGCCATTACTGAATCATGCTTTCTAGTCTATGTCCAGTAGGTGCTAAAAGTATTGGGAGAAATATTAAGCATTTTAATGAGCATGATGCCTAATACTGTTACCTATGAACAAAATGAAATGCAATCTGGTCACAACATTCGGAAAATCTAAAATTTGTCTGTTGTTGTTGTGTTTTCTTTTTTATGGACAGAAAATTTCTTGGGTCCAGATATGTGGATTAATGAGGGTAATTAAATCTGGAAGTGTTTCTGGAGAAAAGAATATTGGGTTATCATTTTCTTTTCAAAAAGCTACAAAATACAGAATATAAATGAAAAAATTGTTTGATTAATGGTATGAGAGTATGCATTTTGTTATGACATTTCATATACATGTAATAACATGAAATACAACTAATATTTCAGACATTTTACTATGGCAATACCATTATAGTATATTTAGTGGCTTTGATTAGTTTGTGTTGGGCAAGGAGGTTATTAGTGTTCACCTTTTCAGATGCATAATCAATACCTGGTTTGATTGGGCAAAGCCTGATTTAAGTTCTGAAGTTTTTTCATAATCTTCAATATACGAGTCCACTTACTTACAAATAGTAAAGATTTTGATTTTCCTTAATTGATTGGGCAATGAGAAGATACAAAACAGCAAATTAATTCATAAGATTGCATACACTTTATTGTTTTTCAAGCTAGTCTTATCCATAATTCATTTAATCTACTTTAAGTGTTACTTGTTACATTTATATTTTATATTTTTCTCCAGCTTCAAATGACTGATTATTAAATTTAATCCCTAAGGTGTATTTATTTTGCTAATTTAAATAACCTGTTTTATTGAAATTTATGAACCATATATTCCAAAAATATTTGCTAAAATCTGTTTTAAATTTTTCTGGGAGTATAACCCCAAACCTGTGATTCTTAATGGACCTCGTCATAGGTTACTTCCTTTGCTTTAATAGGTAAACATACAAATGCAGTAAGTTTCTATTTCTAGTACTGGTAGCCATATCTGATGGTGGATCAGCATTGTTTGTACAAACTTCAAAGCCCTCAATGCCAGTAAAAAAAATTCTGTTAAATTTGGTCTCATTCTGTTGAGCAGTTTTTAAGAAGTCATTTAAATGTTGTTTTTTTCTATTTTCAGCAACAGTGGCCATAACCCATGGCAGATTGGCATCATTTGTACAAGTCTGGTTTGGTTAAATTCTATTCAGCAGTTTTGGAGAAGTGAATTACAATTTTTATTTTTATTTTTTGTAATGGTTGACATATCTGATGGTAGATCAGCATCATCTGTAGAAACTTGAAAGGTCTTCATGCCAGGATGCTTTCCGTCAAGTTGGTCACATTCGATACAGTTTTGGAGAAGATGTCTTTTAATGGTATTGCTAGTTTTCTTATAACAGTGGTTTTTCTATTTTTAGTAACAGTGGCTGTATTTGAAGGAGGATCAGCATCATTTGCACACAGATGAAAGGTCCTCCTGTCCGGATAATTTGTCAAATTTGATCAAATTCTGTTAATTGGTTTTGGAGAAGTAGTTGTTTAAAGGGTTTGTACTATTTTTAGTAACGGTGGCCATATTTAGTCGTGGATTGGTATCATTTGTATAAACTTGAAAACTCGTCATACCAAGATGCTCTGTGCCAAATTTTGTCTGGTGGTTTTGAAAAGAGATTTTAAAAAGAAACTGTTGATGGATACAGGGCCACGGCATAAACTCACTTGACCTTATGGTCAGATGAGCTAAAAATCAGAAATATGTCCTTCAGAGTGGTCACAAATAATTGTTGACAGATGCACAATGTGCAACAAACCCTCCTTTTTTAATGGATCCCACCTTTTATTTGGCTAGAAAATAAAAAACTTTAACATTAAGCTTAATCTAAAAAACTCTAAACATTGACCTTAATCTAGGGCATGGACAGATGGACACACAAAGATTCCAAAGAGATCACCATGTCAAGCTACTGCCAAGGCGGGCTTGACGATAAAGCTACATGCCAACTTTGGATAAAATCTAACAATTCTTGTAAAGTTGCCCAAGCAGCATTTCCCATGTAAATGTGTTAAACTGTAGTGGTAAACACACCAGTTTGTTGGGTATCTAATTGCCAAAGACTCCATTTTAATTATGAATACACATAAAAGTATTGAATACCTCAGATGTTCAGAATATGGGAGAAAGACTATAATTTACACATACTCACCTAAATATTGGTTAAATTAACTTAAGAAGTCATTGTTGGAATGTAAAAGAGCCTATCAAAGATGTTAAAGGCCTATTACTCTTTTATGGTATGCATAAATGACATTGTGGATGAAGCTGATACTGACATTAGATTATTTGCAGATGATACCAGTCTCTACATACACTGTGGATGAAGCTGATACTGAAATTAGATTATTTGCAGATGATACCAGTCTCTACATACACTGTGGATGAAGCTGAGAATGACATTAGGTTATTTGCAGATGATACCAGTCTCCACATACACTGTGGATGAAGCTGAGAATGACATTAGGTTATTTGCAGATGATACCAGTCTCCACATACACTGTGGATGAAGCTGAGAATGACATTAGGTTATTTGCAGATGATACCAGTCTCCACATACACTGTGGATGAAGCTGAGAATGACATTAGGTTATTTGCAGATGATACCAGTCTCCACATACACTGTGGATGAAGCTGATACTGACATTAGATTATTTACAGATGATACCAGTCTCTACATACACTGTGGATGAAGCTGAGAATGACATTAGGTTATTTGCAGATGATACCAGTCTCTACATACACTGTGGATGAAGCTGATACTGACATTAGATTATTTACAGATGATACCAGTCTCTACATACACTGTGGATGAAGCTGATACTGACATTAGATTATTTACAGATGATACCAGTCTCTACATACACTGTGGATGAAGCTGATACTGACATTAGGTTATTTGCAGATGATACCAGTCTCTACATACACTGTGGATGAAGCTGATACTGACATTAGATTATTTACAGATGATACCAGTCTCTACATACTCTGTGGATGAAGCTGATACTGACATTAGGTTATTTGCAGATGATACCAGTCTCTACATACACTGTGGATGAAGCTGATACTGACATTAGATTATTTACAGATGATACCAGTCTCCACATACACTGTGGATGAAGCTGATACTGACATTAGATTATTTACAGATGATACCAGTCTCTACATACACTGTGGATGAAGCTGATACTGACATTAGATTATTTACAGATGATACCAGTCTCTACATACACTGTGGATGAAGCTGATACTGACATTAGATTATTTACAGATGATACCAGTCTCTACATACACTGTGGATGAAGCTGATACTGACATTAGATTATTTACAGATGATACCAGTCTCTACATACACTGTGGATGAAGCTGATACTGACATTAGATTATTTACAGATGATACCAGTCTCTACATACACTGTGGATGAAGCTGATACTGACATTAGATTATTTACAGATGATACCAGTCTCTATGTAATTCTTAATAGTCTTTACGCTGTTGCAGCTAGCCTTAATAGTAACCTACTAAAAATAACTAGCTGGGTGAAAAACTGGCTTGTAAGTTTTTATCCTATTTATGGATAACACCCAGCTTTGCAAAGTAACTTCACATAAATACCTTGGCTTAGTGTTCTCGAATAATGGTAGCTGGACTAATCATATCAACTTGGAGACTTGGAAGAAAATGAATGTCCTACATAATTTGACATTTATTCTTGATTGACCATCTCTTGAACATCTTTTTTATTCACATAAGACCATTATTGGAATATGCCAATACTGTTAGGGATAACTGTACCAGGGAAGATAAGAACTAGTATAACACTCACTCATTATAATGCTGTCCATGAGAAGCACTGAGCATACCACCTTATAGTGAGACCGCCTTGTAATGTAGTACATGATACATATAATTTACTACCGCTTAATGAAATGGGATCATGACTATACCTGCCTTATAACAGGAACTGTGTTATAATGAATGGCATTATAGTGAGGGAGAGCTGCTCAGGCAGCAGAGATTGCTTACAGGTGCAACCAAATTAGTAAGTATAAACAAAACTATTTCAGAAAACTGGTTGTGGAAACACTTGAAGACCAAATCAGTTTCCAGTGAATTTAAGGCATGCAATTTTGTAGATAAATTCAAAAGGATATTAAATGGTGGTTGAGCAAACATCTCTGTATACTACTCACATCTATCATACAGGCATTTATTTTTATTTTTGGCAATTCAAACATGATATAATTCATTTTCTGCAAAGAGTCACTCCAATAGTTGGATAAAAATTAAGATATCTAAAATGGGTTGAACTGTCACATGTATATAATTATGTACTAAACTCTGAATAGAACAAAGCCCAATCATATTGTTATATACAAACTTTTGGTACATATGAGTAAAAATATAAAACACCGGAAAGGGCTTTGTGATGTGCTTATTAATATCCTATATTTTGCTTTATCCAATTTGCTGCAAACATAATTTAATCTCTCTTTCTCCGTCATTCTCTATAGCCACATACATGAATACATACATACATACATACATACATACATACATACATACATACATACATACATACATACATACATACATACATATATATAAAGTGTTACATCTAGGTTTGCCTCTATGTGGGTCAAGTGACCCATGACCTTTCTAAAAGTGGGCTATCAGCTGGTAAGCATGGTAAAGACAGATAAAAGTACTATTATTGCTACCTAAAACAGAAGTACCTGTGTTAAATCTGCCATGTTGGACAAACTCTGAGGAATATTTTTCATGATATCCTTTTTTGCCATCCTATTCCTGAGAAACACTTGAGATCTGTTCAAATACTTGGTCAATGTAGCATTTGATAAATTTCAAATTGTTGCTCACTCACAAACTGCTATTTAGTTGTCCATGAAGCGATGATGGCTGACACTTCACACTATATAGTGGATACAAAATCTCCATTTGATTATGAGGTGTAGAATGTTACCAAGATCACAAGTCAGAAATATGACAGAGAGTTCCCAAGGATACTAACCAGTCAAATAAAGATACAGTAAGTTCTGATTTCTGGGAAATGCTATTTTTAGTTTTGAAACTTTAAAAAATTCAAACCTTCAAGAGGATGATATTGACTGATTCTAAAAAGTAACGTACTAGGAATTAATTTCTGCACCAACTAGAGATATTTTACATCATAAATAGCTCACATGCCAAGAGATCTTGTGCCAGGCTTTCACAAACAACAATTAATTATGTAAAAATGCACTCTGGATGCAAACACTGGTGAGTGAGAGAAGACAGTATAAAAAATGTAAACAAACTGTGTACAGCACATGTGACCATGAGTATAAAATGTATCCACTAATAGTGTAAGCATTCATAACCAAGTGTAGAGCATCACTCTGTATTGATTTTTTCAGATACTGTCAGAATCAGCTGTGAGTGTACACAGAGGAAAAGTTTTTATTTAAGTCTTGTTGAAAAATAGAGTACCAAGATCAACAACTATAATAAGAAGAACAAGAACATCCCTTGGTTCTCACAGACTCGCATGGATGCAAGTAATAATATAAATATTAATAAAATCCATCCTATTTTAATTTCATACCCTCCTGAATGTTGGAGAAGATCCAGCAAAAGTGTGGTTGTTCTTAAAATCTGCTACACTGTATTTCATGGTTCCACACAGCAGCAGCTGTAGAAAAGAAGATTATTTCCAGACAATGCATTTACAAGTCGACTGATTATTCACAAAGATTCTAAGAATTAGACAGAAAACATTGCTGATTAATGGCATTATCTGTACTAGCACTATACTAGAATGAATGTAGAAACCTTCACCTTAATTCTGACAATGAAAATTTGTATTTTTGATTTATGTAATTTTACAATAGCAGACAACATCAGAATACTCCAAATTCATTATACAAATAAAATGTATATATAAATACTATATAATAAAAGTCTTAAACCATGCAAAAGCATGTCAAGTCTGTTTGGTTAAGAGCAAGAGTTTAGTATTCATTAAGGTTGCAGCCTACATGAGTTTAATATTCATTAAGGTTGCAGCTTACATGAGTTTAATATTCATTAAGGTTGCAGCTTACATGAGTTTAATATTCATTAAGGTTGCAGCCTACATGAGTTTAATATTCATTAAGGTTGCAGCCTACATGAGTTTAATAGTCATTAAGGTTGCAGCTTACATGAGTTTAATATTCATTAAGGTTGCAGCCTACATGAGTTTAATAGTCATTAAGGTTGCAGCTTACATGAGTTTAATATTCATTAAGGTTGCAGCCTACATGAGTTTAATATTCATTAAGGTTGCAGCCTACATGAGTTTAATATTCATTAAGGTTGCAGCCTACATGAGTTTAATATTCATTAAGGTTGCAGCCTACTGGTAATGTAATTATGTTGCTAGCTTGGGAAATGCATGTAAATTACATTTTATTACATACCCATTTAATCTTATATTACTGATGTAGTGTTCAAGAAAGATGTTCAGTCAGTATTTTTACATCAAACACCCAGACTAGAACTATTTTGGTGTTTTCACTGATGTCTGCCTGTTGATATTCTTCGCTACACCAAACTGAATTTTAATTAATTCCAATCAGATTTGAACTGCTTTCACACAAGATAGCAGCACATATTTAGAAAGCGTAAAAGAAAGGATATATAATAATAAATACAAAACCGCATTCAGCATTCATGTTAATTTCTGAGTTGGGAGAAAGAACTTGATATGGCATATGAATATGTCTTGGCCTGATGGCCTTTATGTATCCTTAAGCCGTATCAAACTCATTCTTTCTGCTTATTTGGAACAAAACACACATGTAGTTTTGTGCATATATTTCAACAATGCAGAAGAGATTGAAACAAAAAATAAAATGTTGGAACTATATGCCTACTTATACAATCTGGAAAGCTTTAAAAATTAAATTCTACTAGGTACAATATGGGCACCCCAGAATGTTGTCTAATTTTAAAAAATGCTACGATGTGTGTTATATGACAGTCTATAGCTTTAATACAAGTATTTTTAAAAAAACTTGAATACAAAATCTTCACATTGTTGATAACACAAAATTTACTGTATTGATACCAATGTCTTACTACCTAACAATGTGAAAAAAACAAACAAAGACATAATCAATTGAAATGAAGGAAATTTTGTAATCATGTACCTCTATAAAACATAATCAATTGAAATGAAAGAAATTTTGTAATCATGTACCTCCATAAGACATAATCAATTGAAATGAAAGAAATTTTGTAACCATGTACCTCCATAAGACATAATCAATTGAAATGAAAGAAATTTTGTAATCATGTACCTCCATAAGACATAATCAATTGAAATGAAGGAAATGTTTGAATCATGTACCTCTATAAAACATAATCAATTGAAATGAAGGAAATGTGGTAATCATGTACCTTCATAAGACATAATCAATTGAAATGAAAGAAATTTTGTAATCATGTACCTCCATAAGACATAATCAATTGAAATGAAGAAAATGTTTGAATCATGTACCTCCAGTTCATTCTCATCAAAAATACTGAGTAGGTTGTCAGGAATAAGCTCATTGAGTCCCTTCAGGAAGCCATCAATCTCATCACGTACACTGTTGGCCAGTCTATGTTGTGCCAGAAGGTCTAAATACTGTAGCTTGTTTTCATTAGTGACAGATATTTTTGAACCATTTGGGATTAAATCAACCACCTGGATGAAAAGAACAGTATCAGTTACTAATGAAGCCAATAAATGAAGCAAGATTAGAGCTGTTCTTGGTGAGGCAAACAAAGATGCAGAGATATTTTTCTATGGTAATTAGGTTTGTGGCCCATCATATCTGGGATAAAATTACTTTATTAAGAAAAAAAAATCTAATGAGTTAACTCCTAAAATTTTAATTTTTCAGCAACATAAAATACAGTGCACCCCTTTATAACAGTGAAGCCTAGATCCCCCCCCCCCCCTTAGACTAGTGGAACTAAAAATAGGAACCCCCCAAAATATTACCTTGAGAAGGAGACCGGAGTCACTGTACACTTCCTCTGAGAAGGTGAGTTCCATACCGTCAATGTCATTCTCTTCAATGTACTTTATCTTAGACTTGTACAGGTCTGCGTCATCTGTCTCAAAGTACTGTGGATAAATACTTAACACTTATATATACTTAACAAACTTATATATAAACATTTACCTGCAAAATATTTATAGTATTTTTAATTGCTGCATTTGTTGTATTATATCTCTACATGTGAAAATACTGACTTTGCATAATGCATCACGATTCTGGACTACCATCTCTTGCATAAGGTGTACTACACTGTAATTTCATGAGGTGTACTACACTGTAATTGCATGAGGTGTACTACACTGTAATTGCATGAGGTGTACTACACTGTAATTGCATGAGGTGCACTACAGTGTAATTGCATGTGTACTACACTGTAATTGCATGAGGTGTACTACACGGTAATTGCATGTGTACTACACTGTAATTGCATGAGGTGTACTACACGGTAATTGCATGTGTACTACACTGTAATTGCATGAGGTGTACTACACGGTAATTGCATTTGTACAACACTGTAATTGCATGAGGTATACTACACTGTAATTGCATGAGGTGTACTACACTGTAATTGCGAGTAAAAGTGAACATTTTCTGAACTAAAGTGATGAAATGAAGTCATCTATATCGTCCAGCCTGCCAAAATGTCCAATAAGAGACAAAAGTATTTTTCAAATATTTCATATATAGGAAGTTCATATTTACAAAATATACAGGGAAGTGATAGGCATCATGTGTGTGCACTTGTTTAATTTGGGTCGAATTCATTATTCGTAACTTAGCTTCTGGTGAGATATGGAAGGTTAACAATGAATATACGAGTCAGCATGTATTTTCTGTGCATCATTTTCACTGAAGAATTCCAAAAACCCAAATGCAAATCTTGACCACCAATCCGATATGTATATAAAGTTTCATACCAATCTGATATGTATATAAAGTTTCATACCAATGTGATAGATATATAAAGATTCATACCAATCTAATATGTATATAAAGTTTCATACAGATATCTTCAACAGTTTTGGATTTATACTCCAGAAACAAAGTGTGCATGATGGATAGATGGACAAATGGATAAATGGATGGAAAAACCCTAAAAGATAATGAAAGTCTCATATATATATATATATATATATATATATATATATATATATATATATATATATATATTGATATATTGAGTTTTGCTTCAGAAGCAAAGTATGAATGATGAATGGATGTTTGGGTTTGGTTTTGTGGGGTTTAATGACATTTTTCAGCACATGATAGATACATGGTGGCCAGTATATTTGGTGGAGGAAGAACCTGGGAAAACCCTGGGAAGAACCACCGATCTACAGGAAGCTACTGACACTCATGTTGGTCGAGCTGAGACTTGAACCCATGTGGACAGAGGTGAGATGTCAGTGATCTGTAAAGGCAAGCACCTTAGACCACTCGGCCCCTTGATGGATGGGGACTGACAGATGGACAAGAACTATGTTTGGGTATTGGCAGCTCATTTCTGATATGATATGTATCATGATATGCAACTTCTGATACATGATGATACACATTTAATGCTATTCAATCAGGTTTACCTGTAAATTATTTTTGTGCCTAATTGAAGCCATATTGCACTGAAATGTTTCACTTACCAAGGAAATGGGAACATACAAGTTACACCATTAGTTTTGCAGACAGAATAAGACTAAGACATGTAGCTCTAATTACCATCTATACTTGTGTATAAGTGAGATCCAAATGCAAACAACACAGACCCTGATCTGCCATTGCATAATGCACCAGCAGATCAGGGTCTATGTTGTTTGTTCTACTGATTAGTTCTTACAAACTGCATAGACCCAGATCTGCTGGCACATTATGTTACGGCAGATCTGGGTCTATGCAGTTTGCAGTTGGTATGGGCTTATACATGAGTATATATGGTAGTCAAATTTCTTTACTTCCTGTAGTGTGTGATTTACTTATTCATGTGGAAATCAGCTGTTTGATTGATTTTTATTCTTGTAGTGTGTGATTTACTTATTCATGTGGAAATCAGCTGTTTGATTGATTTTTATTCTTGTAGTGTGTGATTTACTTATTCATGTGGAAATCAGCTGTTTGATTGATTTTTATTCTTGTAGTGTGTGATTTACTTATTCATGTGGAAATCAGCTGTTTGATTGATTTTTATTCTTGTAGTGTGTGATTTACTTATTCATGTGGAAATCAGCTGTTTGATTGATTTTTATTCTTGTAGTGTGTGATTTACTTATTCATGTGGAAATCAGCTGTTTGATTGATTTTTATTCTGTTTATTGAACATAGTGATAAGTTGAGCAATTGTTGGAATTTTAAAATTTCTTATTGAACTGATACAGTTAAGAATGATTATCGCTTATTGTATTTGCATGTAATATTGATCTATACCAGTATATCGGTAAACTGACTAGTCTGATGATTCCAACTTGTTAGAAATATTGAAATGAATAATTATCTAGTGAATAGTAAAAGGAACATCTGAACCATTAGTCTAATATGTGTACCAAGATATCTGGACCACTAGTCTAATATGTGTACCAAGATATCTGGACCACTAATCTAATATGTGTACCAAGATATCTGGACAACTAGTCTAATATGTGTACCAAGATATCTGGACCACTAGCCTAATATGAGTACCAAGATATCTTGAATAGTTTTGGACTTATACTCCAGAAACAAAGTGTGATGGACCAATGAAACCCATTACTATATCCCCTGCCAACTTTGAGAGGTAGGGGATAAAAAAAACCCCACCAGGATATAACTGGACAAAAAATTTTTATTTGCACAGAAATACAAATAACTCTGTGTTGTCTGGATGAATAGGTCTTAAACAATTATATTTCCCTGCAACCCATGGAAGATTCCATTTTTTATACAATGGGTCAAAGCCTTCAGTCAAGACAAGTCAAGAAGCTTGGAGAGGTCTCTGTTCTTGCCTATATCCTCCCTTCCATGACATCAAAATGTGTCTGCTATTATGGATCGGCAGTCATTGAGTGTGATGGAATCTTGTATCTACTCATTGAAAAGCCACAGGAGGAGTTAGCTAACTGTTGTACCAAGGCTTTTAAAGGAGAGATGTATTTGTGCTTGCACCACTGGAAGAAAACTCTCCACTTCCCCTCATATGAAATCAAAGTGGTCAGCTTTCTGGCCTGAACACTACCGTCCACCACTTGTTCTGAGTACTGTTTCCTTCTGAGGGCTTGCTTGATATGAACGAGGAGTGCAGGTTTAGGATCTCTGGTTTCAGACAAAAGACCTTCATTCATGGCAGATGGGGAAAAGACAGGATTTTCCTGGGAATTTCTGCTAATAAGTTCAATAGAATGTCAACCCATGATTTTTTCCACTTAAGGAAGCAATAAGGATTAGATGGCACTCTGATTCCCTCGCTTTTTGCAAGACTTTAGGAATCAGAGGGGTTGAGCGTCTCCATTCTTAACCATGGTAGCCAAATAATCTGGCTGAGAGAGCTTAGATCTATGACTGATGGAGCTTGCCATTGGCCTTCTGGACTAAGAACAAATTTGTTTTTACTGGGTAACTTGGGACTTCTGAAGCAAAGGTAATTCTTGACAATGGGAGATGGGTGCTGAATGTGATCTGGAGGCCTTCCAATACTATTTGCAAGATAAATGGGTTAATGGGGCAGACTCTCTCCCATTCCATGGCAAAGTGTTGGAGTCTTTGTCGCCACCAAAATGTCTGAAAAGGGGGGCGTGAGCATGCCTTCATTTTCTGAAATGGAAGCTGCTGGGGAGAGAAACTGGGTCACAAGTGATCCCTGTCTTTCTGTCTTGTTGTCTATGGCCTTCAGAAACTGAATTCTTGTCAAGGGAATAGGCTTGGAGGTAATAATTCCTATTTGGCATGCCCTTGGGGCAGGCATGTCAACTTCCTCTAGTGCATGGGCCAGATAGTGATTTTTAAATGTATCTGTATGATCTAAATGTAATTGGAAAAAAAACAGGTTGTGGGTCAGATGTGGCCCAATGGCTGTAGGTTGCACATGCCTGCCTAGGGGGTTGTCTTTCCTGTTCTCTTATCTCTACCTATAAATGAGGGCTGGGCTCTAGGCTGCTTGGCCTACATGAGATTTGCTTCTTTGGCAACCTGTTTAATGACCGCTTCTATCTATCCATGAATGAGAAGGTGGGATGAAAGCATCTGTGATCCAAAAATGGGTCTTTGGTGATCTTTTCAGAAGGTGGAAGTGGAGAGAAAGGAATCTTTTTCTGTAAGTTGTAAATACACAGACCCTGTTATGGTATTGGCATGTGTGTTGAACTGCTCTGTTAAGCACACGTGTTATACATGAGACTGACTCCCAAGCATGACCAGCAGGGTTGAGTCTAGGCTGTGTACAGACTGCTTAAAAATAACTATTGAAACCAAGTCAAGCATGGATCTTATCACTATGACATTCTGAACCAGTTGCTGGGTGTTGAGGAAGGACTTTCAGTCCATACATACAGAAGTAGGTTTAGACATTCCCAGGCCTGTAATGTCTCTGGGAGTCACTGATGTGAAAAGAAAGGCCTGTTGACACTAGAGTTCTGAAGCTGATGCTCAAAACAATGTAGAATATCAGTGACTTGAACATACTGGGGTAGTTGTCTCAATGACAGCTGGTCTTTCTTGACTAATACATTGATGGATGCGGGAACTTTATAAGTGGCCATTGGCAGAGTAGGTAGAGGTGGACAAAACTCTGGCAGCAAAAACTGGAAACCTCTTTGATTGATGTGCGATGGGCTGAGTTTTCTGTGGATGATTTATCATCAGATCTTGAAGGGAAGATGATGCTTTTGAGCATGAATATTCAAACATGGAAAAGCAGGGTGATAAACATGCCTTGTGTAATGTTTGGGATGACTGAGCTGGTGCAGCATCTTGCAAGGGACTGTTACCGTCACAGTGAACAAGGCTTGGCATCTGGTATTAGTGAAGCCTCAAAAAGGAATGTGCTTCCCACACAAGTGAATGCAGTAACTAATGAACTGATGGAATTTGGCGCCAATTCCTCTGTCCAAGGGGAGACCACTCTTGTCTAACTATCACCTTGACAAGCAGATGACTTTTTAGTACTTCATTCCTAAAACAAGCCAAAAGACATGGTAAACGTTTTTCTTAGCTTGGGAATGCTGGATTTACAAGGTAGTGGTTGTACTCCTAATGTAATATGATTGGGTAACATATCTGAAGAAGAAATATATTCTAAATAATTTCAGGTACTCCAAAAAAGACTCTTTTAAACATACTTATAAATACCTAAATATATATTTTACATGTGTACAAAATAGCTAGTTAGTATTATACCACTATTTAAATATAAAATTCTGTGGTGCTGGCATAGATTACTACCATATTGTTTTAAATTATAAGTGTGGTGCTGGCATACATTACTACCATATTGTTTTAAATTATAAGTGTGGTGCTGGCATACATTACTACCATATTGTTTTAAATTATAAGTTCTCAGCACTTACATTCTCATATGAAATAACAGATCAGATTACATTCTCATATGAAATAACAGATCAGATTACATTCTCATATGAAATAACAGATCAGATTACATTCTCATATGAAATAACAGATCAGATTACATTCTCATATGAAATAACAGATCAGATTACATTCTCATATGAAATAACAGATCAAATTACATTCTCATATGAAATAACAGATTAGACAATCAATGAGATTTTACAAAGTCATACATACCTTGTAGTGGACCCTTAGGCCAATAAGTTGAGCAAGAAAAGAGCGGGAAAAACGAGCTCTGACCAATTGTCGGTAGGACCCTCCAAGGGAAGACTCATACAAACATTTTCCAACAATTTTTCCAGCAAATTCATACATCTTAACATCAAAGTCTGGAGATCTATCTCTGTTGGGATGAACCTGTATACAAACAAATTCAATGTTAGGCCTGAGACAGCAAAGTAATTCAAGGCCATCTATGCAGGACAATATGCTGTTGGGTTGAACCTGCATACAAACAAATTCAATGTTAGGCCTGAGACAGCAAAGTCATTCAAGGCCATCTATGCAGGACAATATGCTGCAGGATATGAAAATTTTAAAATCAGATGGTAGGTATGACAAACAGCGATCTATCAGTGAAGACAATAGAAATCATTTCTCCAATCCACAAATTTAAAAGTACGACAAACAGCAATCCATCATTGAAGACAATAGAACTCCCTTCTCCAATTCACAAATTTAAAGGGTACATCAATGATCCATCAGTGAAAAGAACAGAACTCCCTTCTCCAATCCACAAATTTAAAGGGTACATCAGTGATCCATCAGTGAAGACAACAGAACTCCCTTCTCCAATCCACAAATTTAAAGGGTACATCAGTGATCCATCAGTGAAGACAACAGAACTTCCTTCTCCAATCCACAAATTAAAAGTGTACAACAAACAGTGATCCCTCAGTGAAGACAAGAGAACTACCTTCTCTAATCCACAAATTTAAAGTTTACAATGGTGATCCATCAGTGAAGACAATAGAACTCCCTTCTCCAATCCATGAATTTGAGTATAAACAAAACTGGTCATTTGTTGGCAAATCCATGTAAACTAAAACAAATGAAAATAAATGAACTTGCAGTATTTATTTGAACAGATTTATTAGAATCAACCTAATGTAATGTGAAATGTAATTATTTTACCATTTTCTAATTGATTGTCAATTATAGAACTGAAGAAATACTGCTAACTAGTTACACACATATGTCTCTACCGAACCATTTGACATCTTCAGTAATGTGTAAATTGTCAGATCAAAGAGACACAGGTGGATTTGAAAACTATTACCGAATAAATCTTTCTCAAACTGGTTAACATCTTGTCCATTGGATTCACAACTTGTGACAATATTTTTGTAGACATCAGTTTATACTAGCAATTTACATCATTGTTACCAATAAACAATGTCATTGTTGTGAGATAAATATTCCATTCTAAAAATTAAGTTTACTATTACGTTTGTTCCAATCACTTTTCTTCAGTGCAAATAGAACATTCCATTAAAACAAATACCATTTTCAGATGAAAAATGAAAAGCATTTTAATGATACAGATCTACTCACCAGACCCTGAGAATCATCAGAGAGGCGCTTGAACAGTCCTGAATCATTGTGATCAAACAATTCTTTACATAAAAGTTCAAACCATTCCCTTCTTAATCCACCCCAGTCTAATCCTGAAAAACAGAAATAAAGGAAGACAACTTGGTTACAGTGACATGCTTTTGCACTGTATCAAAGATATTGTACAATAAGCATGCACTGTATCAAAGTTTTCAAAATGATTTATGAATGTAAATTTTATTGATCATTCTGAATGAAAAACATTTTAAATAACATGGCTTTTATACCTGTCTGGAGCTATAGAATTGACACACCTCCTGCACAAGCCAATCAGAAAGCGGCTTACAGAACACAAGGGAAATATAAATCAAAAAGGAAGTAAAGCTTCCAATATGGTGAACAGAGAAGCAACGATCGACAGTGTGCATCGGCCAGTTTTTGAACTTAGACTTTATCACATAACTGTAAAGATGAATACATTCAAAACCAGTGAAAGAGGACTGTATAAGTTCCACTACATGGTTTGCAAGGTGAGTAAAGTTTAATTGGGTAAGCAAGTTACATGATACTCGATAACTCGGTGTCGTTAACACTTACCCTCTTCTCCTATAAATGTGACCTCAAAGTTTTTACACCATTCAGATAGGTCAAAATTCTTGGTGGTCTTGAATGACTGAAAAGAAAATGCAGGAAAAAGTTTAATCATTTAAATTTAGTACAAATACATACAATATACACAGCATGATAATGATTTCAATATTTTAAGATTAATGAATGAACAAACAAGTATATAATAGTAGAGTTTATCACAAAAGTATTCACTAGATGGCGACAGGGAATAGATATCAAAGTGTTGGGCCAGTATCATCTATTTCAAAGAAGAAAATAACTGATTGCAGGTATCTGACAAGACACTACCTTATTTCTGTTTTTGATACAGACTGATTAATTTGAGAAAAATGAGAATTTTTTTTCGTATAATCGCTTTGAAACCCAACTAAATCTGTATGTGCATTTTGCAATCGAAAAGAATATATATTACAAAATGTTAATCCAATAGGTGAGGAAATTGTATGTGTAATTTTGGTCAAAACTGCAATTATAATCTCAAAAAGGAATTTTTTTGTAAATTATGTTTCTCTGATAACACTTACCTGATCAAATTAGCATTAGGATTACTCTCTGCTACCTCCAAATCCAGCGCTTCCTGACAGACGGAAAACCGTCTTTCTGTCTATATAACATATAGAAAAAGGGAAGTAACTCCTACAGGTTAACTCCCTATTATACCTGCTAGGTGACCACCGGTATCCCAGATGTAACCAATTTTAACTCGAGCAAAACCTTTTACAGGATTCTTGCATTGCGGGAAAGGGTCGGAGGGATTTTTAGTAATCTGATCAGGTAAGTATTATTGGAGAAACGTAATGTACTAAAACATTTTGCTTTCTCCGTCAAATACATTACCTTGTCACATTAACATTAGGGGAATAAATAAGAGGAGGAGGAAATGGTGCCACTGTGCCAGAAGGATCTGCAGACGGCACATGTAAAGGTTGCTGAGGTGCAACAGGTCTGCTGCTGCATTGAATAGGCAGAGGAGTTGAAGAAACTCCCTCACTGAAAAAAAATGTCTTGGTTGACACCTTCTCTGACACATAAACGATACTTTCAACGCGTTTGGGAGGAAGATAAACCAAGTTGAGATGCCTTAAGAACTCAATACCTAGATAGCCAAAATGTTGAGAAGGGATAAGGTCTGATTTCTCTACACTGATTATCTACCCCAAACTGTGAATGAGGGAAAGAAGGTTGTTCATTACATGAACCAAAACCAAACTTACTGAATGTTTTTGCAGTATGTTATCTAGGTATGCCACCATCACTGTGTAGGAGGACATCCTAAACAGGGATATGATGCAGTCCAATGTTTTGGTGAAGGCCCAAGGGCTTAGACTGAGGCCGAATGGAAGGGCACACAATTTGTATATTACCCCATGGTATGTGAAGTTAAGGTATTTGCATGATGCCATATGGATTGGTATAAGGAAGTATGTGTTTAACAGGTTGAGACTGATCATCGCATTGCACTGAAAGATGGATGGACCTTGTTGTCTCCATCTTGAATTTCTGGGCAGAAATAAACTGGTTCATCCTGTTAAATCTATCCCAGGTCTCAATTTGCCGCTGGATTTTGTAACCAGAAAAATTCTGGAGTATAAGTCCTCAGAATGTGGTTCTCCAATGCCTTTTTTTACAAGCAAAAGCTCTATCTCCTTCTGTAAAATGTTCACCTTCATGGGATCGCTTGGGAGTTTTGTCATGCAGGGGGATGATGAAAGATGAGGGGGAAGGATGAACAAGATCTGGAGACCCTCAAGAATGACTTGTATCATTCAATCATTTTCCAGGAATAGGTTGATCCAAGTCTGGTGAAAATAAAGGAGTCTGGTGCCCATGGGTTGGTCATCAGCGAGTGGGAGGGATGGCAAGTCACTGATGGTTGGGGGGCGGCATGGAGGAGGAGAAACTATGCTTTCTCTCTCCCCTGTCTGCCTGCCTGTTAAAGTTATGGGCATATGGCTACCAATAATTCGCTTGACCATGAAAGTTCTGCCATTGCTGAGAGCTGCCCCTGCAGTCTCTCTGGTGATGATTGTCTCTTCTCTGATATGTTCCCTGATGCGGTTGTGCAGAGATAGGAACTTGCACTGAAAGCTGAAAGGCAACTCTTATTCCACTTGCTTTCTCACCTCCTCAATTCGACCCCTGAACAGAAGGGGAGAACCAAAAGGAAGGAAGTGCAGGGTCACCACATGATGTGGTTTGAGAGAAGAGGAACGCAGGAGTGCACCTCTTCTAATCAAATCCATGTTACTGGAGGCCATAAGGGCATTCACCATTGTGTGGTGAGCACCCCTTTTAACTACCCTGGTGATACAGCATACCAAATCCCAGACATGGTCACTTCCAGGCTTTTCAGCTAGATGAAAGATCACCAGAGATGGAGGTCAAGTAGGAATTTGATATGACATTTCCTGACTAACTCTGATGTAGCGTTAAACACTTGTATGTCCACTTTATATTGTGGAGCAGACATACTGAAGGCAGAAATATCTTTGTCTAGACTTGGTTCATCTGGATAATACATATCAGAATGTGATATGTACCAGTGCGGTGAGAAAGTTGCCAGCAAATGACTCGCCCAATAAGGCCTCTTGCATTACTGGGGTCATGAATTTTATCTGAGAGATGCCTGGTAATTTCTGCAATTTTTGAAGACTGGCAAGGTCCTGAATGATGGACTGTTGACAATGTCATCTACGTCCACAGAGACCTTGACCTTATAGATAGGATTGATTGCGGGCGGAGGAGGGCATTATGACAGAGGGGAAAATCCTACAAATTTCTTCTATAGCTGCCTTGAAGCTATTTTGTCCCTTCCATGGTTGGATCAGAATGTTCAGGAATGTCCATCTCATGCCCATCATTGACATGGGGATTGTCCTTTTGTGCACTCCGTGTGCAGGGGTACAACATTACATAGCGTAATGATGACGATGTATCATTATCCCTGTTGGAATGCTGGTCTGGAGCGGCTGGTTTGGCTGGGTTGGATGACTTCAAATGTAATACGGTTCACAGTGCAAAACAGATGGTTGGTCTGACTGGGCAGCTGGCTGAACAATCTGCTGGGTGTAAGACACCGTTGCTGTTGGTACTGTCAAGAGAAATGGTTTGCCAGCTGACTGGACAGCTCACCAGTCCGAGATGACAGATGAATGGCTACTAAAACTGTACGGATTGTGTGGATGGCAATTGGGATGGCATACGGTGGACGATAAATGACTTGCAGGCTAGTCTGGCTGGCAAAGTAAAATCGTAATTCTGTATGCCCGGCTTCCATATTTCCAAAATCATGCCCAGGCGGGGAAAAAGACTCATGACCAGTGGAATGCCAATCTATACTTTCATCAAATTAATTTGTGAACATTTTTGATGATAATGCCTGTTGCAAAATATGAATCATTTATGATTCCAATACTTGACTGGAATCGCTTGTTGTGGCACTGACTGGGTATGCAGTTGCCACCAGCGCTGTTTTTGATATCTTCATTGAGGGTTGAGGTGGCATCTCGACATCCCCCATAAAACTCGTCAATGATTCTGACATGTAGTGAAGGCTTAAAATTTCCTGCTCTATTGATTTTGAGCACATTCGTTTTTCGTGGCCCTTTAGTTGCCTTTTTAAAACGTTGGACCAGATGTCTTCTGTCCATGATGCACACACATTAAATGTGCTTGATGACAAGCACTTTGTGCATACCAAACACATCTTGTGTTTTTCCTCCACAATTTTAAATTGTTTGCACTTTTTGCACTTGGTTGACATCTCTGTAATGTAAAGAGAATAAGAAACAAACAATGGCATACAACAAATATATCAATTGTTGAAATAAAGGCACACTTGTGTTTACATATAAATTGAAATATCATTGAAATATAATAGCACATAACAATTTCACCAGTGAAAATTGCATATTACCGATCAATATCACATGGACAATAACGAACAGAACGATAAATGAAAAACTACAAATAAATTCACCAGGAATCATGTAAATGTTGTATGCACAATATATAACACCATTTTGACTTATTATACCACTGAAAAGAAAAGGTGGATGGTTGAAATTAAGTATAAATTTAGATGGATTCCAGGAGGTCACTGCTGACAGTTGCAAACTAAAGTTAAAACTGGCTATATCCGGGATACTAGTGGCCACCTAGTGTGCATAAAGGGGAGTCGATCTGTAAGAGTTACTTTCCTTGATCTATATGTTGCATAGATGGAAAGACGGTTTTTTGTCTTTCAGGGAGGACTGGATTCAGAGGTAGCACAGAGTATCCTAATGTTAATGTGATCAGATAATGTATTGGACAGAGAAACAGTGTGATACCATAATGATATAAAACATTTTTTTTCCTCTGTCAGATGTCCATTTTAGTGATCCTTACAAATGAGATGAAAATTTAAACTGGATGAAAACTTATACAGTAAAACCTGTCTTAAAGGACCAATGCTATGAGAGATCATCTGTCTTGAGAGACCAGGTTCTCAATACTTGGATTCATTGATTATATAATGATATGACCTGTCATAACAGACCTGTCTTGAGAGACCATTGTTGTGAGAGACCATCTGTCCTGAGACACCAGGTTCTCAAAGCATTATAGTGTTATGACCTGTCATAACAAACCACCTGTCTTGACAGACCATATTTTTGCAGAACGGATGGTCTTTCAAGACAGGTTCTACTGTAATAGCAAATTTAAAAAAAGTATTGAACATACAGATTTGTAAGTATTATTAAGTGAACACCACACCAACTACATGAAACCAAATATTCAAACATCTTTCTCAGTAACCAGAAGCTGCCATCCTACCATAATGCTATATACATCTGAGAATAGTGCACCATGGTATACATCTATTCTTATCCAAAGTTTCAAGTCTTGATCACTCTAAAAGTGATAAACTGTGTTAGTAACAAAGGAATGCACTAAAATTTGCATTTTCTTCTACAAGCTTGTTATGTGTGAAACTTTGAATGGGCTGATTTATATCAGACAGGTGTAAAAACTGATCAAAAGACTAGTGAGATCTTTGACCTGGAGAATCAGGTCTTACAATTCTGTATCTCGGCATGTAACTTTGTAAAACTTGTAAACAATATATTAGTGTGGTATTCATTATTTGTGAATCTGAGTTTTAGCGCTTTTTTTTATATTATATATGAAGATCAATTATAAAAACCATCATAATATCACAGTCCTTAAAAATAGGACCTGAGCTCATCTCACAAAACAGTCAGGCAAGCACATCACAGTCCTAGCACACAGATGTCACAGTCAGGTACAGTACATCATAGTCCTAGCATAGTGATGTTAGTCCTAAAAGCAAGGATCCTAACTCATCTCACAAACAGCTTTTAGGACTAACATCACTATGCTAAGAAATGTGACATGCTCTAGCTGACAATTTGTGAAATGAAGTATGATCTTAGTTTTAAGGACTGTAACAGCACTATGCTACGACTGTGACGTGCTGTACATATAGTTTGGTACATCATGTCACAATCCTAATATAATAATGTTACAATCCTTTAAACTAGGGTCCTACCGCATCTCACAAAAAGTCTGGTATAGCATGTCACAGGCCAAGCATAGTGATGTCACAGTCCTTTGAGCTATGATCCTACTTTTCTCACAAATAGTCACATATATCATGTCACAGTCCTAGTATAGTGATGTCACATTCCTTAGAACTAGGATCCTACCTGATCTCACAAATAGTCAGGCATAGCACTGTAAGAGTTCAAATGGCATGATGTAAGGATTATTGAGGTATGTGAAGATGTGATTGATAGACATGTGTCAATCACTTACACTGTGAAGAAGGCGGGACCTATCTATTTTGATTGACAAAGAAGTATGACTGCGCCTCTGATGCAAGGTTCTCACTTCATGTTGAAAGAATGACTGTTTATCTTGGAAGGTTTCTGAACCACCTGAAAAACAGAATGAGACAAAAAAGATATCGTTACTTTTGGATAAACATTGTGATTCAACTCATTATCACAAAGGGATTATACTGAATAAGGGATGTTTTCTACCCCATTTTTTTTTTAAAATAATTTTTTATAAATTTCGAGACTGTTGTGTTAATGTGTCATTCTATTATAAAACAAACTGTTTTACAGTCATTTTGTTTATAGATTTCTATTTCACACAAAAAATGATCTTTGAACATGGGTTGAAAATTATAGAAATTATAATCAGTTTAGCAACTTTAAATTTGAAATTTGATATGAGTACAGGCTTGCTCCATGAAGAAATTTCCACAGCTTGTCGATCTATTATGGGCAAACTTATGTTCAGAATATCACCATGTACATAAAGATATAATGATTCAAGCATTTTACTACATAACTTCTCCATTTTGTTGCTGTTGTGCTGTATCTACTTTGGAGGTGGAGAACCACTATGTGTAGAGAAACTGAACTGAAGCTGCTAGCTATGTTTTTATTTTTATTCTCAACAGTTATACACTTTAAAAATGCAGACAATCAAATAAATTCATATTGTTTGAACAATCATATTTAATTTTTTCTTTCTTTACCTTCCATTTTTTCCCCTCACATGTGTAGCTTGATGTTTGAAGGATGCCAGCAAGGATTTGAAAGAGACTGAGAAGTGTTCTTTAAAGTCAGATTTTGTTTATGAACAAACCTGAATATTGCTATGATCTTGTCGCAGAAGGGCGTAATTATAAGAAAGATGAATAGATATTTGATTAATTTCCAAACCGAATATAATAAAAGATTATAATGTTTTATGTTCAACTCTATTACAGGTCTCTTCTGTCAGCATCCGGTGGGTGGGGGATATAGGTGTGGGGGTGGGAGTGTAAGTGGGGGTGGGGGTGTAGGTGGGGGTGTATATTCATGACTGCTGAAATATGACTAAAAAATATCTCATGAGTAAGGATAATACTGAGGTATATTTAAGAAAGTTTCATTTAGTTGATCTTTCTTCATATCACTACATTAATATAATAAATTAACAAGAAGACCAGGGACTGCATATCATGTGTAGAACGTGTGATCTTGATTCCAAGATCAAAAGGGGAAAGCGCATACTGTATATACTCATGTATAAGCCTGGACCAAATGCAAACAACATAGACCCTGATCTGCCGTCGCATAATGCGCTGGCAGATAGGGGGCTAAGTTGTTTGTTCAACTGATTAGTCCTTACAAACTGCATAGACCCAAATCTGCTGGCGCATTATGCGATGTCAGATCTGGGTCTATGCAGTTTGCAGTTGGTATTGGTTTATACGCGAGTATATATGGTATGTTGCAGAATGTAGTGATGTTATCTTAGCTTTATAATAATTTGTCCCAAGCTTTATAATAATTTGTCCCAAGTATGAAAAAAATTCATCAAGGAGTTTAGGAAATATAAGTAAATGAACAAACTGTAACCAAATTTTCTATATGCAAATTTTCTATAACTGGGACATTGACTCCAAGGTAAAAGGTAGGAGTGAATATGTCATACAATTAATTGTCTTATGAATCATGCCAGTTATGATGAGAATCTATTAAGGTTTTTTTTCCTGAATATATGCACACAAAAAAAACCTTAACAAACTATTAACCAAATGCCACTGTCATTGTAAAAGTGATGCTATGTCTCAATTCGCACTAAAGTGGGCTTGACAATTAATACATATGTACTGTATATACTCACTTATAAGTTGACTCCAACTGCAAACAACACAGACCCTGATTTGCCATCACATAAGGTGCCATCAGATCAGGGTCTATATTGTTGTTTCTACTGATTACTCCTAACAAGCTGCACAGACCCAGATCTGTCAATGCATTATGTGATGGCAGATCTGGGTCTGTGCAGTTTGCAGTTGGACTCGACTTATAAGTGAGTATAGACAGTAGTGCAGCGGATTAACCTCAATATCAAGTTATACTGTAAGCAAACTATATGTAGCTTTCAATGAAACATTAGGCTAAACATAACTGATAACTCAGTAAGGTGTCTGCCTGTCAAACTGGATAATGCAGTTTGATTTCCAGTTTGGGAAACAACTTTTTAAAAAAAATTTCATCTGTTTACTTTTAAAGCAAACTTAATGGCAGCTTTAATTTTGCAATGAAACCATTTTTAAGTTGACTTGAAAGTTGTGGACATTCATTGGTGACTCCAAGAAGAAAGTTTTTATCCTTTTTTCCCCATCATTAAATCTTTATGTACAGCTTCATGGCATAAAAATGAGAAAAAAATATGTTATCATCATTTTAAATAAAAAAAAAATCAAATTGAAACTTGACTGTCAGGATTTTACAAATTCCCTTTAACACCACCTGACACAGTATTTTGGGAATTATGCATAATTGTTGAGAAGTTCTAGCTCCTATTCAAACAGTCTATATTAATAAATACAAATAAATATCTCATACAAATTATCTCTCTCTCTCTCTCTCTCTCTCTCACACACACACAAGAATATATAGGAGTCCTAACACACATTTAGAAAAATTGAGTGTTACTCAAATTGGAAAATAATACATAAAATTACAACACTCAATAGTATATGCATGTTAGCTGTAGTATTCTACAAACTGTTCAAGTTTCAAATGTATATGTTTTATTATACAGCTTTGTAAAAAAAACATTACATTTTATTGCAGTATAAAACATTACTTTTTGTAACTTGTACAAAAAAATTTTTTTTTTGAAGCACAGAGATATTTTGCAATCAGAATTAAAATAATGAATTAGATCACCAAAGTTGAAATTTCCAAGAAAAACATCAATTTTAGAAATTGTAATATTTGGTATGTAATTCCTAATCCATGCAATTGCAAATATCTTCAATAACTGGACAATCATAAAGTACGTGTTCAATATCATTGATTTCTTGTTTACAAAAGTACATATATAATCATCAATGAAATTTATTTTGTTCAAAAACTGATTTGTTACAATAATTCTGTGGATGAATTTAAATTGAAACGCAATTAAATTTGTATCTTTCGTGCATTTCTTAGCTAAAATTAGAGATTTTGTTTTTCCAGTTCTGATCAATTATCTGGCACCTTAATTGTCTGGACCAAGCCTCATGTTTACTATGAAGTTCATTTATTTTATTCTTACACAAATCTTTATATACGGATTTTAAATTCTTATCTACTAGGAGCAAATTTTGCCTGAATTTACATTCATAAGAGTGTTTCCCTTGTTGATATAATTTTTAATCTTTCTTTTCCAGTGACCAGACAGATATTTTTTTAAATAATTGAGAAATATTCAATGAAATTATTAGTGTTAGCCTTTTGATGTATTGCTTCAAAATTTAATAATGATTCTTGACTATCAAAGTAGTGTTTGACACATGATATTCTGTTTGACCACCATTCTGTAGAGGAATTACCACTGATGAGGGCTCCCTTTTCCATGTTGCTAAGGCATGAATAATATCGTGCCAAAATTTTTTACTAATATATTTACCAATCTCTGTTAATTTTATGTCCCCGAATTTTAAATTTGGTGAATAATACATGCATAGGTCTATCAACAAGAAATACATAAAAAGGTTGGAAAATGAAATGTTGTCTTTTATCTCTTTTTAACATGGTGTTTCCAGAACAAATGGCATGTCAACAGAAAACTTGTGTCAAAAATGAAATAACACTACCTCATACATGTAATAAACATCATATGAAGAAAATTCCAGAGCGGGTAGAAAACAGCCCTTATTCAATATAGTCATTTTATCACTTTTAACTTGTACAGGCATAAATGTAAAACATTCCAATTTTTGGGTAATGGGAATATACAGTGTGTGTGTATGTGTGTGTGTGTAAGCTTATAGTGAGTGTTAATTATATACTAAATGTGTGAAATAAGTTAAATAATGCTACGCACATGGAGCAGCTTGCATCAAATATAAATATTATCCAACATGGTTCCTGAATTACATGCTTTCATGAAGACAAATGTGAATTCTATTCATTATAACTGTGTTACTCCCGGACACTGCTAGTTGTTTATGTGATTTATGTTGACAAGACCTTTTTTCATTTTTATTAATTTGTATAGGCTAGTACATCAGATATGTGTAGTTCTAGGTAGAAACATTAAATAATATCAGCATGACTTTAAATATACATGTCCACATGTGACCCTCTGATAAATATTCAATATGTAAAAAGAAAAATCATCGAAGCAGACCAGATTATGCACTGATCAATTATCTTAAATCAGTAAACAGCTGTTACACAGTATTTAAACAGTTTGTCATGGATCATACAGCCCATGAAAGTTTTTTTTTTTCAAAAGAGTTTTGAAGGAGTTTTCAATAACTTCCAAAACTTTTCAACGAGTATTTCATCTTATGGAAACTGAACCTTTTTCATATATAACTTTGTTAACTACAAGTGTTGGGTGTTATTTGATCCATCCAATTTTATCCCATTTTTTTAATTTATTCATTATTTTTGGAAAATTACATAGGCAACAAAAACTCCTAATTTAACAAATTATATATTGTATGCAGTTTTAATATTTGTATTCCTTTTAGAAAAATTCAAGGAGTTTGTGGCAAATGCAAGGAGTTTTTCAACAAATTCATGGATTTTTCAAGGATACAATCAACATTTTTTAAATTCAAGGAGTTTTCAAGGCAACCCCTTAAATTCAAGGATTTTTCAAGGCTGTATGAACCATGTAAGTGTACAATCATATGACACTAAATTTATGGTACGGCTGTGTGGATTCCTCTAGTCTTACATATACTAAATATACTGTACAGCCATGTAGATTCCTCTAGTCTTACCTATAACAAATTTACTGTACAGCTGTGTGGATTTCTCTAGTCGTACCTATACTAAATATACTGTACAGCCATGTGGATTCCTCTAGTATTACCTATACCAAATTTACTGTACAGCTGTGTGGATTTCTCTAGTTGTACCTATACTAAATATAATGTACAGCCATGTGGATTCCTCTAGTATTACCTATACCAAATTTACTGTACAGCTGTGTGGATTATTCTAGTTGTACCTATAATAAATACACTGTACAGCCATGTAGATTCCTCTAGTCTTACCTATACCAAATTTACTGTACAGCCATGTGGATTCCTCTAGTCGTACCTATACTAAATATACTGTACAGCCATGAAGATTCCTCTAGTATTACCTATATCAAATTTACTGTACAGCTATGTAGATTCCTCTAGTATTACCTATACCAAATTTACTCTACAGCTGTGTGGATTCCTCTAGTTGTACCTATAATAAATATACTGTACAGCCATGAAGATTCCTCTAGTCTTACCTATACCAAATTTACTGTACAGCTGTGTGGATTTCTCTGGTCTTACCTATACCAAATTTACTGTACAGCTGTGTGGATTCCTCTAGTTGTACCTATACTAAATATACTGTACAACCATGTATATTCCTCTAGTCTTACCTATATTCCTGAGAAGGAATTTGGTGAAAGTTGCTGCAATGATATTCCTCTCTTTAGCTGCTAGAACCACTGGAGCTTGAGCACCATCATCAATTGTGAAAACTGGGGCACCAAACTGGTTATTGAAACCGTTAAACTGAAACTAGATTGGTAAAGTAGTGTGAAACTAGATTGGTAAAGTAGTGTGAAACCATTAAACTGAAACTAGATTAGTAAAGTAGTGCGAAAAGCCAAAATGGAAGGACACAAACCCATGGTTTTCCAATGAATCTACTTGCTGGCAACAATTATTGTTGAGTTCATGAATTCATGAAGTGTTTTTTTACTGTCTCAGTGAAGAAAAAGAAAAAAGCACACCATTACAAGAACATACCTCTATTTTTCAATGATAAATTTATGCCTGATAATAGGCCCATCCTGATTTTCTCATAAAAATTTGGTGTCAGATTCATAAATTCTTGTTCAGTGATAAGCCTGTTAACAAAAAAACACCAGAAGAGAATGTGGGCTCCCTGGGATTATATATACTGGTGTATCTTAGGAGAAATACTGTACTCTAGTCTGTTTGCCTTGGTCTGTTGGCCTGTCTATCTGTCTGTCTCTGTCTTAATGTACCTATCTTTCTCTTTCTTTCTGGACCCTTAAACTGCATAATGTACTGGATTGGATACTGACAGTATCCAGGGCATAATGTACTGGATTGGACATTGACAGTATCCAGAGCATAATGTACTGGATTGGACACTGACAGTATCCAGAGCATGATGTACTGGATTGGACACTGACAGTATCCAGGGCATAATTTACTGGATTGGACACTGACAGTATCCAGGGCATAATGTACTGGATTGGACACTGACAGTATCCAGGGCTTGAGCACCATCATGAAGAGCAAGACTGTTGGGCACCTAAATGCAGTGTTTTTTTTCCATCTTTTTGACAGAGAGGACTCCCAGTGCCCCCTGTGTCAAATTTATGAGTCCCTTCTCACCATTAGTGGACCCTGTCTAATAATATATTAAATAAGTTATATGATCATGCAGTATTACTTACTACATGAAAATTCAGAGTTATGTTTGAATTACTTTCAATACTACTATTGTTATATTTTCTTATTTGTAAGATATTATTTTTCTCATAGTACAATGGTTTCCCTCTTATAAGTCAACCCCTTTTGCAGAGCTAGTTTAAGTAAGTTTGGGAATTCTTCCTTATGGTACACAAAGATCAGCTACCACAACAAAGGCATTGAATCTGTATGGTACATCTGTTCCACCACTAAGGTTTTCATCATGTTCCATTCAGTCCTGTTTTCTGTCAGGAGGAGATTTCTGGTCTTTGGGACTTGGCTTGGCATAAACTTTAATCGACTTCCCCCAGTTATCATTAGCATGGTCTGATAGTTTGTCTTGAGGCATAAAATGTATGCCTCCAAGTCCAAGTACAAAAAAGGCACAGTCAGATTGTTTATGTATCACGGGGCAAATCTTTCATCAAGCTGGATTAATTTTTCGTCCACAAATCTCTTTCTAACATTCATTATGCGCACAACTTACCTGGAAGTCACTGCAATTTTATGACCTTTGAGCCTTAACCTGGAACTGGACATCTTCTCATTAATTTGTTTCATCTAAAGACCAGTTATTATCGACCAAAATAGCTAAGCTCTGACATGGTAATATTTAAAACTCGCTGTACAATAGCTATGTTCAAATCTGTTTTCTGAGATGTTAGACTAAGCTTTGTGATAATGGGCATTAAATCCATAAGAATGTAGGTTACAGCTACAAATTCAAATTGAGAAACTGAGTGTGAATTCCACTCTTCTCTGCTTCTCTTGCTCTAAATACGTCAAAAGAGATGACCATGTGTGCTCAAGTGCCTCTAAGGCACTAAAGATGGCAAACCAACTAATGGCATGTACTTCTTTGATCTTAACATCAAGAACTTTTTCAATTTCTTTCAAGCTGGATGTTCTTACAGCTGAATATTTGAAATAAATATATATCATTATCATAGCAATGTGATCTTGATTGCTAAATCACATCAAGTTGTTAGCATTAGAAAATCCAGATCATTACGAGATGTGAAGCATCGAGTCATGATCAGGATTTTCTGATGCTGAAAACAAGATGTGATCCAGCAATCACGACTGAATTACTATGATAATTACATTTTTGCTATATATCTATAAATTTTCAGATAATTTTTAAAAATCACTATAATTAACTGAAAAACAAAAGAAATTGCTTGAAGTTTCAACCTTTTTAATATGAACCTCATCTTAAATCATGAACTGAATTACATAATGATCTGCTGATATGTGCATGAATATCACAGTTTACGAATGAAGAGGATAAAACAACAGATACTCATTTGCACTATGATCACTGTTAGTAACACAAATTCTTAGATGTATGGGGGCTGCAGACCCATATGTGTTATTTACAGTTATTGTGCAGTTGTCAAATTTTTGCATTATGGAAGATTTCAACAGCTGAATGACTCAAACAGTTTCTCTCTGAAGCCAGGGTAAAAGCAGTGTGAGAGGTTCCAATGGGGACTTGACATGGTAACGACAGCATTATTTTGACAGTTATTTACAATGAGTTTTGAGCAATTTGTTGGAACTTGATGATACAGATTTGTTACAGACAATGTTACTCAATTCCCTTTGCATGTCAAGTGAAGCTATACCATTGTTGTTCATGCTCTTTCAGTTGTCACGGGGAAACAGTGAGGGAAAAGTATTTCCATTCTCATTTGAGAGGATGGTGAAATGGACTCAGAAAATATTGTTTCCTACTTCTTGTTCATATGACACAAATAACTTCCATTTTGAAACATCAGCTTTATTACCAAACATTCCTTTCATGATTTCACCTAAACTGTACTCTATTTAATTGTTCCTACCAATACATGCATTGTTGTATGATTTTATAGTATCACAATAAAACATTAAAATTTCACTTAAAACCATTGCAAATACCATGTTTTAAAGGTATTAAGTTTTATTTGATGAAACAAAAATGCTTGAGGCTGGTATTTTTCTAAATCATTCTATGTATCTGGAATGGTCCCCATGGGGAAGTTGAGATACTCATTTCTGCAGATGATTTATGGTATCGACAAGAGTCCCAGTAGGCTTGATATCACTCACCTAACATACATTGCTCTAAAAGGCAAATGTGGTAAAAAGGCAGCTGCATAGACCTGAAAGCCACCCATGTCAGGACAATTTCCAGCTATTAGATACAAATTGGTGGAATTTGACATTATGTTTAACAGTGTTCCTAATTTGGGTAACTTCATCTGGACCAGATGGTGCATTGGCATCTTTTGTATGAATGTGAAAGTTGTTCATGCTAGGACTCCACCTATCACATTTGGTCTTGTATGGTCAGGCAGGTTTGGGAGATAAAGTTTTTCTATGATAGTTTTAAAAAAGAATATTAGTAACAATAGCTAATGGGAGACAAGTATCAATTGTAGGTTTTCCACCCAGGTGCTATGGAAGCCATGCTACTGCTATGCGAGCCACCCGTGACACAACTTTGACAAAGCATGTCTTATGAAACATTCATACCAAGTTTGATCAAAATTGACTTGGCTGTTCCAAAGAAGAATTTGAAGTTAGATTTTACATATTTTTGCTATGGAAGCAACATCAACACTAGTGGAGTCATGTCAGACACAATTTGATTGAGCATGTTCTAAGAAACAATCATATTTTGTTTGATCAAAATTGGCCCAGCCATTCTAGAGATGAAGTTGAATGGAGGTGCTCTACATATATTGTACTTCTGAGAGAGTGACAAGTGTAAGGTGAAGTTGTTTGAATTTGCAACATGCACAGTGAAGAGAATGTTGGCATATCTCTATGCTATTTTCATGTACTGTGGCTGAAATTTCTTTACATATTGTACTTGTGGCAATTGTACATGATCTAAGCACACAACTGACAAAAATGGCCACTCCCATGTGCTAAAAAAATCAACCTGAATTAGTCAAAAGTACACTATTTTTAGCAGTTATTAAAATAGGGAAAACAAATTTTGCCAGAGTAGGCAATAGCAGCTTCTGAAAGTACAATGAATGAATTACAAATTATATAAAAAAATAAAAAAAAGTTATTGGCTCTTTTTTTTACAATTTACCTTAGAAGTCCGGAAGTGAAAATGACCCAGCTGAGCAAGCAGTTTTTGGATAGGTGCACATCTGAAGTAAGGCCAAGCTGTATACTCTATAACCCAAATTGCATCCATCAATCATACACCAAAATAAAGAGAATTAAAAGTTCTTTTAATAATACCCAAGATATACAAGGTCTTTTTTAAATAGCCAGGATAACCAGTGAGGAAAACCTGGGAAATTCTTTTTCTTTAAAAGTTTAACCCTATGCAAAATACGAAACTGTAGAGCACCACCAATATATATTTTCCACCTGGTTGCTAAGGAAGTCACACCATTGCTAGGGGAGCCATCCTGGACAAAATATTTTATAGAGAATGTCCTAAGAAACATTTCTATGAAATTTGATCAAAATTGTCTCAGTCCAGTCATTGTGGAGAAGATGTTGAAAATAGGTGTTTCACATGGTTGCAATGGAAGCCAAACCATGTAATACTCCTACCAAGTTTGATCAAAACTGGCTTTGGCATTCTAGAGAAATAGTTGAAAATAGGTTCTACATATGGTTCCTAAGGAAGCCACAATGTTGCTAGAGAACCACCATGGATTTTGACAGAGCATGTCCTATGAAACATACTTACCAAAAGATGAAAATAGGTTTTTCATATGGCTGCTATGGAAGCCACCCATTGCTCGGGGAGTCATCCAGGAAACAATTTTCATAAAGCATGTCTAAAGAAGGTGTCACAACATGCACTTCCTTCTTTTTTTTCCAGATTTTTTTATGAAATCCAGTGCATTAGTGATAAATTCGGATGCACCAAGACTATCTTACTTATGCTAGGCACTAATTTGGACATAACATATGCAAAAATCAGCATAGCTTATGTTGCATTTTCTCTGGAAATAGTTACATTTGAAAGAAATAACTGGAATTCGAATGCAAGTAACATCTGAATGCAATTAGCATTCTTCACTAATGAGAAAATCTCTTGAAAAAATCTGTGAAAAAATATTATTGATTTTCCCAGGGACTACAATAGGATGCAATATCAGCTCATCAGTTCAATTAGTGTAGTGATATCTAAGAAAGACTCTGACCAAGTTTTGATTGAAATTGGTTGTGAAATTAGCTGTTCTAGAGAAGAAGTTGAAAATAGGTTTTCCACCTGGTCACTATGGAAGCCACACCACTGCTATGGGAGCAACCTCAGATAAAATTTTGATACAGCATGTCATAACTAACATTTCTACAAAGTCTGATTAAAATGGCCTCGGCCATTCTAGAGAAGCTGAAAATAGGTTTTCCACATGGTTGCTATGTAAGCCACACTAGAGGAGTCACCTCAGACACCATTTTGATAAAGCATGTCCTATGAAAGAATTCTACCAGGTTTGATTGAAATTGGTTCAGCTGTTCTAGAGAATAAGTAAAAAAATAGGTTCTTCAAACCAGTTGCTAAGGAAGCCACACCAGTGCTACAAGAGCAACCCTGGACACAATTTAACAGAGCATTTCCTAGAGACATTCCTACCAAATTTGACTGAAATTGGCCGAGTTGTTCTGGACAAAAGTCAATGCATATAAATATTTATGTTTTAAAAAATGTTTAAATCCTTCACTATTTAAATACAGACCATGCTTTATCAAAGATCCAAGTTAGACTCCGAGTTATGAGGGTGCCTCATTTCATAAAAGAACTAATAACTTGTTGGAATCCAGCAGCAGTAAATGCTAGAAGTAGGATGAGAAGCTGACTGATTTTCATGTTAAATAAAAACTGACATACCTTTGTTGAAGGACATACTCTGTATGTGTAAAGTCTTCTCCCAATAATTTTCAGAAAATACTCTTTTAATTTTAATTGCTGAAAAAGAAACAGAAAATACTCTTTTAATTTTAATTGCTGAAAAAGAAACAGAAAATACTCTTTAATTTTAATTGCTGAAAAAACCCCAGAAAATACTCTTTTAATTTTAATTGCTGAAAAAGACACAGAAAATACTCTTTTAATTTTAATTGCTGAAAAAGAAACAGAAAATACTCTTTTAATTTTAATTGCTGAAAAAGAAACAGAAAATACTCTTTTAATTTTAATTGCTGAAAAAGAAACAGAAAATACAAATGTGGAGAAGAATCGAAACAGGATAAAAATAGGTGCAAAAATATGACAAAGGTTCTCCAAAATGTGGTGTCTCACCTGCAAACCATGATGTCTTACCTGCAAAATGTGATGTCTTACCTGCAAACCATGATACGATGTACCACACTGTATAAAACTTAAAATTTTAGAATCTTAACATAGTTGCCACCAATGTAAAATTAATACCTATTTCCTGCCAAAACAAATAAGACATAAAAAAAGAGGCAAAACCAAAGGCAACATACAATATATAAATAATACAACTACTACATAAGTTATTTTAACTGGGAATGCAATTGTTTCTTTTTAAGAAATAGTAGAATCATACAAAAGAATTAATTTCATATCAAATGTATGTACAATTTATATGTCATGAGCTACATCCATGGAGAACCATACTTTATTATTCTACGACTTTCATTAATTTCATATCAAATGTATGTACAATTTATATGTCATGATCTACACGCATGGAGAACCATACTTTATTATTCTACGACTTTCATTAATTTCATATCAAATGTATGTACAATTTATATGTCATGATCTACATGCATGGAAAACCATACTTTATTATTCTACGACTTTCATTAATTTCATATCAAATGTATGTACAATTTAAGTCATGATCTACATGCATGGAGAACCATACTTTATTATTCTACGACTTTCATTAATTTCATATCAAATGTATGTACAATTTATATGTCATGAACTACATGCATGGAGAACCAATCTTTATTATTCTCTGACTTTCATAAATTTAATATCAAATGAACAAAAGGTTGAACTTCAAAGACACTGCATTGCTTTAGAGTTTGCACTTCACAGATACTGCATTGCTCTAGAGTTTGAACTTAATACACACTGCAATGTTCTAAAGTTTGAACTTAATACACACTGCATTGCTCTTCCATTGAATTTCATAAACACTGCAATGTTCTCGAGTTTGAACTTAATACACACTGCACTGCTCTTCAGTTTAACTTCATACACACTGCATTGCTCAAGAGTTTGAACTTCATACACACTGTGTTGCTCTAGAGTTTGAACTTCATACACACTGCACTGATTAAAGATGCTGCTAATTGATGTTGCTATGTAATATGCCACCATGAGATGTACAATATTTTGTTCATGATGTTACAATGTTAATGAATATTAACTTTAACTGATAAAATGATTTATCCACAAACCTAAAATCTAAATTGGCAAATTCTCACCTCTGAGTATATCTGTTTATACCTTCCTAATGGCTTGGAAAGTTACAAGGAGATCAACAATTACCAGACACTGAGCAAAATACATGTATATCAAAAACACATTGTGAAATTTAAATCCATAAAACAAACCAAGAAAACAGTAAGCAACAAATTACAATCAAATTTGAAAATCTGAGGCAATAGATACAATTATACTGAGTATACAGTGACATCAATCGGAAGGATGAGGACATATTTCCTGGGTTTACAGTGTATACTTGCTTATAAGTCGAGTCCAACTGCAAACTGCAAAGATCCAGATCTGCAGTTGCATAATATGTGCCTGGGCAGATCTGGGTTTATGCAGTTTGTTAGGAGTAATCAGTAGAACAAACAACATAGACCCTGATCTGCTGGCACATTATGCAGATCAGGGTCTATGTTATTTGCAGTTGGACTTGACTTAAAAGCGAGTATAAATGGTATGTTGGCTATGCAGCTGTTTTCACCTGTCCATGAAATAATATGCATATGAATTTACCCTTTCATGCTCTGCAATTGTGAATAGTGAAACTTGTCTATAAAGGACATTTAAGTAACCACAGATATTTGTCCTTTTTGGACAAGTGTCCCTAAATAAAGGTTAAATATGTGATAAACTATCAGGAAGGGATTTATTATTGTCCTTCATATTCAGATGTCCTTAATATGAAGCTATCTGATAAAGCAGGTTTTACTATATACAAATATTAATGTGGGGATCTAAATAATTTCAAAAATATAACTGTCATTGTATTTCACTGCCTGTAGCCCAGCACTTTGGGGTGATTTCAAAATTCTAAAAGTGTTGACACAATCTACACTCATAGTATTATAACTGACCCAAGTTTCTACATTACAGTTTTAACAATGTAGGAGCAGTTCTGGGACATTACAAATATTCATATGGACAGAAAGACATATTGTATCACAATAAATCACTTCTTTAAAGTGTGGAATCACTTCTTTAAAATAGTCACTACAGCAAGAAAATTAACTCATTGTGGCCTACTTATTCAGAGTGTATCTGTAAATATAGTCCTTTAATGTATCACACTGGATGACTGACTGTACATGCAACAATGCCAGAGAAAGAAAATTAACTCATTGTGGCCTACTTATTCAGAGTGTATCTGTAAATATAGTCCCTTAATGTATCACACTGGATGACTGACTGTACATGCAACAATGCCAGAGAAAGAAAATTAACTCATTGTGGCCTACTTATTCAGAGTGTATCTGTAAATATAGTCCTTTAATGTATCACACTGGATGACTGACTGTACATGCAACAATGCCAGAGAAAGAAAATTAACTCATTGTGGCCTACTTATTCAGAGTGTATCTGTAAATATAGTCCTTTAATGTATCACACTGGATGACTGACTGTACATGCAACAATGCCAGAGAAAGAAAATTTCAGAGTAAAACAAACTTCTTCAATAATACCGACCAGATCATAACACGTTAAGATTACATTCACTACCTCGCAAATTAAACCCTCTCAAGCTAAATAAGATGTCAACCACATCTTTTAGCTTGTTTTAGCAACAGAAGTGCTCAAAAGTTGTCTGCTCGCAAAGGTGGAAGTCAGACTAGAGTGGTCTCCCCTTGGATAGACAGATTAGCACCTACTCTGATCAATTGTCAGTTACTACTTGAGCGAATGAGCATGGTCTTCATGGGATGTAACTTTGGGGAGGGATTGGGAGGGTGTGCCCATATTATAATTGGGTAAATATTATATCGAAGAAACATATTCAAATATGTTACCTGATCGTAATACTGGTAAAAAGAGGAGGGAGTTATATCTTCTTACCATAAAGTAGACCCTGCCTCCAGTCTTCTAATATACATCATGCTGCTTTAAATTTTGTGTTAGATATGGGCTATGGTTAGCACATGGTTTATGCATGGACATAGCAAAGAGAATAAAATGTACACTCCTGCAAATCCAGCACAAGTAAAGTAACCTGTGTCATATGAAACTGCTGAACAACCTGGGAAGGTAGCCTCTTGTGTTGCTGGTTTACATCCCTTCAGGTAAAATTGAGCTCTTTAGGATAAAAGGCCTCTGAGGTAAGAGCTTGGGAATGCCACCTCTGACCTCCATTCCACTGCCTGGTTAATGTCAGTGAGGGATCAGTTGCACTCAAATGTTATCCTAGAGGTGACCAACCTAATCAATCTCCCTCTTCGGACTGGCACAAGTCACTTAAGGTACCACTTTATAACCCACAGGTGGTCCTGTAGATGCCCCTGGAATGAAGCATCCAAAGAAGATGGTTATATCAAGACATAGGGCAGATCCCCATGAGTGAAAGCCTGTTCTTGGCAAAGGAAGAAGTGGCCATCACAAGACAAAATCAATCCACCATTGGATTAGTGCAGACATTTTGAGTCAACTGAAAAGGAATGCATTTCAAGGTGACCAGGAAGCAGTTCTTGTACAAGAACTGATTAATGAAGACTCTGGAACATGATTCAAAGGGTAACTTAATCAACCATGTAAGAACCCAAGGAATATTCCATTTCAGACAAAGGGTGCAAGACTTTGGTTGGGTAAAGTTAAAAAAAGTCTTAAGAAGGGTGGAGAGGTCTTTGTTCTGGCCTATATCCTCCCTTCCATGTGGGCAAATTGTATCTGAGATCATGGAATGGTAGCCCTTAATTGTGATCAGTGCTAACTTCTCAAAGAGCATACGAGGTGAACCATCTTGCTCAAGCAGTTTTGTCTTCCATTTGTCCCCCTGGTTGTTGCGTGTCAAAAACGGTTTGCAGTCCATACAGAATGAGGAATGTTTCAACATTCCTAGGCCCATCATGTCTTTGTCGACAGCTGGGATTTAAGTGTAAAAGACTGGCACGTGTGACTTGTAAAAAGCCAGGATAAAATTTGCAGGAAGTTGTCTTTGTGAAAAGAAAAGTCTGTTGATGCTTGGGTCCTAAAGTCGCTTTTTGAGGCAGTGTAAAATGTCAGTGACTTGACCAGATTTTAGAAAAAGGCAGTTTTTTCAGTTGTTTTTTTAAACAGATTTATGGATGTGTGAATTCTGTAATAGGCCATTGATGGAGCAGGAGAAGATGGAGGTTGGAAGACTATTTCAGTCAATGCCTGGAAGGCTGGGTCTTCCTTGCATGTCAAATCGAGACACAAAGACTGTGCTTATGAGGATGTGTCCTCAAACTTATCTGTGTGGGATGGCAAGAAAACCTCCTGTAAAGGTAGCAACAACTTAACTAGTGAAGCTAGGTGTCGGTGATGGTGAATGAAGCTGGGAGTCTGTACATGCTGGGACACAATGATCTAAAGGCATTCACCTGTGTCACCAAAAGGTCCAAGGTGGGAACCAGGTGTCCGTGAATGGGAGTTGCTGTAGTCAGTGCTGGTTGCAATATAGCTGGGATCAGTGATGGGCATGTCTGGCACATTTCTGTATAGTGTGGGAGAACAGTTTACCAGTACCGGCTATCAAGGGAATTATCACCATTGTCAGAACCAGGGTCTATATGTGGTGATGGAAGATCCAGGAATGGATTAGGTGGGCCGCCATCACTGATCACAATAGCTAGTACTTGGGTTTGTCTGCATTGATGGTAGATCTACTACTGATCCAGATAGGCCACCGTACCATGTCAGTACTGGCCCAGTAGGTAGTGCAGAGATCTGTTTGTGGCAAAGATGGCATCTAGATATGATGCTATAAATAAAGAAATTGCCAAAGGAAATTACAGAATGATCTTACAACATGTAATAACAGATCAATTACTTGACAGAATTCATAAACAAGGTTGAGTACTGAGTTGAATAGAAAGTACTATAGACCACACGGTAGGTAATAATATAGGTGGTGTCAATAAGTTTATCATATGATGATGTTACACCAATGAAGTGCAAAATATTTGTCTATGATGATGATAGAATGAGAAACAGACATAAAAATGAGAAACAGACATAAAAAGAGCTTAACTATACATTCTGAGCTGAGAAAACTCCAAAGAATCACTCGATGAGAAGGCACACAATCAAATATAGTATTTGTGAGGCCTTGAGCAAAGGCACGCTTCCACGCAAGAGCAGATGTAGTAACTGTCAAGTGATAGGATTTTGCACTAATCCAAGAGAAGATCACTCTCTACCTAATACATTGGATGACTTTTAGCACTTCTGTTGCTAAAACAAGTCAAAAGATGTGGCAACTGCCTGTTTAAGCTTGGGAGGGTTAAACTGAAAAAAAATGAGAAGTAGTGGATGTGCTCCTAACATATTATCATTGGGTAACATACCTAAAGAAATGGAGTTAAAGGAAAAAGAATCACAGGATGTGAAAAGTAGGTCAACAATGACATTAGGAAAATGATTTCTATCTCTTGATTATGTCTTATAGGTGAGATATATGCTTGATATCATACTTACTTTTGGTGTGATATATATGTAGACTTTTTTTGGCTTACTAAGTTTTTCATGGTTACACTCCAGTAACCTGGCTTCATACCAGATGTTATTGTTGCGTTTTATGCTTTTATCTACACAGATGAGAGCATCATCTACAAAAAAAATGTGAAAACAATTGAAAGTTTACTACATATAAGCTTACATACTTTGATTTTTAAAAGATTTTAAAAAAATGAAAGTCAACCTATAAATCACCCGAAATTACCAATTATCATTATCTTAATCACTGCAGACATTCTACCTCCCCCCAACCCCCCAACTTACAATATCTGCTTACAAGAGAAATACTGCATTGAAACCTGGCTTGAAAGATGACAGCTACATGGGAGAACACCTGTCTTGAGAGACCAGATTTTTCATGCACAAATTATTTTGTCATATAGTATGATAACCTCTTTTGAGAGACCATTTGTCTTGAGAGACCATATTTTTCATTGACAGAAGGGGTGGGCTCTCAAGACAAGTTTTACTGTGATAATAATAATAATAATAATAATAATAATAATAATAATAATAACTGGATAATGAAGTGTCATGCAATCAAGATATTTAGAAATAAACTACGAAATTAATGCATCTCTATGAAAAAATACAAAATTGTGTGGTCAGTATGATGTAAGTAGAGAGTGACAATGAATGATTGGCTAATATTTGCACCTTTACCAATAATTACTGGTTACTGAATTTGTATTCACTGAAACCCCCAAAAACATGCAACAGTGTCAGAGAAACTGAGCTAAATGCACAAACTTAATGATGTACATGTATGCCAACAATATAAATGATGATGCCTACATGTATGCCAACAATGACAATGCAACTGTAAAAGTGATACCAATGTCTAGCATATGCTTTGCAGGCAAGACAAAAAAAAACACCTATCTACAGGTGCAATGCTGTTCCAATTGATCAATATGGTCAAACACTGGTCAGTCAAATGACCAATTAAAAATATTAGGATTCTGGTGATCAATTGTGGTTGAAATTCAGCTGTGCACCATTCCTACTGTTTTGATCTTCAGGCTATTGGAAAATTAGAACTTCTTTTTGCACGACATCATGTGAATGAATCAGTTAATTATTAATCAATCTTTGATTGGTTAGCAGAAAATCATAATCCGTCATTAAATTTGTATCAAATTCTTACCACTACAGTACCTGTCACCAATGTTTCATCAATGAACTTAGTGATATAATATTTTGTGTTTTCATATTCCAAGCCTATTTTGACATTGTCTCCATTAATAATGTACATAAATATTTTCACGTGATGGACCAGTTATTGCTCCTTATTTGTCTTAACTTTTTTAGTTAAACAAGACAAGAATAACAACAAACAAGGAAATTCCAGTAGCTTATGTTCCTTGCTTTTTATTGGCCTTATCAAACTGCCTAAAATTTGTTGCTAAAATCCCATAATAATTAAACGAGTTGCTGAGCATAAATGAAAATGTGTGGGTCGAACAATTAAGTGCTATAACTCCACTAAATGATGCAGAATAGTGACAATCAAACTCACCAATAGTGACAATCAAACCCACCAAGATATCATAAAAATCAAGATGCATATCAATTTGGTTGAAATCAAATAATATTAAAAGAGTCATTGTGTGGAAATAAAAGTGGGTAGTCCTGACAATCAGGGGCTGTAACTCCACTAAATTACAATGCAAAATGCTGAAAATTAAACTCAACAAGGTCTCATCCATATATTAAGCAGTATTCCAAATTTGGTTGAAATCCTAACATATTTAAAGGTGTTATTGTGCTGAAACTAAAGTGGGTGGGTCTGAGAATCAGGGGACATATACTCTGCTAAATGCTTATGCAAAATGCTGACAATTTAACTCAACCAAGGTTTCATCAGTATCAAGCAGCATAGCAAATCTGGCTGAAAATCCAATAATAATCAAGCGATTTATTGTGTGGAAAAGAGAGGGGTATGCCAGAGAGTCAGGGGTAATAACTCTACTAAAAAATGACATAAAAGACTGTCAACATAACTTATCCAAGGTCCCATCAATATCAAGCAGCACACTAAATTTGGATAAAATCCCAAAATAAGTAAGGGAGTTATTGTGCAGAAACGAAAGTGGGTGGGTTCAACAATCAAAGGTTATAACTCTGTTAAACAATGATGCAGAATGCTGAAAATCAAAATCATCCAAGGACTCATCAATATCTAGCCATATATCACTTTGGTTGAAATCTAGTAATAATTATGGAGTTATTGTGTGGAAACAAAAGTGGATGGATCCGACATTCATAGGCTATAACTTCGCTAAACGATATCCAGAATGCTGACAACTGCACTCAGCCAAGGTCTCATCAATATCAATCTGCATAACAAATTTGGCTCAAATCTAATACAAAAGTCCCTCAAAGGGACTGACTACTCTACTGGCCAAAAAGAAATTATTGGAATCCAAGGTAAATTTGTTTCTTCTGTCCTTGTTTTTTTTAACTGCTGAGTGCTGAAACTAACTATGATATTCTTGAGAAATTCTAACAGACCAAATTTGGTAACAAACATTTTTTCTTATATGTTTGAGTTAACACGTTCACATGATACCTGTAAGTGCAGAACAAAATTCTTTGTCATAGCCTTTGACTCAGTACCTGACATCATGGATAAAAGATCACTGAACTTGTCTCTGACAATGTAAAGATATACCCACATGCTAAGTTTAGTTAAATCTATAATTTATTTATTTTATTGGGAAGGGGGGGGAAGGTTATTGAAGTAGCATCATTCAAGGTATCCACAAACTGGGTTAAATTATAAAAATCCATTCATACTATCATGCTCACAAACTGGTAAGCTAAAAACCCTGAGTCTAGGCCCTTGACCTAAAAATCAATGTCTGAGTGCTATCAACTTGTTTATTGGAATACAAATAAATACAAAAAGTCTGATCAAACTTCACTTGCATAAAACAAGTCAATGTGTTCATAAGGTCAATGAAATATAAAAATGCAAGCAATGACCTTTAATTTGAACTCAAGTTTAATTAGGTCTGGTTTTCAAAACTCCTTGACAAAAGTGCAGATATGTTGGTTGTTAGATCGGCATCATTTTCATTCAGAACCAATTAAATATTGCAAGTGTTTTTGTGAAAACCCAATGTCAATGCCACCATTAATGAAGAGAAGTGATAACAAGATTTTGAAGATACCATGCCAGAGGTCAGATGAGCACCATTTTCATTCAGAACCAGCTAAAGTACATATTGCTAAAGTGTTTTAGTAAGAATCCCATGTCAATACAACAATCCATTCATGACAAGTAGCTGTATTGAGATTTTCAGGATGGCCATCAAGGCAGCCTTTTTGGAGACTGGATGAAGTGGCTTCTTTTTTAAAACTAAAAGAAGAGTTAAAACATTGGTATAGCCATCCATTCAGAAGTACAGCTGTTACAAGATATGTCAAATTTTGGGAGGTCATATTGGCATCATTTCCACTTAGGACAAATTACATATACATGACTCCCTCATTTTAGGTTTGGTCTGGTTTGGTTTGGGGTTTAATGCCATTTTCCAGCACATGATAGGCTATACATGGCGGCCAGTATATTTGGTGGAGGAAGAACCCAGGAAGATGCCAGGAAGAACCACTGAACCATGGGAAGCTACTGGAAAGCTTTCTCACATACCCACATTGGTCAAGCTGAGACTTGAACTCATGTGGACTGTGGTGAGATGTGTGAGCGATCTGTAAAGGCAAGAGCCTTAGACTACTCGGTCACATGGGGCGCCCTCCCTCATTTTAGTGAGCCCGGATAAATCACAAACCCGCTTATAATGCTGGGGCAGGAGTGGATCCCATTTTAAAAAAATGTAAAATACTCCCCACGCTAAATAGGCCCCTTTTTGCTGAAAGTGAACAATATCGCAATAAAAATTGGTAAATGAAACCTTTAAAAAAAATATCTTCATACACTGTAAATAATAATATATGACCAAATTTAGATCAATGTAAACATTGGTAATGCCTACTGGTGGCAACACTTTAAAAAATAAATACCAATCAAAGAAGTGTTATCAAATGAAATTCATGTTTCTTTTTATCTTTTAATTTAGTTTCAGTGTAATCATCATAAATGTAATATGCCCTCTTGTATTTAAGCGATGCCCACAATCATTTCCATGAGAATCTAATTAGTGATGACTGTGTTTTGATCTGCATCTCGCAGAATTATTTGTTGCATTATTACAATCAATTAAAAGTAGACCTTCTTTGTATTATCATATTAATTGCATATTTGGTATCAAATCAAGTGAAGTGGGTAGAATAAAAAAAGTATAAATGCATTCAAACTCTACCTGCATAAGGGCTAGTGGTCATAGTCATGTGTCAAGTCAATTCATTTCAACTGACCAACTGAACATGGTTTTAAATATTATTCTTATTAACACCATTAAATTATTTAATAATAATCAGTGGATTATGCTAATCATTCCCAAATATGATTTAACAATCATCAGTGATTATGCTAATCATTCCCAAATGTGATTTAACAACAATCAGTGGATTATGCTAATCATTCCCAAATATGATTTAACAACAATCAGTGGATTATGCTAATCATTCCCAAATGTGATTTAACAATAATCAGTGGATTATGCTAATCATTGCCATTTGTATTAAACAATAATCAGTGGATTATACTAATCATTGCCAAATGTGATTTAACAATAATCAGTGGATTATCCTAATCATTGCCAAATGTGATTTAACAATAATCAGTGGATTATCCTAATCACAACCAAATGTGATTTAACAATAATCACTGGATTATGTTAATCATTGCCAAATGTGATTTAACAACAATCAGTGGATTATACTAATCATTCCCAAATGTGATTTAACAACAATCAGTGGATTATACTAATCATTCCCAAATGTGATTTAACAACAACCAGTGGATTATACTAATCATTCCCAAATGTGATTTAACAATAATCAGTGGAATGTACCAATCATTCCCAAATGTGACCAAGGATAGCAAGGGAACCAAATGAAAGGCTCACTTGGTGCATGAAAAACTCAGTTTCATACATAGGGTTCATTATGGAGAAGTGAATTCCAAAGTTTGTAGTGAACTTAAAATTTCCAAATTGGCACTCAGAGGTTTGCTCAAAGATGAGCAGAAATGTCAAAATAACTTGCAATTAAATATTTTACTGACAGAACAATAAAAAATTGAGTTTTGACATTGTTCTTTCTGGAAATAAATGTCTACCTTTTATGAGAAAAAAGAATCTAGTTCTGTTCTGAATCAACAACAACATTCGAATATACCACATTTACATGCAAAAAGCAGTGATGTAATACACAATGTTTTCACTGGTACACACACGATGTGTACTGAAACCTCTTGGAGTAATGTTTTTAATGACCTTTCAAGATTGGATATTTTGAAAATAAAAGTAATTTATACAGGAAAGTGAAGAACTTCATTAGAAAAAGGCTATTTAATGAATATTATTCCCAGCACAATTATAAAATGAGTAGTCAACCATTTAACCACTCCCCCTACACTCTCTCTTCTCACTGTCAATGTCTATCCTTGGTAACTTGTGCCCTTGTTTATGCTCCAGTCTATGTTTCTGGACCCTGCTGTGCATGAGTTATTGAAGGAGATGTACATTGAGAACTGTTTGAGTGAAAACGCCATGTCAATATGACCATCACTTAAAGAAAAGTAGTGATAACAAGATTTTTAAGATGGCTACCATGGCCATCATGTTGGGAATCTGATGAACACCATTTTTATTAAGGACCATCCAGATATCAAAAGAAGTCTTTTAGTGAAAACCCCATGTCTATATGACCATCTGTTCACCAGAAGAAGCTATAACAAGATTTTCAAAATGGCTACCATGTCATCCATGTTCGAGGTTTGATCAGCATTATTTTTATTTAGGACCAAATACAGATTCATATGAAGTCTTTTAGTGAAAACCCCATATCTATATGACCATATGTTCATCAGAAGAAGCTATAACAAGATTTTCAAAATGGCTACCATGTCATCCATGTTCGAAGTTTGATCAGCACTATTTTTATTTAGGACCAAATACAGATTCATATGAAGTCTTTTAGTGAAACCCCATGTTGCTATGACTATCCCCTCAAACTGTGGGTTTGATCAGCACCATTTTCACTTAAGACTAACTAGATATTATAAGATGTCTTTTAGTGAAAACTCCATGTCTATATAACCATCTGCTAAGAACAGCTATAACAAGATTTTCAAGATGGCTACCATGGTGGCCATATTGGGGGTCTGATTGGCATAATTCTCATTTAGGACCAACCACATAATATCATAAGAAGTCTTTTAGTGAAAACCCCATGTCACTATGACCATCTGTTCAGGAGAAGTGGCAATAAAAAGATTTTCAAGATGGCCACCATGGCCATCAAACTGTAGGTCTGATCAGCACCATTTTCATTTAGGACCAACTAGATATCATAAGAAGGTGTTTAGTGAAAACTCCATGTACATATGACCACCTGTTATGAAGTAGCAATAACAAGATTTTCAAGATGGCCACCATGGAAGCCATATGGATGGTCTAATAATCAAGCATTTTCATTTAGGACCAACTACATATTATAAGAAGTCTTTTAGTGAAAACGCCATGTCAATGTGACCATCGATTCAGGAAAGAGTAGTGAAAACATGACTTTCTAGATGGCTGTCATTGCAGATATGTTGGAAGTCTGATAGGCACTATTTTCATTAATGATCAACTACATATTAGAAGAAGTCTTCAAGTGAATACCCCATGTCAATATGACCAACAGTTTTGGAGAAATAGCAATAACAAGATTTTCAACATCCATATTAAATGTCAGATGAGCACCATTTTCATTCAGGATCAGAGATCATAAGAGTTGTTGTAGTGAAAACCCCATGTCACTATGGCCATCTGTTTAGGAAAAGAAGCAATAAATTTTTTTTCAAGATGGCCACCATACTAGTTGTCAGTTCAGTGCCATTTTCATGCAAGACCAACTAGAGATAAGAATTTTTTTAGTGAAAACCCCATATCAATAGAACTATCCATTCAGGAGGAGTAATGATAAGATTTTCAAGATGGCTGGTGTGGTGGAATATATTGGATGTCCATGGGGATGTCTACAGGCACCATTTTCATTTAGGACCAAGTAGACATCATAAGAAGTCTTGTAGTGAAACCCCATGTCAATACAACCATTTCTTCAGGATATAGCTATAAGATTTTCCAGATGGCAGTTGTCATACAGGATGTCTGAGATGGACCATTTTCATTTAGGCCAAACTAGACATCATAGGAAGTCTTTTTTTTATATGACAATCCGTTCAGGAGCAGTAGCGATAACAAAAATTTTCAATTTAGGTGCCAGTGGCTAGATTGGATGCCAGATCAACAGTATTAAGTCTATAATGAAAACCCCATGTCAATATGACCATCCACTATGGTGGCCATATTGATGTCAAAAAGGCACCATTTTCATTTAGGATGAATGTGTGTGTAAAGTTTCATGGCAATCCTCTCATTAGTTCAGGAGTAACAATCACAACCTTGTATCAATAGACAGACAACAGATGACAGACAGATGGCATGCCATCACATAAGCTCTTCTGGTCTATTAGCATTACAGCCAATTAAGGAGTTATTGTGCACAAATTAAAGTGGGTAGGTTTGATATTCTGGGGTTATAACTCTGCATGATGACACAGAATGCTGACAACTGAAGTCAACCACGGTTTCATCAGTATCTAGTTGCAAACCAAAATTTGGCTGAAATCAAATAATAATTAAGGGAGTTACTGTATGGGAAAAACAAATGGAACGGATGGAAGTAAGGGTGGACTGATGGAAGGACAGACCAAATGTTAGTCCCCTCTTCTCTATAAAAAGCAGGGGACAATTAACATGTTTTAAAAAAGTAGCCATGTATAAACAAATATGCCTAATTACCACTTAACACTAAAATGTTAAAATCCCCATTTTTCAGTTTGATGTCTCCATAGGAAACAGTTGCCTGGAAGCAGCCCTCTTTTTCCATCTTAATGTGCATGGCTAGCTGTTTCTGTGCTGAATTGTAGAAAATCTGGGTTGTTGGAACATATTTGTCATCAGTACCAGACTGAAATGAAATAAACTATGAGTGAGCAACAGAAAATTATGATATTTTTGTATTGTTCAATTTATCAAATAACCTCATTGATTTGATGTTCAAAAACTCCTCCCAATTTATTCAGTATTACACAGGTCTAATATCATTCAAGCAATGTTTTAAAACTCATCTCAATTTATTCAGTATTATACAGGTCTAATATCATTTGATGAATATTAAAATTATCTCAGATATTCTTGAGAAACTCTAACATACCAAATTTGGCAACAAAAATATTTTCTTACGGGTTTAAGTTAACATGTTCACAAGATAAGTGCAGTACAAAAATCTTTGCCATGGCCTTCGACTTTGAACCTGATATCGCCAATACAAGATCACTGAACTTGTCTCAGACAGTGTCAGTATATACCCACATGCCAAGTTTGCTTTAATCCATAATTAATATTTTGTTGAAAAGTATTCTTCAGATACATCCAGATACTGAGTTTGATAAAAATCCATTCATCCTCACAAGTCATTACAGATAAAAACCTAAGTCAAGACCTTTGTCCTACAAATCAAGTTCTGTGTGCCGACTATCAACTTGTTTATTGAAAAAGAATGAAATGCAAAGTGTGGTCAGAAGCTCAGTGAAGTACAAAAATGCAAGCAGTGACCTTTGAATTAACTCAAAAGTCAAGAAGATCTGGTTTTCAAACTTGTTCACAATAGTATGAACATGTTGGTGGTCAGATCTGCACCATTTTCATTCAGGACCAATTACACATTTCAAGAGGTGTTGGAGGAGTTGTGATAACAATAATTTTTAGATGGCTACTATGGTTGCCATGTTGGAGGTCAGATCAGCACATCTTTTATTCAGGACCTGCTATATATTCTTTGTGTTTGAGAAAAAAGCCCATGTTGATACAACCATCTGTTCTGTGGGTTCAGCAGAAGTAGCCATAATATTGTTCAAGATAGCCACCAACACAGCCATTTTGGAGGTTAGATCAGCATCATTTTTAATATATGACCATCTATATATTGCAAGAACTGTTTTCGTGAAAACTTCAGGTCAGTATGACCATCTGTTCAGGAAAAGTAGTTATAATAAGATTTTCATGATAACCACTGTGGTGGCCATATTTTGAGGTCATATCTGCAATATTTTCATTCAAGAACAAGTACAAATCATACAAAGTCTTGTAGTGAAACTCCATGTGGATAAGACTGTCCAGTCATAAGAAGTAGCAATAAAAAAAATTTCTAGATGGCCACCATGGCAGTCATGTTGAATGTCAGATTGGCAACATTTGCATCATTTTGGACCATCTACTACAAGTCAGAAGAAGACAATTGGTGAAAAGAAGGATTAGTGGTATGATTTTCAAGATGGCTACCATGGCAGCCATGTTGGATGTCAGATCAACACCAGTTTCATTTAGGACAATCTACAAATCATAATACACCTTTCAGTGAAAACTCCATGTCAATATGATCATCTGTTCAGGAGTAGTAGTGATAACAAGGTCTTCAAGAAAGCCATGTTGGATGTCAGACTAACACCATTTCATTTAGAACCATCTACAAGTCATAAAAAGTCGTTCAATGAAAACTCCATGTCCATATAACCATCCATTCAGGAAAACTAGTGATAACAATATTTTCAATGTCAAATCAGCGTAATTTTTATTTATGACAATCTACATGTATACAGAAGGCCAGGGCATACATGTTGGGCTCATGATCAAAGCATTGCTGTACAATATGTGACATTAACCCCAAGGTCAAAAGGGGCAAGTAAGCAATGTTACAAAATGAATTGTCTTAGCTTGATAATGATTCATCCCAATTGTGAAAAAAATCGATCAAGTGGTTTAGGAAATATAAGCATATGAAAAAAAACCAACTTAAACCAAAACTTTAATGCAAATGTTTGAACCTAGGGTCCAAGAGGCAAGTATGTGTGTCACAGAATTAGATGTGTGAGGGTCACCATTTTCATTTAGGACCAATTAGACAACTGGGATGAAAGCGTGTGTGTACAGTTTCATGGTGATCCTACCGGTAGTTTAGGAGGAGTAGCAATAACAAACTTGTGCTAAAGGATTGATGGACCAATGCTTGACGATGAACGACAGTTGACAGGCTATTGCATAAACTCTTCTGGTCTTTGACCAGTAGAGCTAGATTTTCAAGGTGGCTGCTGTGGCTCAAATGGGAAGTAATATCAGCACCATCTTTATTTAGGACCAATTAAATATTGCAGGAAGCATTTTAGTGAATATCTCATGTTGAAATAACTATGATCTGTTCAGAAGGAGTAATAACAAGATTTTGAAGATGGCTGCCATATCAGCTTTTTTGTGAGGTCTGATCAGCACCATTTTCAAACAGGACCAACAAAATACAATAAAATGTCTTTTAGTGAAAACCCCATGTTGATAATATCCAATCATGATGAGTATTGATAAAAAAGATTTTTATGATGGCCACCATGACAGTCATGTTGGAGGTCAGATTCACATCATTTTCATTTACTGAATGCAAAATGAATGCAAACATAACGTAAACAAATGGAATACAAAATGAATGTAAATAAAAATGCAGAATGAATGCAAACAAAATGATGAATGCATTTTAAAGAAAACAGAATGCACAAATGCAGAATACAAAATGCCGAACAATGAATGCGAACGCATTTCATGAATAGATTTGAAAATCAATTATTTTGAAGCTACAAAAATCTGTTGCTAAATAAGACAGTATGATAAGTACAAAGTACCTCAGTGACTTTGATTTTAAAGTAATTGCTCTGATCTGTCTTGTACTGTGCCAGGTTCCCAAAAGAATCCCTTGCCTCAATAACTAATGGGTAGGCAGTGTCCGGTGTACAAACTACTGTGGAGGCATAGTTCACGAAACCAGTTTTTGTTGCATCAATTGGCCCTACAAAAAAAGAAAAGAAATAAATGTTCAGGTAGAAAGCTGTCTTGACAAAAAATCTGTATTGCAGTCTATAATTTCAATCTGAACAAACTCAAATTTTGTAAATCTTGATGATAAAAAAGAACATTAATAATTTTTCCTTTTTCTAGGACATCGCTTTAACAGTGGTACCGATTTCCAATCTATGTAACAGAAATCTTGTGGAATAGCGATCCTGTACTTAAAGTTTCTTCTCTTGTCTCAAGTCAGTTAAAGGTCTAATACTGAGAAGCATGCAAAACTCAGTTTAAATAATGTGCTACAAATATAAGTGACAATCTTACTGATGAAGAGCAATATGACATCCATTTCATAAAATATATCAATTTTAATAAAAAAACACATTCATAGCAGATTTTAAGGAATTTTTATTATATAAAGAGTTTATAAAATAAAGTTATAACCAAATGGGTGAGAACAATTATGCTGAATTGGCAAGGAAATCTCAGTTTTAGTGCCAACAACAACATATACCACAGATTCTACAGTTATCCTTACTACCTGCTAATGTCAGCAAGACAAAATCCAAATCCATACAATTTTCTAAAAGGCATCATTTTAAATAAAGTATCATACAAAGCAGAAAGAGGCTCATTAATTTTGAAAATTGCACTCAGTTGAAACAAATAAAATACTGAGAACATGTCCTAAAACTTGTAAAACGAGGAATAATGGAACATTTTGTTTATCAAAAAATGAGAGGATTTCTAACATTTCTATTTTGTGAAGAATCATTTTGATTAATTTTTGCAATTTTGGAATTTTATGTTTAACATTATTCACCACAATATTGTAATTTTTTCAATGCATGACAAGCTGCCCAAAACAAAACCATGCAGAAATTCTCCAACATTACCTCTTTACCTGCACATAACGTACATCGAACTACATACAACATAAACCCAGATCCCCCCAACACCACTGGGACTCACCCTCGCCTTTTTTACAGTAACTCAGGGGTCATAATGCAGAATACATCATATATATATATATACATATATATACACACACACACACACATGTATATAAAATGTGTCCTCCTGCTATGATTGCATATATACAGTTTGGTTACAAAGTATTTGAAAATGTCATTGTTACTGCAATTTCTGACCCTCTCCCAGAGATCCCAGCAGTAGGAGCCAAGAATGACACCCTTTCGCAGATGGTTACCACAGGGGTAACATAACTACAAAGTTTAGTGAAATTCTACCCTGCAGTTTTGGAGATATGGTTAAGGACAGAGAGATGGACACATGGAGGGTAGGACAATGTCCCCAACGCTTTTTAAAAAGTGTGTGGGTGGGGTGAGGGATAATGAACAGCCTAGACCCTAATCTGCTGACACATCATGTGACAGTATATCTACCGTATATACTCGCATATAATCTCGGTACAAATGCAAACAACGGCAGATTAGGGTCTATGTTGTTTGTTCTACTTATTAGTCCTTACAAATTGCATAGACCCAGATCTGCTGGCGCATTATGCAATGGCAGATCTGGGTCTATGCAGTCTGCAGTTGGTATCGGCTTATACGCGAGTATATACAGTAGGTATACACTGCTTGCAGTTAGACTTTGTTTACACACAAGCAAATAAAGTACAATTTGTGAAATATTTATAAACATCACTTTGAAACATACCAGCATCAAACCCCTTAGTAAAAGGGCTCCCATTGATATGCCTTGATGAACACATGACACATATATTGTAGTCTCCTGATTTATGAACAGTGAAGGACACTTTAACAAGATTGACATCATCAGGACCAGAGCTGCCTATTTCCATTGTCTTGGCAACAGCGACACCATTGTGCATAATCTCCACGGTGATGTTGTCTGCATCAGAAACTGGATATGGCTTTCCATTTTTGTGGAAGAACTGCAATCAATAAAGAAGGAGTGGAATCATTTTCTGAATCTTAAACTCTTTCAAATTCACCTCTTTTATTGGGAAAATAATCAATTATATGGATGTTTCAAATGTCTGAACATCTCCAAGATAATTCATGCTGAGACCATTAGTGCCAGGTATTGCAGAATGTAGAAGCTTGAATGGGGGCAATTAGCACAGATATAACATGCTTGCTTTCCACCTATACTGTCTTGGGTTTGATCTCTTGTTCTAGCATGTGCAAAGGTATGTGATCATTATTCCAAGGTTGGTGGTTTCCTCCAGGTTCTTCAGTTCCCTCCACTTCTAGGACCATGATATACTTACCATTTATACCTGCATATAATCCAGGTCCAAATGCAAACAACATAGACATTGATCTGCCTTCGCATAATGCGCTGGCAGATCAGGGTCTATGTTGTTTGTTCTACTGATTAGGCCTTAAAAACTGCATAGACCCAGATCTGTCTGCGCATTATGCGATGGCAGATCTGGGTCTATGCAGTTTGCAGTTGGTATCGGCTTATATGCGAGTATATACAGTACACTACTCACAGCCATCAAAAGTGTATCTCATCAAATGAATGTATTTATGTATGTCTGTGTCAATAAGGTTTAATGGCACATCAGCACAATCCTAGAAATATAGTGCAAAGTAGTAAAAATGGTAAAGTTAAAAACTGTTAAGATTTCTTAGATAAACCTTTATCTTCGTAAAGATCGTATTAATTCTTGACTTTACCATTTTTACCTAATTTTTACTCAGCACTATGTAGCCTGAATTGTGCTGATGTACCATCAATACATACATACATACATAAATAGAGACATGGCTCAGAATTATGAACAGTACATAGAAAGGATAAGAGTTCTAAGAGCCATATGAATCCTGTAAATCAAAATGCAGAACTCCCTCACAATAAGGTGACACTCTATACGGCAGTCCCTTTTATAAAGTGAGTATTGTCATGTATCCCAATTCATTATTTAATACTGTAGTAATATCATGTATAAAATACCTCAATATAAATCAAACTCACCTATAATGTGGTCCACTTTCTTGGCTATCATGAACTGTGTCACAATGTTCTAGCGAGACTGTACTGTATTTTAAAACACGGTGTTTTTCTTACAAATATACTAAATATTTTAATTAATAATGGACTAAATGCAATCTGTCTTCAATTTGACAATATTTTGCAAAATTATTGTCAAAGCTAAATTAAAAAATATTTTATGCTTATTAATTTTGTTAAAATTTACAGCATGTCAGGAGAGTTTAGATTTAGTTTTTTAATTATTTTTAATTCACAGCATTTCAGGAGAGTTTAGTTTTTGTTTATTGAGAAAGAACAAGATAAAGACTTTCTCTATGTTTATTGAGAAAGAACAAGATAAAGACTTTCTCTAGAAGATAAAGACTTTCTCTAGGGGTAAAGAAATTTCACAGGCAAATAATTTATATTCATAACCAGACACAGGCTTGAATCTGGGACCCCGTAACTCTCGACTGGCACTCAAACACTTACCAGTGTGCTATCTGAGCTGATACACGTGATCCCTTCCTGTGATAAAAAAATTGCAAGAAAAGGACTAGCAATGGTAATTTAGAAGGATCTGAAGCAGATTAGTATATCCTCACAATTTTCTTAAGTTATCCTAAGATCCTGGTACCTATCTCACTGACCTCATCCCCATCCCATACCCACCCATTTCCCATGCAAAACAGTTTAACTATAGATCTGTTAGGTTTTTTTCATGCCTGTAACAAACATTTTCCAAATGCATTCCACTGATTTTTGCATCTGCATCTATTAGAGTGAAAATTTTAAATATTAGGTAAAATTACCATAACTTCCATGAATAAATATGCTTATTCTTTAAAATCTACCATATAAAATGTAAATTATTCTCACTGAATTATATATAGAACTTGTTTAAGGATGGAAGGATCCAAAAATTTCCTGATTGTTTGGAAACTAAGATTTTCATAAAATTGCATAAAAATCAATTTTGTTTCTTCATATCGACATAAAATTCTAAGCAAGCAATACAGTGCCATTTATAACTTGTCCCAGGCTGCTAGACAAGCAAATTTTCCAGACCTTCTCTATAAAGCTACTTCCCTCCATCAGCACACAGGAGTTTTGTCAAATTCAACGCAAGCCACAGAATCTAATAGCATTTTTAGTGATGTCTTGACAAGCAAAATTGATTTTGGCATTTACAATTCTTATCTAAATTTTGTTTGGGATTACAAAAAGTGCAAAAAGTCAGAGTTCTAACATAAATTGCAGTAAGCTAAAGACATTATCTATAATTCATAGTGTCTGGTATTTTACGAATATTTTGGCAAGAGTTGTGTTTTGTTCATTGAGCAGTGCATTTGGATGGGAATTCTTGATAAGATATGGGGAATATTTCAGTTGTATTATGTACACGAATTGGTGAAGGATTATTTTGTGGAAAATAACCTAGTGGATTATATAGAGAATATTTGCTTGTATCAAGTGAATAATAGATATATTTCATCAAGTCGGTGAAAAATTCAGTATTTTCATGAGTGGCAAATCCATGAGATGAAATATATCCTTTATTCACTCAGAACAAGCATACTTTCTTTTTATTTTATGCTCAAACGGATTGACAAACAATATGTATAATACTGAAGTAGCAGATTTTTTTTATGGTATCCCGTGTGATAATGTCAGCTGTTTATTGTTTATGTTCTGCTGTGTAATAACAAATTTAAAGAAAAAAATAGGCACTTTGTGGGATTTTAACCTGGTAATCCTGCATGACAGGGGGCCATGTTTACCACTAGACTAAGCAAGTGACAAAATGGCAGATCAAATTTCTTGGTTATAATGTTATTAATGTCTACTGACCGCAGTGAAAAAATATTTTTCATAATTCACTCCAGTGAATTATTAAAATTGTTTTCTGTTGGAAAATCCACTCTTTCATGGACTAGCATAAAACGAAAACATTTAATAAAAGACTTCTGAAGTCTTTCTGGGCTTTCTTAACTTTTGCCTGAAAAATATTACCACATGGATGTCATAAATTTTTGAAGTAGGAAGGATTTAAAGAAAGAAGAATGTGAATATCAGAATTAACAACTCCGATTAAAGTAGCTGGGGTTTAAAACCAAATCAGACAGGGTAAATTCCACAGACACCACTTTCTACTTAGTCCATTTTTTAGCATTACCCATGTCTCTCTAAGGATTCTGACAAAAATGTGGCACATGTGTATCATCAACAGAGGTCTCTTAAATAATGGGGCCAAATTGGGAGGCGAAGAATGGTTGTCCCAAATAGTGATATACAGAAGAATCAGATGCACTGCTACTACCACTATTACCACTACTACTACTAATATTATGATTATTATTATTATTATTATTATTATTACCATATTCAATGTAATATCTACAGTGTGCACTGAAGAAATTATTTGAGTAATTTTTTGTGGTTTAAGCTCATCGTAATAAATGCACACATAAAACATCATAAATAATATCCCCATAATGTGTTTGTACATGTATGTACATTCTAGAAGAGTTAGCTTCCTTTGTTTATATTGGGAGCTCTTGGAGGTGCATTTGTCTCTGCCAATATGATTGTACTGAAAAGAGCCTATGTATAATTCATTTCTGAGACTGATTTAAACCAACCATTATGTAGTAACAAGACATCAGACATGCACAGAGATAACGTCCAAAAAAATCATTTTATTCTAAGTGGGTTTTAAAAGCTGCTTGTCTCCTATGAGGTATGCTGGGATCAAGAAACGTGTACTCAGTGAAGAAAACTTTTTCGTGAGTTTTGACCCAAAAGTAAAATGTGTGCTTATTAAGGCTTGAGTGGGTATTATGTCAAATAATGTACTATCATTATCATAAGCAGTATCGTTTTTATTATTTTTAATCACACATTTCATGAAGAGAGATAATGTGCATCACTATTTTTGAAAAATATTACCTTACTAGGTAAATTATTATAAATATATAATACTATAATAATAGAATATTATTAACATAAATACGTATGTTTTATTGGTAATTTAAAGTTGATTCCATTTCACCAAATGACAGCATGTTGTTTATTTTGGATTCCATTGTTTCAATATATTTAGTCTAAAGGGATTACCAAGCAGACAAAAATCAACAAAGTGGAATACTGAACACTATTAAAAACCATATTCCCTTTATTGACTTTACTTCTAATGAACCAAATCATGTTTTTCTGACATTCTATTTCAAGCTTTTTTACTGACAAGAAACAGAAAACCCCAAAGAAATGAATTCTGAAGTGAAATCCCTAAAGGGATCATGTTCTTTGCAAATCCATTGCAGAAGATTCCTATCTTTTAGAATAGAGCAGGATTTGTAATTTGATGTGAAACTAACTAAAGGTGCCATAGGGTCAAAGAGCACTTTTATTCAAATAACAGCTGTAACAAAAAGAATTACAGTAAAACCTATTTTGAAAAACCACTGCTACGAGACCACCTGTCTAAAGAGACCAGATTCTCAGTGCACTGATTTATTGATTGTATAGTGTTATTACCTGTCATGAGATACCACCTGTCTTGAGAGAACATGATTTTTGGAAGAAGGTGTGGTTTTTCAAAACAGGCTGTACTGTATTATAATGCAGCCTAAATTTGTATTGTGTGAGATGAATATACAGATAACTTTGTTGGCTACAGATACTCAGTTGCATATTAAGGACGTGTTCTAAAAACCTGGGGTTTTTAATACTGAAGAACACAGCAATAACAACTAGTATTACTACAACAAAGGGACATATGAAAAAAATTGCAAGAAATATTACATGCACATGAGTGATAAAGGTTAGAAACCAGAAACCTGTGTGTTAAATATTCCCAAAATACTGTGAATCCCCTTGAATTTGTGGGGTACATATTTTTGTGGACAAGCCAAACAATGAATTGAAAGTCGCAACAAAACATAAACCAAGCTGACATTCAAAATGCTTTCCACCCCCCACCCCCCAATTGTATGCCATAGTAAAGCATCCTTGTTTGTTTGTTTTAATACCAATGGTGTTTATAGTACTGAGAAATATATATATATATATATATATATATATATATATATATATATATATATATATATATATATATATATATATATATATCAGAGATAATCAAAATCCCTGTATTTGCCAGACATGTCTGGTAGATCAAAGGTTTTGACCAGCGCATACTCTGAACAAATGGACATTGGTCATACAGGAGTTCTCAAATATCATTATATCAACTACTCGTTTCTTTCTTGGACAATCAATAGAGGTTTTGCTGATTATGCTTATTTGGTCAATATATTTTTCCCAGTTGTTTAAATACTCTATTGCCACAAAACACAAGAGAAAAGAGGTGTGAAAGCTTATCTCCTGGACTTATCAAAAACTCTTTAATTTAACGATTGCCACAGGGTCTGAACTACAGACATTACATCAGTCCTTCACACCACATGGTCTGTCTTGCATTGTGTCAGCACATGATACCTTAGAACATATAATGTGAAGCCTAGGCCTGAATTAAGAAAAAAAGATACTAGCAACAACTAACTTTTATTATCATCCTCCAAGATTTATTTGAGAACATGATCAAATAAGACTTTACCAGCCAACTTTACTGGAAATGCCCATGAATCAGGTGTTATATATTTTCAATGTAGTAAGTCAGCTTGTTTTCAATTAATAATAAACTTTTTAAAACAGTGGAATAAAAAAAAAAAGATTGTCTTTTATAAAGAATTTAGCTCTAGAGGAAACCAGTTAATCATGGAAGGATAATACTAACACTAAAGCAGCAGCAAATCCAGAACCAAAATTGATAAATTTTCCAATACATTTAATAATCAGGTATATCAAGGTTTTCTTGTTGTCACAACTTATTATATCTCTTTTGAATGGTTTTATATTAAATTTCACAAATATATGGCCACCATGTTAATTTTCAGGATATATATATATATATATATATATATATATATATATATATATATATATATATATATATATATATATATATATAGAGAGAGAGAGAGAGAGAGAGAGAGAGAGAGAGAGATGCTAATGCAAGATGAAAAAAACAATGGAAATTTATTGATTACGATTTACGATTATATTTGCATGCAAATTTTCAAGAATGAGAATGCTCTAAACTAATATAATGACTATATCTGGTACTATAGTAATAAATGCAGTAACTCACGGTTTGTATTCTTCTTTACTTCACAAAACACATATATCCATTTATAATCATGAATATTTAAAAAAAATAGGTATGTAATCCAATTATTAAATCTGTAAAATTCTGTAAACCTGAAAGCATTTGAGTTCAAGAAAATAAAATGTCAATCACAGTCTGTGCCTTTTTTTATGCATACATATCCTTGAATAACATTAGTAGCTGTTTATTGATGAACATATCTAACATACGAATCATCAAGGTACTGTTCCATAATGAATTTTTCTGTTGATGTTTTAACAGAACTTTTAACACATTATTGGCTATATCATGCCAAAGACACACTAAGACAGATGACTTGGGCTGGCCTGGGCAGGTATGGAATAAGCATCAGACACTCTAACAACTGAGCTAACACAGCTCTCTGGCAATTAGATACATTAATGTGAAAGCAATTACTGCGTCTGATTCAAATATTAGTCGCTTTATGAATAAAAACAAGTTTTCACTACATTTTTTATTCTACTGATCACAAGTACTATTCATTATTCCATCGAGCAATGGAAAAGAAGAGCACATTGTTATTACTGATTATGGTTTTATACATACAAATAACTTCTGAATAAACAATCAGAAGATCAGTCTCACTTCTTGAAGCCCATTTTAATTGCATCCATCCAAGGTAATACTTTCTCATGTGTGGAGATCAAGGTAGCTGTTTTTCAGATCGATTGAGACCTTATCTGACACAACATCCCCATTGTCCCCCCCGCAACTCTATTCATTTCATTAACTAATCACCTGAGACAAATACCACTCATGAAAGTGTGATTTGAGTTCCTCCATAGAGAATCTGATGACATAAATCTTGGGGGTTCCATGGTGGCTGGCACAAAGGTATGACGCTATTTCCTTTACATGAGACAGCAGCCTCTCCCTGTGATGTGCTTTGAAAACATCAAACAGCACTACCACCTTCAGAAGGCTTCTATTCACACTGACTAATTACAGCAGTGGTATTAATTTTTTAAAATTTTAAATATGTGCAAAAGGATGTAGGCATCTTTTTTGATTCAGATCTCCATATTTATGCTACATGTAAGTGTTACGAACATACCTAATCAATCCAATTACCGCAGTATGGATTAAACCTGTTTGCTAAGAAGTGCATAAAAGTGAATGACAGTATAATTGTTTAGAGAGATATATATATATATATATATATATATATATATATATATATATATATATCGTTCCTCAATATTTTATCATGTTTTGTTGTTTTTTTTAATATTTTTTATTTTTATATATATATATATATATATATATATATATATATATATATATATATAAAATTAAAAAATTTTAATTAAATTAATTTTAATTAATTTAATTTAATTTAATTAAATTTAATTTTTTTTAATTTTTTATTTTTATATATTATATATTTTTATATTTTTTTATATATATCGTTCCTCAATATTTTATCATGTTTGGTTGTTTTTTGTTTTTTTTTAAATGACAAATTGATGAAATTACATGACCCACAAACATGTTTTTTTTAACAAAACCACGAAATTTTATACCCACAAATTTAATGTGATTCAAGGTACTCATTTCAAGATATACAAATTCACAATTCTAGGAATGGGGATCCCAACATATTATTGTTCGGAATCATCCCTGATTTCACTGCAATACAGAACACTAATAGAGAGTAGCATGTTTACCATAATCAGCTGTGTTCTCAGCATTACTACATTTCAATAGATAAATGTTTGTCAGATATAAATACCAACAGTCTACAGGCAATGGTCAGAGAAAAAAAACATGATGGAATTTTACTTGAGCTGTAACTTTGGCACTTGACCAAGCATGTTTTCAGTGCACTTTGTGTTGAATGACTCATTGCTAATATAAACACTGTGATATTACTGCAACTACATTGTAAAAAAGTGGCGATATAGCAATATAACATGACTAGTTCATTCTATTTTAAGCACACAGCACTGACCCTGATTTTCCAGTGCATCTGTATAAATTATGACTTGAAAACAAAGTGTGTAGACCCTGCTCTGCTTGTGCATTAGGTGTCAATCAGCAGATTTGGGTATAAGCTCTTTGCAAGTGGGTGTGTATTATGAACAGCAAATATGGTACTGGAGTGAATAACTTACCTCCAATGGAACTCTTCTACTGAATTTTTGAGACTAAAATATGTTTCATTCTTGTCAAAATTGTCAAGTTAATCTTATACAGCTTTATGTCAAACTCCTTGAAGTGTCTTCTGCTGAGTTTTACACTAATCCATTTTGTCCATCTTGCTATTATTCTGAGAATGGAAGTCTAGGGCATGACACTTTCCTCCAAAAACTGAAGTCCAGTATAATAAAAATATAAATCCAACTTAACAGACTTGAAGCCCATAACCATAAACTTAGAGTCATGGAAGTAGGATCGGTTCTCACAACAAAGAGCTCCTCTTGTACAGGAAATACATTATTTTCGACATGTAGTTTTAGCATACCAGTATTCTCTGTTTATGTAAATAATCTTAAAATGATTCTTTTGGTTTCTTTATTGATTAGTTGCAGCTGCTGTTTGCATTTGTAAATAAATCCAACTTTTCTTCCATTCATTCTGGAACTGAACTTCTTAAAATTCCATGCTAGAAAACATGGGGCTGATTGATTGTGGGAAGGAATAATGATGGCATGTGGGAATGAATCCAAATATCAATGAATTTTTTGGATTATCCCAGTGTGGTGAACAATATCAACAAACAATAGCATCAGGGATGCGCAACCTGATTTGCTGTGGGGGCTAATTTGTGATATGTGGGATTTTAAGAAAGCTTTTCATCTTAAAATAGATTTAATCTCAAGGTTACATTCTAATCTTTAAGATTAAACCTAGCCAGTCAAATTACAGCAATCCTATTGAACATGTAAATTCATATTTCAAAACCTAACATACTTTATATAGAGACCCATTGGGAAATAAAATTACATGTAAATCTGAAGAGATTTGATTTTGAAAATTCAGTGATATGGTAGAGAGGAATTCAGTTAATAACATTACAGCAATCTCTTTTATTATGTGTTTAGTGTTTGAAAACCTAATGCATCAAAAATGATCCTTCCAAGAAAGCTAATATACATTACAGTTTTAAGAGATATGGTACACGGTTTCAGAGATACCTTGAGCAGAATAAGAAAAATGTGATAATTACGTTGAAGTTTACCAAGGGCCATCACTCTGACAAATACTGACTGAAAATGTTTTTTGTATCTTTATCTTTTTACTTGTTTTGACGGCAACTTTAACACATTTTTGTCTATATCATGTCAAGGAAATGGGAGTAAAGTGTGTTTCTCAAGGACACACTGAAGTAGCTGACTCAGACTATAAGGAAGGGCTAGTGCCTGAAAAACTTATTTAAAGTAATGCAAAACTGTACCAATGTATGATGGAGAGATTTACATAAAGACAGACAGATGGACAGACATAAAAGGTTAATACTATATGCCCCTTGCACATTTATTGTGGATCATACACACACAAAAAATGTTTGTGACCTCTAAAACCAAATCACACATAACCTCAAGGTAACAAGTGATGGTTTTAAAACTTTGACCTGATGGAGCAAACATATATCAAAATCATTAATCTCATTCTTTTTATTTCTAATTGTAAAAACAAGCGGCCCAAGTGGGCCTAAAATCAATTGCTTAACTAACATCTACCGAATAACGAAATGCAAGAGCAGTAGCCAAGAAATCTTGGTGAGTAGGATGCTTGGTGATGCTTTCATAGAAATTTTTCCAATGCTGATGATTGCATACATTATGAAAACAATTGTTTCAAGATCTCAAAAGTTTTTATATTTTCATCCATATCTGATGGCATAGCATCAGAATTTGTCCAACATTGAAAGGCCTTTATGCCAGGACACTTTCTGTCAAATTTGTTCAAATTCTGTTGAGGTTTTATTTTATTAGAAGTCATTTAAAGGATTGTCTATTTTTAGTAACATCAGGCATGTTTGATGGCAAATTGGCATCATCTGTATACATTTGTATTTAAAAGCCCTTAATGCCAGAATGTTTTTTGTAAAACTTAGTAAAACTTTGTTAAGCAGGTTTTGAGAAGTCTTTTTTTTAAAAAATACTATTTTCAGTAACAGTTGTTATATTTGATGGTGGATTGGCATCATTCGGATAAAACTGAAAGGACTTTATGCCAGGATTCTTTCTGTCAAATTGGTCAAATTTATGTTGAGTGGTTTTTAAGAAGTCATTTAAAGGTTTGTCTATTTTAAGTAACAGTGGCCATATTTGAAGTCTGATCAATATCATTTGTATAAAACGGAAAGCCATATCATGTGCCATATATGATTGCAGATTGGCATAATTTTAACAAATTTTAAAGATCTTCATGCCAGAATGCATTCTGTCAAATCTGGTCAAATTGTTTTTAGAGTAGTTTCTGAGAATATCTTAAGTTGCTTAGAGATTTTTCTATTTGTAGTAACGTTGAGCCATATTAAAAGATGGATTGGCATCCACTGAATTATATTTTAAAGGTCTTGCTGTCAGAATACTTCTTGCAAAATTATGTGCAAACTGGTCAAGCAGATTCTATGAAGTTGTAAATAGCATTTATGAACAGACCAGACATGATGGATGACGCATGATGAATGAAGACAAGACCATCAGCTCAAGAGGCCTTACAGTCAGGTAAGCTAAAATTACGTCAATATTATATATTATAAAAAACCTAACAAAAAGGCCAGAAAAGTATGTATCGATGCACATAAGTGAAAGTTAAATGCACAGTTCCTGTATATGAACCATAAAGAAAACCTTAATAAATCTTGAATGCAAACATTAACATGAATCTTTTCAAAACAAATTGCAAAAAAAGTATTAAAACTGTATAAAAGGTAACAAATAATAACAAGCAAATGCTATCTAAAACAAAGAATTGAAATGTAAATGTATAGTTCCTTAATTTAAGCTATAAATAAAACCCAAAACAGAAACTTCTACATGCTCTCTATATATCACAAACATTAAATGCAAACTTTAAGTTCAAACTTTTTGCTAAAAATTCCAAAAAGTCACTAACATTGTATAAAAAAAGTAACCAACAATGTCTGACATATGTTAATCAACACATAGAAGTAAAATTTAAATGCACAGTTCCTCACTACAAGACATAAAGAAAACTGTTAACACAAATTTTAACCTGCTGTCTATATTGAGTAAACCTTATATGCAAAATTTTAACCTCAAACTTTTCTCCATAAAGTGCCAAAAAATAAGTAAAAGTCGACAAAAAATATCACCATTTATACTCGCGTATAAGCCGTGTAAAAATGCAAACAACATAGACCCTGATCTGCCATCACATAAAGTGCCGACAGATCAGGGTCTATGTTGTTTGCTTTACTGATTATTATGCGACAGCAGATCTGGGTCTATGCAGTTTGCAGTTGGTATCAGATTATACGCGAGTATATACGGTAAACATGAAGCTGGCCACAGTTTGTATGTTGAACCTGCCCAAGAACTTTTTGTAAATTGGTGTTGCACACATCAAAAAGTATTGATATACCAAGTAACATGACTGTGGCCAAATGTACATGAGCAACTGACTACATAAAAACCTTAACACTGAGGTTAATCTAGGGTGTGGACTGATGGACATATGGATGTATGGATGGATGGGCATATGGACACCAAAGTCATTATGTCAAGCTTCAAGCAGGCTCTACCGTTACAACTCTGGGTCTTAAAAAAATATGTAACAGAAAGAAAGTGAAACCAACAATGTAAGTAATATCAACAAGCAATTTATTTCCCTACAACACAAAGTGAACTTCAAGAGATATTGTGAATCAAATTAAATAATCCTAAATGTCCTAATCACAAGTCCAAAAATATAGAATGTTCTGAATGAGTTCAAATAGCCTTGAATGTCCTGATATAACATAATGATACATTCCAGAATGTCTTTGAATGAGTTCACAAAAGTCCAAAGTAATGTATTAATTCAAAAGTCAATAAGCACTTTAGTAATTCCAATGAATATATTAAATAAATAATTCCTCTTGAATTATATCTGATTTCAATGGCACAAACTATAAAATCTTATCTCAAATGGATTTCCACAGACTGATCTAAAACAGGAATGAATTATTTGTTTACCAAATCCATATTTATACATATTTTCACTTGACCTATATCAACAGGATGTGAAGCAATAAAATGGGAAAAAACCCAGTCTAACTGTCAACAAGACTGGCCTTGAACTCAAATGCTAGTCAACATTCTGTTTACTAGTGACCAGAATCTACTTACCTTCATGGACAAGATTTAAACACACATTATAGATTAAATATACATAACACTACAATAAGGTCTGGAACATGCTATTTAACACACAGCAGTGAAATTAAATGCATGGTTTCTTCATACAGTATGAGATATAATCAAAACTGGCTTAAACACAAACACAATCTTCAACCTGCTGTCTGCATCTGCCAATGCTGATGCTGACAATGCTGGGTCATATCATTAGACTTTCATATATTTCATACAGGTGTGCTAAAACATGTGCATGGCAGAGTCTGAACAAGATTTTGGTGCATTTTACATTAAAAAACATAGGGTCATAACTCTGTCATATGTTGACAGAAATTGCTGGTTATAATACTCCTTGAAGATCTTGTTAAGATAGTCTTTAAAGTTGACTGAAATCAACTAAGAAATCCGGACTCTGGAACATTAATAAGAACAATTGAGAGCATTTTACATCCGAAAAGGGGCCTAACTCTGTCAATGTTGACAAACAATGCTGGTTATTACAACTGTAAGAGATCTTTGTCATATGGACAATTATTTCAAATTCGGTTGAAATCCAATAGGAAATGTAGATAATTTTGTTCCATTTTTAAAATAAAAACAGCCAAATTTTTAAATCAAAAAAGGGCCACAGCTCTTTTAAATTTAAGAGAAATTGCTGTTTTATAAAGTATGTCCATGATCTGACTGAGATATACATTCTTGACAAATATGATTGAAATTAGGTACGAAATGTGGTTTATAGTGTTAACACCACCATTTTGGTGCATTTTTACTTAAAAAATAGGGCCAAAGTTGTCAAATATTGATGGAAATTGGTGGTTATCTAATTTGTCAAAGACTTTGTTAAGATATGCCTTATATACCATCTTTATTCTAATTTTGGCACTCTATTCAGCCTATTCAAATTTGGGAGCACCTGTATTACTGTATATATTCGCATATAAGCCCATACCAACTGCAAACTGCATAGACCCAGATCTGCCATCGCATTATGCACTGGCAGATCTGGGTCTATGCAGTTTGTAAGGACTAATCAGTTGAACAAACAACATAGACCCAGATCTGTCGGCACATTATGCGACAGCAGATCAGGGTCTACATTGTTTGCATTTGAACCTGTCTTATATGTGAGTATATATGGTAAATACATTTGACAAAGTTTCAATTTTGGGGTACCAACTTATGCGGTTTCAGCTTTCAGAGATCGATGAGTACCATTTGTGAGGTTCTAAAAATGATGATAACAACATGATTAAGTACATACATTTCTTTGTTCTTAAAGGTCAATTATGTAGGTTTCTGTTGAAACTTATTTTTAAATTCTCCATACCTGGAAACCCTATTTTTGTTGTTATTATAAATTTATACTGCATCATTTACAAATAATTGTGTTTAAAAGTATGACTCACATAAAAGTTAGAGCTGGTATTACCTGCTCCTGGAATATTGTATTATAAAAACAATGAACTTGTTAATGTAGAGATTATAGTGAATGGAATTTATGATACTGGTAGGTTATGAAATGAACATAAATCCTGTGGAAATTTAAGATATTAAAACAACTAATGCTACACCCTGTGGTCAATATGGTCATCGACAGATTGATTAAAAAAAAGGAAAACAAATGATGACAAGTACTGGAAAGAATGAGAAAATACTGTGCATTTTTCAGGAGAGTGATCTCTGTGTATTTTTTAACTTTTATATTATATAAACCACATTGAGAAACTAAGTATATCAGATCCCTAGTTTTAGTAAAAAATATATTGACACTAGTTTTTCAAAAATAAACTGTAGTACTATTCTTTAAAATGGTACATTGGGACCCACCCCCCTTAAATGAAACCCTGTATCTCCTAACATAATATAATTTTGACGTGTTCTACTTTATATTTGCTGCTCTTATTTTTCCATCATAAATCTAAAAAACAAAGGTTTTTATAAAGATGTGTTTGCATTTCAAATTGTTGTATGCTATAAAAGGAGATGACTTATATTTCAATAATTTGTCTTCTTTTTTTTTTCTGTCTCTCTATTGCTAACTCACTCATTTTCTACCTTATGATTGCCTAAATGATATGTCTGAATCCTTTTTTCATCGTTCAGAAGACTTGTGATGATTTGATCCCTTGTATTATGCTTTAAAAAAAACAACAGAATTAGAAGCAGGACCTACTCTGAAAGCTCTTCATATTTCCCTGTTTGACACAGTATAATCAATACTGTATATACTCACGTAAAATTCGATACCAGCTGCAAACTGCATTGACCCAGATCTGCTGGCGCATTATGCGCCAGCAGATCAGGGTCTATGTGGTTTGTAAGGACCAGTAAGTAGAACAAATAACATAGACCCTGATCTGCCGATGCATTATGCGACAGCATATCAGGGTCTATGTTGTTTGCATTTGGACCCGAATTATACATGAGTATATACATGTATGGTAGATCCCTATTTTTTGCATCTTTCCTCATTTTGAAATTTAAACAAAAAAGAAAACAATGCACCTTTTTCTGTTTTTGATCACAATTTGTAAACATATACAGCACAAAATCCGTAATTTTACTTGATATGACCATGGAGTCAATACCCTTTTACGTTAGTGGTTGGTCGGCTTTTTCTAGAATGATGTCACACATAACAATGGCTACTGACCATGATTTTTTGTGGTTTTCATTCATGCATCAACTTATTCCTGATATTTAACATTTTCAAAATAATGCCAATAAAGTTTCCTGTCACCACACTATCACAACAATAACTATTCCACTATTTGTTGAACAACTCAGAAAAATTATTACCTCAGCTTTATCCAAAAAATTAATTAAGGAACGGACCATTTAATTTTTTTTGGGGACGGGGCTGAGATTTTCTTTTAAACCAGGATATTTTTTTTCTTTTACCTCAACATATTGTTCAATGAATAGAGTTTCCTTAAAATGCCAGAATGAGGCTGTCTCAAAATTTGGAAAAGTGTTCTAGAGTAGGCAGGTATTTTTTTTTTTTTTTTTTTTAACATTATATATAAATCAAAAAATATTTCAAGCACTTCAAGGTACTGGGCAAAACCGGCTCAATTAGATGCACAAATCAATTTCGACAATGTGATTTTTTTTAATTGAAAAAAAAAAAAGAAAAAAAAAAAGATTTTTGTGGGTGTGGGGAAAAAGTGCTAGTGTTGGCAACGAGAAACAGGGACAGTCAGCTGACCGGAAACATACATAATTTTTTTTTGGCCTTATACATTATTGTCTAAATAAAATGTCCTGTTTTGCTTAATCATGGACAGTTTCATTCGCTGATTGAGGCGTGCCTACTGTGATTGGTGTCTGTTTACAAAGTGAATGATATCTTTTAAGTTTATGACATGAATGATTGCAGAAAGTATGTCTAGCTAAATTCTGAAACAGCAAGATATCTTATTGTAGTTTCATTTCGGTAAAGTTTGATCCAAGTACCTTTTATCAGAAACAGTGATCAAGTAAGCATTTTACTAAGCCCTTATATTGGCAGAGATCCCATGCAGCCACGTGAACAGTCTGGTTAAACGAGACAACATATTTGCATTAGGATTTTGGAAAGATTTGAGCGCATTCAAATTAAGAAAGGGTTTATAGAATGCTGTGTTATTGATTTCTTACTGATGCACATTCTTGAGATAAAAACTAACAAGAAAGTAATTGTGCTAGTCTAAAATAAAGCTTGATGTGTGTATTCAAAATTGGATCTTTGTGCAGGTCTAAAAATCAGGACATTTTTGAATAACATATCTGTTCTAATTTAGGAAAGAAAAAAAATTACCATATCAATCCAAGATAAGCCCCCCCCCCAACTTTTTTATACAAAGTTTTGGTAAATAATTGTATTTACTAAGGATATTTTGGTCTGATAATAAGCCCACCCTCTACTTTTTAACAAATACATTAAGGTCACCCTCTGGGTCTTATAACAGGCAAAATATTGTTGAAGGGAATATCAAGTACTACATTATGGAGGAAAAGTAAGATGGAAGGCATAGAAATACTATATCTACAGAGTATTACCGAATATACTTGTGTATAAGCCAGGTCAAAATGCAAACAACATAGACCCTGATCTGTCATTGCATAATATGCCAGCAGATCAGAGTCTATGTTGTTTGTTCTACTGATTAGTCCTTAAAAACTTCATAGACCCAGATCTGCTGGCACATTATGCGACGGCAGATCTGGGTCTATGCAGTTTGCAGTTGGTATGAGTTTTTTCACAAGTATAGATGGTAATTTGGCACAAATGAGATTCTGTATTAAATTTTTATGACCATCCATTTCTTTCAATCAAATCTTTCTGGGTTTTGATAATAGAGGGGTTAAAATACTTTTTTTTTATGGTTATAGAAGTGTTTACTATTTGTTTGCAATGTATGATCCCTCTCCTTCAAAGGATTTTAAGAGCTGAGTTTTTGAAACTTTGTCAAGTTTTTTTCACCAAATCTGAACTTCTGAAAAGATGGAAATTCTCTATGCCCAAAAGGTAGTTTTTATAATGCATAGATGTCATCATAAAACAACAAACCTCCTTTTTTGAGCCTGCCTTAAGGATAAACTTTAACATTGAGGTCAATCATGGATGTGGAACATATGGACATATGTATGGATGTACACGCACACCAAAGTGATCACCATTCTACCAATGTACACGCACACCAAAGTGATCACCATTCTACCAATGTACACGCACACCAAAGTGATCACCATTTTACCAATGTGGGCTCAACAACAGGGCACACTCAAGAATTACTCAACAATTACCCCCCAGTTTCCAACTTTAATGGTGAAATCTTGTCAGGGTCCCCACAGCTCAAGTCATAAAATTATAAATGAAAGAAAGAAAGACATAAAGAAAGAAAAAAATGTCTTTGCCTAAGTATTGCAAAGTAAAATAATCATGGCATGGAGTGAGGGAAGAAGAATGTCAAGATGCTGTTAATGATTAGTGTATCATATTTTTGGGTTCTGCAATCTGCTCTATCTCATCTATAAACCATGTTTCATGTATTATTTCTTATGAGACTTTTAAAAGGCTAAAGTTAACAAATCCTAATATGTACATGTTGATGCTGACACTGTCAGAAAGTGATACCCATATCTGCTAAAATCCTGAATTGTAAATTTTCATACACTTCTTATAATTTTTCAGGTGTACATATAATTAAAGGTAAAAAAATAATTATCATTTTCTTAATTACATAATGTTTGCACAACTGCAAGAAGAATATAGTTTTCTGCATCAAATACTAGACAAAAAATAATTCAATTTTATTTGGACAACTGGTGTCAATTGTAGACTGCACACTACATTTTGATCCAGAAGAGGTATGTGCCAGAAAAAAGCTGTGGCAGCAATCTTACAAAATGAAATAGGTCTGGATGGATTCAAAGAAAGAAAGAGAGAGAGAGAGAGAGAGAGAGAGAGAGAGAGAGAGAGAGAGAGAGAGAGAGAGAGATGCAGCTGAAATCGTGTATCTCTGATTTCATTATATTTTAATTTAATGTGAATGTAAAATATTTAAAGAAAAAAAAAAAAAATCTTAAACACAGATTACAAATAGGATATGGCAGAAATCTGCCAGTGCTTCTATATGACAATATTTGAATTTTGAATATTTTAGTTTATAATTTAGTTCAAATATTATCCTTGTGAAAGACTGTAAATGGGAATGTTGGGCAGCCAATAAAATACTTGTTGGAATAGATGCTAAACGAATGGATGACAAAAACCAAACCCAATCACCCACACTATGGATAAATTCGACTAGCTGGGAATATTTTTATGAAAGATGATTGCATTGGTTCATATATCCATCTCACAGCTATGAATATGGCCTCTGAATCAGAAAAAATGAGAATGGCATGATTGATCTAAGGATCTGACTTGTCTAAAACTGACAGGATAAATACCTGCATGGAATCTGAAAGAAGGTCAGTGCATCTACTGCCTTTGATGAATGCTTCATGGGAAAGTTAATACTATTTCTGCCAAGGACTTACCTTGACATTGAAGGTCATTGTTTTTCCAACAACTTGTGGTTCTACCCAGTCCCATGCCACAGTTGTATATTGTGTAATGTCGTATCGGCCTGAGAACAGACTGAGGAGACTTTTCTTTCCAGTATGGTACAGCGTTGCTGGCTGGATTTGGTTTGGTTGGCGAGTGATGATCATGATACCAATGGTCACTCCTGTCACTAGGACTATCATTCCAACTGCAAAGATACACAATTAAAATGAAAATACCCCATTGTTATATTGTGTTTGTTCATGCATAATTGACTACACCAAATTGTGAAGAGTGTAGGCCTAGATATTTGTATGTATTGTGCACTGGCAGAGTAGGGTCTATGCTATTCATTTTACATTGATCCCTTATTATAAAGTATCTCAATATAATGTGTTCCCTTATATAACATGGGTATGGTCATGGATCCCATTTTGGGGATGAATATAGTTTTAATGTTGAACCTACCTCAGTATAAAGTGACCACACTAATAAACAGGGGTAAAACGATTCATCGATATATCGATGCATTGATACTTTTGCCATATCGATACACATAGTCTGGATAAATTCGACTAGCTTGGAATATTTTTATGAAAGATGATTGCATTGGTTCATATATCCATCTCACAGCTATGAATCTGGCCTCTGAATCGATACAGGAGGTGAAGAATTGATACAAAACAATACTTACCCTATATTAGTTACTTTAATCTTCAGCAGTCATGAATAATTATTAGTCATTTGCCTTTTTATTCTTTAAACTGAGAATCGATAATGTATTGTATCGTAGGCTGTGTATCGTGAATCGTATCGATACGCGGCACAGGTGTATCGTTTCACCCCTACTAATAAAGTGTTGCACTTTTATGGCTTCCATGTACAGTGTTATAGTGAGGGACAATTGTACTTATCCCAAATCTAAGATCATTAAAAGGGCAAAATTTCAAAGTACATGTATCCAAGCCAAAAAAGGAGCTATTCAAAAATAGCTTTCAATTTTCAGATGCGCTTGTTTGGAATAACACTCCACACGATATTAAATCAGCTCCAAGTATCTCTTCCATCCACAACAGGTGTATTAGATGGATGAAATCATAAAAAAAGTACTTATTGGTAGCATTTATGTGAATAGTTGTTTATATACTGTGTATTTGCTTGCATGTGTATGTGTATGTGTATGTGTGTGAACATTATTTTTAGCTTGTATTATATATGTACATAATAGAGGGCCTCAAAGTAGATTAGTTCTCATTTGTAACTAATTGAGTCACCCTCTGAAAAAAAAGTCTTTATTAGATACATCATCACTATAAGGTGTATTATTATTATTATTATTATTATTATTATTAATTACAAATTCTAGCTAATGGCACTAGGACCTAACACCCTGATCTGCCAGAACATTAAGTGACAGCAGATCTGGGTCTATGGCTGCTGTTTACATTTGAGGGGACATAATGTACACACAAAAATACAAAAGCTGTGAAAAATGATCTTCATAAAAAATTTCAAAAAGCTGACAATCAAGCTCTTCAGTGAAATGTCAATTTATGCAAAGAAAGCATGTTCTATGAGACTTGATACTAATCTGCCAGCAAATTCATAAACGATAGATATGGGTTGATGTGTTCTCAGTTAGGGACATGTTATACACAATCAAATATGGCATGTCAGTGCTCCTGATTGATGACACCTTGTAACCTACACTGACAAGGCAAAGGCTTGTATTAAAAAATAATTGATTATAGTAAAAACAGCTGGCTTTTACATTGATGTAAATCCAGCACCCTCTGATGTAAAATTACAATAAATTAAAATCTTATTTTTTTATGGTCACAGTGAGGCAATGATAATTACTTACACATAACACTTTTAATTATCTCCTGATGATTGACACTGCTTTCCAAACATTAGAATTCTTAAAATGATATGCCAAACAGGGAATACCAAATGGATTTTAGATTCACATTTATTTACCACCAACTGTTCTCAGAGAATGGTAAGAAAATAAAAATGGAAATCAGTGGATAAATATTGTCATGAAAACATAATGCTACGAAATATGATGCATGGCTACCCTTGCCCATAAACAGTTTGAGTAAGAAATAAATTCACAATCTCAGCAGGAACCCAAGCAAATATATTACTATGGATATTAAATTACCAAAGTTGAATATTTCATCGCTTCTGCATCTTGAGCTATACAGTACAGTACAATATGATTTTTTTTATTATAGTGACATACAATACATTAAATACACAGCAAAAATGAAAAGTAGGACCCAGCCTCATGGACCTACGTGTAGAAGTTATTTTAAATGCACATAATACTGCCCTTACTAAAGTTACTTACCAGTACCTCAAACTGTGACTACATGTAGGTATGGGTTTGTAAAACACACACACACACACACACACACACACACACACACACACACACACACACACACACACACACACACACACACACACGTATTTTCACTCATGGCTTTACCACTTTGGTTTATCCATAAAATTACAAGTCCCAACAAATGTCTATGAAGATGATAAAAAAAAAATATTGAATAAAAAACAACAAATGTCTATGAAGATGATACAAAAAAAAATAATGAATAAAAAATAATCTATGAAGCTGCATCATCCCTATATCCACCCCCAGGGTTGATGATCCACAATGTGCACTTTTTATACGCCAATCCAAATGATAATCAAAATCTTAAGACTGTTTTGAATAGTGTAAAATTTGCATGACACACCTTGAATTATCGGTACCTTGAATATCAGGTCTTATTTTAATTCACTTGGACTTGAGATGACCTATCATAGCACAAACACACCTAAATACAACCTTGAATTGCCAACATCATGTCTTATTGCAAATCCCTTGGACTTACCATTTATCCTCGTGGATAAGCCGATACCAATTGCAAACTGCATAGAACGAGATCTGCCATAGCATAATGCGCGAGCAGATCTGGGTCTATGCAGTTTGTAAGGACTAATCAGTAGAACAAACAACATAGACCCTGATCTGCCAGTACATTATGCAACAGCAGATCAGGGTCTATGTTGTTTGCATTTGGACCCGGCTTATATGCGAGTATATACGGTATGATTTTCTATCATAGCACAATCACACCATAATATGCTCTTCTGTACCTTGAATATTAGGCCTTGTTGTTAAGTCCCTTGAAATTGAGTTGATATATTATTTTACAATCACACCTAAATAGTCTGTGGACACTGAATATCAGGCCTTATTGTAAGTCCTTGGGACTTAACTTGAACTAACAATAGTACAATCACTCCTAAATACAGTCTTGTGCATACTGAATATCAGGCCTAAGTCCCTTGAACTTGAGTTGACCTATCATAAATGTAGCACAATCACAGCAAATACAATCTTGTGCACATTTAATACAACTGGAGACTAAATTTGTCTTGATCTCATTTTGTAGCTCTGTTTAGGGGTGTTTGAAGGAGTTTAACAATTCTGCTACAGTGACTACCTCCTTTGGTAATCTGGTCCAAAAATCAATAATTCTAATTGAAAGACAAGTTTTCGTTCCATCTGTCTGAGAACTCTTTTTTGAAGCATAAGTGGATGACCGATGGTTCCTGAGTGACATGCTTTTAGAAACAATTCCCCTGCATTTATCTTTGTCTGTTCTAATTATTTTTTTGAAAACCAACATACAATTGGAAGAAAAAAAATATATCTTAGCAACTTTAAACAGAAATATTGAAGCAAGATAGTGTGAAACGTCCCTAAACAGTCCCCTCTTTAACCTGGTCTTCTCTGCAAACTGGCCACATGCATGTATTTGGCTGTCGTAGTATCAAACCTCAGCATACAGGTCTAAAACCATTAATTAAATATATTTGAGAGAAAGGGAACCAGTCTGTTTGTGGGGAACATTGAGCCATAAAGAATTGCTGGTCTTCAGTGACTGGTTAAAAATGAAGACAATATTTGTTCCTAATATTTTTTGTAAGCATATGACATCTTCTTCAACATGCCATTGGAAGACACAAATGTATTAAAATAATTTGAGAAAAATATAGTTCTGACAGTGATCCACATCATGTACATTTATACTTAAAAGTAAATGCAGAGCAGAAGTTATGTTAAAAACATATGTCAAATATGATATAAAGTGTCAAATGTGAGCTTGTGTCCAACGTATAGTACAATTAAACCTGTTTTGAAAGACTACTGTTTTGAGAGACCACCTGTCTTGAGAAACCAGATTCTCAATGCACAGATTTATTGATTATACAGTGTTATGACCTGTCATGAAAGACCACGATTTATTGGCAGAAGGGGTGGCCTTTCAAGACAGGTTCTACTAAATTTAATTATTCTATAGGAATTGAATTGATAGACCTATAATAGCCACCACTACAGAATGGTCCATATTTTTTGGTCCCAACAGTGTCCAGTTTAAGGAAGCTTCACTGAATTATTAAATTGTGTGGTTTTTTAATCAATATCAATGGTAAGAGAAGAAAACTGAGAATTCTGCATGACACATGTTTCGACTGAATTGGATAGTGATGCAAATGTTTTAATGTAAAGAGATTTGGTTTCATCGGTGCATATACTATTTTAATTTGTTAAAATTCACTTTAGAGTAAAATGTAACTGTAAATTCCCTTTTATCGATGGTGTATCGATTTTCATGAATTTCATGGTTGCTATAAACCATAAATAGATTTGTAAAACAGTAAAAATGTATATCTGCAAAAACATGAATTAACAGAAAAAATGTCAGACATTAATTTGTACTTGGCAAATTTCTGAAAATACAAAACTTGTATGAAATCACATATACATGTACATACAAAATGAATGTATCATGATGGCAATACAGCAGTAGCCTCAGTGACAAATATGTATATTCTTCTAAAATGCTCACACTGGTTACAAGTCAGTAAATCAATAGGCAAGAAGAAATCACTATATCAATAGGCAAAAACAATAAATTCGTGTTCTCTCAGCAGGTCCTACACTAAATGCAGACAGGTTTTTATTCTTTGAGTAATAATATTTGTTTTAAGCAGAAAAAGACCCACAAAAGAATGAAATTAATGTTGCTGAAAATTCATAAAACTTTAGACTGAAACGTCAGGGCATTGATTCTTATCCATTTTTCTCGAGAGCTGAACTCCCTGTAGTACTGTCTGTAGAATTATTTATTTGGGAAAAAGGTCATATAAAGAAAACTGGCTTTCCTCCAAGTCATATCTGGAAAACTTCCAGTTATGTAGATTTGCATTCAGAATCTCAAAGAAACCTTAACCATACAACTTTCATTATCTACTGTGTCTTAACAATAAATGCTCCGAACTCTTTGGCATACAGGGCCACATCTGCTTTTTTTTTTTTTTTTTTTTTTCTGCAATGTGAGCATAATTGACCTATCAACAGTTATCAATAAACTAATATATTTATCAGAGTTCCACCAGGACCCATATTCTCAAAACTTATTGAGCAATGAACTCAAGCTCAAAGTCCCACAACTTACTAAGCAACGAACTCAAGCTCAAAGTCCCACAACTTACTGAGCAATGAACTCAAGCTCAAAGTCCCACAACTTACTAAGCAATGAACTCAAGCTCAAAGTCCCACAACTTACTAAGCAATGAACTCAAGCTCAAAGTCCCACAACTTACTGAGCAATGAACTCAAGCTCAAAGTCCCACAACTTACTGAGCAATGAACTCAAGCTCAAAGTCCCACAACTTACTAAGCAATGAACTCAAGCTCAAAGTCCCACAACTTACTAAGCAACGAACTCAAGCTCAAAGTCCCACAACTTACTAAGCAATGAACTCAAGCTCAAAGTCCCACAACTTACTAAGCAATGAACTCAAGCTCAAAATCCCACAACTTACTAAGCAACGAACTCAAGCTCAAAGTCCCACAACTTACTGAGCAATGAACTCAAGCTCAAAGTCCCACAACTTACTAAGCAACGAACTCAAGCTCAAAGTCCCACAACTTACTGAGCAATGAACTCAAGCTCAAAGTCCCACAACTTACTAAGCAATGAACTCAAGCTCAAAATCCCACAACTTACTAAGCAATGAACTCAAGCTCAAAGTCCCACAACTTACTGAGCAATGAACTCAAGCTCAAAGTCCCACAACTTACTAAGCAATGAACTCAAGCTCAAAGTCCCACAACTTACTGAGCAATGAACTCAAGCTCAAAGTCCCACAACTTACTAAGCAACGAACTCAAGCTCAAAGTCCCACAACTTACTAAGCAATGAACTCAAGCTCAAAGTCCCACAACTTACTGAGCAAGGAACTCAAGCTCAAAGTCCCACAACTTACTAAGCAACGAACTCAAGCTCAAAGTCCCACAACTTACTAAGCAATGAACTCAAGCTCAAAGTCCCACAACTTACTGAGCAAGGAACTCAAGCTCAAGGTCCCACAACTTACTGAGCAAGGAACTCAAGCTCAAAGTACCAAAAATTTGACAGTCTTGAACTTTAATTAAAATAAAGTTAGAATCAAAGAATTTTTAGATCTTTCTTAACTTTGTGCCTTCCACTAGACTGACGAATTTCGATGATATATGTTCACGACAAGTATCATTTCTGATTTTGGGGAATTTTAAGCTTTAGCTTGAGTTAAAAAAAAAAGTTTTGACAGTACAGACAAATCAGGTTGCCAGCCACCTATGGAGCCATGTGTCATTTTCTGCGTTCCAGTTGTTATCAGAGAGCAAGAATTGTAAGATAGGCAGCACTCTGACACCTTGATAGATTTTACTTGATATAACATGTATAAATTCACATTATAACGTCACTATTGTTTGCCTGATTTCAGGGAAATATTTACTGATATAGATGCATACCTTAAAGTCTGCATTAGAAATATATGTCTCAATTTGTAAAAGAAATATTTAATTTTGTAGAAGTTGATATGCTAATTGACTGATCACCGGAGTAGAGACAACCACGCCTACTCATTAGCATAACACATCATATAAAATCAGAGTATTTTATGTTGACACTTTCCCAGAGTTAATTACTGGTAATTTTTTAATGTGTATTAGCCAATTCATAACATATTTTATACACCTAAGCATTTGAAAAAATGAAAATCTCTCAGAAACAGATGTGTTTGGATGCAATCAGATGTAACCCTAAAAACATGTTCCTACCACCATTTCAGGTGACAATGAAAAGAATCTCCAGGGGAAAATGAGTTAATATAACTGACCTATTGACAATTGTCAATCCAATAAAGTTTATCAGTTATCAATGACCAATCAGATTGCAAACCACCTGTGCAGCTTTGCATCATAGCCAGTTTACCAGCTGTTGTCAGCTCAGCGTGAAAACTATCAGACAGACAGCACTCTGACACCTAGATACATTTTACTTTATATGACATGTACAAATTCACATTATAGCTTCATTATCTTTCTAATGATTTCAGCAAAATTGTTACTAAAATACCTAAAACTGTTAAAGAAATATATGTGTAAATCTGTAAAAGAAAATAATGAATTTTGCAGAAATTGATATCCTAATTATGATTCAGCAGATTGGGCAGTCAAGCAATACACTGTGTACCACCTGTATTTACAGCTACAGAAAAAAACACTCACAAAGGCAAAACTCTAAACTGTAAACCATGTTAGTCATGTGGCATGGGGAGATGTGGCAGCCAGGTCAAACAATGGGCTTTCAAGACTAGTGGCTGCTTAATACAGGTTTGACCATTTTCTTCTAAAATTTCTTAATAGGGACATTTCGAATACAGTAGTTTAGGACATGTGACTGCTTAATTAGGATATGCTTTAAGGCAGATTGCTGTATTAAAATAATCGCAAAGAAACAAATAAATTATTGGGGCACACTGAAATTTATTTTTTATCTATAATGTATAGTTTACTGTGATCTAAAAAGGGAGTCAGTTAACAATGAAACAAATAAAAAACAAAAATCCCTTGAAGAGACTGACACTCTACAGGCTGAAAAGAATTTCCAGGAATTCAAGATGAGACCATTTCTTCCTTTTAAACTGCGGAGTGTTTAAACCATCTTTGATATTCTTCAGCGATAACAAGATTTTCAAATTAGCTGCTGTGGTGAACATATTGGATGTCAACAGTGCCCCATTTTCATTTAGGACCAAGAAGACATCATAAGGAGTCTTCTGGTGGAAACCCATGTAGATATGATGTTCCATTTTTGAGGAGCAATGATAAAACAAGATTTTCAAGATGGATGCCATGGTGACCATATTGGATATCAGATTGGCACCATTTCTATTTAGTATCAACTAGACATCATAAGAAGTCTTTTGGTGTAAGCACAATGTCGATATGACCAGCCATCTAGGTGAAGTAGTGATAACAAGATTTTCAAGATGGCCATTGTGGCATCATATTATAAGCTGGATTGGCACCATTTTCATTTATGACCAACTAGACATGATGATAATTTCAGTGAAACCCTATGCTGGTAAGACCATTCATTCAGGAGAAATAATGATAAGAAGATTTTCAAGATGGCCACTGTGGCAGGCATAATGAATGTCTGAATGGCACCATTAGGACCAACTAGACATGATAAGAAGCTGTTTAGTAAAAACCCCATGTTGATACAACTATCCATTTAGGAGTAGTGATAACAATATTTTCAAGATGGCCACTATTGTGGCCATATTGGACATCAGATCCACACCATTTTCATTTTGGACCAACTATGCATCATAAGAAGTCTTCTGGTGAAAACCCCATGGCAATATTACTTTTCATTCAGGAGGATTAGCAATAATAAGATTTTCAAGAGGGTCACTGTGGCAGCCATATTGGATATCAGACTGGCACAATTTTCATTTAGAATCAACTAGACGCCGTAAGAAGTCTTCTGGTGAAAACCCCATGGCAATATTAATTCTGGTTCAGAAGAAGTAGCAATAACAAGATTTTCAACATGGCCACTGTGGTGGCCATACTGGACACCAGATCAGCCCCATTTTCATTTAGAACCAACTATAGATAAAGTCTTTTAGTGAAAATCCCATGCTGATATGACCAACCATTCAGGAGGAGTAGCGATAACAAGATTTTCAAGATGGCTGCTCTGGCAGCCATTATAACTGGCCATCAGATCAGCACCATTTTCATTTAGGAGCAACTAGATATCATAAAAAGTCTTTTAGTGAAGACTCCATGTCAACATGACTTTCCATTCAGGAGGAGTAGCCATAGAAATATTTTGAAGATGACCACTGTGGTGGCCATATTGGATACCAGATTGGCCCCATTTTAATTTAGAACCAACTAGAAATTATAAGAAGTCTTCTGGTGAAAACCCCATGTTAATGTGACTTTCCATGATGGAGGAGTAGCGATAAAAAGATTTTCAAGATGGCCACTGTGGCAGCAATATTGTATGTTCGGGCAGCACCATTTTCATTTAGGACCAACTAGACCATGGGATGAACGTGTATGTAAAATTTCATGGCAATCCTCCAAGTACATGTATTCTAAGCTTAGACATGTACCCTAACTTGTTTTCTTACACATGTATTCTAACTTGTATTCTTACACATGTATTCTAAGCTTACACATGTATTCTAACTTGTATTCTTACACATGTATTTTATGCTTATACATGTATTCTAACTTGTATTCTTACACATGTATTCTAAGCTTACACATGTATTCTAACTTGTATTCTTACACATGTATTTTATGCTTACACAATGTATTATACATGTATTCTAACACATGTATTCTAACTTATCTTCTTACACATGTATTCTAACTTGTATTCTTACACACGTATTCTAAGCTACACATGTATCCTAACTTATGTGATGGCAGATCTGGATCTATTCAGTTTGCAGTTGGTATCGGCTTGTACTTGAGTATATATGGTACTTTGCATGGAATAAGGCTGTTTAAAGACTATTGGCCATCTGTTTGCTCTGATTATGTTTCAATTTAATGGGATTCAATTTAGTATAAAATGTACATTAGGCACCAATACTGAGTACTCAATTTCTATCATCTCCTCTGTATTACAACAATAAGCACCTTAAGGATCGACCATTTATTTCTTGGTGGGGGGAGAGTTCTGAGATTTAAAAAGAAAATAAAATTAGTTTAGCTGCCAAATAACTTGAAAAAAAAATTTCTTGCTCTGATTTTTAGAAAAAAAAGAATTAATTATATCCATTATATTTGTTTGAAAAAATTATCCGGATTGAAATAAAATCTGAAGCGTCCCCCCCCCCCCCCCCGAAATTAAAATGGCTGGTCCCTTATGCACAGATGATCTCATGTGTTTCCAGTGCAATTTACAATACTATCCATATCAATTCTTAGTAGACAAAATACTTTTTCTGTTTTGTCTCATTGGGTGATATTTGTATTATTAACAAACATTTCGTGATCTAACAGCTTCTTGTTAAAAACTGCTATTTTATCTCTGAAGCAAAATGTTATCTTGATATCATCTTTCTATAAATGTGCCCATGGGGCATAAATGACCCTGGAGTGACCTAGTTTTTGTGGAATGCTGTTACTACCAGTACAATATGTGATCAACACACAAAGTTGTATGACTCTGCAGTCAACATTGTCTCAGAAATTGACCTCAATGTAAAACTTAACCAAAATCACTAAGGCCTGAAATATTGGTGATAGGGACCTAATTTTGGTATGCACATAAATGTACTCAAATTTGCATAAGTTGATCAATCTGGAGCTGACAACACCTGTATGAGAACTGACAAATATACACAAGTTTAACTCGAATAACATATGGATGGATGGAGAGAAAAGGTAACACTTTATAATGCAACGTTCACATTTGTGGAAGGGCATTATAAAACTTACACTTTATGTTTTGTATTTCTTGTACAATGATCAATATATTACATGTCTTACCTTTGTCACCATCAATTTTCCACTTTTTATACCTTCAAATTTACAGTTGTCCAATTTCAGCTGAACAACTTGAAGTATTTTTGCACAAAATATTTCCATAATTTTCTCTGTCTAATCCATCTTTGTGAGAACAATGTTACAGCAAAGAGTGCCGTCTGCTCATATGATCTCCTGTGTCAATCCAATTTACAAACTATCCCGATCAATTCTCAAAAGACACATTAACAAAATAGTTCTATTTGCCTTGTTAGATGATACTTGTATGACTACAAGCATTAATCACCTAATTTTTTTATCTGTGTGTAAATCAATAATTTCCTAGTTTATTGTGCATGCATACATATACAGCAATGTCTCTAGCACTTTTCATAACTGACATCCATTTTGGTTCCAATAATTTCTTATCTTGCGGCATTACAGTATCGCTCTATTATCTGTGAAAATTGTACATGTACTTCAAGAACCTAAGTTACCATATCTACCCATCTGTAAAGCATACCCTACTGTCAACAGTGTAAACTCAAGTCTGCCATTTGCATATTGGCCAGCAGATCAGTGTTCAACATATTTGCTTGAGATCATAAGTAGATTTGGTTGGTTTGTTGTTGTTTGAGATCGTGCATATATTTGTTTAGTTTTTTTTTTCTATTTTTTCTACAGCCCTTTTAACACATTATTGGCTTTATCATGCTAAGGAAATGGGATCTAAGTGCCCTTCCCAAGGACACAGTGAGGCACCCAATCCGGGCTTGCCTTGGCTCGTAGCTCCCAAATAGACAGAACAATCGAGAGTCATCTAGAGATGACATATATAATCTCCCTTAAGTCTCCACACTTAAGTAAAGACTCCTACACAAGTATCCTATTGTCCAGCATTCTCAATTTGTTTACTATTTATGCTAGTACCCTGTAAATACTGCAGTAATGTAGTCATGGATTCAACATTTACAACGCATATACCATTGGAGTTGCCAGTGCATGTAAAGGATTGTGCAAACGTCTATGTAAATGCAAATAAGCAAACTCATGCATATCCATGCAATGCCCATACACGGTAGGGGTTAGCACATAAACAAAACTTTGCCATCATGCTATGTTCAAAGCATGTCCCAGCAGATCCAGTGGTCAAGGAAGTCCACTCATGACCACATAGGATCAGCATGGATTCTAATGCATTGTTTGTAGCCCCCATTTATTTACATACAACATTAAATTGTACATGTAAGTTTTAAAGAAGTAATTTTAAACAAGTGGTAATGAATGCTTCATATAATAAAATCAATGATAAATTTTTTTGTAACATGTACATGGGCTGAATGACATTATTGATTTGAGTAACTGGATATACTTCTTTTTAAATGTTATTTCTAAATACTTTTGTGTGTCTGTTAAAATGATGTCTGTTGATCAAACTGTTGCTTTTTGTGAAGGGTAAAACTCATTTTAATAATGTAATACTTACCTGTCATTATGGCCTTGCTTACCTCTTCTGGGAATGAGAGTCCCCTCATCCGATCTCATACATGTAATTCTAGAACAGAGAGAACGCGGAACTAGTCTGACTACCATGCCATCAGCTCATGCAGGCTACTCTTCCTCTTTGACTTGGACCCAGACTGCATTTGGGCCATCAAAGCAGGGATGGGAGGAGGGAATCTTGCAAGAGTGACAGGTGTGTATTACATTAATGAAATCAGTTTTACCCCCCCCCCCAAAAAAAAACAAAAAAAAAAAACATTTTAATAGCAGTTATACAATAGCTGTCTCTGTTGCCTTGCTGAATTTGCCAGTTTGGAGGGAAACCGGTATATAAAAATAATATACTAACTGGAAAATAGGGGTGTCCACTACTGTAAGTTGGCAGCAGATTGGGCTACTTTTTATGCCTTAACTATATTGCCCAAGAAAAAATGCCTTTGCTCTGGTGCACCAAAGACCAAAGGTAAAAGAAGGAGAAGGTAGTATGTAACCACCAAAACATGGCTCTCCTTAGCATCCTCCAATGATGAATGATTAATATAGACCCATGAAGTAGCAATGTCCCTGACTTCATGGGCTTTAATTCTCATGAATGAAAAGTCTCTCTCAGTGAGGGACTGATAAGCTCTCTTGATAGTCAGGACAATCCACCTGGAAATCGTAGATGCTGAGATATCAGCCGAGCCCTTAATAGATAGGAACAGAAGCTTCCTACCCTTTCTTCACACTTTTGACATGGCCATGTAGAACCATAATGCCTTAACTGGGCAGAAAAGTCTATCTTGATCTTCCCCAGCACAGATATGATTGATACTGGGGATCTCTATAGTGAGTGGGGCTACCAAAGTAAGCTTGTTTTTGACAAAACCCCAGCTGACAAAGGAGAGAAAGTGACTCATAATTGCCATTCAACTGTAAACAACCTTTATCTATAGACAAGGCATGAAACTCGCTCCTTCTTTTTGCAGTTACTAAGGAGCAGGAAAACAGTTTTAAGGGTAAGGTTCTTGAAAGAAGCTTCACCCAGCAGTTCATAAGGGGGTTTTGACAAAGTCCACAACATGCATGAGAGATTCCATTTAGGCATTAGTGACTGAGATACTGGTCTCTACAGCTCAAAATACTTGATAAAATCGGAAAGATGAGGGTCTGAACCAATGGCCATACCCTTAGTGAACTTGAGCATGTTGGACAGGGCTGCCCTAGTCAAGAGCAAACATCCTCTGTCTTCAAACAGGAAGAGAAAAAAGTCTCCTGCTGCACTCAAAGAGGAGCAGTTAGGATTAACACATTTCCTAATGCACCAATTGCAAAAGATTCTAAACTTTGCCTTGTAGACCTTGGAAATAGACTCCTGGCCTGGATGAAGCAGTTGGCAACCCTGCTTGAAAACTTGTCCTGGCAGATAGAACGCTTGAGATCAGCCAAGTGTGGTTGAGAATCTGTGGGCTGTTGCAGAGAACAGAAGGTCCCTCCTCTGAGGTAATGTCCTGGGCTGGTCTACCAACAGGTTGAGTAGATTGCTGAACCATGATCCTTGGGGACACAGAGGGGCCATCAAAATGAGCTGAGCAGTGGAGGTCCTGAATTTGTGGAGCACTTGTTGAATCATTCTGAAAGGTGGGAAGGCATAAGCAAACTAACGATCCAACCTTAGACTGAAGGCGTCCACTGCACAGGCCTCCTGATCTGGGACTGGGGAGACAAAAAAAGGGGAGCTTGTTGTTTAGTCTCATCACTAACAAGTCTACCTAGCCCAACACAGTTGAGACAGGGACTCTGCAAAGGATTGGTGCAGAGACCACTCTGTGAGGATGACTTTCCCTCCTGGACAGACTGTTCACCTGAATATTTTTCTTGCCCACAATATGTCAAACACAGAAGGGAATCCTCTTCGAGACTGCCTAGAGAAGGAGGTTCCAAACCTCCACACAAAGAGAAGGAACCTGTGTACCTCCTTGTCTCCTGAGGTATGCTACTACCAATGTGTTGTTGGAGGAGTCCATCACACAATGCCTCCTTAATTGGTTGACACACCCCTGTTGGGCTAAAAATACTGCCCTCATTTCCAAATTGTTTATGTAAAGGGTATCTTCTTCCCGGGAACATGAACCCTGAAGAACTAACCCTTCTTGCTCCAAGTGAGTGCCCCAACCTGAATTTGATGTGTCTGTGTACAGATAGGAGTGGGGTCTGGGGTGTGCATTGGGACTCCGGCCAGAAACCAGTCCCAATTGGCCCACCAACTCCAATAGTGATGAAATTCTGATTCCTGAGAAATACAAGCTGACAGGGGATCCTTGTGTGGTTTCCAGTTTGCCAGAAGCAGAAACTGGAGATGGCACAAGTACAGTCTTCATAGGGAACCAGATCCATCGTGGAGTTCAGGCTCCCAAGGAGGGATAGATATAGGCGAGCCAACAAGGTCTTGGCTTGAAATGCCATCAAAAGAGCCAGGAATCTGTCTATCCTGTTCAGTGGAACACAAATTTGTCCAAGGTTGGTGAGAAAAGTCATCTCCATGTAAATAAAATCAACTTCAATTTCTCCAATTTCTCTAGGTTCAGAATGAGTCCTAGACAGTTCACTGTAGACCAGCCAGTAGGATAGATCTTGCAGGAGACCATTGTGCATCAACCAGTCATTGAAATACTGGGGACAGGGATTCCCAGAGCCCTCAGGTGGGTGGCAACTACTCCCATCACTGTGGTAAAAGCTCTGGGAGCAGAGGCTAGGCTGAATGACAGAGTTATAAATTGGAAAACCTCCTGGTCCAGGCAAAATTGGAGATATTTCTTCTGAGGAGGAAAAATTGGGGTGTGAAATTATGCATTCTGAAGATCAATGGAGACTACACAGTCACTGGACCTTATGGCATTCCTGAAAGAGGCGAAAGTCTCCATCTTTAATGGTTCCTCCTTAAGAAATGTGTTTAAGGTAGAAAAACTTAAGCTGAATCGTTCTGCCTTTTTTGGACACTAGGAAAATCCAGGAATAGAAAGTTGGAGACTGGTCATTTTCCACCCTATCTACTGTGCAGAAGGGTGTGCACCTCTTCCCCTAATTGAATCAGTTTTGATTTGTGAAAAAGAATGGAGGTCCTTGCAAGAAGGAAACCATGCCAGTATCCTTCCTTTTGTATAGAAAGGACACATATATCTTCCATTATGTAACCTCTAAAAAAATGGCTAGCCAAGCACCTACGGACTCCCTGGAAGAGGGATGCATGGTAAAAGAGGGTTCGAGTCCCTAGGGCCACCCAGCTCCTTCCTCAGGAAGAGGGATGAGCCCACAGACTTCCTCCCAAGACCCTTTTGGATGCCTCATCTAACTCAAGATGGGCAAGAGGGAGCCTTGAATTGGAGTTGCTTCCTGGACTGTTGAGGCTGCATCCCTTTAAAAAACTTAGAGGAAGGTCCAGAGGGGCAGTCAGGATGAGCATGCTTCCTGGCCAGTTTCAATGGGCCAGGAGTGGCTGTGAGGGATCAGTGTTGTTGGTTCCTCAGGTCCTGAGATGCCATGGAAGGAATGAGACCTTCGAATACTGTCTCTGTCTCCAAGTGAGCAGTCCTAAGTAGGTTCTTACTTTAGTAGTGCCACGGACATTGATGTTTTTGCAACTGCCTCCAGCAAGTACTGCAGCATGGCTGGAGACAAAGATTCCTCCTTCAAAAGACTGAAGGAGACTAAAAAAACATTGCAATGTGAAGCTGTGGAATGAGTGTATGAGTCTTAAGCTCCAACATCTTGTCTGGAAGGCGAGTCCAGATCCCCATCAAAATCCCAACTTGTGATGTCACAGTGTCTGGAGTTAGGGGTGGGGGTGGGGGGAGTGCTTAAGAGGCCAAGCAGGAGAGTGAACCCTGTAGATGGATGCTGAAACCAGCAGTCACAGCAACGAGGGAGAACAGCCTCTGGAAAAGCTAACTTAACATAGTCAAATAAGGGAGTAAAAGGAGATCTGGTTGTGATGCAGCCACCCTCCCCACCATGAGAGTCTCTCCAAAACTGGAGAGGATTTTCTTTTTCTAAATGCCTGAAGGCCTGGGACACAGATCGGGGGTCGGGGAGGGAGGGGAGAAGGTGGTAAACTTCGTTTACTGCCTTATCAGAAAATCAGATCTCTTCCTCCTACACCTTATGAGCCAACACGTTGGAGATGAAAGGGGACCAAAAAGGAGTAGGAGGAATCATCTTAGCCTGGTCCTCTGTTAACTCACTCAAATCCACCAAAACTGAAAGGATGTCATCGTCCTGCTCTTGCTCCTGGGGGAGACGGAACTTCCCGACCCAGTGTTCCTCTGATGAGGCAGAGACTTGCGAGTAGGGGAGTTGTGGGAATACCCCTACTAACAGGCTTTTTGAATAATAGGAAATGCTTCTTATCTATCTACTCATTGCCTTCAGCAAGCTAAGGACCTTGAGAGGGTGTTGCTCATCCCTATCCGGGGGCATGAGTCACTCTCATGGGCCTTGAGAGGGTGCTGCTCCTCCCAACATGGGGGGTGTGACTTGCTCTCAGGGGTGCTGCTTTTCTCTAACCATAGGGCTTTACAGAGTCTCTACTCTAGATTTCCTCTCTTGGGAGGGACACTGGATCAAAACCTATCCAGCACTGACAGTGTCTCTACAACTGTCAGGGATCCTTGGGCCTTATAATCATTATTATTCTGTAATGAAGAGGAAGATCCAATACCCTCCTGGGATCAAGGAGTCTTCTTCTTCTGAGTCCCTAAGGACTCAAAGAAGCATCCTTTACTCTTGGGATTGGGGAGATAGAGATCCCATACTCTACTGAGAACAAGGAGTATCGGGGGAAGAAGGGCATTTCTTCCTCCCTTTGTAAGTGTGCCAACTCTCAGCCAGGTCCAAAACATCATCAAGCCATAGAAAACAAACTGGACAACTGTCTGTATGAATGCAATGGGTGCAAGTTAAACATGTGGGTGTGTGTCCCATTGAGCCTTCGTGTGCCCACATTCCCCCATTTTGCAACATTCCTGAAAAGAAAAGTATGTACTGCCAAAGCTAGTACTCTCTGAAAGAGAAATTATTATGCAAATATTTAATTGCAAAATATACTGCTGAATCAGCGCAATCAAATTATTTAATGCAACACTTAAACTCGTACTGCCTAAGCAAGTACTTACTTGAAGCAGTGCAATAAAATTATTTGATGCAACAATTTAAAATTGTACTGCCTAAGGGAGTACTTAATACAAAATATACTGACGGAGCAGTGCAATAAATTTTATTTAAATACAACAATTGAGTGTACGCCATAAGCAAGTACTTCATAATTTTTAAATTCCACAATTGATGAACAAAGGAAATTAAGATTCCGGAACCACAACTGGTTAGTGATACTTACCCAAGGCAAAAAATATAATAGAGTACTAGTGAAGCAAGTACTGAAATAAAATTTTTGAACTACTACACAAGAGGAATTACGTACCCTAACACTGGGTAAGGGAAAGGGAAAGAACAGAGAAGAGCACCGCTAATTTAACACAGCACAATAGTCCCTTAAACTAACAAGAGAGCTAATATCACAGACAAACTTTGCAAGGCCTGACTGAGGGGATAATCACTCACTTAAAATGGAAAATAATTTGCCCAGAACGTCTTTAAACATGAAAATTAAGGTAACTTTCATGAGCAAATTGACATATTTTAGTATTACAAGTATCCAAGGAAAAGAGGAAGAGTATCCCGCATTAGCTGATGACATGGTAATCAGACTTGTTCTGGGTTATCTCTGTTCTACAATTTCTAGAACGTTCCATCTAATGGGAAGGTTGGAATTATCAGCTCGGATGAGGGGACTCTCGTCCCAAAAGAGGTAAGCAAGGCAATAGTGAAAGGTGGTGTATTACTGCCATGAGTTCAAATTTTGTGCTCAGTAAGTTTTAAAACTGAAGCTACATGTAAGTCTAAAAACAGAATACAACAAAATGTTGGATCATTTTCTTGGAGACATCAGTTAGTGCAGGCATATGCAACCTACGGCCTGCAGGCCAGATCCAGCCCACAACCTGGTTTTATCCACTTATTTCATCATAGGGTGTGACTTTAAAAATCGTTTATCCGGCCTGTGCCCTGGAGGAAGTTGCACATGTCTGAATTAGTGTATAACCAATTCAGTGAAAATATTCAATCAGAAAGGGCTGTGTGGAATTTCAATAAGTGACTGACCAGACTGAGCTAGCAGTTCATGCAGGTCTGCTGTGTCCCGATGAATGGAATTCTGGTTGGAATTACAGTTGTCAAATTGATGTAAATGCACTCTGGACGGAACAGAACTTTTCATGAAGACACAGATAAATAAAAGGAAACCTCTGTTCTAACTTGATATTTAAGATCTATAAATTTAGAAACTGAATTCAGAAAAATATTATTTCTGATAATGACCATGAGCAATTCAACATAGTACACTGTACATATATCATTCGGTTCATTATTGGTTTGAACATTTTCTTTTTGCCACAAACATGTATGGTGTATCTAAAAGTGTAAGGAGGAATATTGCATACAATTAAAGGAAATCTGTCTTACTCTGTACATATCATTAGTCACAGAACAATAAATCTGTTAATGGATAACTTTTTGGAACATACGGCAGTTTTTTGTATTGTGAATTGATTTACCATTTAAAAGGATACTAGTATATAAATATGAGTCAAAACTGAGTCAAAACCCAATGACTATTTCTTTCTGGTGTTTTCATCTGTATATACAAAGTAAAAATCATGGGATTTAAAAAAAGGCCACTTGTTTCACCAAAATGAATTGTTTAAATACTGGTAGTGCACCAATAACATGAAATTTGTAACTAATTTGTTTGTGTCTGGTAACATTTTACATCAACACATGGAAGAACTTGGAAAAGAAATCTCCCAGATAATGAATCACTCACAAATCTAACAAACTGGTGCCTGGAAAATATACTGACCCAAAAAACGAAATGCATCATTTTTGGAAAATGCGTTGTAAAGAAAATTTTGATGTTGACCTTAATATATACCATATATACTCACATATAAGCCAACAGCAACTGCAAACTGCATAGACCAAGATCTGCCTGTGATTATACACCAGCAGATCTGGGTCTATGCAGTTTGTAAGGACTAATCAGTAGAACAAACAACATAGACCATGATCTGCCGGCACATTATGCAACAGCAGATCAAGGTCTATGTTATTTGCATTTTGACCTGATTTATATGCGAGTATACATGGTAGGTCCAACTCACATACCTCTAAAAGGGAAATTTTAACTGGAATTTTTTTAATGATCTTTGAGGAAGACATGTAAATGATGATACATTTTTTGATGCTATTAACTTTTTTGGAAATTATGGGATATGAATTACAAGTTTAGATTTTAAAGGAGTGATGCTTTTCTTTTTGGGATAATTATATCATAAATAGGCACAAATATCGATTTTATTATATTTAAGGTGCTGCTTATAAGTTGGCTCCTTTCTGTTTGAACTTGTTAAATTTAGCATAGGTACCTACTCTCAAATTTTAAAATTTTCTAGCAAAACTGAAAAAAGACCATCAAATATGTACCAAGTGAATATATTTCCAAATTTCTACTTAAGAGGACCATTTAGTAGACTTTTTTTCCCTCTTAATTCTTTTCTTCAAGTGTGGATGATTATCATATCAAAATGTGGCATTGCTAGGAAAAAAGTCTAAGTTGACAAGAATTGGGTGTACCCCACATTATGCATAATACATTAGGCTGATTTACTGATACATCTAATGCTGAACAGCAGAACATTCAAGGAGTAACATCATCTATAAAAGAAACATCATTTCAAGTTGTAAGCCACTGCTCAATTTCTAATCAATGTAGATTCTACAAGAAGAATATACATGTACCCAGTTACACGCCAGTCATGGAGAAATGAAACCAGGTCAATCAGAATATTTCATTTTTAAATTTACAAAACACAAAATGCACATTTTGTTATATATTTAAAAGTACATGTACTGAGATGAGACTAAGACAATGATTTCTTTGATACGGTGGGTATCTCAGCATGAAGTCGACTCCTTTGTCCTAGCCATCATTTAGACTGACATGAAATCTAGCAATATGTGCTTAAAAATTCTTGCTGCTCTATACAGTTAAGTTCACACCTTGGAGTGACTGATAATAAGGTTGTGCTCTACAGTTATTACATACTTCTGAGAGAGTGACAGGTGTAAGGTGAAGTTGTTTGCATTTGCAATATGCATACCTCTATGCTACTTTCTGGTACTGTGGCAGAAATTTCTTTACATATCCTTTATTTTCACAGATGTCATGATTGTGTACACAAATATCCACAATCCAATGCACATGCACCTTATGCCACCATTTTACTTCCCTTAGAAACCTTTGTCAATATCACATACATTCAAGATAAAAATTTCAGATTTAATTGTCAATAAGGATATTTATTTAATTGAAAAAATACATTATTATGCTTGAAATTAGGTGCCCCTACAGCATGAAAGACAAAATAAAGTTGGAAGTTCGCTGGCTTATGTTGGAAGATGGAAAAGTGAAGTTGAACCGCAATCATGCATATTACTATCAAATACAAATGCAGTTATTTCTGACAAACAGACAATATCGTGATTTTTTTTGGTATGGTATCCCCAAGATTGCCATCTTGAAAGAGTATTTCCAAACAATGAGCTTTGGGATACAATGTGAGTTACGTCATTAACATTTCACAGCAAGTGTATAATGCCAGAACTTTTATTCAAATACTTTTTGTGAAGGCAAGTGTTTGTGCCAAAGACAGCTGACAAACCAATTTTAATTAGCACAGTCAAATATTGTATTTGTGGCAGAGATGATGATGGATAGAGGATGTTCAAAGTGGTTTCATCTTAAGTGTACTAAAATGTGTGCATAACAGAACATGGCTTTGTGTTGAATGCCAAATCAGAGTATTCTTGAAGTGCTTTTAGAAATATTAAATTATATATTAACAATAGGCTTTTAACTTGAACAATAACCAAATGATTGATTTCAGCCAATGAACATTGAAAGTCATTCCATGTTTCTATTTGTTTGTGTATCCATTTATTCATGCATCTGTTCATTGTTGGATCTATTTGTTTATGAATGAATAACAAAGATGATTGAAGATTTCAATTTTGTTTTATTTGAAGAAAAAAAAGGGGAAAAGTCAGGAATTTCAGTCTCATGTGGTTGATTTTCTGCAAAATCTTTAAAAAAAACTAAATTAAGTTCTTTTAACAATACCTAAGATATACATTTGGTCTTTTTTAAAAAGCCAGGATAACCAGTGAGAAAAACCTGGGAAATTCTTTTTCTTTAAAAATCTAACCTATGCAAAATACGAAACTGTAGAGTGCCACCTAACCACCTGTGACACTTCAATGAAGAACAAATGGAGTTTAATTATCCTTAAAATAAAACTGAGATAATCCTTTGCATGAGTTATTCAACAATTAGTGGAATAGGTAATGTATGATAGTGTGGTGACATGAAACTTGAATAGTATTGTTTTGAGTACACTGAACATGAGGACCAAGCTGATGGATAAACGAAAACCACAAAGAATCATGGCCTGTAACTAGTGTTTCATGCTATTAAGAATGAAGTAATGAAGTAATGTATAAAGATGTACATGTAGTCATGTAATCATCATTTTTAGGACCTCAATAATGGTACTTGTAAATCTCTGAATGCATGTGTATAGTAGTGTTTTTAAAAACCTCTAAAGTTGGCACCCCCAATACTGAAAACTTGTAAAATTGGAAAATGGAAAGAAAGTCACAAGAAAAAAAGTCACAAATAAAAAGTCACACTTTTACCTTGTAAAAAAGTCACAGGAAATAAAGTTACAGGAAAAAACAAAAAGTCAAAATCTATTAGTCTGGTTGAAATAAAATAAAATTGTACAGGACTTAAAGTAAAATAATTTCATTATTTATCCTCTTTGGGGTCCTCATTTGATATATTTTAGTATCAAATTCGTTTTGGTATTTTTTCCAAGTCAGATACTATACTGATAATATAAATGCCATGTCTGTTTAATACATTTCTCGTACAGTTGTTAAATAAGGGCTCATCCCCCTCCCCCTCCTTTATAAGGAGATTTCTGGGATCAGCCCAAACTTTACAAGTCTTGTAGACTGGGATCAGCCCAGGTGATTACTTTTTGTTAGGATACATGTAATTTGAAATCAGAATACTTTCTGCATGCTGGGATCAGTCTAGCACTCTTTGACTTAATCTGGAATCAACTCAGAATACACTCTTATGTGGAGATCAGCCTAGCATAGATTTACTTAACCTCGGATCAGCCCAGAATACACTCCTATGCTGGGATCAGCCCAGAATATTTCATCTATATGAATGTCAAATGTAAAAATGCAATATAAAATAACTTATCCACTACTGGACAAACAGTTACAATATATATATACAACTCAATAATTCTTGCTAAATTATAAACAATATGCATATAATGTTATCTGTACAGATGCTGATGCTGGGTTAGATGTGAGCAAACAAATCTCAGGACCATGAAATAGAAGTCAAAGTGACCTAATTTTCAATGAATGGTGTAGAACTCCACATGACACATTTAAACAACAACTTTTGTGTGACTCTGAATGATAGCATCTGAGAAAATGACCTAAATGCAAACACTCACCTAAGTGTTGATGCTAGACGGACACAATCAGACCAAAAACAGTATAAGATAATGTACCATATACTTACATTATGCATTAGTGAACATTTCCATCTAAGCTGAATTCATTCATATCCACACTGAATCTTGTGTAATTTCACAAGAGAAAAATCTACCTGATCAGTAAATTTCCAACAACCTTGTCATTGACAAGAAAAGAATTATAAATACTGTCAGTGGCTAGCATTGAAATTGGCATCAATAAATCCATTGCACGTGGTTGACATTCCTAGCGTCCAATGTTTAAAGCACACTATACTGAAGAGATAAATTTTGGTCCTAATAATAACATTCACAAAAGCTTCAAAGGTTAAAGAAACATATCATGAGTATCTTAAACAATAAAAGTGGACAGCATCTGGATAAAGCAGCATCACTAAATCCATTGTACTCAGATGATTCTTTGAACTCTCAATGCTTAAGTAGCCCAGAATGTCTAAGACTCAGTGCTGCATTGTTGAATGGTTGCCAGCCACATCACAGCCGTTTAGCCAGCAAACCAAGTTAGCATCACTTTCATACAAAATATCCGAATCCCAAGAGGGTCACACAATGAAATAAATCAATTAACTGGGTGCTGTGTATTAATCTTCACGACTTTATCTTGTACATCACAACAACATCTGACTGGCTGAAGATGACAAATAACACAGATTATGCTTGATCAGAAAATCACAACTGCATACTGAATTTAAGAAACCGCATGCATATAAAAAGGCATTGTTAGAATTCTGCAATATACCTGTTATATAGTTAATTTAAGATAGATACAGAGATAGAGAGATCTAAACACAGATGAACATGATGATTATCATTATATTAATGGTAGTAAGGTGGTGATGATGGTGGTAGTAGTGGTGGTCAATATCAAGGATTACTTCCCTTGCTTTTCTTAAGAAAGAAAAGAGCATGCAAGTATGTTAAAAGAAAGAAAAAAAAAATAGCATACAAATTTATAACTATTTATAACTGCACTGAATGTCATTAATATGCACCCTAAATTGTGGTGGTGGTGATGGCAACATCAGCAGCAGTAGTGCACTAGTGCTGCTAGTACCATGCTACTTTTGCTGTTGTTGATATTGCTAAAGATGATTTTCATTATCAAATTTAAAGGTCTTGGCTAGCCTGCTTTGAAGTTTATAAATTTATGTTAAGCATCCAAACTTTCCTATTCCTTTTACCACCCCATGTACAAGGTCTTCATTTTTCACATTAAATGCAATACAGTTATCCCACATTATAATGATGTTCAAGAAAGCCAATACAAATTTGTACCATGTTATAGATGAGGTCACCATATCATATACATGTATATATACAGTATTACTATAACAAAATATAATGGAAGCCATGACCATACCTGCTTTATAAAAGGGACTGTGTTATTCTGAGGTGCTTTACAGTGAGGGACCACTGTATATTTTATCTACCTGTGTATAATGCACACTAATTTGCTAACAGTATTGATCCATACCTGTCACAGCATTATATGCCAGCAGATCAGGCTGACTGTGCTGTTTCCACTTGAGTGTGTATTACTTACAGGAACTAATTTAGTACACTACCAGTTATCACCTCTTTTCCTTTCCTGTACCATATATACTTGCTTATAAGTCAAACTGCAAACTGCACAGACCCAGATCTGCCATTGCATAATGTGCCAGCAGATCTGGGTCTATGCAGTTTGTTAGGAGTAATCAGTAGAACAAACAACATAGACCCTGATCTGCTGGCACATTATGTGGTGGCAGATCAGGGTCAATGTTGTTTTAAGTTGGACTCCACTTATAAGCAAGGATAGACGGTGTTCACTTGAATATTGTGAACTCACCATTTTTTGTGGGGTACCAACTTTTATGGATTTCGTGATTACCACGAATTTAAAGGCCAGATGAACAATGATTCTTCTATGGGAACAAAAAAATTACACCTGCTCCAATCGATGAATTCAAGAAAACAACAAGAGGCCAAAGTGGGTCTGATATTGCTCACCTGCTTATATAACTTAACAGTTGATCATTGTACTAAGCAAACTTAAGCAATATTGTTATTAACACAACCTATATAAACTATCTCCCTAACTTAATATTATGTCAATTTTACCTATTTCACTACAGTCTGATAAAAACTCTTTCCAAAGATAAAAGCACAATTAATACACATAATCTCTTGCTCATAATAGATGTTATTTAATATCTTTAAAAGTTCAATTTGTGGTCTTCAGTATCACATGGCTTTCATATGAATTGAAATCATAGCTAATGTAGTATTTTTTTTGCTTTGCTTTTTACTGCCATGGGTTTCTTTATTCTTGGTAATTCAATCTGGAAGTGTTTCAGGAGAAAAGGGTATTGGGGTATCATTTTATTTTAAGCTAAAAATACAAAATATTCAAATTTGTAAGTAAAGGCATTTCATGGCATTTAATGCCATAAAATAATGCACAATACATGTGATAACATGTAAATGACAAATGTTTCAGGCACTTTAGCATGGCAATGCTAACACTGTCAAACTCTATATTGAAGTCAACTACACAATTACAATTATTCATTTTAATACCTAAGGTGTTGTGTTTTCCTATGTAAGTTTTATAAATTGTCCTATTGAAATGTATACATCCTGTATTCTAAGAAATAATTTTTTTACATCAGGGTTGCATATTTTTGCAAGGGGATGAACTGTGTAGGCATAAATCTTTTATTCTTAATAGACAATATCATGGATTACTTTCCTTGCTTTCACAGAGAGAGAGAGAGAGAGAGAGAGAGAGAGAGAGAGAGAGAGAGAGAGAGAGAGAGAGAGAGAGAGAGAGACTGGAGAATAGAATGCATAAACAGTTAGAAAAGCATAGATAGACAGATAGATGGATAGATATACAGAGATAGGCAGATAGATGGATAGATAGATGCGACGGAATCTATCTATCTCAATGATCCTGCTCAATGCTTAGTAAAAAAAAAATTGTGTTTGAAAAAAGAAATTTATAAAAATGTGCACACTGTTGGTGGAATTTCAAAAATTAATTTCAGCTCCTAAGTGATTAATCCATAATTTTTCTCTTTTTCTTCGGACTGGCAGATGTTGTGCTCAATGCCAATCACTCTCAAATGATCTTTACTACAGTTTGTACTAAAATGTTTAGATTGATGTTATAATTTTTTTTGCAGTCATATGTTCCAAAAGATGCCCCTTTATCCCAATGTGTAAATTTTTTCTAGTTGTCCCTACATTTTACTTGTTACAGTTTAAACAATACACCACACATATCATATTTTGCACATCACATGAAATATGTTTGATTATAAAATTTCTACCTGTTTTCAAGATTTTTACCATGTCTGAATTACACTGCTTACAACCATTAAATTCACACTTAAAACAACCAGGTCTATTGATAATCGGTACCCTAGTATCCAGATAATCTTATTTTGCAAAGTTATTTCCCTTGTATATTGTTACATCCAGTAAGTCTACACTTTCTTTACTAATTGAAGTTTTAATTTTAATTGATGAATGGTGGGTACTGATCCAGTTAAGAAACTCTTTTAGTTCTTCTTCCGAATGTGTCCAAATGAAGAAAATATCATCAATAAACCTAACATAGAAAAATGGTGGCTTTTAGGACTTAGCGAATATTTATGTATAGAGTATACAGCTTGGCCTTACTTCAGATGTGCACCTATCAAAAAACTGCTAGCTCCGCTTGGTCATTTTCACTTCCTGGACTTCAAAGGTAAATTGTAAAAGAAACGAGCAGGTAATGTTTGCATAAGATAGAGCAAACTTTTTCCCCATTGTACCTTTTTCTTGGAGTTTTTTTTATTAATACTAAATAGTTGTTTCAATAAAATTTTCAGTAAATTAAAAATTTCATTATTCAGTCGATTTGGATCTGGATTATCAAGCATCACTTTTCTATAAGCAGCCAAACCATGATGATGCTTGATGTTAGTATAAAGGCTATCAATATCTGCTGTAACCAGAATACAGTTTTTAGGAGGCTTAATTTTACTCCTTTCTTCCAGAAAATCATTTGTATCTTTAATTGTTTCTGAGCCAAGGGGTTTAAATAAAAATCTATCCATTTGTCAATGTGCTCAGTCTCACCTGAACAATCAGAAACAATAGGCCTACATGGCAGAACTTCCCTTTGTATAGTCCAGTTTACCACAGGTTTGTGAGTTTTAGGAGGAAGATAAAAACGTCTTGGTCTTGAATTATTTGTATCAAGTACTGAAAGTCCCTTTGTCCACAAAAAACCCACCTTCACATAATTTTCCAAGTCCATGTCTGATTTCCAATGCTGTATTATGATAAATTGGTTTTGAAAGGTTTCATGATAATATTCCAAATCATTTAATTGTTTCTCTGCTTCCAAAATATACTGATCTTGGTCCATGACAACAGTGACATTTGCTTTATCTGCCTTCTTTATTACCAAAGATTTGTTTTCAGATAAATTTTGCAATGCCCTAATTTCTGATTAACTGAAGTTTAAATTCTCAATTTAAAAATGACAGGGATGCTTTTGTTTCTAATGTCAGAAATGTTTTTGATTTGGATTCACAAGGCTGTGTGTATTTTGTTTTTGAGTTATCAAATAGGTGAAATGAAATTTTACTGACAAATGCTTTTCAAAATCTCATATCCTCATCCAAATTATTGATACTTTCTGAAATTAAACCGTGCTCCAGAGAAGTCAGAATGTGATGTTTGGAAAGATTTACCACTGAAGTTCCGAGTCTGGATTGCAAACCTAAAAAGACACCAGTGCTAAGTGTATGTAGTTGTAGTCTTGTCTGTCCAACGTATATTGTCAGTCTCTGTACAGAACTTGCAGTCTTCTAGTTTAGGGATAAAATCAAAGTTTTTGGAGATAAATTTTTTTAGCATGTCCAAGTTCCTGCAGTCATGAAAGGAAAGTTTTAGAGAGTAATTTACTGGCTAAAAGAAGATTTTTGCATTTGGGAAAAGTTATTTAGTTCTACAGGGACTGTCTGAGTACCACTCTTTTGCCATTCATTATTTCCGATGTCTATAATTACTTTTTTGATGTCTGTTTGTGGTTCAGACTTCTTGGCCAAATGTGTCAGGTGTACTGGGAAAAGATTCTATTTCAGCATTCCCATGGTGGCATTTGTCTTGTCGAATATGTGTTAAATCTGAAGTGCCAATTATTACCACCTCTTTACAAAATATAGGCAGGGGCCAGTCATAATATTTCCATTGCGTTCTGGTGTGCGTTGTCAATGTCACGTTGTTGCATGCTTGAATTCTAGTATTTGGAGGGGTTAGTCCAGTGAATGGTTGCATGTTAGTCGAAATGGGTGCTCGGGTGTGTACACAATCTGCATAAGATTTGTCAGAGGTTGGGGGGATAGAAGTACTAGGTGCTGGTGCTGTCAGTGGAAGCAAGTTTGGGAAGGTAAGAACAAGAAATGGACTAGCTTTCGGAGATAAGCCTCTTCAATTTGTAAATCAAGTCGAATTGTTAGAAAATGATTTGTTAGTAACAGGCTGTGATATGCAAAATGCAGGGGTGTTGTTAGAGGAAATTGGGGAAAACCTATTAAGTGTGATAGGTGAGGGAGGGGAATGGCGATTTCATTTGTTAAAGCGGCTTTGTCTCAGTATCTATCAGTCCGATTGAGGGAGAGAATGTTGCATCACTTCCAGAGTGAAGATCTTTGTGGAGAATTTTTAAATACAAAGGTCCTCGCTTCCAAAAATGTATTTGCCTAAATGTGTTTGTACTATTTTCTAGACCACTGTTGTGCTTTTTGGAATGCATCTGACACTCCATGATCTAAAATTGGTCCCAAATACTAATTTCACCCAAAGATTCAGATATCAAATTTGATAGTGCTTCCTCATACAATTTTGAACCAAAGTCGACCAAATGTTTACCACTTTTCTCAGCTAAAAAAATATGGAGGCACTGGGCTTACAAGGTCGAATAAAATCATGGAGGTTATGTTATTTTTCTCTGATTATCGGCAGCACTCCGTCCTCAAAGCTTCTTATATGGTGAATGGCCTGAATGAGAGCGAAGAAAGCCCTAACTAAACTGGCAAAGTCTGTCCTAATTCCATCTATTATCACCTGTGGGTTAGTGAAATTACTGAGCATATGAAGAAAATTTACAAGAAAATGTTGGGAGTAATTTAGAATGTAATTTCTGATTCAATTTTAATTTTTTTTTGTAACTGTTGTGCCAAATGTTAAATAAGATAAATGCAACAGCCAAATTTGGAATAATATAAAATTCAACATACGACTGAATGGATGGATCGATAGACAGACAGATAGATAGATGATGGATGGATGGATGGATGGATCATTAGATAGATAGATAGATAGATAGATAGATAGATAGATAGATAGATAGATAGATAGATGGATGGATGGATGGATGGATGGATGGATGGATGGATGGATGGATGGATGGATGGATGGATAGATAGATAGATAGATAGATAGATAGATAGATAGATAGATAGATAGATAGATAGACAGACAGACAGACAGACAGACAGATAGATAGATAGATAAGGGTTTTGGAAATAAATTTTTAATATGTTTGATAATTGTCAATTTTGCAAGTTCATATATAATGCTCATGGATGGCAGCTGAAACAGCACATCGATTGAGGGTTTAGAGAAATTCATGTGGCTATAATCATTTGAGATGAGTGCCTTTTATTTCCAAACACAACTGTAACAGAAATCACATGAGTTATGTCAGTGGTTCCCAACCTTTTTGAGTATGAGGACCCCCTTTTAACCTGAAAAAATGGGAACGGACCTCCGCATGCTAATAGTTGTACTTTTAGACTGTGTCGGGACAAACATTTAGTGTGCCAAACTTCTGTTTGGTGCGCTAAATTAAAACATGCCTTGCTCGCAGCAGCGGGGATATCAGAGCAAGATCTGGCTCGAAAAGCACTACTTGCTGCGAAGCTATGTGAATTCGCGGACTCCTTGGAATAACCCTGTGGCCCCCCAGGGGTCTACATCCCACAGGTCGGGAACCACTGAGTTAAGTCATTAATAATTATCACCTGGTCACCTTAAAACCAATGACATGCATCAAAACAATCGTAGACAAACTGACTTTTGAGAGTTGGCAAACTCGACACATATATCATTGGACCAGTAAGTTGGCCAGACAGTTTCATTGGTCAGCATAAAGATTAGTGAGAAGCCTACTCACCCACTGCCTGTGACCAGAGAGTCAGTGAATCCCATATACATTATATTTACCAATATTATGATTAAATTGTGACTGATAACAAGTTAAAGTACAAATATATATTCCCTATTTGTCAAAACTTGCTTCAAATAAATGTAGCAAGCATCCACATTATCATGCCTGCATAAACAAATGTGTGAATGACCGTGACATTGACAGCAAGATGAAAGTGACAGACTTTGACAGTGTATCATGAAATAATAGATTGATAGGTAAATGAAATTGCAGGCATTTGTGTAACAGATGCATGTAGTACATGTAATAACAAGCTAAAGAAAGGTGCTGATATGTACTGTGGTAAGTTCACTGAGTATAAAACTTACAGAACATACAGCATTACGTACTGAACTTGACCTCTCTCAATCTTTTTAACTTGTCTGTGGGCAAGCACCTTGGAAACTTGAACTTGGCCAAGCCAAATTTGGACTTGTCTATAGAGCATCAGGCAAGTGGATTTGTCCAGCCCTGGGATATATTTATGATATATGTTTACTTACTATATTTGATAAAAATTGTATCAGAAATAGTGCTGACTAGCTCAGCTAATCAGATGTAAGATCACATAAATATGCACTGATCTTGGTCACAATTGTACACATCTAAGAACTTTATGATTAAAGTCTATTTACCAAGTTTACTCAAAATCAGGTCAGAATAATAGTCTCAAGAGTGGTAGCAAGATCAGCCAATCATATGCAAGATCAACTCATTAAATACATGTGGATCTAGCTCAATATCAAACTCATGCAAGATCTTTATGATATAAACCTCTATTCCAAGTTTGATCAAAGTCAGGTCAGAAATACATGTATGCAGTAACAAGCTCAGCCAGTTGAATGCAAGATCACTTAACATGGGTGGCCCTGGATGGCTGGGTGGTCTAAGGTGCTTGCCTTTACAGATCACTGACATCTCACCTATGTCTGACCAAGATCACTTAACATGGGTGGCCCTGGATGGCTGGGTGGTCTAAGGTGCTTGCCTTTACAGATCACTGACATCTCACCTATGTCTGACCAAGATCACTTGACATGGGTGGCCCTGGATGGCTGGGTGGTCTAAGGTGCTTGCCTTTACAGATCACTGACATCTCACCTATGTCTGACCAAGATCACTTAACATGGGTGGCCCTGGATGGCTGGGTGGTCTAAGGTGCTTGCCTTTACAGATCACTGACATCTCACCTATGTTTGACCAAAATTAGATCAGAAATGGCTTCCAGAATGGTAACAAGGTCAGCCAATCAGATGCAAGATCCCCTCATTATGGAACTTGTCCTAGATCTTGACGATATAACCCTTTATTCAAGGTTTGATAAAAATCGGATCAGAAATATGGATTCAAGACTGGTAACATGCTTAGCCAAACAGATGCAAGATCAACACATTAATATCCCTAGATCAGTCTCATATCTAAACTCATCTGAGATATTGATAATATAAACATATATTTATTCAAGTCAGATCAAAAACATGACCTCCAGAGTGGTAACAAGCAAATGTTGACAGACAGATGATGGACACATGGCCATACCATAAGCGCCCTTTATTGGGCCTTACGCCCAGATGAGCTAAAAATAATGTAAATTTAAAAAGATAAAATGAAACCAATGAGAATAAATTAATTCAAAGTACAGAGTAAATGTTTGTACTAATATTTTTTTTCTTCTTCAGAGTACAGATGATCTTCATTCCCATACTTTAAAAAAACCCATAGAGGATATGGTGATACCTTCCATCTGTCTGACTATCTGTCCATAACCCCTACTGCTTCTAAATTGCAGGGGGGTGGGGTGGAGGTAATTCATGAATTTTATAGTTACACTGCCTTGGAGTAACCATTTATAAGAGGAGAGTCATCCTCAGCTCCAACCTCTGGGGACCCTGGAGTTCAAAGGTCAGGATTACCAAAATTTCAATTACATTTTCAGTCATAGCAGGAAGACACAGCATATATGTAAAGGATTTTGCATTATTGTATATACTCACTTGAAATTGGATCCAACTGCAAACTGTACAGACCCAGATCTGCTGTCTCATAATGCAATGGCAGATATGGGTCTATGCAGTTTGTTAGGACTAAACAGTAGAACAAACAACACAGACTGTGATTTGCCAATGCATTATGCAATGGCAGATCAGGGTCTATGCTGCTTGTAGTTGGACCAAGTTAAAAGCAAGTATACTGTAGATGGCACATAACAAAGGGCACTTTCTGGGGTTTGGGGTTAGTATGAGGGTGGGTTATATGGGGGTGGGGTGGTCAAATATGCAGTAGAAAGCATGGGGATTTGCAATGGTGAGTCATTGTAGTTGTTCTAGTTTTATTTTCTAAAACTATCTTCTCTGAGAGATGCTTGGTCAAACTCTGAGAGATGCTTGGTCAAACACCTGAAGCCAGCAGTCTATTTTTATTTTCTTTATTTTTGAAATCTAAACCTGTACCTACCTACACTATGATTTTATACAATCTATTTTTAATTCATCTCTTGTGAAATTTTCACATAATACTGTTTCTTTGTGACTTAATTTTTTTCAACAAATTAATGTTTCAGTACATACATCTGCTTACATTTATTTCCGTTCCTTTTTACAGATATATAAAAAAAATCAAAGTTGTTTTCCTTGCATTATTGATTTACACTCTTACGTCAGTTTTATATTTTTCAGTGTTAGAGAGTTTTGAATGCCTAAAAATCTATAACCGTCCAACACTCAGAGATCTACCAGCAATACAATATATACAAAACTGCTTATATAAGAATACCACAACCTTCAACTATTTGTTTTTATTCATTATTGCTTCAATTAGTGAACAAAATTAGAATCTCTGATTTAAAAAGAAAAAACAAAAAAAAAACAAAAAAAAAAAACAACAATTATTTAGTCCTAATAAAAATCCCAATATTAGGGCATACTTGGACTCTGACACACGCTGATTTCCAAGCTAAAATCATCACAAATTATTGATTCTTCAGATAGTGAATCTAAAATCCAGTTTAGAAACACAACCATCAGTGAAACAAAATATTTTGCTCCTCTGGTCCGGTGTGGGGGCTGGGGGTGGGGTGGGGTGGGGGAAGCATCTAAAATGATATGCAAATGTATGTACACAATTAAGATGAGTATCTGACAATATATGCTTTACATATTAAAACACATCTGGAGAGACTTAATCATTATGAAGGTGATTTTAATGTTACAATTATGCTTTACATACATGTATTAAAACACATCTGGAGAGACTTAATCATTATGAAGGTGATTTTAATGTTACAATTATACTTTACATACATGTATTAAAACACATCTGGAGAGACTTAATCATTATGAAGGTGACAGTCTATAGTTTTCTCCTTCTTTTATTTTTCCTCTGTACTGTACCGTATTATTCATGCATAATGCACCCAACTGCTATTTGCCGCTGCATAAGCTAATACATCAGGCTCAAGGCTATTTGTTCTAATTATTATCATATATACTCGCATATAATCCAGATCCAAATGCAAACAACATAGACCCTGATCTCACATCCCATAATGCGCCGGCAGATCTGGGTCTATTTGTTTGTTCTACTGATTAGTCATTACAAACTGCATAGACCCAGATCTGCCGGCGCATTATGCGACGCCAGATCTGTGTCTATGCAGTTTGCAGTTGTATCGGCTTATACGCGAGTATAGACATTATTTCAAGTGACACAAACACTGTCAGCCTACTTTAGTTCAAGTGGTAGCTGATTCCATTCTGAAGATCTGACAATATATGCTAAAGTATATGTAAAAGTCTTTTTCAATGCATTAGTTTTTGGTCTTGGTAGTTTTAAAGATAAGTTTGATGCTGATCTTAAAGAGTACATAGAGGCAGTATTGCTGGCTTTAACAAGCATATCATTCAGGTAATGACATGATAAATTATGAAGGGCTTTATAGACCAAAATACATCTACATGTATGATATTAAATTCTCTTGTTAAAAGGAAGCCAGTTTAAAGACTTAAACATGTCAGCAGATGGCGTCACTGGATCGACAGATAGTATGATTCTAGCTGCATACTTCTGAAGTTGTATTATACGATTAATATTAGTCTGTGTGCATGAGCCCCATACTGTGCAACAGTAGTCCATAATAGGTAATATGTAAGTTGAATAGAATAGTTTCCTTGTATGCAATTGTAGATACTTTTTCAGTCTTTGTAGTAGTGTTAGATTGGAAGCTATAATGTTACAGACATGATCTGTGTGATGATTCCAAGTTAGATTATCATCAACATATACTCCTAGGAGCTTATGGCATTCTATATTAGACATATATTCATCATTTAGAGACAATCTAATGCAGTTTTGCATGGATAATCTACATGTATTTGATGTTATTACTAGCAACACATTGGTCTTTTTTGTATTTATATACATTCCATTGTCTTGACACTATTTACTGATATGATTAAAATGATGTACACAAAATAAATGAATTAATAGTATTACATGTCAAATATGGCATGACATAAATGTTAGTTCTGGGGGTCCACCAAATCTTTTGCCAAGAACCCAGGGACTATCAGAATACTGGGTTACTGCATACTGAATGAAGGCAGCCCATCAGCTACTACATGATGTCATGACTTGTCTTGATTTTTTTTGCAATTATAAAATACAGTACTCTCTCATTAAAACACTTTCCATGGGAGTGATTCAGTATATCACCTTATATGTTGCCTTATAATGAAATACATTAAACATAATTCTACCCCCTCATGATGAAATATGATCCTTAACCATAACTGCCTTATAAAAGGAATCACGTAATAATAATAATAATAATAATAATAATAATATTAATAATAATAATTTTATTTCAAGAAAAAGCTCATTTGTCAACGGACCAATCTTCCATGAGGCCTTCTACAATTACATGTATATGTTGTACAATTTTTACAAATTGTCGAGTCTTTAGACAACAATGCTCTGAAAAACTAGATAATTGATCTACTGCTACTATAAAATATGTACAAGGCATTAAAGATGAGTACATACAGAATTCATACAAAGATTAGTAGTGAAACTATGTAAAATATTACAGGTTAGTACATAAAGAACATTGTTTTAAAGAAGAGTAGTACTGAATTGCACAAAATCATGCAAATGATTGTTTCTGTAAATGTTGACTAAGAAGCTTCTTAAAATCTAGGGAAGAGTCAGCTGACCTTATATAGGGTGCAATGGAATTCCACAGTTTGGCTCTAGAAAAAGCAAAACTCTATTTATAAAACTCAGAATTTGGTTTAGGTAAATATAAATTGTTGTTGAGATGGATCTTGGTTCATATGTATGTACATTTTCCACAAATTAAAAATTACATTGAAGATAATCAAGGGCCAACCCATATAAGGATTTGTAGACCAGTAAATCCTTTTGAAGCTGAGTTCTATGTTGAAATGAAGGGCACTTAAGGGTTTTAAAAAGATTTGTTGATGGTGTGTCTAAATCAGCATCAAGAATAACTCCAGCAGCACTTTTTTGAAATTTCAGTAGTCTTTCTTGATTTTATGTATCATTATTACCCCAGATAGAAGAGCAATATTCTAGATGTGGCATGATGTAGGCATTGTAGAATATCTTTCTCTGTTCTTGCGAAAGATACGATTTTATTCTGTTCAAGAGATAAAGCAGTGAGTTTACTTTTTTAATGACCTTATCAATTTGCAATTTCCAGAACAAGATATTGTCTATCATAATGCCAAGTAGTTATTCAATTTCAGACTGTTCTATAGTATTCTTTTAGTATTACTTTGAAGTAATCTTTCTCAGCTTTTACTTTGACTTGACAACCTATGATCATGGCTTTGACTTGGCTGCATTTATCTTTATACCATTGTGCTCTCACCAGTTATTTACTTTGACCAAATCCTGATTTAAGTTAGTGCTAAGGTCATGACCAGTTAATCCAGTATTATATAATGTTGTGTATTTTGCAAACATGTTGATGGTGGATAGCTCAATGTGATATGGTAAATCATTAATGTACAACAGCAGAAAGAGTAACAGCATTAATGTACAGCAGAAAGAGTAACGGTAATGGTCCAAGAACTGATCCTTGTGGAATGCCTGACTTCATGAGTTTCTTATCTGAAAGCTTATTTAAAATAGAAACTTGTTGTTTGCCTTCAAGATAGGATTGAAACCAAATTAAACTTTATGGTTAACTTGATATATGCTGAGTTTTTGCAGCAGGATTTTGTGATTAACAAGGTCAAAAGCCTTTGTAAGGTCAAGAAACACTGTACCTACCAGGTTTCCTTGATCAATTTCTGTTAACCAATCATCCACCATTCTAGTTACTGTAGTCTGGCATGAATGTCCTTCACAAAAGCCAGATTGCCGTGAATTAATGTAGTAAATTAAAAGATTCCAGGTAGTTTTGAAATTATTTACAAACATGTCATTCTAATAACTCTGACAATGATGATAAAACTGATATGTCTATATTTATTCATATCAGAAAGATCTCCCTTCTTGTGTATTGGAGTTACTTTTGCCAGTTTTAGACTGTTTGGAAAAATATCTGCAGAAATACTTAGATTGAATATATGCATAAGTGAAGGTGCAATCACTTGAGATTAGAGTTTTAGGAATTTAGCACTTATACCATATAGACCTGTAGCTGTTCTGGCATCAAGTTTATCTAATTCATTTAAAATGAATTCTAGACTTATTTTAGGTATTTTGAAGTAAATTTCTTTGCTAAGTTTTGAGGAAATATGCTAATTTAATTCATCACTTGAGAATCTTTTATGAGCTGTGAGATCCACAAGTTTTTCGTTTATGTTCACAAAGTGCATTTGCAATTTCACGAGGTTCTTGCTGAATGCAACCATTTTCATCACTAATACATGTACATCTAAATGGCAGATTATTGATAGATTTGCCTTTTAAGTCATTGAAGGTTTTCCAGAGGTTTCTAAGGTTCTTTTTCGTAATACTGATATTTCAGTGGAGTAGTAAGTTTTCCTTGCCTTTTGATTCATTGACTTGACTCTGTTTCTCCATAATCTGTAATTGTTAGCATTATTTTAATTTATGAAATCAATCCCTTGTCTTAATAGCATTCAATATATCACTTGTGATCCAATTGGGTTGATTTTGTTGCTTAACTCTCTTGAACTTCATAGAAGCATGACTGTTCAGGGAGTCAGTAAACATATCTATCCAAATGTCAAGAGCATCTGATGGGTCATTGAAAGATTCAATTACTGACCAAGGGATATCTTGCAAATCTTTAAGGAATATTTGTGCATCGAATCTTGTCATTATTCGATACTTGATATATTTGTGATGATAGGGTTTACTTTTTTGACTTAATTTTTGTGTACAGCATATAGGATAATGATCACTTACGGCATATTGGGGAACTGCAACTTCTATAATGTTGTATAGATGTGATAGGTTAGTGTTTCAGATACCTCTGTTACTCTAGTGGGTACATGAACTAGCCGTTGATAATTCGGTGAATTCATAAATTTAATCCAGCTTTGATTGTTGTCATACAGCAAATTGTAATTGAAGTCACTCACTAAACAGACTTCTTTGTTTTCTATATACAAAGCTTCAAGCTTGCTTTGAAATATGGTATACCAAGCATTGTCAGTTCTGTGGTCTATATACACAACCTAATACAAATGGTTTTTGGACATTATGTCTCATCTCTAACCAAATTATTTCCATACCATTTTCCTCAAGATCATATTGTCATTTGAAAGGAATGCTGTCTCTAATGTAAATGAGAAGTCCACCACCATTTTGGAAAAGTCTGTCTTTTTTTATGAAAACTGTAGTTAGGAATGTTAAGTTCATCATCATGAAAAAGTTAATGTGAGAAGGTTTCGCTGAATGCAAAATAATCAATTACTTAATTATTTCCTGAAAGAAGTAATTTGATTTCATCTAGTTCTAGAAAAAGATAATGGATGTTTAAATGGCAGATTTTGAAACCTTTTTGCTTAAGCCACTGATTTTGAAACAATTCTAAGTTTTGATGGTCTTGAGATGAATGGCATGGAATATCTGAGTTAATATTTTCACTATCAATATATGAACCATGATATTCCTCTAAATTATCTTCATTACAATGTATAAATCATGACTATCAACTGTTTTTTTTTCAAAAGATTTTGTAATGAGTCTTGAAACATTAGCACTTTCAGCAGTTATCTCAGTAACAGTGAACACATTATGGTCACTTTGATTGATGGAGGCAATTAATGGGATTGCACCAGAAGTAATTCCATGGGATCATCACTCACTTGTCTTCTATCATGACAGGGAGAATCACACATAGTAATCTTATAACTTGTTTCAATGTTTCTGGAAATTGTATTGTGTTTGGTTTTTAAACTTATTACCCATCTTCATTGCTATAATCCTAATACTGCATAGTTGAGTGGAACAATTAAAAGTATTTTGCCTTATGTCCATATTGTAGACAGTCATGACACTGAATTTTGCTGGTATGTCTGCATAATTCCACATTATGCCCTGGTTCAAAACAATAGAAACATCTCCCTGATTTCTTATGATGGCTAAGACAGTTAGCATGGTCCTTATTATATTTATTGTCTTGGTTTCTATGACTCTTAGAGGAGTCATAGTTGTCCTTTAGTATTGGGAAAATCTCCAATGTTAGAACAAACAACATACAGTATATACTCGCATATAAGCCGGGTCCAAATGCAAACAACATAGACACTGATCTGCCGTCACATAATGTGCCAGCAGATCAGGGTCTATGTTGTTTGTCCTACTGATTAGTCCTTACAAACTGCACAGTTGGACCCGACTTGTAAGTAAGTATATGGTACCACTATGTAAAGTGTATTTGTACAAGATCTAGACAACATGGTTCATGGGGTGAGTGAAAATGTCACAGAACAAAATGTCCTTGCTTTATAATGGTCTAGACATCTCAAGCATGAAGAGGTCTCAAAGGGAGAAGCAAATATAAAGAAAGAAAAATTTCAACGAAAATCTAAGCACAAATCTTCTATGACTGTTACACTGACCCAAGGTCCAAGAGCAATAAAGTGTGTTGCAGAGTGAACTGTTGTTTACTGCATGATGAAACTTACAAAGAATGAACACAATCCATGAAGAGTTAGGGAAATACAGCAACACAGTATTTTGGCAATGAGAATGACCACGGCGCCAGCCTAATCAATTAATTAATGAGAATGAACATGGTGCCAGTCTAATAAATTTATCAGGACGTTGGAAGTGGGTTTATTATCAAAGTCATCTAAGGTAAATATTTTTAGAATGTCAAAACAATGGTGGTGGTGGTGGAGGAGGCTTTATCATCAAGCATGGACTCGTCACTAGATAAATACCTTAAGCAAATGAAAAAATGTAACTACAAAATTAACATATCTATGACTGTGACCTTGTCCCTAAGTAGGGGTGAAACGATACACCTCTGCCATGCATTGATACGATTCTCGATACACAGCCTTCGATACGATACATTATCGATACACATATCAACTTGATGGTCTTTTCATCTTTAGAATATCTGTCAGTGGTAGGGTGGTGCCATTCTTTTGTTTTGACATACTAGGTGTATTTCCAGTATGCAGATTGCAAACAAACATAGACTTATCATCTGTTCATATGTCATTCTCATCCTTGACAAGATTTTAAAAAAAAATACTTCTAAACAGACTAGCTGTTGGTGATTTTTATTCACCCTTTTAGGCCATTTCAGGCTGCTCCATTCGATCATATGCATGACTCATCCTGGTCACCACGCCCTTTGTTTTACATTGAACGAATGTTTTTAAACCATCTTATTGCCAGTTTCATGTCTTCACTTAAATTTTGAAGAGATTATGGTGTTATCTTCAAAACAGAAGAAACAGTGCAATTTCCTTGTGCAAGGAAATTCTAATCTAGAACAAGTCCGAGTGTGGTAGCGGAGATGACTAATAGCCAGATCCTTCACATTGTACTTCCTGCAGATGCAAATCAACTGCCACATCCACAGACATTTGTTTATATCAGTGAAAAAGGAAATTATTGACAACACCCACTCCCTTTCTACAAATTGCAGAACCAATATAACTCGTGCGGTTTGGAATCTGACGCCTTGCCGATTCTGTGTGTTTTTTAATTTTTCTTTTTATATCCCATCGGCAGGTTTGGTCGCTGATTACATATATCAATGTAAAAGGAGATATTCCAAACTTATTCCCCATGTACAATTTAAGTACTTTACAGATATCATTTAAGAGTCACTTTTGTGTGAAGTTTCTATGTTGCTTGGTATCTATATAGATAGAGTCTGGATACCAATATTTACGGTATGTCACGCTACAGTTAGTTATGATTGGTGGTTATTGTTTTACCCTGGACTTTAACAAACAATAACCACTAATCAGAATTGCATGTAACACTGCGCGACACAAAGGGTGTGTAGCCTTCAATTAGATCCAAGTAGACAAGATGTGATGCAACAGATAAATTTCACGTAAAAGTGGTTATTAAATGATCAGTAAAGTACTTAAATCATACAATAGGGAAGAAATCTGCAATGTCTTCTTTCCGTTGATATATGTTATCAGGGGCTGAAGATGCAGACAAGATAAACTAATTAGCATGGAATTGGGGTGGGAGAAGGAGGCAGATTTCAAACCACGTGAGTTAGTCACCTTGTGTTAATTTGTAGAAGGAGAGTGGGTGTTGTCAATTGCTTTTATTTTTTTTACTGACAGAAATGAGTGCATGTACTTGCTACGGCTGTCTCATATGAATTCTCAATTTAAAGAATGAAAAGGCAAATGACTAATAATTATTCACGACTGCTGAAAATTAAAGTAACTTGCATAGAGTAAGTATCGTTTTGTATAGATTCTTCCCCTCTTGTATCGAGATGGGTATCGATATAGAAAAAGTATCGATGCATCGATATATCGATTAATCGTTTCACCCCTATCCCTAAGGTTAAAAGGTGGAGAGAATGTGTTTCAAAATCAATTAACTTTAAATAAACATCCAAAGTATGAGCAGAATGCCATGGGGTTAAGGGTATAAAAGTGTTACGACTCTATGGTCTAAGAAAAATGTAACAGAAAGAAAATGAAACCAACAAATCAAGTAAAAATCAACAAGCAATTTATTACTAGATAATTAAAATGAAAAATCAAAAAGTCACTTACAGTAATGTGTTTTGAAATCCTAATAATCCAATAAGAATGATTGTTCTAATCACAAGTCCTAAATATAGAATGTTCCGAATTCACGGCTGTGTCCTTGAATGTTATGATGTGCTAATGGTCTCCAAAGTCCTGATGTACTAGAAATCTTGATGTACTGATGTCAAAATGAAGTATTCCAAAATCTCTGAATAAGTTCACATAAATTCCAAAATCATCAATTAAAAATCCAAAATCCAAAAGTTTGTGAGCACTGTTATAATCCAATGAATATTTAAAATAATTCCTCTCTTAGAATTTGGAATGAATTTTCACAACTGTAATAGCTCTTTACAAGACTGATGGTAATGTCAAAACTGAAAAAATGTCCACCAAACATGGCATATATAAAGATTGGTCACATGACAGAATGTTCTAGAACATGAGTCATCTTAATGGAATTTTTAATTGTAAACAAAAATCAACCTTGACCTTCAAATTGAGAAAACATATTGATCAAAACAACCTAATTCAAGGACACTAGTTAAACATGTTTTTCCTGATAAACATTAAGATTTAAGCAAATATTAAAGTGAAGAAACATTTATAATTTCCTAAAATATTTATAATATTATATAAACATCATACATAACAAAAGCAAAAAAATAAAATAATGTTTAAACAAAACTGTAACAAAATTATTGATAATACCATAATTGTTACCACAGAAACAAGCTATGTCTCACTTTTTTACTAACTTGGGCATGACAAGAAGGTAATATTGAAAACTTATTTTATTTCTGATAATTGTTCACAAAAGACTCTAATGCAAAAGCTGGAATATATGCTAAAGTGGTCGTGAAAAGATGACATGTCAGTAGCAAAAATCATAACTTGTTAAGGCGGGACTTAAAACCTTACATAAACCCTTTTATGCTGCATTTTTTTTCTAAATATTTTTCCTTCATAACACCTTTTGTTTTCAAATCCGTCTCAGTACACCAGACACATTTTTCTCACACACTGGCCAAGGCCATGTGACTCTTGAAGAATCACTTGCCCTGTGAAAACATTTACTTGCCCATGAAGAGTTTTCATACAAGATAAAAGAAAAATCAACAGACATCTTGAGCAAGTACATTCCAGAGAAAGAGTGGCCCATGTATGATTTGGACAAGTCCTGGGCACAGGTTGCTATTCTGTTTTTGGAGCACTGCATGCTTCCTGACCTGAAAAATGGACACTGTACCTACTTTGATCAATTAGCAAATTCCTGGAGACCATTTCTACAATTTCTGGGCATTGATAATGATGAAGAATTTTCCTTGTAGAAAATATATCTGACTATTGTCTTCTTCCTCTGCTATTATAAAAAATTATATGCTTTTAAAGAAGAATAAAAACAGTTTAAATCTTCTGATTAGAGATGACTGCTTGAAAAATTAATTCTTTTTTGAGACATAATCTGGCAGTGTGACTATCTTTAAAATTGACCTGTCGCCCAAAGGGTGGCATATGTTAATCAACTATCACAAGAAAGAGATTCCAATGGACTGCAAACTAATTCAACTGAAAGGTATGTGTGCATCTTTACATAACAGGGTGGCCAGACAAAAACTTGTCAGACAGAGAATGGTAAACATAAACTATTTACTGTGTAACATACAAATTCAAGTACTGTATATACTCTCGGATAGGCCGACACCAACTGCAAACCGCATAACCCAGATCTGCCGTTTAGTAGAACAAGCAACATAGACCCTGATCTGCCTGCGCATTGTTTGCATTTGGACCTGACTTATACGTGAGTATATATGGTATTCATATTCAGTAACTTCAACATTTTTTATGAAATTTACACAATACATGTATTCTAATTAACCTTGTCAATCACTGGAAAAGTTTTCAAAATGAAAAGTACCAGTTTTAAAGACAAAGACATGTAAATGACTATGTAGAACATTCTCTCATTTTTGGATGGGTCGCTTACTGTATTCCCACTGATTTGTATCCTAGAGTCACCAAAATCTTGTCAAACAATAGAATATTTTTTCTCAATTGTTTTTAAAAAAATGCTGGAGATTTTTTTTTTCTCCTTCAAAGGAGTACTGGAGGTCGACATAGATTGAAAATGCAGATATTCCTGTACATGCTGGAGATATGACAAGTAAATGTACAAATATGACAAGTACATGTGCAAATATTACAAGTACATGTACAAATATGACAAGTAAATGTACAAATATGACAAGTACATGTGCAAATATTACAAGTACATGTACAAATATGACAAGTAAATGTACAAATATGACAAGTACATGTGCAAATATTACAAGTACATGTACAAATATGACAAGTAAATGTACAAATATGACAAGTACATGTGCAAATATTACAAGTACATGTACAAATATGACAAGTACATGTACAAATAAAATTGAAATTGACTGATAAGATGTGGTAATTCATGTCTGAGAGGTAATCCAACCTGCAGCACATTTTATTTCTATTATCAAGCAAAATAGTTTTATTACTGAAAATGTTTTCCAGTAATACTGAAAATGTTTTCCATGTAATACATTCTACATTGCAATTTCAGTCTTATCAGAGTTTTAACAGAGTTTTCAAAATTAAAGCCTACAGATACTTCAAATTATTGCTGGCATTAATCAACAGTCTAGACTTCATCTTGACAGCTTGAGTGTCCACATTCATCGCTTCTTATTTGATGCTGTTTGACCTATCAACTAGCTTTGGGTTGAATAGCTCAGTGTAAGATGCTGGCATTTAGGGTACTGGCATTTAGGCATTAAGCATTTAGGGTACTGGCATTTAGGGTACTGGCATTTAGGCATTAAGCATTTAGGGTACTGGCATTTAGGGTACTGGCATTTAGGCATTAAGCATTTAGGGTACTGGCATTTAGGGTACTGGCATTTAGGCATTAAGCATTTAGGGTACTGGCATTCAACAAGTTCTTGTTAGCAACCAGTTCTTGTTATAGTTCTCAAAATTAATATATTTTTTAAATTTGAATTAATGTGTTCTCTTAGTCTTAGGTCGCTTTCACTTTTGAAGAGCAACATTCAACATGAAATTGTAAAAGAGTTTATTCAAAATGTGAACATGAACTGCAGTCAACTCATCTTGTACATGTTGCTTTGCAGGGGTGAAACATGTGCCAGTTAGTGCACAACAGGGGAAATAACCACGGACCATTATATTATTATATGTACATGCCATTGACAGCTAAAAAAAATATGCATATAAGAATTAGACAAGCGATAAATTATTCATAGCAATTGCATTTATTCCATGGATAATGTCATCTTATTGTTATTTTGAGATCCAATTGTTTTAAAAAATATCAACAGCCATTGATGAAAGTTGTGATATCATTTCCAGATCAATGGTGCATCTTGAAATGATTATCACTATCAAGACATTAGGTATAAAAGTGTAAAAGTAAATGCACTCACTGATATAAAATGAATCACTGAAATAAATATATTACAGTGCTGTAAAGAAGAATGACCAAAATTGGTTCAGCAGGGTGAGAACCTTAAATGGCCGACACAGCCAGCTATGCAAGATGCAATGATTTCGATGATAGTTTCTTTTAGATAAAGAAGCAAACTAATGTTAGTGGTAATGTATTAAAAATATAATGAAAGGTGATTAAGAAAAGAGAAATCACATTTGTATTATTGACGAGAACTGGTACTGTAATTACTCGCTTATAAGTTTAGTCCAACTGCAAACTGCACAGACCCAGATCTGCCATCTCATAATGTGCTGGCAGATCTGGGTCTATGTAGTTTGTTAGGAGTAATCAGTAGAACAAACAACATAGACCCTGATCTGCTGGTGCATTATGCAATGGCAGATCAGGGTCTACATTGCTTGCAGTTGGACTTGACTTACAAGCGAGTATATATGGTAGAATGCCTGCAGTAGTAGTAGGATAAACTGATCTACAATTGAATATAGTTCTGGGTCTGACTCTTCATAATTGTGCCTCCTGCAATATCTATTGTATCTTCATCCTTACTTCACTAAAAGTGTTTAACTCACGATCAAATTCAACATTGAATCTGTGTCTGACTAATGATCAATTAACTCTGTCTCAAATTTCTTTGATTTTCAACATTTTCTCACAAGAGTATAGTGAATGGCACATTATTACGTCTACCCATGTTTATTAGTCCTATATGTAGGCTCTATTAGGACATGGTTGACTGGAGTGTACTGACCAATGGCTTTCAATGACCTTGTATGCAGTCTTGAAGTAAACATAATGTGAAAAAAACATTATTTTCTCATTAGACTTACTATGACTGTGACCTCTGACCTTTAGACCCAGAATCTAAAGGTTTCTTTATTACCCAAAGTGCAAGTCATCCACAAAGTCTGGTCAAGGAACTTACTTGGGAACAAAAGTTATTCTGCGAAACCGATTTTTCTTAGAGCCACAATGACCTGACCTTTGGCTTTTTTATCCCAAAATCAACAGGCCTCTTCCATACCTTAGGTGCAAGCCATCCACAAACTCTGGTCAAGTTATGTACTCTAGAACTAAAGTTTGTATGGAAAATCTTTTCTTCTTCTTTCACCCCTGGAGACCTTGGCCTTTGGCCTTTTGACACCAGAATCAATCGGCTTCTTTCTTACCCAACGTGTCAGTTATCCACAAACTCTCTTCAAGGTATATGGTTGAGATCTGAAATTTTGGTGCAGAAACCATTTTTCTTCTACGTAAGTGACCATGAACTTTGAGCTTTTTATACCCAAATTGATAGACTTCTTTCTTACACTACATCTGAAGCTTGACCTTTGACCCCCAAATCAACAGGCCTTTTCCTTACCCCAAGTGGAAGCCATCCACAAAGTTTGGTCAAGGTCTGTCATGTGGAACAAAAGTTTTATGCAATATATTTTCTTTTTCTTTCAGTTACAGTGACCTGGATATTTGACCTTTTGACCCCCAAATTAATAGGTTTCTTTCTAGCCCCAGGTGCAAGCCATCACATAGTTTGGTCCAGGTACATGATGTTGAGCTAATGTTAGTGTCTGGAAACCATTGTTCTTCTTTCAGTCACAGTGACCTTGACCTTTAATTATGTGACCTCAAAATTGGTGGTTGACTTTTTCCTGAACCCATGTGCAAGACATCCACAAAGTTTTGGTAACTGTAGATGGTGGAAAATTTGTGTTATTGTGCTGGAACTAAATTGGTAACAGATGGATAGAAAGATAGAAAACATCATTACATATTATGCTCCACCTTCTGACTGGTGTAAGATAAAGATATGCATGAACAAACATTACAAAACATAAACAAAACCTGTTCCACAAATTACAGCAAATGTTATCACTAGAATAAATTAGTTCAGTTCTGTACACTCAAATATAATGGGTATCTTACTTAAAATCCTCTAAGTCCGAGTGAATATTGCTTTTGACTTGGGCTAACACACGTTAGTCAGACTGGGACTAACACACGTTAGTCACAGCATTTCAGCATAAATGCAGTTTTTTTATTTTGGTGTGACAGAAATCATCTGGAACATGAAAAATAACAATTTGTTCTATTTTGATTTGGATAATTTACTAGATGGAACTTATGTTAAGGAAATACATTTAGGCAAATGAAAACACAAACTATATGCTGTTTGCATTGTTTGCCTTTGACAAAAGTATACACGACATGGTCAATACAAATTATTTTTCCAGCATAATAACTAGCAGAAAACTTACCTTAACAGTCACACAATCATTTGAAAAACAGAAAATGTCATCTATCTCATTTTGTGCAAAGTCTGTTCAATCCAGCATCTAAAAATGAACGTGCTAAGATCTTACGGCACACAAGAAGCTTGAAAGGACATTATCTTGACTGGTATACACTACTATCCAGTCTTGCAGTCGGTAAAAAAGGACATTATCTTGACTGGTATACACCACTATCCAGTCTTGCAGTCGGTAAAAAAGGACATTATCTTGACTGGTATACACCACTATCCAGTCTTGCAGTCAGAAAAAAAGGACATTATCTTGACTGGTATACACCACTATCCAGTCTTGCAGTCAGAAAAAAAGGACATTATCTGGACTGGTATACACCACTATCCAGTCTTGCAGTCAGAAAAAAAGGACATTATCTTGACTGGTATACACCACTATCCAGTCTTGCAGTCGGTAAAAAAGGACATTATCTTGACTGGTATACAACACTATCCAGTCTTGTAGTCAGAGGAGTTCAATCAAATCTGATGCATGTAATCAAGAGAAGTAAAAGCAAGCAACATACATGTATACAGTTAAAAAGTCCAAAACTTCTGTTAGATTTCATACAAGATTGTTACTCAAACAAGAGTTGAGGGGTTATCTCCCATGCATGCAGTGAATATTTTGGCAAAAATACTCTCTTGATCTTTGGCCTCATTCTACATATGGTGCCACAACTTTCCTGACATAAATTCTTAGTTTCTGCTGTTTTCATTAACATATATATGCGCTTATAAGCCGATACCAACTGCAAACTGCATAGAACCAGATCTGCCGTCGCATAATGCGCTGGCAGATCTGGGTCTATGCAGTTTTGTAAGGACTAATCAGTAGAACAGACAATACAGACCCTGATCTGCCGATGCATTATGCGATGGCAGATCAGGGTCTATGTTGTTTGTATTTGGACCCAGATTATATGTGAGTATATACGGTATATCACAGACCACTAAATAGTGTAATGGTCAAAAGCACTGATTATGATAACAGATTCACAAATTAATGAAGTTCTCAGTGAAACCACTGTAGCTTTCCTCCCATTCTAACAGATTCTATTAAAGTTTCTCCATGCTGTCTATTTAAAGTACATAGCTCCAAGCTGTTGTCATGCATTCATTTGAGTTTCCGTTGATTCTGTTAATTCATGTTGTTGATCTTTGAGAAAGGGATCCGCAGATTCTCAAATCAATCAGACTGGATAGAACTAATTTCTTTTCAACTAGTTACATCAGTTTTTCAATCGTATCTTTTCTCTCTGACAGATGAGATCTCTATAAAAACTTGTGCACTTGGAAAAATTGTTACCATATATCGGCAAATGCTCACATGGTTTAATATTCACAATTTTCACAATCTGGTCACAAATTTAACCTTGTGGGATGTAAAAACATAACTGAAAAATTGCTAAATTGTAAAAATTAAGCATGAAAATTTTGCAAACTAAACAATTTGAGAAGCTATGTTGGCACCAGTGATTGCCAAAATTGTCCAAGGCAGTACAAATTTTCAGATGGTGATTCATTTCAATCAATGCAACAAATTTGGCATTTAAAAATTTGAGGCTTGTGTTGTTGTCTTCAGATTTTTGCCTCAAAGTCCCTGATATCTGCTAGTATAATGTATTTTTGAGAATGTACAAATAAAATATAAGGGACTAAATTTCTAGGCAAAGAAACATGCAGAAATGCAAAATTTTGCAATCAATCAAACATTTGTTAGTTTGTGACGAAAAAATGAGAAAAATAGGAGAGTTATGAGCCAAAATACTAGTAAATAATTGGTAATGACTAATATTCAATAATAGCCAGATCCAGAACAGAAAATTCCACAGTGCAGCCCTTTATGTAATACTAGATGCTCGAACACAGAAGTATTTTTTTTGGCCAAATTCTAGCACTAACCTAGATTTAGCAATACAGAAATGTATGTACATATGGTATATACTGGTGTTAAGGAGACAATTCATTATTCCAGAAATTCTAAAGCGTGGGACTACTATAACAGCCATAAAGCTCAACCTGCCTACCTGGGCTTGGACAGTATAATTTTAATGTGCTTCCTTTGAACCTCTGCTTGATACCTGACTCCAACATGTGCAAATGTGTATGGTCACCCCATCATGGTTAGTGGTTTCCTCTGAGTTCTCTAGTTACCTCCACTGCAGGAACCACATTAAATGATTACTGAGCTGTTGTTAGAATTTGTTATGCAAGTGACATACAATAAATTTGGTCTTAATGTTGTTCACATAAACAGATCTATTTTTATCACTTTGAGACTCACCTATCTTTACAATGCCAACGAGAAAACTCTGGGTGACTGGTTCAACTTCTCCACCTCTTTTCCTATGACTTAAGAGCTCATTTTCCAGCATATTCCAATCATTTCCTTCTCCCTGCAGACTCCTGATTGCCTTTTTTATCTGCTGATAATCACGAAAGGAATAATCTTCCATGGTCAACTTTTGTAGGAACTCATCTGAAATATGCTGAAGATGCTCCAGAGACTCAACTTTGTGGTCCAATAAACTGAAGAAAAAAAAGAAAAAAAATACAAGAAACTCCAATGAAGTTCCCCTGTTTGAAACATATACATTTTTTTAATTTTCCAAATGACCTTGACCTTGCCTCGTGTAGACTCGTCTTACAATAGAGTCCAATGTCAGCTCCAAAACTAAGCAACTGTGCCTTGAAAAGAAACTTGCAGTTGTTTCTGTCCATTACATTCAGACATCGCCACTTACAAATGGAGCCTGATTTTCAAAGCATATGACAACCTAAGCAAAAGTAAAACTTTGCATTTGATTGACTAGCTTCTACAGAAACATGAAATGTACACATTACAGCATTAGGTACAGCGAGTAGAAGGGTACTGTTTTTAAGAGACAACAAGGTGTAATGAGTCTTCTGAAAGTATATTTGATACATTTCCTAATAAAAAGTTTGGTGTATTTAGATTTTTATTAGGCATAATTTAATGCAGATACGCTTAGGGTGAATTAACATATTAGGACAGAGCTCCTCATTCTGCTGTCCAAGGATGAAAGCTATCCCTTCAAGGGGAAGGGTCTTACAAACATACTGAAACAACTTTAACCTACGCTGATTTTCAAATCGCCTTGATCTTTCCTGAGGAGTGTATGAATTTGAAAGGACAGTGCTTACTAATTCTACAGTCAAAATATGAGGCCCCCCCAAAAAATATGTGTGTTTCCAGTCGGCTGACCGTCCCTGTTTCACATTGCCGACCCTAGCACTCCCCCCCCCCAAAAAAATCCCATAGCCGAAATTGATTTGTGCATCTAACTTGGCCGGCTTTGCCCAGTACTTTGAAGCCCTTGAAATTTTATTTGATTTATATATGATGTTTTAAAAAATAAAAAAAATTAAAAAAATATATAAAAAAAAATCTTTTTCCCGAAATTGATTTGTGCATCTAATTGAGCCGGTTTTGCCCAGTACTTTGAAGCGCTTGAAATATTTTTTAATTTATATATAATGTTTATAAAAAAAAATTACAATTTTTAATTTTTTTTATTAATATTTTTATTATAAAATAAAATCACATTGCCAAAATTGATTTTTGCATCTAATTGAGCCAGTTTTGCCTGGTACTTTGAAGAGCTTTAAATATTATTTGATTTATATATAATGTTTAACAAAAAATTTAAAAATATTAAAAAAATACCAACCTGCCTACCCTAATTTTAAAACCAGTGCAATAGGAAAGACACATATTGTGGGAGGGGGGGGAGGGGGCAGATTGCTATCCCTCTAAGGTTTTGAGACTTCTTATGATAAAGAAAAACTTTAACCAAATATGTAACCAAGATTTTCAAATGACATTAATCTTGCCTGAAGATTAGAGGGATGTTAGGGGTACACTGATCTTAAAGGGCAGAGGGGGCGCCGGGTGGCAGAGTGGTCTAAGGTGCTCGCCGTTATAGATCACTCATACATCTCACCTCCGTCTGTGTCTCACCTCGACTAACGTGGGTATGTGAGAAAGCTTGCCAGTAGCTTCCTGTGGGTTGGTGGTTCTTTCTCCATCAAATATACTGGCTGCCATGTATAGCCTATCATGTGCTGAAAAATGGCATTAAACACTACAAGACTTAAAGGGCAGATTCTACATCAAAAGTATGATAGCTATCCCTCCAAGGGTTTGGGACTCATGACCATACAAAAACTTTAATCAAAACTTGAACCAATATTGATGATGACAGTGCCAGTGGAATGAGTGATACTTACCATATATACTCACATATAAGTACCTGCATGTGAACCTCCTGAGAAGAGGGGTGTCTCCTGTCCCTCCCATTACTCACTGAAATCTCCTGCATACTCAAAATTATTATTTAAAAATTCTGGAACAGACATTTTTCCGTTTTTTTGTGTGCTTCCAGTGTAGTATATTTCCGGTAAAGACTTCCTCTCGTCACGTGACTGTGAGCATAACACTTTAATTGCTAATGTGACAGACAATAACCTAAAATTAATCATTGAATTATACTATGTGTGATCAGTAGTAATTTGGAAAGGATTAAAGATGTTAATTGATTATGGTTGGGTAGATATTATTAAAGAACTTGGGTGGCATAAAACAGGTCAGTTTGGTATAGGTATTTAATGTTAGTCAATATCTAAGTCTGTGTGATCACTCAATGGTAAAACACCAAAATTTAAACAACCAAAATATCACACAAAATTCAATAATGGATGGATTTGGTTTGGTTGGTGCTTTACGGCACAGCAACACAAGTAGGTTATTTAGTGCAGAGGCAATTGGAGTAATGTGCCTTGCCCAAGGACACACCACAGTAGCTGACCTAGGCTGGTCCGATGGTAGGATTCGAACCCGCACCCTTTGGGTCGTGAGTCCGGCACGCTAACCACTGTGCTACTGCAGCTCCCAATAATGAATGGAAACATGAATTTCAGTGGTTGGAATCAAGTTTAAAGGGACATGAATATGCATTCTGCCATTCCCATAAAGTCGATTTTTAAGAGGAACTTCCCAAATTCGACCCAGACAGCACCAATCTTGAGAAGTTCTGGCAGGCAGTCAGCAACCTGAATCTGCCCACATGCACGAAACAATTAAACTTCTTGGTGTGCTCAGTAGAGTTGTATTAACACTGCGACATTCCAATGCAGGCTCTGAAAGGACATTTTCCATTCTGAGGAAAATTCAGGCTGACTCCTGAGGAAACCTGGATCCAGTAACAGTACATCATCTCCTAAATGTTAAGATCAACATTGATGAGGACTGCCACCAATATAATCCAGACAATGATCTCCCAAAGAGATGCTAAAAATGCTTGTGGTACATATAACGAGAGTATGAATGGCAACAAGTTACTGTGAAAAGACTGATGTGATGAGATGATGTGCATATTTTAATAGTTAAAAAATGTCAATTTGTTCAATAGTTGTAACTTTTGGCCATTTGCGTGCTAAAAATCAGGTCGATGAAAGTCCTTCCTCTTTTGAAGTCAAAATGGACAATAATTTGCAAATCTCCTGATTTGTCCTATGATGACCTCTCTGTTCTGCCACATGTATGTAAGTTCGGTCCAACTTCAAACCAAACAGACATAGATTTTCCATCACAGAAAGCTCTGGCAGATTTGGGTCTCTGTAGTTTGTTAGGACTAATCAGTAGAACAAACAACATAGACCCTGATATGCCGGAGCATTATGTGAGGGCACATCTGGGTCCATTGTTTGCAGATGGACCTGACTTACAAGTAAGTATATACAATATGTCTAATCTATGCTAAAGCAAACAAGACAATAAAACTACAAGGGTTCTATCAAACACTATTTTTTGCCTGTGCAGGCAGCAGCATCTACACCACCATCAGCACTGCACATTTATGTTTTATTTTACTTAGTAATAAACCCTATTTCAGATCAACTGACTTTTATGATTATCAGAATAGTAGTAACAGTTACAAATTTGTAATATCTGTTGATTATATTGGAATTTTTAAACTCTAAATCCATCTACTGTGGTAGTCAAGGTATGTCCAGTAGTATGAGTGCCTGACTTTGGTGCAATATGCCCTGGGTTCAATCCTCAGGATGTGCTTTCTTCCAGTTATGTTTATGGAATCTCAGTACTAAGCGGGTATGCAATTTTACCACTCTTCATGGTGAATCTTGGTGAATTCTGGGTTGATTCTCATAGTAATAGGTAAAGCAAATCTGGTTTGTAAAGCCACTTAACTGACTAGCCCACCTGGTCTGGACCTTTTAGTTTTTAGTGGTTTATGTATTTGAATTTGGTAGACAAGGTTCTGGGTTTAACCCTTACTGGCAGCTATATATTCTGTGTATTCTGTCACAAAGAAAAGGAGAAAGGAATATGAAATATCATTGACTGAATATCTCTCCAGTGTTCACATTAATGGCTGGCAGCCAGTAAAAACCCTTAACTTTTACAAATTGCAAATCTATAGTCATCTAATTTATAACTCTGTAACATTTTTTGTTAATTGTTGAATTGATCCAGCCTTGTCCTTTTGAATTTGAGTCAGCTACTTCAAAAGATAATGAGAAGGCTGTGTCTCACCTGGAGAAATACATGTCTGGAATGCTCCATGTTTCAAAAGATAATGAGAAAGATATGTCTCACCTGGAGAAATACATGTCTGGAATGCTCCATGTTTCAAGCCATATTTTCAGTACCATTTTTCTTTTTTCTTTGTCAAGAAGTTGTTTGATCTCCAGTTTTTTCTGCATAGGTACATCCTTAAAGTTTGGAGATTTTATCACATCAAGGTACAAGACATCGTCTAAGCTCTTGCATTCTGCAAATAAAAAACACACAGATTAGTACACAATGTACAGTATACAATACAAGAACAAGGGGTCCTGGAACTAGAATTTTCCAAGTAGTTGCCAAATTTGGCCCCATGAAAATTATTGACATGTTCCATCATTCTGGTTACAAACTTACCAGAAAAGGGCAGCAATATGTAATTTTCCATTCCAGAAAATTTACTGCAAGTTTCTACCTTCAAAAATCAAGTCCCTTTTTAAATTAATACATTCCTGAAAATACATTACACTAGTGGTCAGCAGTGGCTTTGTAATCTAATTTGGTGGACAACAGGACAAACCTTGGACTTTTCAACTGCAAAATTTGTTATTGAAGCTGAATTAAATTGCTATCTGAAACAACTGACACATTTGATGATTCTGGCAATAGCAAGCACCAACATAACAAATATATCATGTTGAGAATAAGTTACTCAACTTACTGGCTGAAGATTCTTATATAGATTTCCTTTTCAGACAGATACATGATAAAGAATTTATAATTTTTGTACAGCTGTCTAAGTCTTTAGCTTAGATACAGGTTCTATCTTTTTCTATGAAATTAAACAGGAAATTAGTCAGTACTCTTTGTGAACAAAAACAGGTGGTTCTTTTCAAAAATGGGCAAGCCATGTACCTGGCAACAATTTTACATTTACTCTAGACTCCTTCTCTGTGCTTTATTCATGTGGCCATACAGAAAAATATATTTTTATACCAATTCTGGCATTATCAAAAACGAAAAAAATTGCATACATAAATGCTCTCATAGACAATTGTCTTGGGATGTCCTTTGTTTCGATTGCAATGACCCCCTCCCACAGCTCCAGAACCTCTGAGGTCATCCATATACAACATGTTACATCATATACAGTAAAACCTGTTCACAATGGCCATTCTAATTTCCCTATAGGAAATTTCCTATATAAATGTCCTGTATGTAATGGTCACCTGCCTTCTGCTGTCAGCGGCCAGGTGTTTCCAAACCAAACAATGATTTCTCCCTGCCTCAAGCGGTAACTGGCATGTATCTACACTGACCACTCAATCTATGCAAACTAATTTTTTGCTTCATGAGGAAGGCATTGCATGGATAAAGGAATATTATGTGAATCAATGTGCAAACATTTTTTATCTCGCTTTTACTCACTGTACTCCAGTCACATTGATAGTGTAACTCAAAGGTGTCGTTATGTCAAATTCAAAAGCAAGGCAATTTTTATCATTAGGGTAGAGGGTCGAAGCAATTCATTTGCTGGACGGTGGGAAGAGTAGTTGTGTTATCGCAGCAGAAATCAAGGTTGCCTTTTTTTGCCAGTGTGACAAGTATAGTTCAATATCTTTATATATTTGCCTGTGAATTAAAGCTATCTCTGGAGAAAAAAGTTCATCTTTGAGAAGAGATATGACTTACATTCCTTTTCATTAGGGTCAGGGGTCATTCAATATTTAAAATGTTTCTGTAAAGGCAGGTGAAGCTTTGGTTCATGGGTCATATATGGCATCCTTTGATTTCCTGTTCATAACAGGCTTCTCACATAAGCTGACTGTCTTTTGATCTCGGCGAGTTGAGCAAATGGTTAATCCAGATATTGTTTTTAAAGCATGAACAGCTCTTTTCAAGCCTAACTTATACATGTTTACCGACCAAAGAGTCAGTCCTCTGTTTTACAGTCACACGTAAGCTGTCAATCAGTTGCGAAATTATTGTTTTGTCATGGTGCAAAAAACAAACTAAGATCGGTGATTATTTTAAGTCAGTGATGATTTAATGTATATGATCGATTAAAGTGAGCAGGACACAGTAAGCTTGTGAGGAACATAAATTTGGGAGAGAACAACATATACAGTGTATGCATATTTTATGATTTAATTGTATAGTGCAAATAAAAAATCTTTATAACATATTATTAATAATAATAATAATAATAAAAATTATAATAATAATAATAATAATAATAATAATAATAAGAGAGAGAGAGAAAGGAGAGAAAGAGAAAGGAGAGATGAGTAAGAGCTTAAGTAAGAGGAAGCAAGTGGAGTGTTGAGACAGTTCTCTGAAAATGATGTAGCTACTATGTAGTAAGGGTGAAACGATACACCTGTGCTGCATATCAATATGATTCACGATACACAGCCTATGATACAATACATTATTGATTCTCAGTTTAAAGAATAAGAAGGCAAACTACTAATTTATTCATGACTGCTGAAGATTAAAGTAATTTATATAGGGTAGATATCGTTTTGTATAAATCCTTCACCTCTTGTATCGATACGTGTATCGATATGGCAAAAGTATCGATGCATCGAAATATCAATGAATCGTTTCACCCCTACTATGTAGTGTAGTAACTTTTGGGAGGTGGAAAGGAAAGAGTTTCCATATGCAACATTCAGTCATGGTGATCTATTTTATGCCACTGAGGACACCCACTCCTGAACTACTTTGGTCATCTGCACGAGCCAGAATCTACGGTCATATGTGGTGGAGAATCTGGATAGTTGACTTTTCAACTCAGCTGAAGTATATTTTTAATAAAATGGTTTCAGGAAGAAACTTCATTACCATCATTCTAGGGGGACCAGGGTATTGCATAAGTGTGGTTTTCAAAATCTGAAAAATTCGTAAGGTCAAGCTAAAATAGGACCAAAAAAATGCACAACTTGCATTGTGTGTATCTGGTGAAGCACAAAATTGTTGTTACTCAATCCCAGAGGAAGTTAAGGTTGATTTTTCACTGTTTTCACAACAATTTTAGGAAAGGTTCATTCCATCTGATGTGTCACATCACAACAGAGTGACAGCTCTATATTCAATGGTGTCGGGAAGTGACACTGTGCAATGTTATATGGAAAAAGTCAAAATGAAAGATATGGACTTGGGAAAATCAGCATCAGAGATCTCTGACATTGCAGACAATTGACTTGATCCAAGTGTCAAATCATTCATTTTATCCAAGGATATAAAGACATTGGAGGATATTACCAAATATGGAAGCATGGATCATTAAATGGAGGAGGTCAAGATGAAGAAACTTGATGGAGATATCTTGAACTTAAAAGCTGAAATTCAAGAACTTAAACTCAAGAATGACTCTCGTAATGCCCTAAATAAGGAAAAGAGCAGCAAGGAGAACGTAACCATTAGAGATTCAAGGGAGACAACATGCCCATGTCACAGATGTGGAGTACAGCCATAAAGCATCAGAATGTGCATTTTGCAACATAAAGTGCTTTTAAATACAACAAAATTAGGCATATCAAGGTTGCATATCAGTCTGATCGATTCACACCACAAAAAGTAAAGTCAAGATAGTAGCATACACCTATCCCTGGGCCTCATACCCAAATTCCCAGAAACAGGCAGCTAAAGTCTGATAAAGTTGTGGAAAATACAGAGCAAAAAGGGAAAGGAAATATTCTACACTGTATATAATAGCACTTTAGTCAGAAGTATGATACATAATAAAGTAAAGTAGGCAGACAAGTATTTCAGGCTTTAATTGATGCAAGAGCTCAGGTGTAACTTTCATTTCTGAGAGGGCATACAGACATTCAGGGTTATTTAATGATTACCCTTTGGAAAATTCAAATTGGTGAATTTTCAGGGTGCAGAAGGAAAGGATATCACTTCTAAAGGACATATAACACTACTTATACTAGTAGGTCACTTTGAGTTGATTCAGAAATTCCAAGTAAAGTTCTTCCCTGATTTCTTGCCCACCCCAGTTTCTTGCTACCAACAGTTATTGCCAATAAATTTGAATGTACCAACTGATTTGCTCCTTAATTCCCGATTTCATTTGCCACCCTTGCTATCCACCATCCACCAAGCCTAAACAATGTACAAATGATTTGTAAATATTGATCACAGACCGTGAACATCCGCCACGTTTGTCAGTCGGAATGATTCAATTAGTGACTTCAATTACTGACCACCTCCAGTAAAGGTGATTAGTATTATCTGAACATGGTTTCAACTTATCAAGAGAAACCAATAGTGCCTTGCACAGTACTTACTGCCAATTACTGTCTCGGCTAACATCCGCCACGTTACTTACTGCCAATTACTGTCTCGGCTAACATCCGCCACGTTACTTACTGCCAATTACTGTCTCGGCTAACTGCCCTCAAGTCCATTCACAATAATAGCCAATGTAACTTAATGCTAAAAACAAAAATCACATGAGTGTAATTTTAATTAAGTAAAAAAAATCCAATGTAAGCTTGAGTAAAATGGTTGTCTTATAATTTTCTGTAAATATGTGAGAAACTTAATTTAATTAAAGTTCATTTTTTTGATCTATGCATCATTTTCTAATGATCTACAGGTTTAATTTACCTGTGTCTATCTATCTATCAGACAAACCTCAATCATCTACCACCCTCGATCACCCGCAATTTTCATGCTTGTATGAAGCTGGGCGCATAATCAAGGGAACAGTGTAATTGAAAACATCAGTTTCTCAGTCATATAGGGCACTGATTTCTTACAGACCCAAAAAGCAAGATAGATTATTCAAATAACTGCAGAGAGTCGCAGGGTGGTATATATCTGTTTTAGGACTGTCACAACCAGAAAAAAATCTGGTCTGGCGAGACTTTTGTGCAATAAAAAAATATCACCAAGATCTATAACAACAGTTTAGGGTAAAAAAATAGGGTCAACCGCTAAGGCAGCCACTAATCTGTTAGAACCAGTGATCAGTCTTTAAGAAAAGCTCAATACTAAAGGTTCTAGATGCTTAGCAGTAGTGAAAGATAACCTTGCTACCTATCAAGTTTTAAATCCAACAAACTCAGATGTCAAACTGAAGCACAATCAGCCACATTTATACTTAATAAACTCTCTGACAAATTGGACATTCTTGGCTCAGTTAACCTAGATCAGTTATTTTCGACGATGTCTAACCAGTGATTCTGTCTTATCCAGATGACCATAGGTTTTTTTGGGGGGGGGGGGAGGGAACCTCATGAGTATAAAATAAATCACCAAACTTAGTCATGGTAGATAATTACTGTTTATATAAGCACTGCATATGGAAACTCTTTCCTGTCCACCATCCAAAAGTCACTACAGTACAGTGTAACTACATTATTTTCACTGAACTTTCTCAACACTCCACTAACTTCCTCTTACTTAAGCTTTTACTCATCTCTCTCTCCTTCTCTCTCTCTATCTATATATATCATGACAAAATATAGCCCAAAAAATACCAACACCCACTTCCCTTATATACATCATATAACTGGCTAACCGTTATCTTTGAGGGGTGGTCGATATAGACCGACCCAATATCTAAATGCTGACCCACCATTTTAGCAGGACCATGATCCTTTTCCCAAGACTATCACCAATAATCTGACTCCCTCAATCCTTACCTTTTCAACTGTCCATGATATGTGTTGCTGATGTAAAACTTGATAATGGTACTTGTTTTTTTCTGCTTATTCAATTTATCCTGCTGTATCTAATATTAGAATACAAGTCAGATGTGAACTCTGAGAATGTTGAAGAAACCTGGACATCCTTCAGAGACTCTGTATACATGTACTCAGCTGCATACAAAACCCTCAGTCCCACCACACCTAACATCAAGGCTGGTTTGATGAGAACAATGCTGCTATACAGAGACTACTGATTGAGAAATATCAGCTACAAGAGACCGGTTTAGAAGAAAGCACTTCATCATCTAAGAAGGCAGCCTTCAACAACATCAAGAGGACTGTCCAATGCACACTCAGAGAGTTGCAAGACTCACGACTGAGCAACAAGGCAGAAGAGATTCAGTCCTATACAGACAGGAATGACATGACGAACTTCCATGATCCTTTGAAGACAATCTACAAGCCACAGTCATCAGGAACATCTCCAATACTGAGTGCTGACAACATCACACTGCTCACTAACAAAGAAAAGATACTACACAGATGGGCAGAACACTTCAACAACATCCTCAATCTACAATCATCTATCAGTGAGGAGGCAACTGATCGACTGTCCCAAGTGGAAATCAACACATCACTTGCTGATCCTCCAGCGCTGACTGAAACTGAGAAATCAACTGACCTGCTGTCAAATGGCAAAGCACCTGAAGCAGATGCTATCCCAGCATAAGTCTACAAAGCTGGACGCTCTCACATGGCACAGAAACTGACTGAACTCTTCCAGTCAATATGGACTCAAAGAACTATACCCCAGGAGTACATGGATGCATCCATCGTCCAATTGCACAAGTGGAAAGACAACAGACAATCCTGCGACAACCATTGGGGCATCTCCTTGCTGAATTCTGCTGAATCACCTTGTGCATCACACTGATCATTAATTCCTGCCTGAGAGTCAGTGTGGCTTCAGGAAAGGATGAGGGACCACAGACATGGTGTTTGCAGCTCGTCAACTCCAGGAGAAATGCCTCTGGAAGATCATGGAAAAATTTGGTTTTTTAGAGAAATTCATTGTAATAGTTTGGCAATTCCATGACGGCATGCTCGCTCGTGTGTTGGACAACAGTGAATCATCTGAGATATCTGACCCATTCCCAGTCACCAATGGAGTCAAACAAGGCTGTTTGTTGGCACCAACCCTCTTCAGTATGATGTTCTCTGCCATGCTTACTGAAGCCTTCCATGACTATGACACTGGGATTGACATCAGATACTGGACTGATGGCAAGCTCTTCAATCTGAGGAGACTACAGGCAAAGACTAAGTTACAGGAAGTAACTGTTCATGATCTCCTGTTTGCTGACGACTGTTCCCTAAATGCCAAATCTGAGTCTGAATGGCAACAGAGTATGGACCATTCTTCTTCAGCTTGTGACAAGTTTGGTAGTTTGGTCTCACAATCAGTATCAAGAAGACAGAGGTGATGCATCAACTTGCAACAGGAAAGCCTTACGTAGAGCCTACCATCACAGTAAATGGCCACACTGTCATGGCAAGTTCACCTATCTTGGCAGTACACTGTCATGTGCTGTCCACTTTGATCATGAAACCAATGCCAGAATTACTAAAGCAAGTGTGGTCTTTGACACACTATGCACAAATGTGTGGGAGCACAGAGGCAGTGCGAAAGCACGAGCAACATAAATCTTGAACTGCAGCAAGTCCTCTATTGATCAAGCAACCCCAAGCGGCATCTCCTGTTCAGTGTGCCACAGGCAGTTCAGAGCACAAACTGGCCTGATCAGCCACTCACGTACTCACAGAAACCAAACCAGTTAGTGATGTCATGGTCATCTTCGAACTCGAAGGACGAACATCAAAATATCTTGTGGAAACTACATCATGCATGAACATTATTACACTATGCATGAACAATATTTTACCATGCATGAACATTATTACGACATGCAAAAGAAGAAGTATTAAGTACAGTACACACAAAGTGGATGCAGATGTACCAAAATAAACTTGTGTTGGTGTAGGATATTGTTGAGGGTAAAGTGACATATGCTGGTATAATATTCCAACTTTGACTGTACTTGTTCTCACTAGGTGTAAATTACACTCAAGGCTCGAGTGGAATCTAGCAGGTCAATTTTTGGATTACCTTGTATAGTCAGCTACATCTCTAATGGACTCGCAGCTGGTGGTAATTAACTCCATACATGTATGTCATAAATCAATCAAAGTATAACACCCCAATCCACAGTGTAAGCTGGGCCTGGATCCACCTGTAACACCTGGACATTATAGTGTAGTGGTGTGAAAATCAGTGGTATCTATGCAGGCATGAGTGGAAAATGGTCAATACAATACTGGACACATAACTGACAATTCAAATGAGTGTGTGAAACAGCATTAAAGAATAGCAGCTGCCCAATGGTCCAACGCTAATAATTTTATGGTCATGTCAACAACAAAATGAAGTAGCCAGTCATTGGGGCCAGTTCAAAATGTTAAAAGCTTATGAAAAGCAAATCTGGAGGACCAATTCATATTCTAGAAGACCAGGAACTCTTAAAGTCGCTGGTCCGTCAACCCAGAGAGAAATTTAGGAAAAGGGTGAACACTGGTATTAAAATGACTGCAAATGTAAATTATTCATTGGGAGTTCTGGCAATATTAAATAATGCTACAATGTGTAGTTTCAAGGTTTACTTCAGATAAAGAGTTTGGGGCATCAAATTCAAGGTTGATCTGTAAATTGATTCAATGACAATAATGTTACACCTTAAGCAGCCCATTTGTATCATAACCAATGCTGGGATCTAAACTTCTGGTAAGTGAAGATTTCACCAGCTATGCGTGAGAGTGTTTTTACGTGCTCAAATGTTTCTGTGCAAATAGTTGTCTCATCCAGAGGGTTACAATGTATAACAGTTTAAGAACAAAATTATTTTTTGTTGGTCAGTTTTGTTTGTATGTTTGGTCAAGAAAGGCCATAAGTTATACTATTTTATTTACCCGCTTCATAAAATGCTTTCATATATGGCTTCAAGTCGTTGTCGTGCATCCATTTTGTTAACTCTCTGTGGGCAACAGCAACTTCTCTTTCAGATTTGATGATGTACAAAAGCGAACTAAAGAAAATAATGGTCAAGACTATGGTTATCTTTCGCTGATCTGTTGAGCCTAAATCCATACTTCACTACTTCAGCAGGCTTAAATCTGAATTTGAATTTGTTCAGTTGGATGCTTGTATGACAAACAATTGTATAAACTGTGTTTCAGTTTCCATTTCAACAGTTTACAACGGAAATGTATAATTATAATTAATGGTCATAAAGACGTATGCAAACATGTTAATAAAACAGAAGCGTTTGAATGTTCTTGATCAAAAATGTAAACATCATGGCCGAACAAGGTAGTAATGACTTTTCCCAAATTTTGTATGAAATATTAAGCTTGCATAGGTTTAAGATTATCTGTAGTAAAGAAATTGAAATCTACCTAAAATTTTAAAGTAATAATTGTAGTCATACTGTCCCAGCTTATGTGTTGTACTCAATTAGGTTCGCCCATTTCAGAAATCACAGGGAGTTGCATGGTACCACTTGTTTTCGATGGGGTGCTACTTTACGATTGAAGCACCATTGATGCTAAAACTTGTCTCTCTTTGTGCGTGTGTGTGTGTAGGTAGGTAATTATGTTAGATGCAATGCATACTGCCCCCTCCCTAATGTATATATGCATAAATGCTTGTAATGAGCAATTATTTTACTCTTGTGTACTACTGTATTAATTTGCATGAATGTTTGTAATTTGTCTATGTATGTACTTGGTTAAGTTATGTACAACTACATGGTAATGCAGGGGTCAAGCTAGACTTGAAATTTAGGGAGAAGTGACTTCTCCTTTTGGACAGAATAGGGAGAAGTGAGAGCAAAACAGGGAGAAGTGGCAGCGATGCAAAAAACGCAATATATATATATATATATATATATATATATATATATATATATGTGTGTGTGTGTGTGTGTGTGTGTGTGTGCACACTATGGTTCTCTTATTTTAATTGTGTCCTGTATTTCTCATTATGCATATTTGCATTTAACATTAGTTTTAAGCAATATTTCATCTTAAAGTAGAAAATTCTCTATTTTGTATGTATATTATAAACACATTTTGTAAGTGTATGAATGTATTATACTCATATGCAATGTATTCATACTTAAAAGTGTGTATGTTTAGATTGAGAGAAATATGCAATGTATTTTGGCCATTTGACTTCAAAAAAGCATAGCAGAAACTATACATTTTAATTAATTTTAACTGACAGGAGTACCTAGATTACAGTATTGTAATTACAAATAGGTCAAAATACTTAAGCAACTGCCAGCTAAAGAACAAATTTATTTTTTTGTTTGTTTCTTCACTAGAAAATGTCAGTTGAAAACATTTACAAATGAGTTTGAAACAACCCCTATATTAGGCTATAACACGCACATGAGAGCACATGTAAATGTGTCTTCAAGATCATAGTATTCATCCATTCAAACCAGTGGTCACTGATGAGTAATCTCATCTTTACAACTGCATTTTGAGGGAGTTTATTCTAAATTAAATGTAAATCTTTTGACTGTCATTTTTTTGGTATTGTTTTTAAAAGTAGATGCATCTATTTTTAGAAATGGATTTTCTTCATATGACCACTCACTTTCTAGCTTTGTTGCAACAATCCCAATATAGGATAGAAAATTTATGGTTTTAATATTTGTCTACATGCTCGTAATAACGTCGTGTATTGGTTGGATATTTGTTTCTTTCGTACTCTTTCTCGTATTTGCACAAATATGTGTGATGTAAGCTAACAACCTTGACCTTAAGTTACAGCGCTTATCAATTCGACAACATAGAATTGTCCCATACGTTTCTGACCAACAAATTTTTATTTTTAGGCTAAATCTTTTAATAGTTTTAATAGTTACACTTTGCCTTGTATGAATTGTATAATTTCCTTAATGTATGTGTCCAAAGAATTCAGAAAACGGACAGTCTAATGAAGACGTACTTCCAAGACACAGCGATGTCCGCCATTATTACCCCATCACTTATGGTGTCAAACTGATTTTATGAAGAAAAGAATGCAAGCATGGCTGTTAAAATCTTCAAAAGATATATTTAGAAAGTGCATTCACTGATTCTCTTCTTAAAACACAAATTGTTATTTACATGTAGATGATTTAGTTTCAAAACACAAGTTATTAAGTTTTCATCAACAAATGATAACTTGCGGAAATCAGGCAGCGATATATTGCGCAGGGGGTTGGGGGGTTGGTTATTGGTCAATCAGCTATTAAAGCACATTCCTGTGAATGTGCAAGAGTTTGTTTTGTGGGCGCAATTGATATGAACACATGCTAAAACAACATGCCATCCATTTCGCCTTGGGCTTAACACTACTTGACTGGGTTGAGGGAGCATCTCAAAAGCCTTTAAAAAAAAGGAAAATGACAGGGCAAAGTCGTTTTCGCTTTCCTAATATAAGAAGGCGAAGTTTTTATTTTTTCGGCGACTTAGTCGCCCACTTCGCCTGGTAGTGTGACCCCTGGTAATGTCTGTACAACTTTGAATACAATGTATGTTTTTTTATTTCTCTTGTGTATGAATAAACCTGAAAGTTATTTAAATTATTAGTTTTAATAGTCGGTAGTAAAAGCTCAGTATAGCTTATTTTTTTATATGTTGTTAAGCATATGCACCAACTTTACTTGAAAATGAATCTTTGGTAACAGTGTTCAAGCCGTAAATTTCTTTAAAGGGGGAAGGTGAGGTAAGGGCACTGACTTCTTACTGAAACTACACTTTTTTCTCTAAGAAGGGGCTGTTGTCGAGAGTTGCAATGTCATAATGATATTTATAATTTTATAATTAAAATTTACATTGATATTTTCTTCACAAATTGTAATAACAAAGTAGAATTTCTAAGAGTAATAAAACAAATAAAATGTAGTAATGTGGTTAGACGGGGTTTTTTAATTTGTAAAAAAAAAGTAACAACCAAGATAAAAAAAAAGCAAATTGACAACTTATATTTTGTGTATTGGACATAACTTTGTACACATTACATGTATCAATAAATGATAACATGTCAGCAATATACATGTAAACAACAGTAAATATTGGGTTACAAAGAAAATATTCTAGTTCTGATTAAATTCCTGTCACTGCCAATTTGATAAGCTAATAACAAAAATCCAAGTTTCCGTGTAAATTATCATATTCAGCCAAATATGCACAACTACCTGTATAAGTGCCCCCATCCGCTTTTGTTTAATTATTATTTGGTGAAAATGTTCAGGCAATTGACTTAATTTCCATAAGGATGTATTTACCAGTAAAATATCGTTGTGAAATATGCATTCTATTAGTAGATTTCTTCAGGTTTTGTGCACTGTTGATTTTTTATATAGTATGCATATGCTTGACATTAAAGCAGGGTAGCTAGTACTGCTTGTATATTGCAGCTGAAAGAGCATCCTCAGAAATAGCAGACCTAGGCCAAAAATAGAAAGTGTCAACCCAATGACACTGTGTACTCTAAACACTGTTATAACCTTATACTTATTGCATTTGTTATATGTGTCAGATGTGCAAGAGTGGGAGATGCTTTTAAGAACAACAGTTTACTTAAAGTATTTACTCCAGACATGAAAAAGACCTATAAGGCCAATACGACTACTTCCTAGAGATTAAAAAAAAAGGTTGGCAGGGTGAGATGTCGATCAATGACACAGTAGGTAAAGTTGTACAATATCATAATTGTCATTCACATTGCTCAGAAATTATTCTGTACTCGAAAACATCAACTATACTGTCAAAATTTATGACATACCATGATCATGGAAAAAAGAAGCTTTTATGGAGTTAGTGATGTGGCTCTTATTTATAATGATTTATTTTATCTCTGTTTTTGCAGCAGTTTTTTCTGTATATTTATTGATGTAATATTTCATATTGTACTCGTCAAGTACATTATACAGCTTCTCATTCATTATTCATTCCACATCAAAATGGGGTTGACCACAGGGTCGTGTATCAGGTAATATGGCAAGTAGAGATAAACAATGACCACATCAATTTTATAAAGAAATGAAATGACAAAAAATACTGCTTTCATGGAGGAGCTGTTGATTGCCAAAATGGGGGTTATTGAATGGTTGTGCTTTACAACTTTTCTGATTTTCAAGCAGGGAAAGTCAGCTTTTTTTATACAACATGTTTGTACCATAGGTGTCAATCCCTTGAACAACCATTGTGAAATGTTAAGGTTTACAGTTGCATTAGTATTTTTATTTAAAAAATTGGTTTATGCCTGGAATATGTAGGCTTTGACACTTATTTTTTAATGTGGCAGAAAGAACAAACGAAGTCATCATTGGGGTTAGTAAACTTTTACAGAGATAGGTACTTCCAAGTCAGATCGCTCAGTGTTCAAAGAAAAAAATTTCAGACACAGGCCCAGGGCTGGTGCCTTGAAAAACTCCACAAGCCCTGACTCAAAATCCACAAGCCCTGACTCCAATACCATGTGCCCAAAAGGGCCCTTTTTTTTACTATTATTTTTCACACGATGTTGCGCATTGCAATTGCTGTTCTTTAAACACCCCTAACATTTTAAATGTTACTTAATTATGAATGTTACAAAAATATTATAAAGCCATTTTTATTCAGACTGCATTATTTTGAAATGTGTGGCATATAATAAAGAACAAAATGATAAAGTCAATATTCCACTTACATTACATTTTTATGATTCAGAATTTTTTTTCACTGTAGTTTTGTAGCCTTTATTTTTTATTTTACTGATTATAGCGGATGGTATTATGAACGTTTTTATACAGTATAAATGTACCGACTTTTATTTTTACCTGCACGAGGATCTGTGTCGCAAACATGCACCTTAGGACATGTATTAGGCTGTGTTTGTACTATACATAGCATTTCTTTAACATTGCTCTCGTCATTAACAACTTTATTTTTCCAAATTAAAAAAGTTTGCGAAGACGGAACAAGGCTTGATATGAAATTTTGTAAGGTAGTAAGGGATTAAATAATCCTCATCTAGATAGTAACTGGCCAAGGTAAATACTTTTGAAGACTGAAGGTGGTGTACGATTCAAAATGGAACGGGCCCATACTATAGCAGAAGCGTGAGCAAGGGGCAGCTCAGTTATTATTCCTTGAAGCCAACTGAGCACTAATTATAGGTACATGTAACCCCAGGCAATCTGTTCCCCATTCATAGGTCACATGCCTCGCGTTGTACACAAAGTTTACAGCTTTCTATAGAATTACGGTCAGTAGACAAACTTCAAATGACTAAGGGGCCCTTATGGGGATAAATATTTATAATGTATACTGGTTTTACAACAACTTTAAGATAAAAGTCTGCATTTAGTTAGTGAGATTGAAGTTTTCTCAGGCAAATTTAGATTTTATTTCGACAAGCCAGACAGGCTTTTCACTTAAAATATAGGAGGGGCCCGATCTGAAATTGGAGGGGCCCCCGGCGTAGCTCTATCAGATTTTTTGAACACTGCTGCTTGTAGTAATGCCCTTTGATCTTAAAGTTTATCTCATGCAAGGACATACATCTGCGCATTATGCGACGGCAGATCAATGTCTATGTTGTTTGCATTTGGACCCAGATTATACACAAGTCTATGTTGCTTGCATTTGGACCCAGATTATACACAAGTATATATGGTAGATTATAGGCATTAAGTTAATAATGCCAGAGATAAAAGAAATGAATACCTCATGTCAGTGTGTTGAAAAAAGATGAGCATTCATGAGTATTGTTTGGTTTAAGATTCATCTTGAGGGGTTGGTAGTATTGACTTTGATTACTTAATCAGATAATGAGTAGCTAAGACCTGTGGATTTGTGTGGTCTCTTATAGAAAAAGGTCACCTACCACTTAACTATGGATTATATGGAGATAATTTGGGCACCCAGCTGTAGGTATCCCATTGGCCAATTTAATGATTAAATGCTTGTTGCTGGAAAAAAATTTAAATTTCATTTAAATGTTGAACATTATCATTTTTTAATAATATTTTTTGGTTGCCTGACTGGGCTTTCATATTGGGAAAAATGTTTGTCCAGTATGAACTTCTGGTTGTACCAGCTTTCCAGGCAATGGAGTTTTTCTACCCCAGCAAACTGTATCATAAGCTGTTACATGAATTGATGACTCTGACATTCTTTAATTATAAGCAGAAAAAAAGAAGTGCGTAGAGTCAAGAAAGTAACAAAACCTTTATTTTTACTGAAATAATATGCCAATGGACTTGCATGGAGATGTATTAACAAAAGAACAAAAACACAACTTTTTTGTATATGTTCCTAATGGTTTCATAAGAAAAATATGGTGTATGTCCAGCATCATCAATTTGTTAAATTGATTTAGATGAATAGATGTTTTAATATTGTTAAAGTACAAAAAAAATAATTACTGTGTAACTAATAATCCCTCAATCTTCTATTAACGATGCTTTTGATGTTTGGTTTATGTGTCAGTTTTAAAGAAGCAGTTTCATTTTTGTATTTCAGAGCTTTTGAGAGGTGATGGAACAGAGATAAAAATTGGAGATAGAATTGAAAGTGAGGGATACTATGGTACAGTTTTGTACATGGGACCAGTAGCAGGAACAACAGGTAATTTCAAAAGAATTGTCAAAATCAGTCACTTTGAATAGTGTATTCATCCACATCATTAGCTGACAAACTTTTGCTTCCCTATTTCAATCCATTATTTGATGAAATGTTATAACTTTTTCAAAACCCCAGTAAAGGCCTCCATAATTTTCTTGTATTATAAACAACTGTGTTTCATAACCTTTTCTTCTCTCTAAATGTTCCTTTTGTATTCCTATATATGTGTTTAGTATTTCATGTTTCATCTGATAGGTTGGGAATGAGCAGTGTAATCTCCAGGCTGCACCCATGCACCTTTTTTATCCCATTAAATTTGAAAGGGTGCATGTAGACACCAGCAGTATATTGTAAAAGACACAAAAAAACAACTGTCTATATTATTTGCAAGCTTGTGCTCTGTATGCCGACTACTGTAGTATCATTTATTTTCGTGGGGCTCAATTTTCGTGGTTTTGTAAAAAAAGACATTTTCGTGGGTACTTATATTCGTGGTTTTGCCTTTCAAAGTTTGCATATTAGAAAGTGTTTAATTTTGTGGTTTAACCGCTACAAATACCCAAAATAAAGAATACAAAAGAATAAAACTCTGCCGACGCAAACGGTGGTCACTTGAATGTTTATAACAGTACTTTCACATGTATGAGCACAAATCAAAAACCTGACAAGTTCAATACTGACACTGTGTTTTTGTCCAAGTGAATAACATCAATGGAAGCCGACGCAGCCAACAACACTAAAACAATACTACCGCCTCTATGATCACAAATAACACACATGTCAAGGTCAATCACTTACACCGTGTTTTCGTCTGAGTGCTCAACATCAAAGGAAGCCGACGCAGATTACAGCACTAAGTTAATCGGTTATTAAAGTAACCTGTATGATCTCTAACTTAAACCACTATCCTAAAGGGAACAAAACATGTGACACAGCTGCCCTTTGCTCAATGCAATCAGCAGACAGTGGCAATATTTGATGTGTCTAGAGCCCATCAATGTGAGAAGATGCTAACTAAATTGAAAGACAGTGGAATCGTGCGTTGGTTTGTGCCTGTCTCATGTACAGACCAACTCAACCACTAGACTTGACAATAAATAAAGAGTACAAAGAATAATTAAAATCACACTTGCACAGCTGGTATTCTAAAGAGGTAATGGAGGCCATCACGAAAAAACGAAGATGCTACTGGTGACGATCACTGATTGCAACCTCATTAATCAAGCCAATTCGGGCTGAATGGATAATTGCAGCACACGCGACAATGAGTGAAAGATGTGACCTAATTATCAGTGGTTTGGAGAAAGCTGGACTTTTTTAATTATGCAATTTGGGGATTATTTACCTGACAAGCATTTGTGTGTACATTGAGACTTGATTGACACGATGTTGATACAGTGGCTTTGTCGGAAAATCAGTGAAGTGTGAGCTTTAATACTCTGCTGTAATTAGTGTATATATGTAGTGTTTCATTAATAATAGTGCTTCAAGCAATAGTTCTAGTATTTTACAGGCTTGTTGTTCTTTTGGATTAAAAATGCATGGATAAAATGAAATGTGGTTTCAGGAGGATTTAAATTGTGTACATTGAGACTTGATTGACACGATGTTGAATCAGTGGCTTTGTCCGAAAATCAGTGAAGTGTGAGCTTTAATACTCTGCTGTAATTAATGTATATATGTAGTGTTTCATTAATAATAGTGCTTTGAGCAATAGTTCTAGTATTTTACATGCTTGTTGTTCTTTTGAATTAAAAATGCATGGATAAAATGAAATGTGGTTTCAGGAGGATTTAAATTGTTCAACAACAGTTGTACTCGAGTGAAGGATCGATTTGAACAAGTATTTAATTTAATTTTCATATACTATTATTTTTTATTATTCTTTCTTTCATTTTCAACATTACTAGTGTTTGAATACCTTATGCTTTCTCTCATTTCTCTCTATCCTTACTTATCTTATCGACACGTGTGCATTGAAACAATATAAAATGCTTTATAATTCTTTTTTCAAAGGTTTAAAATAAAACAAACACGTGTAAAAGCTAATATTTTATTTCCAATTTTACAGTATTGACATTGATTTATGAAATACTAGTAGGTTCCTTAATATCTAGGAACGACACACAGTAAGAAAATAAATGAGCTGGGGGGGGGGAGGCAGTCATCATCATACGTGGCTAATTTTTCGTTGAGTATTTAAATTCGTGGTTCGGGGCAACAACGAAAACCACGAAAATTGGTCCCCCACGAAAATTGATGATACTACAGTATTAGGCAAGACCCTGAAGTCACCAAGAAGCTTTATTATAACACCAGAACTATGCAGTAAGCTAGTTCTTACTGATCAAGATTAACACATTTTAAGATACCTCTAAGTGAGCATATCATAAGGAATTAAAGGATCACTGACTTTGTCCCACTGAATACTTGGGTCAGTGAAGGTGATAACAACTGATGGTGTGATATAAATGCAATTGCCATGTATTTCATGGCTATGGGAAATGACTGAACTGAAATTTATGTCAATAATGGAGGCATTACCTCAGCATTTGATACAGATGGTGGGAGTGATAGCTCGGCCATTCAAGTGTAAATAAAAATGTTGGCTCAAAGATGAGTTATATGTGGGTACTAAGTTATTCCAATTCTTACCTGTCGACATCTTGAATAAGAACATCAGAACATATCACAAGAATTAGAATGAAAGAGAAATACAGGTATGAAATAAATTTATTTGAAAGGAATTTAATGTAAATATTCATAATTGTAGTTCTGTGAGAAGGATTGTTCATAGTAAATGATGAAACAAAATGGAGGACCCCGAACGTGAGAAGGGTCCCATATATTTAGACCTTTGCTTGGAAAGCTGGATAAAACACTGAATGGATATTGTATTGGCTCATGTATAACATGCAGCAACTGCAAACAGCATAGACCCAGATTTACCATCACTTCAGACAGCACTGACCCAGATTTACCATCATTGCAAACAGCATAGACCCAGATTTACCATCACTGCAAGCAACATAGACCCAGTGCTTGCATAGACCCAGATTGACCATATCTGCAAACAGAATAGACCTAGATTTACCCATACTGCAAACAGCTTAGACCCAGATTTACCATCATTGCAAGCAGCATAGACCCAGATTTACCATCACTGCAAACAGCATATACCCCGATTTGTCATGAATGCAAACAGCATAGACCCAGATTTACCATCACTGCAAACAGCATAGACCCAGATTTGCCATAACTGCAGACAGCATAGGCACAGATTTCCAATTACTGCAAACAACATAGATCAGGATTAACCATTGCATAATGTGTTGACAGATCTTGGTATGCACTGTCTGAACTAATTATTCCCTAGCTTTTTCAAAAAGGCTAACAGAAATTGGAATACCATATGCCTGTCCAGCACTACATCTCTCTGTCTATTACCTTGTCTTCTACTAAACTTCTGGGTGGAAATTCATGAAACTTTGTGGTTTCTTCTTCAAATATGTTACCTGATCATAATACCTTAGGAGAACTACTAGTATCTCGCAAATCCAGCCCTCCCAAGCTAAAACTTTTTAGCTAAAAAGCTAAAAGTTATCTGCCCACCTAGGTGGCAGTTAGATAAAGTGATCTCCCCTTGATACAGGGATTTACGCCAAATCCTGTGAATACTTCAGTTACTACTTCCGCTCATGCCGAGTTGCACGTTCTCTACAGACAGAGAGGTCTCGCAATCCACATATAAGTATTCTGGAAGTTTTCTACCCTAAAGCAAGTTGGAGGAGCTTCTCTCTGCAGGGAAGTATACTCCATCTATATATTTGCAACTTTTATTTCTTTCTTTGATGACAGAATTCTGTCTTTTTCATTACTAAACCATCCGTACCCACCTAGGCACCCTTGGTATGTACCTGCATATGTTGCTAGTGCATCCCTCACATTGATATACCGTATTTATCGTATATATTGGGACAGGATAAAATAAATGATTTTTTTTCCTGTCCCATAACTTATGGTTAAACTTTTTTTCAACTAGATCATATGTCCCAAAACTTCAGAACCAAAACAAATTGTGTTGAATTTGCCCCCCCCCCCCCAGCACTTCATGTTAAAATAAGGTAGTTAAATTAAACGTTTATTTGATAATAAACTGAAAGAAACTAACCTTGTACTGTTCTCATTTATTCCTCTTTTTTGTTCTTCATAAGCAATTTATGTATAAAAGACACAAACGTATCCACTAACACATTGTCTGGTAATGTAGAGTACTGGTCGTGTGTAGCGCTTATGTCAGGTAACAACATTGACACATTATTTTATTGACGTGAATATAGACACACCAATCATGTTTGGTTGTCCTCAGAAGTTTGAATATCGGTATATTATCAAACTTAAAATTGAATCCAGTAAAATCACAAACAATAGAAAGAGAGAGACAGAAATAACAACCGATTGCTTGAAGGCACCAGCAGTTCACGCATGATCCGGTGTATGGTGCAAAAATAACCAAGAGTGTATTATATCCAGGTTAACAATATAACAACATTTCACAAATAAAAATCATTATTAGGAAATACATTCACCGTGAGAGCAAATGACAATATTTTCGCTAGCATGAGATACAGAACGTATTCTTAAAGACAATTAATGCCATGTATATTATTTACTCTGCAGACATCAATGCCTGTTTGTATCAGTTACAATTACAGATGGCAAACAACAGAAGACCGGGTGGTGAATAAACACAGCTGGTAGCGAGCAATAAACTCATTGTTTCAACTTACCAGTAGGATTTCAAATACAAAGTTTATTTTATTACAAAGCAAGCAGACGCTGGAAGCCAACTTTGGATTATTTTAAGTGTGCAGATTTTTTATATACAAAGTTGGCAGACCAAGGGAAGCCGGCTTTGGTTTCTTTTAGTAGTATTCACAGGAATTTTGAAAATAAATTGAAACAGTGGAACAGTCAGGGTCTGTAAGTGACACTTTGAGCATACATTGTGACATGTACTGGTATTAAAGGATTTGCCACAACTGAACAGGCGTCAATTGTGCGGCATGATCACAGGAAGTTCAAATAAATTCTGTCAGCTGAATATAGGACTCTACTTGGCACTGAACAAGGATCAACTCGGCGGCTCGATCAAAGGGTTGGGAAAACAAAGTGAGGCTGCCTTTTCAAGCTAAGGGATTTGCACTGGCAGATAACTGAGGAAATATTACTTGGGAATTAGATCTGGCTTATGAAAAAGGCAAATATAAATCAACTCAAAACTTTTATTGCATCAAACAGTGTTTATACAGCAAAACAAAATATAATACAAGTACGGGTTGCTCCGACTTGCATGTATTTTTTACGTAGTGCAAACATCTAGTCTCCTATATTGCCCATTGATTTATCAAATTTTGTTCTTCAAAAGTTTGCAGATAAGAAGACAAGTGTAAACATACAACACTGACAGCGGTTTTTATTTTATTTATTTAATAAAATATAAGTTCGAGTGCATTTTTTTACCATCGATATTATGATTTAAAAGGTGTCCCAAAACTTACGACTCGAAAAAAATGATCTGTCCCAGAACTTACAGTGCAAAAAAAAATTACTTTAAAAATTAATTTATGGTGTCCCAACATATATGGTGTCCCAACATATACAGTAAATACGGTAGCTGTTTGTAATATAGAAAACATTTAATATTGCTGTATAATTTCCATGATGGCCGGATACATACAGGTAAGTTTTCTTTACTAATCTAGTCTTAGCATCCATTTCATAGTTATATATGTGATGCTTTACTGATTTTCCTGTATAGGCTGTCATTTGACCTTTCCTACAGGTAACATTGTATTACAATTAATATTACCGGTATAGCATCCACTTCGTAAATATCAATAGTGATGCTTCAGTGCATTTTTTGTGCACTCTCTGAATTCATAAAACAGGACACGTACCAGGCTACACCTGTATATATTGTCTGCTCTGCTTTGTCTTACAGATTTAAATCATGGACAAGACCAAGTGTAAACTTTGTAAACATTGGAACATGTGACTGACAACCACTCTACATGTGTTGTTGGCTCTGGTTGCCAATCTACGAATACATGTCAGACTTGCACATCGTGGACCGAAGTCAATGGGCTGCAGCACTAAAGAGGAAGGCGCAGAAGTGTGGTGAATGATTTGCTTCTTGACGGGTATCCCACTACACATGGTTCATAAACCACAAAGCGATCCAAGCTATCACGGCCACAGCTCTGACTCCTCCCTCACTGATGCATCATGATAAATCTTTCTCGGCAGAATCAGTAGGCCATTCACTGCCTGGGCTCGACACTCAATCACCTTTATCACCCGCCATTGGGTGAGATCGAGATCAAAACAAACCACCTCAGTTATTGTCTCGCACTTCAGGTGTATAGACTGGTTACATGGATCAAATATCCCATACCCCATCCCAACTTAACAAACTGGACAACGTTATGCCACAACCAGACTCTGCCATATGGCTCTGATCACAACAGGTCACCACCACAGTTGATAGTACATTGTAAGCAAGCCTACTCAGATATTATCTTGCACATCAGCTGTACGGACTGGTTTTGTGGATCAAATATCCCCTAACCCGTCTCAACACAATAACGGGACAGTGTCATACAAGATAAAGTGGCACTGTTCCGTCACAACCAGAGATATTTGTGTTTCTTTATCCACTTCCTGGTATTTTTGCATAGCTTCCTGATGCTTAAGATATTCTCGTGAATAATCTTTATTGAGCGCTGTAAAATTACATTCGAGTTCTCCTTCAGGATATTGTCTGCAGTTGGCTCTGACAGCAGTGCAAGTCAGTCCCATGTTGTCAAATATCTGGCTGCTCCATACTTCTCAGATTGCAACAGGTCACCACCACAGTCGAATTTACCATTTAAGCCAAAAGGCGGAAGGTCTTTGTCCAGTTTGCCTACTCTACATCACAAGGCACTCTCATGGATCAACCACAGGTCACTCAATGCACCCGGTGCTCAGTACACATAGGATATGGATTCACTGTGTTCTCATGCCTTTGCCACTCAAAGGGAGCACTCGCTTAGTGATCATTTAGAGATATTTCCTTATTTGCTCAAGCAACCACAACGGCAAGCGTTTCATCCCAAGCCAGAGTTGTTGAATCTGCACGTCTGGATCATATTAAACAAGCCCTCAAGAACAAACAGTTCTCTCATCAGGTGGTGAAGAGAGTCATTCGATCGAGACAACCCTCCACTTTGAAAGGGTACAAGGGAAATGGAAAATTTTCGCACATTGGTGTGAGCGCTAACACATTGCACCACTGAATGCATCAGTACCTCAAATAGCTAATTTCCTACTATGGCTCTTTGATGAGAAACAGTTAGTGCCAATCGCAATCAGGGCTACTGTTACACAATCTCAGACATGCATCATCGTGGAAGAGAGGATGTCTGACAAAACAAAGACCTATCTGATCTGCTGTGAATTTCGAGTTCACATGTCCAAAGGCTTTGGCTCTGTATCCAATGTGGAATCTATCATGGGTGCTAACCTGGCTGAATAAGACACTGTTTGAACTGCTCTTGAGGGCTTCATTGGTTCACCTTTCATATAAGACCTGCTGCCTACTCTTACTAGCGACAGCAGGCAGAATCACCGAAATACATACTCTGCATTTGAGCGAAACTGTTCCCTTACTGGCATTATCAGTGCCGTGGGATGGAGGTCAGAGGCCACTTCTCCAGCCTTTATCTCAGAGATTTTTCATCCCAAAAGGTTCAGCTCAACCTGGTAGGATCTATAGCCATGGCGCAACAGGTTACCATCCTTGGTTGTTCAACAGCTTCATAAGGACGGGGCTTCATGACTTCACTGGATTTGCAGGAGGGAAAAATTTTCCCTTTTGAAGCCGCTCCATGACAGATGGAATCTATTCTCCAATCAGGTTATCTAGAAGCTGTCTCACATACCTTAGGGGACTGGAGATGACCTCTATGGGGTAAGGGGATGTAACTCCCTCCACTGCTTTACCTATTCTCCTAAGGTATTATGATCGGGTAATGTATTTGAAGAAGAAACCAATTTTTTATAGTAAAATATGTTTCTTCAGTAATACTTACCCGATCATAATACACATATACCTTCCCAGCCTCTCTGCATTTACATCCATATAGAGAGCATGCCTTGTGCTCCAGTAGTAACTGAAGTATTCACGGGATTTGGTGCCAATCCCTGTATCAAGGGGAGATCACTAACTGCCACCTAGTGGGCAGATAACTTTGAACTTTTTTGCTAAAAAGTTTTAGCTTGGGAGGGCTGGATTTGAGAGGTAGTAGTAGTTCTCCTAAGGTATTATTATCATGTAAGTATTATTGAAGAAACATATTTACTAGAAAAAATTGATTTTCTTGCCTCTTTGCGACCATTTGCAAGAGGGGTTTTATCTTTGGCTCTTCCCCCAGATGTGCCTGGGAGCAGGTCAAAGGTCAAATGTTCAAAAATGTCAGTTACAATGACATTTTTGGGCTATACTTCATATATGCAGCCTTAGCTGGAAGATGCATCATATACAGGTCTTTCTCATTATACCCATCTTCATTATAATGCAATTCTGCTATGGACCCTGTGAGCAAATTAAATCATTGTACTTGAATTGGTCTATAAAATATATGACAATATGATTTGAATTGGTCTATCAAATGTATGACAATGTGGGTTGAATTGGTCTATCAAATGTATGACAATGTGGGTTGAATTGGTCTATAAAATATATGACAATATGAGTTGAATTGGTCTATCAAATGTATGACAATGTGGGTTGAATTGGTCTATCAAATGTATGACAATGTGGGTTGAATTGGTCTATCAAATGTATGACAATGTGGGTTGAATTGGTCTATCAAATGTATGGCAATGTGGGTTGAATTGGTCTATCAAATGTATGACAATATGGGTTGAATTGGTCTATCAAATGTATGACAATGTGGGTGGAATTGGTCTATCAAATGTATGGCAATGTGGGTTGAATTGGTCTATCAAATGTATGACAATGTGGGTTGAATTGGTCTATCAAATGTGTGACAATGTGGGTTGAATTGGTCTATCAAATGTATGACAATGTGGGTTGAATTGGTCTATCAAATGTATGACAATATGGGTTGAATTGGTCTATCAAATGTATGACAATGTGGGTTGAATTGGTCTATCAAATGTATGACAACGTGGGTTGAATTGGTCTATCAAATGTATGACAATGTGGGTTGAATTGGTCTATCAAATGTATGACAATGTGGGTTGAATTGGTCTATCAAATGTATGACAATGTGGGTTGAATTGGTCTATCAAATGTATGATAATATGGGTTGAATTGGTCTATCAAATGTATGACAATGTGGGTTGAATTGGTCTATCAAATGTATGACAATATGGGTTGAATTGGTCTATCAAATGTATGACAATGTGGGTTGAATTGGTCTATCAAATGTATGACAATATGGGTTGAATTGGTCTATCAAATGTATGACAATATGGATTGAAAGAAAATAACATGAAGCTTAGTATTATATCTTTATTTCCTTTTTAAAATGTTCTTATTTGACAAAAATGCACAAATACCATGATGTGGAGAAATATATTTAATTTTTAATTTGCATAAACTAAAAATGATTACTGTATGTTTGACTTAACCACCCCACCCCACCAAGATAAGATAAGAAGGGAGCGCTATATATGACAAATTTTACATTATAACCCTATGAACTGGCCTGGAGTTGGGAGTGAGTAAAAATGGGGGTTGGGGTTGGAATATGCAGTTAAAAAATGGGGGATATACAATGGCAAGCAAACAATTGCATTGAATAGTGTGTTGTACATCTGCCAGCATGTGATGTAATGTCAGATTCAGGTCTATGCTCTTCATCATTCTCAAAGGTATAATAAACACCTTGATGGTTAAGACTTGGTTCAGTATCATAAACTGTGATGACACTATTTAAAATTTAAAAATCCAATTAGTGTTCCAAACCTGAAGTAAAATAACCAGTTAATTAAAATGCTACCTGGAGCTATAGATTTCTTGTTTTTTGCTTAATTACTTAATTCTTTTATAAATAAGAACTGACATGAATAGTTTTCAGAAAGTCTAAAATAAAAATTGAAGAGGCAAAATTTTTAAACTTTGTTTTTTGTAGCTGTTGTTTTTTTTGTTGCTTTGTTTTGATTTGTTATTAGCTCACCTGGCCATAAGGCTAAGTGAACTTATGGTGTTTTCCTTTGTCTTTCATGCATTGTGTATCACCCATTGACAATTACTATTTGCAACTTCTTCTCAAAAACTGCTTGACCAATTTGTGCATAATTTTACAGGTTGGATTCTAGCATAATGGCGTTTAAGATTTCTTCAGTCAGTGCCAATCCACTGTCCAATATTGCTGCCACATTACTAAAGATAGAAAAAAAACAACACTACTTCTCAAAAATCGCTCAATAGAATTTGCCCAAATTTTACAGACAGCATGATGGCATAAAGGTCTTTCAAATTAATTTAATGATGCCAATCCACCACCAAATAAGGCCACATTTACTAAAAATAGAAAAAAACTTTAAATGACTTCTTTTAAAACTCTGGTGAACAGAATTTGACAGAATTTGAAAGATAGCATTCTAGCTTAAAGGGCTATAAAATTTATACAAATGATGCTGATCCACCATCAATTATGGTCATCCTTACTAAAACTTAACAAATCTTCAAATGACTTCTAAAAAACCACTCAACAAAATGTGACCAAATTGTACACAGAGCATCCTGGCATAAAGGGCTTTCAAAATTGTCAAACAATGCTGATCGACCATCAGATATGGCTGCTGTTACGAAAAAAAAGACAAATCTTTAAATGACTTCTTCTAAAAAATTGCTCAACAGTATTGGCCAAATGTAACGCAAGCATTCTTGGATGAAGGGCTTTCAAGTTTGAACAAATAATGCTGATTTAATACCAAATATGGCTACCATTACTAACAATAGAAAAACCTTTAAACAGCAACCTATCAGAAACCTCAGAATTTAATCAAATTCAACAGATACCGTCCTGCCCTAAAGGGCTTTAAAATTTTTATAAATGATGCTGATCTTTCATCAGATATGGCAGTCATTGCTAAAATTAGACAAACCTTTAAAGTTTTCTTTAAAAAAAACAAAACAACACCATCAAACCAAATTTGATAAAAAGTATCATGTCATTAAGAACTTTTCGTTAGATACAAATTATGCCAATCTGCCATAAAATATGGCCACTATTATAAAAAAAATGTAAAAACCTTGAAACAACTCTCAAAAACCACTCAAAAGAATCTGACCAAACTTGACAGAAAGCACCGTGGCATGAAGGGCCTTCAAATTTGTACCAGTGATGCCAATCCACCATCATATTTGGGCACCATTACTAAAAATTAGAAAAACATAAAAACAACTTATCTCAAGAAAGCCACTCAACAGAATTTGAGCAACTTTGACAGAAATCATCCTTGCACAGAAAGGCCTTTCAATACTGGATACAAATTATGCTGATGTGCCATCATATATGGATGAAGATACAAAAAAATAGAGAAACCTCAAAACAGTTGTTTTCTTAACATGTTTGATCAACAGCATTGTAAGACATTTTTACAGAAAGCATCCTACTAACTCAGATTTCTTGGCCAACTGCTCATGAATCTGGCTATTAGATAGATGTCAACCAGTGAGCAATCTCAGGCCCACTTGGGCCTCTTGTTTATCCCTAGTTTTGGAAGAGCTTAAATGATCACAAAGTGATATTTGTGTGAATATTTTTTTCCAGGTGTATGGCTTGGAGTAGAATGGGACGATTCAAACAGAGGAAAACATGATGGATCACACCAAGGGCAAAGATACTTTCAAACAAGGTAGACAAAAGACTGAATAATTCATTTGCTATTTTCTGGATCTCATATAATAGTTAAACATAGCTCAGGAAATTGTATATTGATTGCAAAATGTTGCACATCTGTGAATGTGACATCTTATCTGAATGGTCAAATCTAATAATAAACAGCAGTAACATCAACAAATCAAATATGGGAAATGTTGATAACATGGTTAAATGACGATTCTCAGAATTACATAAAGCAACAGATAATGGCATGTTCAACATGGCTTCCATAAAATGTTCTAAAAGGTATAAAAATGTTGTTTTTGATGATATGATGATGTAACCAATGGATTTACTTACACAAATATTAATTTTTCCAGGTCTGTTGTTGCATTTGGTTGTAAAACTCAATTTATGTTTAATTTTAAAACTACAATTAACATTGTCAAATCATCAATGTCAAATCATCAAATACAAGACTGTTATCCCTCTCATTTCAAAGGTGCTAGAACAGCATGAATTTCCAACTTAATAATTCAATATCCTGAAATTGATCCCCCAAAGCCAAGATTTAAAAAAAAATTGTGCCTACATCCAAATTTGTTTTCATTGCTTAAATTGAAATTCTGGACTAGAAACTGAAAATGTTACTTGCCTTGCAAAATTGTATTTTGTCTGAGGCTCCTGGACAAAATTTTATTTCAGCCCAGCTAACAGCTTACTAAGTTTCATTATCATTATCATCATCATTACTGCTGTCTTTGGTGTCATCATCATCATCACCATTGCCATTGATGCCATCATGGTCATCATCATTTTGATCAATGTAAACATATTTGCAGAAGTATATTATTGAATATTAAAAATGTGCCCATATTTTATTTAGCCAACCCACATCAGGATCTTTCATCCGACCAAATAAAGCCAAGGCAGGGATAAACTGTTTGGAAGCCATCACTAGCAGATATGGAAAGACAGAAGATGAAAACGCAGGTGTGATCACTGAAGATTTATATGTTTTAAGTGCCAGCAAGAAACAGACTGTTGTTAAAATGGTTGGAGCAAAAAAGACAAATGAGAAACAAAGGTATGAGGACTTCAGGAATAATAATAATTATCAGAACAGGAAAACAAAATATTTCTTGTCTCAAAACTTACAAATTCCAAAGCAGGGACATGGGAGTTCTGCCCCCAAATCTTATTGGATCTGATAAACTATCATCACACTCCCACCCACCCCAGCAATATACCTCGGTAAAAGAAGGTATTATCAACAAAAATAAAATGAATAAATATAGTGGAACTTCAAAAAGTAAAAGTACTGCAGGCCTATACTTTGGTTTGAGTTTTTGGTAGTTTTGAGTTATCAGTGGTAGCAGACATGAGAAAATGTTACACAGAGACTGAGCAATTCTTCAAGTGGTCTCAAGTATTTAAGTGATTGATGTTACAGGATGTCTGTTTTTGTAAATTAACGCTTACTGCACAGCTTGAAATGGCGTGATCACTACATTATGACATCATCGATATGATGTCACATGTTACTTAAGTGTATCATAGTGCCATGGATGTAAAGTGACGAGGTTGTGACTTCTGTAATGAAAAAGAACAATAATTATACAATTTGAATAATTGTAATCACAGTCATATGAAAAAAAATGATAAAGTGAACATAAATTATTCAAAACCATGGGAAATCATTTGTGATTTATGACATGCAGGTTTTTTGTTGTGGAAAACCATTGTGGTCTCAGTCTTTGTGTCATACTGAAAAAATGCACTCACCAACATATATTTTTCTTTGTGTATTTGATAAAAGAGTAAGCAATCTTCAGCTTGTGCAAATTTGGTGAATTTTTAAACACTCATTCAGCTATTATTTTGTGGACAATTAGTGACGCCGTGCTTTACTGGTATTTTTCTATATAATCACCGATACTTGGGGATAGATATTCAACTATGAGTAGCATAAAAATAAAACACAACAGCCTCAAATATGTAGGTGATTTTGGATTGATTGGACCCAATGCTATCTAAAAATATCCATTTTTCAAAAAGTTAAATACTCAAACATAAGCAATCATCCTTAAAATATCAGTTAAACTGTACCTTTATTTTCTGTTAGCTCACCTGACCATAAGGTGAATTTATATCATGGCCCTATATCTGTGATCTGTCCATTGTCAATCCATCAACAATTGTTTGGTATCACTCCTTAGGCCATATTTCTGATCTAATTTTGATCAAACTTGGAATATGGGCTTTTATCATCAAGATCTCGGACAAGTTCGATAAAGAGTGAGATCCATGCATATTAATGAGGTGATCTTGCATCTCATTGGCAGAGCTTGTCTGGAGGTCATATTTCTGATCTGATTTTGATCAAACTTGGAATATGGACTTATATCACCATGAACTTAGACACATTTGATAATTAGCGAGATCCATGCATACTAATGAGGTTATCTTGCATCTGATTGGCTGAGCTTTTTACCATTAATTGGGTCGTATTTCTGATCTGATTTTTATCTAACTTGGAATATGGGTTTATATTACTATGGTCTTGGTCAAATTTGATATTGAATGAGATTGATATGGTGAGAGAGGCAGCGATGCAGGACCTGGTCTTTGTTCTCAAGCCCTACTTGAAGCACACTGAGAGGAGTCGTGGGACCCAACAATATTTCTTTCTTCCGGTGAAGGCTGGAAGATGATATAACCCCTCGAGTCCTAGCATCAATCCTTAAATGGTTAATATGCTTGGCATATTCTGAGATATCAAAAGATCATATACACGTCATGAAGATCTTGGCTTATGAGATTTGAGTAATTTCTGCAATCCTCACATTTGAATGTAAAGTCTTGATCCAAGACATAATAAAAGCTCTTGGCTGGTATGTGCAGTCGGCCTTTTCAAACTTTTATCTGTGTGCTCTAGCTTTGCTGAGATGAGAAATGAACCTAATGGGATATGTGGCAGTTGCCCATATGACCACCTGACCGGTTTGATATCAGCACAACCTCCTCATAAGTGTGGGTTCAGTGCTTTCGCTGGATTCACCATGGTACTTTTTAGTTTGGCAAGGAAAAGTCTCTTTTTTTTTCTTATCTGGGTACTGTCATCATAGGTTCCATGACTGTCGGTTGTGCCGTCCTCATAGAACAGTTTATCCTTCACATAGGAAATTCAGCCATTCTTTCCCCAAAGGGTTTTTGGTGGTAAAGATAGGATACTCTTGCATTTCCTCCTCCCATTACCTATTCTCCTAATATTGATGTGAGTGGGAAATGTATTTGAGATAGAAAGCACATTTTTTTTAAAAATTATGTTTCTCCAAGAATACTTACCCGATCACATTACTATTAAACCCTCCATCCCCTCCCCACAAATCTCCCCACAAATGCGAACATCCTTGTTGATGTATTGCTCAGCTTAAGCTGGTAAAATTCCAGTTGATGGGTAGCCACCTAGCGGTGGCAAGGGGAGGTATTTGGTAAGAGTTTTTTCCCATGGTCTATATGTTATATAGATGGGAAAGACAGAATTTTCATCTTCACAGGATTGCTGGATTCAGGACGTAGCAGAGTTTATTTCCTAATGTTAATGTGATTGGGTAAATATTCTCAGAGAAACAAAATTTATTTAAAAATTTATTTTCCATGCATTTTTAGGGAGAATGGTTGGGGTTTTTTTCATATCATTTACACAATAACACTTATAATCATGTAAGCAATGACCTAATTTAACCACAAAGAAACATCATGAAACTCCATCATCATGATTCCTTTGAATGTTAAAGCTGATCATGGAAAATTCAGGCTACAATTCCCTTACACTAACCTTATTCGACACATTTTCTGTATAAATTTCTTCTAGATGCTTTTTCCACATCTGTAATTCACAGGACAACTTGCAACGAAGTTAAATTACAATAAAATGATGGATAATTACATTGAATTGACAGCATTTTTTCATAGCATGAAACAGGTTTAAAAACTTTTGCTGACCTGAACAATTCTGAGTGACTACTTTGAATAGAAACACTGGGGCTTCTTTGGGAAAAATGCTATGCAGTAGAAGTGATTATAAATCAAGAAAGCTTTCACTAGTTAATTTTATTTGGATAGATGTGACAAAATCATTTTGAACAATGTTAGAAAAGAATAGAAAAGAAATAAATCATACTCGTTAGATGTCAATTGTCATATATAAACAACAGTTTGGTTATATCGGGTGCTCATTGAGCTTGGTCTCACCCCCACTACCTTTGATTGCACAACACTGGTAAACCTGTGTTTATCTGGAGCAATTGAACCTGGTGGGTATGTCTTATTTCTTATTTATATATGTTGGAATTTTTCTGTTGCTTTGTCATATTTTATTTTCAATGTTACATACTGATGCCAATCATGTCCTTGTCATTAAAATTCAAACAATTTAGAGATTTTTTTTTTTTACATGGAGTGGCCATGGCCACTTTATTCACCTCATTTCAGTTGTCCCTTTTATGCCCCACTATGATAGTGGTAGGGTATATAGTGCTACCCTTGTCTATTCATCCACTTGTCTGTATGCCCATCACACCTTAGTTAAGTTTTGCATTTGGGTCAGTTTTCAGGTATTATAGTGGTGCATCCATGTTCCTTGAACACATTTCAAATTTCTTAATGTGTTTTATTGTGCCACATAAGTGGGTGAAAATTAACTAATGTATTGGATCTCATTTTTCAGTCAACTAGATTTACTACAGGAAGTTTCCCTGAGGGATATGCTGGTCTATGGAGCAGGCGTTACACCTGAAGAACTGTTACGGACTATGCCCAATATTGAAGACCTGGATTTATCCAAAAATCTTATTCCCTCCTGGAAAGCAGCAGCCTGCATTACAGAGCAGCTAAAAGATTTAAAAATTTTAAATGTCAGGTTAGTTTAAAATGAACTTTACTTATTTGTCTATTGTCCATGGTCTGTCTGTCCATTAGCACAAGTTTGTTATCGCTACTTCTAAACTACTTCAGGGATTGCTATGAAGCTCTACACACACATTCATTCCATGGTCTAGTTGGTCTTAAATGAAAATGGTGCTGCTTGGATATCCAGTATGGCCACCATAGCAGCCATTTTGAAAATCTTGTTATTGCTACTCCTAATGGAAAATCATATTGACATTGGGTTTTCACTCCAAGACCTTTTATAATGTCTAGTTGGTCCTAAATGAAATGATGCCGCTTGGACATCCAACATGGATGCCACAGTGGCCATCTCGAAAATCTTGTTATTCCTACTCCTCCTTAACAGAAAGACATATTGACCTCGGGGGTTTTCACCGCAAGACTTCTTATTATGACAAGTTGTGGTTAAATGAAAATGATGCCTATCTGACCTCCAATATGGCTGCCATCTTTAAAATCTTATCACTATTCCATCTAAATGGAAAGTCATATCAATATGGGGTATTAACCAGAAGACTTCTTATGAAGTCTAGTTGTTCATAAATGAAAATTGTACCTCTCAGACAGCCAATATGGCCACCACAGTCAATCTATAAGTTGATCAGGAACGTTGTGTCGACTTCTTCCCTATTTTACCAGGCATCTCTTGTGATCTTTCGCCTAGTTGTGAATGCCAGAAATGACCATGCCTGTGAATCAGTACATTGTATTTCCAGGGTCGTCAATAGGGCTGCCCACCACATGATGGCAAATGCCTTAACGGTCTCTTGTAACCTCAACTTGAGAAGAGACACACTCCAGTGATCTTCTCTTTAACCCCAAATATGAGCAATTTCCATGAGCCTGGCCTTTGAACAAATGACTGTATTTGAGACATAGTTGAGTCGTTGATTGGCATGCTCAGTATACTTTCTCCAGCTTTTATTTGCCTGACATGGCCTCGCAAAGGACAGGGCTGAATCATGTTAGGCCACTAGTAGCTTCCCAGACAGTTACCACGCCTGTTCATAACAGCACAACCTCTGTCCTGGGCATGACCTTACAAGTTTTGCTGGATTTTCCTGGGAAACTTTTGAATGTAAGGCAGTGGCCAGGTACAGGATCCCACATGTATATAAACACATATTTTTGAATTTCAGGTTAGGAGTTCATCCTTTCAGCAGAGCAGTCATCATACTCTTAAAGGGTGACGTGGGTAAAGGTTGGATATTCAAGCATTTCTACTCCTGTTAACTCTTCTCCTAATGTTAATGTGATCCGGTAAGGTATTTGACAGAGAAAGGATTTTTTAGTAAATTATATTTCTCCAAAAATACTTACCCAATCACATTACTCTCATTCTCTCCCACCCTTCCCTGCAAATGTGAACATCCTGTTACAGGTTTTGCTCAAGCTTAAACTGGTAAACATTCGGGATATGGTGACCACATAACTGAAGTAAGGGGAGTTAATTCATAAGAGTTACTTCCCTTTTTATGATAGCAAGATTTTTTTTTGAGCTTTCAGGGAGTGCTGGATTTGGAGGTAGCAGAGATTAATTTCCTAATGTTAATGTGATGAGGTAGGTATTTTCATAGAAACATAATTTACCACAAAATTTCCTTTCTGCAGGTTATTTTAGAAGAAATATAAAACTTGATAGCATGTTACGACCTCAAGAATAAGTTACACCAGCATTTGGCAGTTACCTGTACTTTGTGGTGAAAATCAACAGACAGCAGTACAAGTTTCATCATTTTAATGTGCCTTTTTTTTCACATCACCAGTGAAGTTAGGAGGGAATGTAGAATTTTGCCTATTTGCTTGTGTATTTGTTCATTCATTTGTTCATTATACGCTCAATATTTTGGACCCTATCCACCTACACTCATGAAAATTGGCGTGTGGATGCATCTCAAGGAGATTAGTTCAGCCATACCAGTAGTAGGTCATACTAACCAAAATTTGAGTGACTTTTATATTTTCGACTATCTGTTTGTTACACCCACAAAATCTTGGACCCTAATTGACCTGCACTGTAAATTCATATATGGTTGCATCTCAAGGAGACTAACTTAACCATACACTCGCTGTTTCATCCAGATCAATCGGGCTTAAGAAAGAATCATTTATGTGAGACTGCTTTGATCTCCCTAATTGATGAATGGTTTCAAGCACTTGATTAAGGTAGAATAATCGGACCTATTCATGTAGATTTCAGGAAAACTTTTCACATGGTTGATCATGAAATCCTTTTGAGCAAACTGAAAATTTACCAATGTGATGACAACACAATTAAATGTTTTACTTCATACTTAAATGAAAGAATGCAAAGTGCTTACATAAATGAAGTTCTGTCTGAACATGAAATAATTAAGTATGGAGTCCCACAAGGCTCATTTCTTGATCCATTACTGTTACTATTATTATTTATTAAGGACCTAGTTGTTTCATTGAGAAACATAATTTCATCTACAGATCTTGGTGCAGATGACACAACATTATGAGACATCTAAAACTTGAATTATGAATTGGAAATTTCTCTACAGGATGCCCTAAATGAGACAACTGGTACATAAGAAATGGTGTGGTACTTAATACTTGCAGAACTAACATATTACTTATCTCAACACAATAAAAAAAGAACAGATCTGGATTATGATGAACTATGTCTAAAATGGAAGGATATAAATTTACAAATAGTGAGTTATGATAGATTACCTGGTGTTTATGTAGATAATAATCTGCCATGGACAGAACATATCAAATATATCAGTAAAAAGATATATCGCAGAAAGGCAGAGGAAACTGTTTTATATAAGTTACATACAGCCCTGTTTAGATTACTGCAACACATTGTTGGGTAATTGAAATGAAAAAAATATAGCAAAGCTAGCACATCTTCAGAAAAGCATCTGAGCTAATATCAGACCAGTCAAAAATCATGAAAAATGCAACTGATAAATTATTTTAAGTATTACCCATTAAAGATCAAATTAATTTACTATTTACAGTCACTATTTCAGCACAGACAGTCTGGTAACATTTCCCATCTGAGATCCATGTCTACCAAACATTATAAAATTTCCAAACCAAATTAGGAATTATTCGAAAGAAGTTTCCAATACTTAGGAACTTTGCTCTGGAACAGTATATCAGTAAAGATTAGAAATGCCCACTATATCTCTTTCCTTCAGAGATGTGTTTAATAATAAAAAAAAGCACAATATATTGTTAAAAACATATAAATATGTGTTTATATTGATATACATATGGACAATTAATGATGTATGTGTATTTGACTGAAAGAGCACAATTGAAATACATCGGGCAGCATTAAAGGTATTACCAGCCTATATGGTACTAACTGCATATTGCATGTATTCTGACTGTATATGTGTTCATATGTATGGATGAGTGTTCATGTGGGAGAAAGAAAGTGATGATATTGTTGTACATACGTGCCACTGAGCCATTGGGAATGTGTGTGTGTGTGTTACTTTGTTTGAGGGCCTCAGTGTTGATTAGTTCTCCAAATAATTGTGTCTCCCTCTTTAAATAAAGTCATTATTATTATTATTATTATTATTATTATTATTACCAAAATTAGGTCACTGACTTCATTTTCACACTTGAGTGACTTCCATACTCTCACCTATTCATTCATTATACCCTCAAAATCTTGGACTCTATTTCACATACACTCATGAAAAAAAGTATGTGGATGCATCTCGGGGAGAATAACTCAACCATACTACCAAAAGTAGGTAACTTTTACATCATTTTCATGCTTGAGTGACGTGTATTTCTAGCTATCTGTTTGTTACACCCTCAAACGTTTGTACCCTATTTCATTTATACTCATGAAAAGCAGTATGTGGATGCATCTCAAGGAGAATAGTTAGACCACAACAAAATTAGGTCACTTTGGACCCATTTTTTATGCTTGAGTGATTTATGTATTTTTGGCCCTGTTAGTTACACCCTCAAAATCATGAACCCTATTTTACCTACTCATGAAATCAGTGTGTGGATGAATCTCAAGGCGAGTAAACACATAAAACTAGGTCACTGTAACCTAAATTTAAACCATTTGTGTATTACATTCTCAGTATCATTAACCTGATTACATCTAGACTAATCAAACTCTGTTTCAACCCTACACAGTTGAAATTCTGCATGTTGATGCATCTTAATGACTAATACATTTCAGTAGTATTTCCTTCACCCACATGGTGGTTTAGTCATTAGCTTAGACTCACAACCACTGGGTAACAAGTTTGAATCCCATCTAGACCTGCATGGGTCAGCTTTCATGGTGTATCTCTATACAGAGCACTGAACTCCAATTGCCTTTGCATCATGGCATCAATTCTGCATAATAATCTGTATGTTACCTGCTACTTTAAATGTGCTTCTGTTGGTGAAGGGATTTGTGTTTATGAGTAAACACCTTGTTTGCTGTCTATGGTAAAATGAATCACCATTCAAAAAAATTTGATTGCTTTTGGCAATTGAGGCAGTTGGTATCACTAACATAGAATCCTACTGGATTAGACCCATTGCTGCTTTGCATTAAATTGATTTTTAAATACAGTAATTGTTTAACTCTTACTGTGAGGTATATTTTTTAAATCTATCTCTAGAAAATTAAGCTTTTTGAGTAATGAGTCAACACTGATCACATTTTTCATTCTTTTCCAGTGAAAACAAGATGGTTCTTCCTGAAAACCCTGAGAGTCTTACAGCTTCTTTTACAAATGTCAGGACTCTTATATTGAACAAAATGAAATACAGCTGGGAAAATGTGAGTAGATTTAAAATAGTCAGTTCTTTTTTTGCTCTGGATTTGCAAAAAAAATTATATTCTAATCAGTTCTTAAAATCATTGATATTCTTTTCACAGATAAATCCGTTTGTTGGGTCATCATATTCCTGGTTTCCAGCAGATGAAATCTATGGAAATGATGAATTCATAGTATTGCATATTTTCATAACAGTTCTGTTTAATTATTAACAAATATCTATGATCAGGGACATAAAGAGCTTGTAATTATTATTTTTTTTTTGTTAATTACCACATGGTCTGTAATATCTTACACTCCAATTTTTCTTACATTCTGGATCCATACAAAATTGTGTTTATTTTTTGGACTCTAACTTTTCATTCAGAGAATTTTAAGTCATTTTGATACAATTTCAAATTTTTACATATAAGAATCAGCTGAAATAATAATTAATATTTAACCTTAAAATTATTTGTACATCTGAAAAATTTGTTTGAAAAGGTATACAAAATTACAGGCAATTTAATTCCAGGCGGTTCAATCTGTGATCGAAAAATGAAAAAAATGAGATTTTATCAAATAGAAAATTGCTGTTGTGTCATAATTGAAAGTTTCATGGCAATATTAATTCTATAATGAAGTATTCATTGTTGAAAAGCTAAGTCTGATCATAATTGCTTGATTTTGATGTACTTTTGACAGACAATAGAATTTAATTTCAGAATGATAACACCAGCTATAACTTTTTTCCTTTTCATTCCAGATTCTCCAGTGCTGGAAAATATGTCCAAGTTTGGAGCAGTTACATGTGTGTTTTAACAGTATACAACATTTGTCTTCATCAGGGAATCAGCTACAGAAATTAAAATTACTGAATTTAGAGTCAAACAGGTTGAGTAGTTGGGATGAAGTGCTCAAGTTAGGCAGTTTACCATGGTGAGTATCATTAAAATTTACAATGCCTCCATGACATCTCACTGACTGTTAATTGATTCCATCCCAGAAAGCAGCATATTTGAGGAGGTGAAAACTTGGTTCTGTTTATTGTGCTCCAGTTCTGAATGATAAAAGCTAACAAATTTAAGCAAAATTTCAGTAAAGTAATATTGAAGTTCGAAAAGGGAGGAACTATGTGTGCATGTATATGTATGTATGAATGTATATATATATATATATATATATATATATATATATATATATATATATTTTCGATTATAAGTTGAGTCTCCCTTTTTTGGGCATATTCGATTATAAGTTGAACCTCCCTTTTTAGGGCTGCATAAAGCTAATTTCTCTTTGACCCTCCTGTAAGTTGGGGTGTATTTTGCAAGTCAGATCAGTCTGAAGGGGTGACTTGTTGTCAGTGAGTCAGAGTTGCACTTTGGAAAAATAAACAAGCTAAACTGGATGGATGGATGGATGGATAGATAGATAGGAAAAATAAAGAAAAAGTCAGTGTAAAATAAAATTATATTATTGAGTGGAATATGTCACAAATGAATTGACAACTTACGTTTTGTCCATCTTCATATCATAAAATCCATAATACTTGACATTTTAAATCCATTTATGTGATAAATCGATGAATTCTATTATAGGTCACATACCAGTATAAAAATAGTAGTCCAGAAAGATTGGATTCACAATATCCCGTAATATGTTAATTCCTCACATCTTACAAATAAACAATAAAAGTCAAGTCCACACTTTTGTGATTCACAGTATCCTATAAATGTCACTGTCTAATACCATCTGGTACAAAGCCCAAGAATTAAACCTCATTGTTTGAGTGACCAAATAAATTTCTGAAATCCTCCATCATTGTCTAGTCATCATAAATATCGTCTGACTCCTATTCCTTGTCTTTACTGTCATATGCAGGTGCTTATGTGGAGACTGAGGTTGGGCTCTGTAAGTGACACTTTGATCATACAATCTGTGAAATCGTTTAAAGAATGTAACTGAACAAGTGTCAGTTGTGTGGCAAGATCACAGGGAATTCAAATTACCATCCTGAGTTACTTGGCACTGAACAAGTATCAAATTTGCGGCTCGATCAAAGTGTTGTCACATGAGAAAACAAAAAGGATGCTGCCTTTACAAGATCAGGGATTAAGGTCAAACGTGCACAGGGAGTTGTAGGACTCATCTTGGCACTGACCAAGTATCAAATTTGCGGCTCAATCAAAAGGATTGTCAACTTGTAAACAAAGTTAGTGCTGCCTTTACAAACCGAGGGCTTATTGGTCCTCGCACACTGGCAGATAACTTGGGAAATATCACTTGGGAATTACATCTGGCTTGTGGAAAAGGAAAATATAAATTAAATCAAAACTTTTATTGCATCAAACACAAACAGCATTTATACAGCAAAAGACAAAATATAATACAAATACAGGTTGTTCAAACTTGCACAAAAATGGAAGCAGTATACTTATTGGTAAACACCCATGGTAAACAACATTTGATGGACACTTCACTTTGCAGTGGGTAATATTTAATTTACTGGTAATATTTTTTAATTATTAAAATCCAAATAACTGTAGATACAAGTATTGTGTAATGAATACCATAATGAAACAGATAAACAGAGTGTATACCATATATGCATTTCTGAATGGGAATAGTGGCATGAAAACATAAAAATATTTGAAATGACAGTATTTGTAAATACTGCAAACATCTAGAGTTTTCAATATTACCCCAAGATTTATCAAATTTTTTTTATATTGTGATTATAAGATGAACCTTACTCTGCATGAATTGAATTTTCAGTAAAAAAAACATCGACTTATAAGTGAGTATATATGCATATGTATAAGTCAGTTCCAACTGCAAACAAGATGGACCCTGATCTGCCATCACATAATGTGCCAGCAGATCAGTATCTGTTATTTGCTCTTAGACTACTGATTGGCCCTACTTAACAGCATGGACCCAGGTATGCTGGCACATTATGCAATGGCAGATCTGGGTCTCTGTTGTTTGTAGTTGGATCTGACTTATACGCAAGTATATACAGTATTTGAGGAATGGCAGATAAAGGGTAATGTAGAATATGATTAATTTGTAACACATGATGAGTTCTTAATCTTCTTGATGATATGGCAAGTTGAGCCAAGTTTTCATCTCTGCTGCATGAAGCAGGACCTAAAAATACCATGATGACTGGAAGGTCAATATAGACATATACAGTATGATTGGAAGGTCAATATGTATAGGTTATTAACTGAGTATTGAAAATTATTGGACCTGAGGTCATCCGATGCAGAGTGCCTGAGCTTGCAAGGTCAGTTTAACTTTATCTCTCTCTTTCATACTAATAGCAGCAACTAGCGATCATTAGGAGTCCATTTCAGTATTTTTATAAATAATTATTTCTTTTCTTCTTGCAATTTAAGTCTTTGGATGTATTCAGATTCTCCTTATTTAATTAGGATTAAAGATATTTTCTTTGGATGAGAGCTAAATCTATTGTATATACAGAGCAATATCAAACATCATTCTCAGACAGTCGATTCTCTGGCACTGGCATCAGGTTGAAAGGGCTACAATCATTGTTAGGCATAAGATTTATGATGTGGTCAACATTCAACGTTTCTGTTGACATTTTTATTTAGCCATAGCCAGAAGTACTTAAGCGAGTGCAGGCACGTGTTTACCCTGATCTGCTGGTGCAATATGAGATGGCAGATCAGGGTCTCTGTTGTTTGCATTTGGACTCGACTAATACATGAGTATGTATGGTAACCTAAGTAAACTGAAAATTCTGCAAACCTGAAAATGTAACTTTGTCCTGAGTGATTCCAGTCTTGAGAGGTTTCACTGTATATTCACATGATGGAGCATCAAATTTCAACAGACTGGTGTTATTTTTATTTTCAGTTTAGAGGTGCTGACAGTCAGTGATAATCAGCTAGATGACGTCTACTTTCCTGATGCATCTTTTTGTGAAAAATCCAAATTGTTTCGATCCCTGAAGTCTTTAGTTATAACCCATAATAAAGTGTCAAAGGTATGTAGCAGTCTGCAAGACAATATTGATATACAGTGGTCACCCTCTTATGAAATTGACCTCTTCTGCAGTGAAAAGGTGGCTTTTTAAAGGATGACCTATCATTAAGTGGTGGCAGAATGGTACTGTAGATGTTTGCAGTATGTACAAATACTCTCAATTAAAATATTTTTACATTTTCATGCCACTATTCCCATTCAGAAATGCATATATGGTATGCACTGTGTTTATCCATTTCATAACGGTATTCATTACACAATACTTGTATCTACAGTTATTTGGATTTTAATAATTTGAAAACATTACCAGTAAGTTAAATACTACCCACAGCAAAGTGAAGTGTCTGTCAATGTTGTTTACCGTGGGTGTTTTCTAGTAAGTATATTGTTTCCATTTTTGTGCAAGTCCGAACAACATGTATTTGTATTATATTTTGTGTTTTGCTGTATAAATACTGTTTGTCTTTGATGCAATAAAAGCTTTGATTTAATTTATATTTTCCTTTTCCATAAGCCAGATGTAATTCCCAAATGATATTTCCCAAGTTATCTGCCAGTGCACGTGGGCCGATAAGCCCTTGGTTTGTAAATGCAGCACTCACTTTGTTTTCAAGTTGACAGTCCTTTTGATCAGGCTGCGAATTTGATACTTGTTAGTGCCAAATAGAGTTCTACAACTTCCTGTGTGCCTTTGACCTTAATCTTTTAGCTTGTAAAGGCAGCATCCTTTGTTTACCCATGTGACAAACTTTTGATCGAGCCGTGAATTTGATACTTGTTCAGTGCCAAGTAACAGAGGGTGGTTGTTTGAACTCCATGTGATCTTCCCACACAATTGACACCTGTTCAGTTGCATCCGTAATTGATTTCACAGACTGTATGATCAAATTGTCACTTACAAAACCCAAACTCGGTCTCCACATAAGCACCTGCATATGACAGTAAAGACAAGGAATTGGAGTCAGACTATGTTTACAATGACTAGACAATGATGGAGGATTTCAAAAATGTATTTGGTCACTTAGATGATGAGGATGAATTCTTGAGCTTTGTACATGATGACATTAGTTAGTGACATTTATAGGATACTGTGAATCACAAAAGTGTGGACTTGACTTTCATTGTTTTTTTGTAATATGTGTGTAATTAACATATTACAGGATATTGTGAATCGGATCATTCTGGACTACTATTTTTATACCAGTCTTTGACCTGTAATAGACCTATAATATAATTTATGGATTTATCATATAAATGGATTTAAAATGTAAGGCATTATGGATTTCTATGCATTTTATGAAGGTGGACAAAATGTAACTTGTCAATTTATTTGTGACATATTTGACTCAATAATATAATTGTATTTTTCACTGGTTTTGTCTTAATTTTTCCTATCTGTCTATTTATCTATTTATCTGGCATCCAGATTGTCTTGTTTATTTTTCCAAAGTGCAACTCTGACTCACTGACGACAAGTCACCCCTTCAGACAGATCTGACTTGCAAAATACACCCCGACTTATAGGAGGGTCAAAGTTAACTTAGCTTTATGCAGCCCTAAAAAGGGGGGAGTGGAGGTAAATTTATAGTCGAATTGACTTATAATCAAGTATATACGGTAAATACATTACTCCCTAATTATAATACTGTCTGTTGGAGTCATAGAGTATACTGCCTTATTGTGACTGTCTTATAATGAAGTACATGATACATATAATTTTATTACTATTTATTGAAATTGGATCCATGATCATACTTCTTATAACTGTGTTACAATGAAGGGTCTTATAATGAAGGAGTACTGTCAATATCACCTTGGCGTAGAGTAAGGTGGGTTCTGATCAGGGGAAGGACGCTCTTGAGAGGGGCCTCTCAAGACAGGGTCTGCTCTGTATCAAATTGCAATCTAACTAATATATAATAATGTGAATTCACTATTTATGTAGGTACCAATTTTTGCTGATTTTGTTGTTATAAAGAAAATATATTCAAGACCCAACAAACAATGATAAATCAGTGGATACAAAGCCATAACCAGGGGAAGTGTACCACCCCCTCTATTACCCTTACCATGGCACTGTACTCTTTTACCTGTATATTAGTGTATTAAGTGACTTTATCAGCTATACTACTAGGTCCCTGAATGAAGAAAGCACTTGAACTAAAATTAGAGCTAGTGTGTATGCATTACATGCTGGGAAAACTGTCTACCTGGGATTAGTGAAAGCACTGATTCTGTTTCCCATGTTGCACTCAGCAAAACTGGAGTGTAAGTCATAACTGATCAGCTATGTATATATTTTTTGCTACAACAGCCCAGCTAGGTAAACTTGACCTAGTGCCTGATTGAACCTTGCAGGGAGTGGAATGCTGTGGGCTGTAGCATAGAGAGGTGGTACATCTCCCCTAGTAATGGACTTTGGCTATATCTTTGAATCGTCATTATAATAATGAATAATATATATTCTATTTAATCCAACCACTGCTTTTAATATCATTGCATAAGTGGGAACAGTTCATTAAAGATAATTGAAAGTTAATTTCCTTGAATCAGAACTTGGATGTACACATTTAAAATGAAATGACCTACATAAGATATATAATAATAGATTGTATTAAGTTCTATATGGCATTTAATTTATTTTCTCAGGTCAGAATTTTTTTTGTTTGTTTTAAAATGAATCGTTATATAGTTTTCTGATCTTGCATTTTTCTCTACACTTTAAGATGCCACCTAAAGGTTGTATTTGAAATTCTATAAACAGTTGACATATTATTCTTTTTGCCTATTAATTTTTGTTTTTCTTCTTTTCAGTGGAAAAGTATTGATGAAATTAACAAACTGCAAAACCTTGAAAGATTAAAAATGATGGGTAATCCTCTTATGGACACTGCCAATCCAGAAACTGTGAGACAGCTGATTATTGCCAAAATTAAGAATCTCAGAAAGTGTAATGGAACAGAAGTATGTATCTGTATATTTATCTGATAAATTGTGTAGTTTTTCAGCTGCCATTAACCTCCTCAAATTCCCATAGCAAGACTCTCATGCTCTTGGCATGCAGTGGTCTAACTTCAAATTCTACCTCAAAAGTCAATGTCAAATTCTCAGTCAACCCATTTAAAACAATCGTTTACCATATATACTCGCATATAATCGAAGTCCAAATGCAAACAACATAGACCCTGATCTGCCATCACATAATGCGCCGGCAGATCAGGGTCTGTGTTTTTTGTTCTACTGATTAGTCTTTACAAACTGCATAGACCCATCTGCCGGCGCATTATGCGACGGCAGATCTGGGTCTATGCAGTTTGCAGTTGGGATCAGCTTATATGTGAGTATATACGGTATATCCACCAAAACTCAGACACATTAGCATCTATAGGGGAAGAAAATATAGTGGACCTATATATGTTGATTGGACAATTTTGTTTTTGTAAAATACATTTGCTCATGATCCAAACTTGCTGTGTGATCATATAATTCTTAAAGATCTTCAAAATTAAAGTCCTTGCTTCCAGGCTCTTAGGTCTTTTGTGATAAGCCCACCAACCAGCGTAGTGTATTATGGTATGATGTCTGTCCATATGTCTGTCTGTCACCAATTTCATTTTCTACACAATAACTCAAGTTGTCCACCATCTGTAGTTATGAAACTGTGTGGATCGCTTGCACTTGGAGTAAGAAGGAACCCTGTCAATTTCAAGGTCAAAAGCTCTAAGTTCAAGGTCCCTGTGACTAAAAGAAGAAAAATGGTTTCTGCACAATAACTCAAGTCCTCCACCATTGATAGTTACCAAATTTTGTGGATAGCTTGCACTTGAAGTAAGGAACCCTATCAATTTTGGAATCCAAAGGTCAAGGTCACTGTGACTGAAGAAAAAAGGTTTTTGCACAATAGCTGGAGTTGTCCACCATTACAGTTACCAAACTTTGTGGATGAATTGCACTTGGGGTTAGGAAGAACCCTATTGATTTGGGAGTCAAAAGGTCAAAGATCAAGGTCACTATGCCTGAAACAAGAAAAATGGTTTTTGCACAATTACATTAGTTCTATATCACATACTTGGACCAAACATTGTGAATGGCTTGCACTTGGGTAACAGAAGAAGCCAATTGATTTGGGGGTCAAGAAGTCAAAGGTCAAAGTTATTGTGACTGAAAGAAGAAAATTGGTTTTTGCACAATAACATTAATTCTGCATCACAGACCTGGACCAAATTTTGTGGAAGGCTTGCACTTGGGGTAAGGAAGAAGCCTATTGACTCTGCAGTCAAAAGGTCATAGGTCAAAGGCACTGTGACTGAAAAAAGAAACGTGGTTTCTGCAAAAAAAAATCAGTTGTCAGTATGCAGGACCATTGAACACAGGGCAGGTATATAATGTGCTATTCATGGTACTCTTGTTTGCATGACATGTACAAATCTTATCTCTATAAATCTTATGTCAACTCTTGGTTAACCAGGTATCAAAACTTGTTTGGTTATGTAATGTAATGAAATACTCTGTGAATAACTCCCTGGAATGACTCACCTGCGCAATATCAGGTTACAGTTAGAGACTATTTTCTTGAAAAGACGTATAATGTAGCATTCTTCTACTACTGCTGCAACTACTACTGCTGCTACATATTACTGTTATTATTATTATTATTATTATTATTATTATTATTATTATTATTATTATTATTTCATGCTGATTGCCAATTTAAAATCAGATGTATGAAACTAATTTCAGTAAATGAAACTTTACAAGCCTTAGTTGACAAAAATGTAGAAAAAATATTTAAATTTGCTTTAGACAAATTTTATTGCCATAAAATATTACAATTGTAGATGAATTAGAAACAAGTTCAGGTTCCTCTCAGCTATATAATACAATCATGTGGCAAGTAAAACATAATAAGTAGCACAATACATATGAAATAAATATTAGAAAAGGTACAGCACTGTAATAATACAATCACATGGCAAGTAGAACATAATAAATAACACAATACATAGGAAATATTAGAACAGAGCAGCTTATGAAGAGTAAAAAGAAGGAACAATATACTGTAGTGTAGGGGGAAGTAGCTGTTGATACCAATATTGTTTGTGCATTTATATTCTCACATTCCTATGTGTATACAATAGTGCTTTCCAGTGTAGAACACTGGTGGAGGATATCTCTATCTTTTATTATGTATCTGCTGTCTTTCATGACACAATCAGCTACTGTAAGCTTAGTGCACACAAAGTGGCAAAAACTCCCCGATTTCCCTCATTGCATTCTTTCCCAATAATCAAGATAAACAATTTGACCTTAAATCTTACTTAAATGATCCTTAAATTATGGACTTACGAAATAATATAAAAAATGAAGAAAATATGATTCTTATGATCGAATCCTTTTTTTGGCTTGTTCATGTTTGGTCCAGATCCTGGTTTTAATATTAGATTCAGTGGAGTTGATTAGACGAATTTTACAGGAGTACCACCGATGCTTTAATCTGCCTGCAATGATTAAGCTTTTGCTTATACATTATAGCATTTTTTTCTATAAATGTCATCCAACAAACGAAAGCATGAAGGCGAAAGGGACATTCAGTTCAAACAGTCAGCACATAAGTATAAAAAGGAATATTCAGATTCTAGGCCAAGCTTGAAAGAAAAGCAGGAAAGGCATCAATTAAATTTATTGGACATCATGTTGTGTCGATTTGAGTATTGCTCATTGTTGGAGAGATGATTGCCGCCACCACATGAAATTAAATAAAAAAGATTATGTTGAGTTGAGAGATCAAGCTAGAAGCCATTGGGCTCCATGGGGTTTGGAACTGCAGTTTCAGAAACTGAATTGGAAGTCATTAATACCTATGTGTACTTTACAAACTTTAGTTTAACATAATGTTGCCTTCCCTCCATCAGGTCACACTTCTGAACTTTTCAAATGCATGTTTTCCAAGATGACAACAGTATTGATATTTCATTACACCTTACCAAATATTGATCTAACTTATGGAAAGTATTGACTGCCTTACTGAGAAGGTCTTGATGTTGTTTGCAGGTCTGCAGTATTTGACTCCCCTCATTGTTTTTCAGTCAGGAATGTGAGAAAAATAATCCTTCATTATGCATTAGTCTTGGATAGGAAAATTCCAACCTCGGGATCAGAATTTTGTGTCAGACACTTGGCAAAGTCTCATTTTTCTATCCTACATAGATGTGTCAGACACATGGCAAAGTCTCATTTTTCTATCCTACATAGATGTGTCAGACACATGGCAAAGTCTCATTTTTCTATCCTACATAGATACATATGAAAGATTCTATTATTCTTCCATACAAACTATAAATAGATAAGTTCTACACATGACAGTGCACACCTATATTATTCTATAAATATCAGCTGATGTACGAGTAATAAGGCCAACAGCAAAAAATATGTGCGTTTCCTATTGCACTGGTTTTAAAATTAGGGTAGGCAGGTTTTTTTTTTTTTTTTTTTTAAACATTATATATAAATCAAATAATATTTCAAGCACTTCAAAGTACTGGGCAAAACTGGCTCAGTTAGATGCACAAATCAATTTGAGAATGTGATTTTTTTTTATTTAAAAAAAAAATTTGGGGGGTTGGGGAAAAAGTGCTAGGGTCGGTAATGAGAAACAGGGATGGTCACCCGATCAGAAACACACATATTTTTTGTGTGGGCCAAATGCTTTTGGAAGTAAATCAAGCAAGTACTAGAACATATATAAATATGTACTACTAAAATCATCCTAATCATTATCATCATCATCAATAGAACAAAGGATACATAATGATAATTCAGTGATTAATGTCTTTCTTTTAAACAAAAAATTTCATGAGTTTTTAGCTCTACACCCCTCCTGGATGGATGGCCATATCAACATTGGGTTTTCACCAAAAGACTTACTGTGATGTCTGGTTGTTCCTAAATAAAAATGGTGCCAATCGGACATCCAGTATGTCCACCATAACAGCCATCTTGAAAATCTTGTTATTACTACTTCTTCTATATGGAAAGTCATATTGAGATGGGGTTTTCACATGAAGACTTCTTAGGATGTCTATATGGTCCTGAAGGAAATGGTGCTGATCTGACATCCAGTATGGTCACCATGGCAGCCTTGTTGAAAATCTTGTTATCACTATTCGTCCTAAATGGAAAGTGTTATTGACATGGGGTTTTCACCAAAGGACTGAAAATGATGCTGATCTGACATCCAAAATGACCACCATAGTGGCCATCTTGAAAATGTTGTTATTGCAACTCCTCAATGGATGGTCATATTCACATGAGATTTTCACCAAAAGACTTCTAATGATGTCTAGTTGGTCCTAAATAAAACTGTTGTTGATCTTACCTCCAATATGGCCACCACAGTGGCTAATTTGAAAATCTTGTTATTGCTCAGAAATATCAGAAATGGTTTCAACACTCAGCAGTTAAAAAAGAAGAAATGTTCTTATATTGAATTCCTGGAATCCTTTTCAGTCAGTAGAGCATCAGTCCTTCTGAGGGACTGTTGTTTAATTTCCAAGGAAATAAGCACAAAAATGCAAGACCATAATAATAATACTCAACAAAAAATAATCAAATGTTTTCAATAAAACCAGAAATAAGAGCACTGAAACAATTTTTTGGGACATTGTTGTGGGTACATGTATTGTGTTTGTTCTAACAATTGTGTAATCTCTTAAATCCTTCAGATTTGTGGGGGTTATTATTTAGTGACAAAGATCAAAAATTAAAAAAGTTAAGATAGAAGAAATACTCTTATGCTGTAAGAAAATCATATTTTTTTAATAAATTCTTAATCTGCAGTGTTATTGTAAACTTTTGTTCAATGGTATAAGACACCAGCTAGGAAAATAAATGTCTACTGAAATGGACAACTGATAGTGATCATGCCAGGGCTCTGCTGCACCTTATAAAGATCAAGCAATGAATATATATATATATATATATTTATCTTTACCATTTTGGAAAACATTTATTGAGATATATGCTTATTTTAGGGCTACAAAAGAATAATATTACATCTAGAGGCTGGATCTGTCTAGGTTTTTTCAGTGATGTCCTTGGATTGATATTCTTGTACACAGAAAATCAAACTTGTAAAAAGTCCACTATACTTTGTACTACTATATTTGTATAGCTACAATATGCAGAAAGCCTAAAGTAAAGAGGGTATGCGACAAGTACCAAATCATGTTAATGTTTTTTTCTGAGAAAAAAACATTTTTTTTTATATGACACAGAAATCCAAATATTCCTGCCAGTCTTGATGTATCCCTATGCCATATAAAACTCATTCTTTCTGTCTAATTGGAACAAAACACATGTAATTTTGTATATTAACAACACAAAACATGTTTGCTTTCAAAATTAATAATTTCCTCTTTTTGAAGGCCACAGTATGAGGTCAAAACATAGATACCGTCTTCCACTAAAAACCTGTCTTTAAATTTTCCAGGTGACAGAGGAGAGGAAGGGAGCAGAGATTGATTACCTTAAGAGATATGGGTCAGACTGGGTCAAGACTGGAGGAAGTCAGGACCCTCAGAAAAACAGACCCAGTCTGGAGTTCACTAATACCCATCCTAGATACCAGGAGCTAATCACTAGTATGTTGTACAACTAAAAAGGTTGCTTCCTTGCTCTGGATAATTCATGAATACTAGGAATTTCCCTAGGAATGAAATACGAAAGCAGAGGCCAACACTAAAAGGGGACGAGGGGCTTGAACTGCCACCTATCTACACAACTCTCCTCGTATCACGTGACCATTTTTATTTATGCTCTGAGTAAGGGAAATTCCTAGTATTCATTGTATGTTGTACTTATCACAGTACTGATGAGTGATGTTGAGTTAGATAGCTCATGTGATAGGAGTGATGTCTTAGGTTAGATAGGTCCCAAGTTTTTTCCTTGTCCCACTGTACATATTTATCCATGCTTTGACCTACAATCCCCAAAGAGAGAGGGTGTCTTGTAAAGTCTTTCAGGTGAAATAATCCAGGTATACTGTGTAGAACTTGTCTTTGAAATGCAATCGAGTAGAATGCTGCAGAGATGGGCTAGGGATATCAGTTTGGATAACTCAGGTTTCAGTGAGGTTCCAGTTTTGAGTGCTGTTCTAGCTACATATATTTCTTCTTTGTGGCATGTATTTGAATGTAATTTAGGATAGTTTCAGCTGGATATAGGTATGCAACTCAGACACGGTAATTTCATGTGTTGTTTGGTTATTTTTGTTTTACTTATGCCAAATGTCCCCAGAGTACATGTGAAAATGACACATCTTAAGAAAAGAAAGAAAGGTACACTCCACCCCCTGCAATCACCACACACTTGCCGCATTCAAAATAGCACATATCAATCACATTTTAGTATTACATAAATAGACAAAATTGGCGAAAAGCAAAGTTTTTACAAATGTGGATATTTGCAAAGGCTTGCATTTCTGGTTTCTTTTTTATTTACTTCCACATTATATTTCAGTATGGGGAGCTCCAGAAGACTCAGAACTGAAGCAGTTGTCAACAACTTTGAAGAGTAACTTGTTATGTATCCTTTATAAACACGTACAGTTTTGTTTATAGTGCCTCAATTCATCTCACCCAATCCCAGCATTCAAATAGTATGTTACAGTAATGCTCTACTGCATGATTTGGTTTGGTGCTTTATGGCACAGCACCACAAGTAGGTTATTTAGGACTGAGACAATTGGAGTAAAGTGCCTTGCCCAAGGACACACCATGGTGGCTGACCCAGGCTGGTCCAATGGTAGGACTCGAACCCTCACCTTTTTGGTCATGAATCTGGCACACTAACCAGTGTGTCACTGTGGCTCCTGCTCTGCTACATGTAATTTGCAAGGTATAATTTGAAAAATTAAAACAATGTTTCTCTCTTGTGCTCTCAGTTTGTACAAACAGAAGTCTTTTTTTATTCAATAATATAAATAAAGAATCCTAAATACTGTACTGTCTCACTTGGGTCAGATTATACACCCTCACACGCACAAACACATGCACATAGAGGAATGAGAGAATAGATGGGTTTGTAAATAAAATAAATTTGTGGCAGTGAAATGAATCAAAAACAAGAAAATCCACACTAAGTCATCTTCTGACCTCGGGCAGTCTCATCCTGTACTTAAATCTCTCTCTCTCCAGACTTGACAGTTATAAATAAATATGTATTATGTATCATGTAAACTGTAATATATTTGCTTGCTGGCAGATGTATTGGGATTGGTTATATTTGTTCTTCTGTCTGTGTTTTCATGCATCCATCCACCTGGTCCTCAGTTGGTTCTTCCTTGTAACCCTAATTCCATCCACACTGAATGAGAGAGGGTGATGATATTGGGTGTGATGTTTCCTGATGATGAGTTGAGGGAAATGAAGAATTGGACCTTGGATGCAGCTCCAGTATTGGCATTTTATTTATTATATGACACTGAACCAATGGTACTTAAACTCTTGCCCTGCCCCTTTATTATAAGTCAGAGGTAATAAATGTTGAAAGAGAAAAGAAAGTCTACACAAATGTTCTAATGCTTACATTGTTTTCCTTAATTAAGCAAGCTGTTAAAATCACTTGCCCATTAATGCCAGATAGGGAGCCTGTGGAAAAGAAAATACTAGGTAAGGAAAAAGAACCATTATCTTTACATTTCTGGTGTGACTGTCAAAGATTTTTAGCTCTACTGGTCATAGACCAGAAAGGTTTATGCAGTGGCCTCTTGTCAAGTTTCCATCCATTAGCACAAGTTTGGTATTGCTACTCCTCCTTAACCTTTAGGAGGATAGCCATGAAACTTTACACACAATTTTCCCATGAAAATGGTGCCCCTCAAACACCCAGTATGGCTGCTACAGTGGTCATCTTGAAAATCATGTTGTCACTATTCCTGAATGGATGGTCGTATCGACATGGCATTTTCACTAAAAGACTTCTTAAGGTGTCTAATTGGTTCTAAATGAAAAGGGTGCTGACCTGGGATCCAATATGCCACCGTGAAATTTTTTTCGGCACAACTTCTCCAGACTGGATGGTTGTATCAGCATGGGTTTTTCACTAAAAGACTTCTTATGATGTCTAGTTGATCCTAATTGAAAATGATGCCAATCTGACATCCAACATGGCCATGTTGAAAATCTTGTTGTCACTGCAATTCCTGAATGAAGGTTCATATCAACACAGGACTGTTACTGATCCAACCTCCAAATAGATGCCTTGATGGTCATCTATTTGGAGGTTGGATCAGCAACAGTTTAATTAAGAAACAGCTTCATAATGCAATAAAGAAGTTTTAAAAAAAGAAAAAAAGCATGTCAGGAAAAGTAACTGTAATGATATTTTCCACAATGGATGCTTTGGTGGCCAATTTGGGAGGTCATATTCATATAATTTGCAATTAAGACCAACTACATATAGTGAGAAGCGTTTTAGTGAAAACCATATGTTGATATGACCATTGATTAAAAAGGAGTTGCAAAAACAAGACTTCCATGTTGCTGCCATGGCTGTCATCATTTTTATTAACGACCAGCCAGATATCATAAGAAATCTTGTATTGAAAACCCCATGTGAATATGACCACCTGTTCAGGAGGAGTAGTGATAATGAGACTTTCAAGATGGCTACCCTGGTGGCCATACTGAAAATCTGATCTGCATTATTTTTATAACCAACTAGATATCATAAGGAATCTTTCAGAAAATGTAGATTTAAACATTTATTCAGGAATAGTGATAACAAGATTTTCAAGATTGCCGCCATGGCGGCCATGTTGTAGTCCTCACAGGCACCATTTTCAATTAGGACCAATTATATATAATCAGAAATCTTTTAGTAAAAGCTCTGTGTAGATGGTTGTACTGACAGTTTTCAATACAACACTAAACAGCGGCCCCCCTCAAATAAGGCCACCATTTCTGTAGCAGGAAAATGGGCTTGTAAGAGCAGGGAGGGGGGTCACACAGATGTGAGTAAAAATTACTTATAAAGTAAGAAAGGTATAATTAATTTTTAAATATTTAATATTTTCATTTAAAAATCACATACATATTATGGAATCAATGTGATAAAACTTATATTAATGTTATTTAAAATAAATAATGAATAATTGTCAATTGCAGTGCAAAACCATTTGAAAACCATGTCAATAATATCAGGGTACCAACATCTGGCTGTAACTATCATTCTCTGTCCATTCCATTATCCCACTGTTGCAGAATGTATAATTGACAATGTTTATTTGAATCTTTCTTATGTCAACTTTCTCAGCAATGATCATAGGACTCTCCCTCTCTTTGTTTAGTCAAATTGCTTTCACTTTTCCGTGCAACTGAGAATGTCTAATGACATTTTGCACTTTTAGCAACAACTTGTTTTTTTCTTTGGCAACTATACCACTTTGAAACTAATAGGTAGTTCTCACAGGAAATGCTCTGTTTCTACAAAGGAAGTGAGTTTGTCATTTGATCTACTAGTTATAGTCTGGTACAATCTCAGATAAATTCCATAATCAAAGAGAGAAAGCCATAATGGGTAACATACTATTTTTACTTCATGTTGACTGGATATCATGCTGAACTGGACAATACAATTTTTCTCATCTGTTAGCTTTTGTTATCTCAATAATTATTGGTGGTAATAATAGCCAGTAATTATCACAGTGACAAAACCTGACATCTAAGAAACACACCGCAGTAAGAATAATCAGATTACTTACCTCTTTGTGTTGATTAAAGTTAGGTACTTTATCAGTATGTTGTAACAAATGTCAATGTATTTAATTTCGAAATCAACAAATATTTATGAGATTTCCATCTGTAAACCCCACTATGTGTCTGCTTGTAAGGGGTAAATTTGACACTGGTTGCACTGATATGCTGGCCACTGACTGTGTTAGAGGGGTATTGTTGAACACAAAATCATCAGTGCCAAGGGATTCTGGCCGTGAAAAGCAAATGGCCACTTCTTGGGGGGGGGGGAGGTCAATCAAGAGAGGGACCACAGTAGCAATATGTAGATGGTTCTAAATAAAAGTGATGCTCCACCAGCATGGTACCATAGTGGCCATCTAAAAAAGCTTATCACTACTTCTTTTGAAAGAATGGTGGCATTGACATAGGATTTTCTCCTTCAAATACGTTTCCCGATCACATTAACATTAAGAACGTAAACTGCTAACTCTCAAATCCAGCCCTCCCAAAAGATGAAAATTCATCTTTCCTATCTGTCTTATATAGACAAAGGGCAAGAACTATTGCCCATTACCTCCCTTTGCCTCGCCAGGTGGCGCCAGTTTTAAGCTTTTGCTGTTGAACTGGCAACATCATTCACTTCACCTCCCAAAATATCCAGTTTAATTTTTCATTCAGGATTTTTTTTTTCTTCTGTTGTAGTAATGATTATACTGTAGGTGGTATACATTATTTTTTATTTTGACCATGTTTTATGTGAATTTTGTCAATTATGGGGACTTAGTTTTTCTGCAGTCTCTGACTGTATGCTTCAACATGGTATTGAATAACAGATGTGTTCTTATTTTTTTACGCTCAGTGCGTGTTTCTTTAAAACCGGTTGTGCACTGGATGTTGGTGGCATTTTGTTAAGTTGTTCATTTTATCATTTATTCTCTTTGATTTGTTGTTTCAGTCAGTGGTGATGATGAAATGTACGAAGTGTAAGAAATTCAAGGCCAATGAGGACTCAGACCTATCATGTCTAGCCTGCACCGAATGTGCCTCATCGGCAGCATGCAGTGTGTGCCATGTGTTCAGAGGATATGTGGTCTACAGTTTTTTGGAAGAATGCTAAGAACATGGAGAAATGAGGGAAATCTAAGACGGAACAGACGGACGTTTTGAGTACTCATCCTAACATGGAGTTGCCGGCCACCCTTGTGGGGGACATTACTGGGGTCCTCCCCCATGTAAGATACAATGTACACTACCAACTGCTACTGTTACATCTGCTGAACTGGAGGAACCTGGAACTGCAGACTTGTCTTCTCTACAGTCTTCTACACTATCATTGGGACTACACATGCGTTGCCTGGTGCAGGAGGTGATGAAGCTATTGATTAGTTTTGGTCTGTTTTCAGCCTGTATGTGCGTCATCTACCACATTTGATAATTTTAATAGTGTGGGGGAGTGACAGCCCAACTTTGGGCAGCCCATTGGGTGTAAGTCCACCTGCATGTCTGAGCATAGCCTTTGGGCCTGTAAGTCCAAGTGTGTGGGGTTTGTACATGCCCTACATAAACCATTCCATCATAGCACACTTCTGTATGATCCCATCTCAGCTGCCGACTGTTCCATTTAGCCATCTGGTTCTCAATACATGGGGTTCACACATGATCTACCGAAGCCATCCCATCACTCGACTGCTTTTACGATGTCATCTCAGCTGTCAACTGTCCTGTCTTGCCACTTAGTGACCGTTTGGCTTCATTAGCAAACCGTAATGTGCCTAGGCCTGTAGGGCCCTGGAATATTAACCCATATGGAGATCTTAGTGATAGATCCGTCTGTCCTACTAATATTGCAAACAAGCCAGTAGTAGAGCTGTCCGCACCGCTGTCCATACGTTCGATACCTGTACTGTCCTTTCAGTCTATCAATCAGTAGTCCGTTAAAATGCAACAGCTTCATCCTGTGGATACAGTTGGCCATTTGCTCACAGCTTACTCTTTGGTGTGGTCCTAGGGAAGTCTTTGGGATGATGTCCACACTTCTACTATGCTTCTGGGCATGTATTATCCGGACATAGAGATTGATCCGGATGAGGACGACCCACATACTGAGTGTGGGGATAAGCCTGATGATCCTTTTTACTCAGATCCCACTATGGAGAGGACTGAGTTCAGCTTTATGGCCGCAGTTGAGGAAATTTGTTGTCAGCTTTGGAATGCCCACCACCCTCTACTTCTACCCAAGATCTACAAGGTCAAGGCCTCAGTTGAGTTTGATGACGAAGAAGTGAGTCCCTCCTTTTGTCTCCAACCACAGTCCTTAAAAATTTAGGAAATTGCCAACTGCTTATATGACACGATCAGCAACCAAGGCAATTCTAAAACCTTCTTCTCTGAGAGTCGGTTACCAGTGACCTTCTCAGCCTGCTGGTACAAAACTCATTCAGACGCCTTTTCCACTTATTTCCCGGCGTTAGACAAAAATTATGCCACTGTCAATCTGACATCACCTGTTTTTTACAAAGACAATAAGGGCGTTTTTCATGCGAAGATGGTACACAATATCATTGCCACATCGTCGTTATTGGACTTGGCATTGCTAGCAATTTTCAGGCTTGCTGAGAAACCTGCCAATGATCATGCATGCGAGTCAACAGCCAGGATAGCTAACATTATTAACAGGGCAGCCCACCACTCGATGGCGAATGCATTGACTGTTTCTGCCAACCTAGATGCATGTCCACATTCCACCTTGCACAAGCCACATCATGCCCAGACACTGTGGACCACTGTCATTGGTTCACCATTGCCATTTGGTGGGAATAGAAGAAGTGTGGAGACAGGCAGTTCAGGTACTGCTCCTCCACCGCGCTGCTCACCCATCACAGACTTTCAAACCCTCTCCAACTCATCCTCAAAGATGCGATGGTCAGAGACAAAAGGACATAGTATCGTTTGCTGTACAATCACAAAACCAGCCTCAATCTCAAACCCACATGCTGAGGCAACCATTCAATCAGAGTTTCTCTACTCCCAAGCCTCTGAATTCTTGCCACTGACTAGTTCCCCTGACCACCCTCAAACAGCCTACCGGTTAGTGCCAGACTCGTGCACTTAAAGCATCATTTGATTGCCCTTTTCCGATTTGGGAAAGGACAAAGTTTTGCAGCAAGAGATCAGGATGCTCATCGACAAGTGGGCAGTGGAGATTGTTCAAAATCCAACAATCTCTGGGGTTCTACTTCATGCTTATTCTTGTCAAAAAGGTCAATAGCAATTTGAGACAGATCATCAACCGGAGCAGACTGAAACACTTTATAGTCCACCTAAAAATTGAAGATGGAGATGGTACGATCAGTTCAACACTTCATCCATCCATACGAGTGTTGTAAGTCTCGACCTGACTGATCCGTACTTTCACCTCCCCATCCATCCATCCACATGGAAATTTCTTCGGTTTGCTTACCGAGGGAATATTTACCAGTTTCTAGCTCTCCCATTGTGTTTCTAGCTCTCCCATTCAGTGTAAACATCAGTCCTTGGGCCTTCATGAAAATAATGAACTGCATCATCACCCTGTTCAGTTTGACAACATCCACTTGCACAACATCCTCTAGAGCACATGGTAAGTTCAGTTCATGTCAAGGGAAGGAACAATCTCCTATCTCTTTTGCATTATCTCAGGTTTTTGATAAATTGGGAAAAGTCTGATCTCTGGCCATCCCAGCAGTTCATCCAACTGGGTATGACATTTTCTGGTAGTCCAAATTGTCTAAGTCGTAGAGTCCATTTCCAACAGGAAATGGATCACAGCCAGAGAGTTTTTGCAGCTCCTTGGATTGTTCAGTGTGGCAGTGGATCTAATTCTGCTGGATCGCCTTTACATACACTCTTTACAGATGGCATTGGTATCACAGTGGCACCTCTTTTCAATGTCACTAGATTCCAGGATCAGCATTAGGAGTGGCATAATATCATTAATGGTTTAGTGGCACAGCCGTTGTTGGCTCACAACAGTATGGATGCAAGTATCCACGGTTGGGGAACCTACCTGTTGCCAGGCTTCAACATTGCTAGTGGCCAGTGGGATCCGGAGAACACATGTCTCCATGTCAATCTTTTGGAAATGAAGGCTGTCATCAAGGCCTTTCATTTCTGGAGAGACCATCTCCACGGGAAAGTTGTCTTAATGATGTCCGACAACTCGGTAGTTGTGACATACCTCCTCATACAGGGTGGTACAAAATCACCCCACCTTTGTCTCCTGGTCTAAGAGTTCCAGCATTGGTGCACATGTCTCAACATCACTATCCAGATCGGACATATTCCCGGCAGACTTAATATTTTGGCCGATTCTCTGTCCAGGAAGGGTCAGTTTCTCCATACAGAATGGTCCCTCCATTCCTTGGTCTTTCATCAGATTTGCACATTATTGGACATCTGATGATCGGTCTTTTTGCAACTAGGTGGAATCACAAACTGCCCACCTTTGTCTTTCCAGTTCCGGATCCTGAGGCATGGGTCATGGATGCCCTTTCTATTGATTTGGGAAGGGTTGTGGGCCTTTGCCTATCCCCCCCCCCCTCAACCCCCCCCCCCCAGTCTTAGTACTGAAAATTATGCAGAAGTTGAGGGTCCAGAAGTGCAAAATGATTCTGATTGCCCCTCTCGATGGGACAAGTCCTGGATCAGTGATCTCCTTGACTTAGTGATAGATCTACCCAGGAAGATCCCAGTCAAACTGAATCTTCTTAAACAGCCCTGGACCTAAGTGTTCCATCCATGTCTGGACCGACTCCTTCACACTTGGCTCTTGTCTGGAGAGCCTTGCGAAAGAAAGATTTGAAACCTTCAATTGTGGAGAGAATCACAGGAGGAAGAAGGCCCTTCACTTTGAAGACTTATGAGGGAAAGTTGGGGGCCCCAGGTGGCCGAGTGGTCTAAGGCGCTCGCCTTTACCGATCACTGCCATCTCACCTCTGTCCACGTGGGTTTGAGTCTTGGGTTCAGCCAACATGGTTATGTGAGAAAGCTTGCCAGTAGCTTCCTGTGGGTAGGTGGTTCTTCCCGGGATTTTCCCAAATTCTTCCGACACCAGATATACTGGCCATGTATAGCCTATCATGTGCTGAAAAATGGCGTTAAACCCATAAAACCAAACCTTCACAACTCATTCACACTTGGCTCTTGTCTGGAGAGCCTTGCGAAAGAACGATTTGAAACCTTCAGTTGTGGAGAGAATCACAGGAGGAAGAAGGCCCTACACTTTGAAGGCTTATGAGGGAAAGTTACATTTCTTCAGGGACTGGTGCACAGTCAACAACATCATCCTTTTGAGTGTCTTGATCTCACTAGCAGCTGACTTTTTCTCTGGCTTTTTGAGGAGAAAAGTTGGCTCCAATTACTATCAAGGGTTACTCCTTCATGATATCTGACACTTTCCACCATCGTGGCAGAGAGGATCTTGGTCAGGATAAAGACCTCTCTGACTTATTGACCAATTTTTACCTGCAGTGCACTAAATCTCTCACTCTATTTCCAAAATAGAATCTTTCCTCGGTTATGACTTGGCTGAATTCAGACAAATTCAAGCCCATAGCCAGGACCTCGCTGAAGCTCCTATCATACAAAACATGTTTCCTGATAGCATTAGCCTCAGCATGCAGGGTGAGAGAGTTACATGCCCTCTCCGTGGACCCAGCCCATCTTGAGTTTAGATCAGATGGTTTGGCAGTCCTTATGATGCAACCCGGTTTCATCGCCAAGAACCAGTTGCCATCAGCAGGCAATCAGAAAGTCGTTATATACCTCTCACATATATTGACACATCAGAGATGCATTGCATCAAGATCCAGTCCAGGCTCTCAAGATTTACTTCAAGTGCTACGAACCTTTTTGTGGAACATGAAAACGCCTCTTTTTTACAGTGAACCCTGGAAAGGAGGAGATAACCCCTCAAGCCCTCTCATCATGGCTCAGGTGGGTGATACACTTGGTGTACTCTGAGGTCTTACCTGAACAGAGTCACCTCATGAAGATCTCTGCTCATGAAATCAGGGGAGTCTCTGCAAGCCTTGTGTTCGACCACAATATTTCAATTCGATATATTAGTGAAGCTGTCAGCTGGCACACACAGTCCACCTTCTCGAGTTTTTATCTGCAAGATTTAGCCTTGCAGAGACACACTCGGAATCTGGTAGGTCCAGTGTCTGTCACACAGATGATTACCAGACCCAGTTGACATCAGCACCACTTTGGGACAGGCCCCTTGAGCAACTTTCGCTGGATTTGCCTGGAAAATATTAGTTGGTAAAATGATTTAATTCATTTCTTCTTCCCAAATGCATACCATGTCTCCATTGGTTTTGCTGCTCTCAAGTTAGGAGAGTGCGTTATCTTCTGTATAGGGAATCCAGCATTCCTCCCACAAAGGATATCCAAGGTATAGGTATGATGCTCAACATTCCCTGCTCCTATTACCTATTCTCCTAACGTTAATATGATCGGGGAATGTATTTGAAGCAGAAAGCAAATTGTTCAGTGCACTATGTTTCATTGAGAATACTTACCTGATCACATTACTTTAATACCCGCAATGTGAACATTCTCTTCATGATGTTCTGCTCAGCTTAAAACTATGGCAAGGTGAGGTAATGGGCAAGAGTTATTGCCATTTGACAGGAAAGACAAATTTTCATCTTTTGGGAGGACTGGATTCGGGAGGTAGCAGGCTTATGTTCCTAACGTTAATTTCATCGGGTAAGTATTCTTGGAGAAACATAATTTACTGAAAATTTAGCTTTCTCTAAAAACACTTCTTGCAATATGTAATTGATTCTGAATGAAAATGGAACAGATCTGACCACCAACATATCCTCACTTTTGTAAAGGAGTTTGAAAACCAGTCCTAATTGACTTTACCATCAAGTCAGGGGTCATTGCCTGCATATTTGTACTTCATTGAGCTTATGAACACAGTGACTTGTGCATATGCAAATGAATTGTGACCAGACTTTGTATTTATTTGCATTCCAGTAAACAAGTTGATATTCAACACTATGATATAAATTTTAGTAATTTTAGGTATACTGAATTGTGGGTATGATAGCACAAATAAGTATGAATGGATTTTTATCAAACCCAGTTTGTGAATATATTGAAGAATATCTTGAATGATGCCAGTTCATTAACTTTTTTTCCCCCCAAAAAAATATTGCTTGTATATTTAACCAAACTTAACATATGGGTATATCTTGACACCTGAGACAGATCAGTGATCTTTTATGCATGATATCAGTTCAAGGTCACTACAATGATAAACAATTATGTCCTGCAATTCCATATATCTTGTGAACTTGTTAACTCAAACATATAAGAAAATATTGTTGTTACCAATTTGATATGTTAGAATTTCTCAAGTACTTCTTCCCAGGGTTTGCCCGGGTTATCCTTCACAAAATATACTGGTTGCCATGTATAGTCGATCCTGTGCTGAAAAATGGTGTTAAACCCAAAAAACCAAACCTTAAATAATGAAAGCTTCTTTCTTTGCTATATCTGTGGAAAGGCTATTATGCAAATGACGAAACTTAACCAAATGTGCTGTGTCTTCAGTCTTAGTCATTTAAATGAATATAATCGGTAGATAGAAGACTTCCTTTTAATTTGGTTACTTTATGGCTTGAAATATAGATTACATGAGTAGATTTTCTGACACACTGTAAAAAAATCAAATTAACTGATAGATTTTATCCAAGTAAGATCTTGAACTTTTAAAAGAATGCAGTTTGTATAACAAATTTTGACCTCATTCTTTAAGGATTTTCCTTTTTTTTTGGTACTTTTATTTGGTATTTTATAACTTTAAAAAGAATTTTAGAAGTTTTACTGTTAGTATTTTATCTTGTTGGACTATACTTTTACATATTTTTTAGAAGGTTTTTGTTTCCGACAGTTTTTTCAACTTTTACCTTAACAATTCTGGAACTTGACTTTTTTACTTTTTTATAGTCAGAATTAACATGCAATTAAACCCTATAATACCATATGTATTCGCTTAAAATTTTAGTCCAACTGCATAGACCCAGATCTGCCATCACATAATGCACTGGCAGATCTGGGTCTATGCAGTTTGTTCGAAGTAATCAGTAGAACAAAAAACATAGACCCTGATCTGCCAGCACATTATGTTATGACAGATCAGGGTCTGTGTTATTTGCAGTTGGACTCAACTTATAAGCGAGTATAGATGGTATATGTATCATCCATGTTAAGCAGTTCAGGAGAACTTGAAAAGCTGTTGTTATTAATTTACTCAAATTTACATAATAACTTGGAAACAACAATGAAAAACCCACATTTTTTTTATAAAAACCCAACAAAAACCAAATCATCTCTATTTGTGGCAAGGTTCATTTAGAGTCACAAGGTTACACTATATTGTAAAAAATCATTATAATAGAATACTGTTATACAGTTTTTAACAAACTGAAACATTTTCTTGTAGGTTTAGCATTGTAAGAAATGATTGATCTTGGACTGCTTTATATTTCAGATGTGCTGTTTTATAACTTTCTAATTTTAGCCTCAATGACAATCCAGAAATTGAAGGCACTCATACAGAGGCTATACAAAGTAGACTCAGAACTACAGCTATCCTATATAAGCCAGAAGGTAAACAAACTGCAGCAATTTATGAACACTTGTTTATCTTTATCCAGTAACTGCTTCATCTGGACCACCTCTGAAATAGAGCACCTTTGTACATGAAAACTACAGACACCTATTAATACAGGACATTCATGGGGAAGGACAATTTTATCCTTTATAGATAGATGTCCTTTATATGAATGAATTTTTATAGTATATATATATATATATATATATATATATATATATATATATATATATATATATATATATATATATATAACAGAGATGCAGTTAATATCTTAGCAATGCAATTAATATCTTAGCAAATCATACAATGATAAAGAGAAATAAAAAATTTAAACTGGTGTTTACCTGGCAACTTTTTCTGAAAAAATGATTTTGTGTAGTTTTCCTCACATGCATGTTCAAAATATTAGAAAAAATTCCAAAGACATGATTATAAATCTACAAGTTGCACAAAATACTAAGACATGTCTCTCTTGATTAAACAAATATATTTGACAAAAGTCCTTCTATTAATTCTTTTTCTGTCCAGTTGTAAATATTAGAACAAATTTGAAGATGTACAAAAGATCGGATTTGTAGCACTAGGAATGCAATTTTTGGACCAAAACTTTTCTCAATTAAAGCTTGCTGTTTGAGTGATAAATTGTTCTAAACAAATTGACAGTTTCCAGACAGAACTGTTATTATTCAGACTCTTTTTATTGTTATTTGGCACCAGCCTTGCTGAAACCAGTGACTACCTGCCACTCCTGTCACATCATTCAGACTCCTTGTATTGTTTTTTGGCACCACACTTGCTGAAACCAGTGACTACCTGCCACTCCTGTCACATCATTCAGTCCTGCTGTTTATCATCAGTACAGTAGACCATATTGGCTTTCATATACAAAGACTTATGATGCCGGGTTACTCTTGGCTACTGAACTTCAAAGGGATGTAATGAATATTGATCAGCTAGGTTGTCATCCCTGATAGTTCATACAAAAACACAATCAAGTTAGTTGATGAGTATTGAGCCCTCTCTATTGCATACAGGTTTTTTGCATATCATCGATATTTGCATAAAACTTCCATACACAAATCCTCTCCTTACCATATATACTTGCCTATAAGTCAGGTCCAATTGCAGACTACACATAATGTGCCAGAAAATCTGGGTCTGTGCAGTTTGTGAGGAATAATTAGTAGAACAAACAACATATCATTAAAGCTGTCAACATTTTAGTAAACATCTAACGGGTACCCATCAATCCTAATGATCGGTTACCCGGGTACCCGATCGAAATTGTATTATGGTAAATGTGTACAAAACCTTGCTGCTAGTGTTGTCCACATCTATGTTATGAGTTCCAACGAGATGGTGTTGTATAGTACTCGTGTTACCACCTTTAGCAGACAATGTAATTCTACACAGGTACTATCTATTTTCATCCAGTTGATTGGCATATGGCCACACTTTCGATGTTTTACCCATTTTTAATTTTAAAAAGGAATTGATTTTAAATTGCTGCACTATCCTCTCTGAATACGGTACTGCATAATGATTAACTAATGACATGAAATGCCAGGTGCTTACTCATGTAAGTTTCTCAACCAGTGACACATTCTTTGATCCTGCTGACAGAAGTGTCAGAGCAATTCAAACTGACAACTAGCAAGAGCAAAGATCAAATGAAATGCCACTTAACTACATGCCTTTATGATGAAGGGTAATCATATTTGTTGGGAATGGAGAGGTTGTTGTAAATAGTTAAAATCCTTCACAGTGTTGGCTCATATATTTTTTCATACATGATCTCTTCCCCAAAATGAAAATTAATTATTTTTACACATTATTTTTCATACTTTCAAGGGGAAAAACCCCCAGAACTACCAAAATTAAGTCTTTGTACCCATAACTATCACTAATATGGCCAAGAGAATGAATCTAGAAAATAAATATGAAGCAAATCATTAGTTTATTTGCAGGATTAAAGCAACTGTGCAGTTCAATCTACATGCATCAGTTGTATCTAACAGTGTATCCACCATTTGTAAATATGTGCTCTGCATCTCGCAGTTGTGACGTGAAGTCATTCGAAATTTTGAATATTACAGTTGAAAGATTTTTGATAATATACACGGGAATATGCCATTCTTTGAACTATTAGTTTATTATTATCAAGGTTTCTCCAAAAAAGAGGAATATTAGAGCAAACATCAAATTTTGGAACGATGCTATATGCTAAAAATAAGTTACTGCTACGTGTTCACTTCTTAAGTTCATATCCGTCATTTCAGCAAAACGATATGACCAAGAATCACCAATTTCTCAAAAATATGGATTTTCAATTTTTAAAATACATTTACTCGCTAATTGCAATACTAATCAGCACGACAAATATACAAATGAAGTCCTCGAATATTCATCCATTTTTAGAAACATGGAAAAACTATTAGTCACATGGCATTTCAAATTCCACTCAACTCCACTAATTGATAGTGCATGTTTATCGCGGTAAAATTTAGGATTTGCCATTAGAGAAACATGTTTCAATACTTTTAGATCATTAATTAATGTTACATATCATTTTTAAATCATTATTGCTCATAATTTGTTGAATTTCACAAGAAAGTTGATGCATGACAGCAAGTACCTCAATGAGTGAATCGAGCGTTTTACTTTTCGAAAACCATTACAATTGTTAAATATACTAAATACTGCACATCAGTACTGATTTCATTCTCAATTGCCACCCCCACCCCCAGGTTTTCAAAAATCTGCTAGAACCTTTGTTTTTAATCAGTAGCATTACTGCTCCCAAGAGCACATTTCAAGTTGCTTTCTGCATTGATAATGGGAGAGTAGGATGGTGGGTTTTATGATTTTGAAACTTCGACAACCTTTTTTGGCATAGAAAATTCACACAAGTACAAAACCAAGCTAACATCATACTTTTTCATTAATAAGGGATACAGAGAAGGGATAAATTAATTTCATATTGGTCTCTGAATAACTTACTCAACAACAATAATGATCATAGTAAATGGGTATAAAACTGTTGTGAGGTACATACGACACATTATCATTCAAGTTAACAGAAAATGTGTCTGGTTTTAGAGTTACAGAATACAGTACATAAAATATAATAGAATATATAATACAGAGTATATAATACATACAAGTAATTTTAAACAATCCAATTAGGAAAGCTTAAGAATTGAAAAAGACTAGACTTATCTATGCAATCAAGAGGTGTCATTTCGGCAGCAGGCAAACATAATTTGGTCAGTGAATGTAAATTCTTGTGAAAGGGGACAAAATTAAAGTAATGATTTTCCATCTGTCACAGATGCTACAGGGCACATACTAACAAGGTGACCATTGAAATATTTTGTGTGAAATAAAATAATTTATCTACTCATTATTTGGCTTCATTTTAGAAAGTTATTGTTGGTGATTATTTCAAGATACATGTATCATTATTATGTCCTATTCATTTAAGCTTTACTTCACAGAATTTAGAATAATATTTTTCCCTTGCAAGCCTGTCGACTGTGAAATATAATTCTTTTGTACAGTATTTTAGATTTAATTAAATACATTTTTAAAGACATCCAATTATGTGCTTTTTTGCCATTTTTTTTCAATAATGTGATAAGTTTTAAAAAATAATGATACGTTTACAAACTGAATTCATTTCATAAGGCTATTATATTAGACATTTTTATTCCACACACATTTTGGCTGTCATTATTTCAGAGACATATATTCCCACTACCATTGACTGTCTCCAATTAAGATATTCTTCCTCTTAATGTTAATTTTGATTGAAAATTATTTAATGATGTTTATTTCATGTGTAAGTAATGATGATATTCATCCTCTTTATTAATTTCTCATAATAAAATGTTTCATGATTCCCAATAAGCAAAACATCTAATATGCTAGATTAATCATATGATAACTACATGTCTTAATTTTCTTCTTAATCCACAAAATGACATGGTGAAATGAAAGATCATTATTTCTGAATAGTGTGATTCAGACATTGATCTTTGGGAATATTTCATGGTTTATGAAGACATTTTTTAAAATAAATTTGTATACAGCAGTTTATATTTTTTAATAATCCTTCAAGATCTGACATCTTTGGCTCTCAGAACTCAAAACAAGATATAAAGAAAGGGATGCTCCTACCATGTTTGCCTCTAATGCCCCCCCTCTGCCCTTTCTAGCATCCACATTGTCCAGATCACTAAAAAAACCTACTTAAAACTTTGCTATCTTCAAGTAATTTCATATATTATTATGTTTTATTTAATATAGAATACTTCTATGAGTGGAAGCTTCTTTGTTCTTTATTTTTAAAGAACGTACTAAATATTGTGACCAAAAGTGTGTTCTTGGGTTGAGATATACTTATAACAGTATGTTATTTATGTTATGTTGCAAAAATTACTCATTTGCCCAAATAATGTGCCACATTTGTAAAAGCTGCCCCTCTTGCATACCCCTGTGAAATTTGATTTTCATATAATTTTATTTTTATATGACTAAAAAGTGATGCCAAATTATTGAATTAATGGATAAATCCTGTGCAAAAGAAAACACTTGTTGTGCCTATATTTGGTGTAACTTGGACAATCCGAGCTAAATAATTAGAAAATCTCACTTTTCTTAATCAAAAATTTAAAAAAATCAAAGCATGACTGATTTGGTAAGAAAATAGTAAGCTTAATATAAATCAATACTGATGAATATGCAATTTTGTCATGATTTGTACACATTCTCTGCTTGATTTTGTTGCCATGGCAACCAACCATTTCATCCCCTGTATGCTGAAATAAAGTATACCCAATATCCATCCAGTGTCCACAACAAATTTCCCACTATAAAGAAAATTATTATTGTACACGAAGTAAACTAAAAAGTGATGGCAAATTATTGAATTAATGGATAAATCCTGTGCAAATCAGGCAGTTCAACATCTAGACTGATGCGCAGTAAAGGGTTAAACATTTTTGAGTGAATGGTTTGTTCATAGGAACCTTGTATTTAAATTGTCTGAACCTTTGGGGGGGGGGTTATTTTTGAAAATCATGTCATTGCAACTCCTGAACAAAAGTTATATTGACATGGGGTTTTTACCTTGTGGATGGCTTGCACTTGGGGTAAGGAAGAACCCATTGATTTTGTGGTCAAATGGTCAAAGGTCAAGGTCTCTGGCTGAAAGAAGAAGAATGGTTTCAGCACAATAGCTTGAGTTGTCTGCCATCTACAATTACCAAACTTTGTGGCTGGCTTGTATGTGGGGTTAGGAAAAAGCCTATTGATTTTAGGGTCAAAAGGTGAAAGGCCAAAGGCACTGTGACTGAAAGAAAAAAATTGGTTCCACATAATAACATTAGTTCTACATCACAGACCTGGACCAAACTTTATAGATGACTTACACTTGGGTAAGGAAGAAGCATATGAATTTTAGGTCTAAGTCAAGGTACTGTGAATGAAAGAAGAAAAGAGGTTTCTGCACACAAATTTCAGTTATCTACACAGAGGACTATTGAACACAGGGCAAGCATTAAAGAAAGTTGTACAGCTGGATCATCTATATTTTGCTTATGGGTGCTAGAAAATTGAATTAATGTACAATATAAAACTAACAACATTTACCAACATTTTTAGAAACAATATACCAGTTTTACTAATTAAAATTTCTTTAAATTCTGTTCAGAAACTAGAGATTGGAGAAAAGAAAATCATTCAAACAACACATCTTTAGTGTATCAACCATAAATTACCTAATGGCATAAGAAAAAAAATCTGCATGTTGTGATATATTCGTCTATACTCTAAAGTAGGTGAAGTTGAAATCTATTCAGCACCATTTGGGCTTTAATGAAGTATTAAAGGTATAATAGTGTAAACAATTTGCATAAATGTTTTTTTCGCTTCTGGTATGAAAGTGGAACCTGTGCATAAAAAACTCAGATTTTAAAAAAATTTGGAATATAACAAAGAACTAATTGAAATCCATTTTATTGTATAATATTTATTTTATTAATTTTGCAGATGCAAGGCCCAGAGATTGAACTGGACAGTGATCTACGCCAGCTATCTTTTTTTTCTGTAGAGACAGGTGATACAATACATGTCAAGTGGTAAACTGTCAGTCATAGGAGCATTTCTTGAATAATACCCATGATGTTGGTGATATTCGAGGATCAATCTGGCTCCGCTGTACTGTGCTCCGGGGATGAGACTTGGAGAGATAATTGGCACATGGAATGAAGGATATTCATTAATTATTCTGCCTACTTGAAACTGATGGTCATTGAAAGTATTTTTTGGAAATAGATGACCTGTTGGGTGGAAACAACAATGTTTGAACCTGAGTTTATAAAATATGGAAGACATGTTTAGCTTGTAACTTTATTGGAAATTTGTTTTGTCTGATATGGGCTCAAAAAAGATTTAATCACAGACAAATTAAACCATGCTTAATCACAAATGGTTGTTCCCTTAAATTAGTGGCATTGGACCATTTATGATGCACAATTCATTATTCCCACCATAAATGATATAATATCATAATCATAAATATGACAGTATTGTCATGTTATATAGAACTGTGATATATATACTGAAACAGGAATGGAAGTAAAAGAAACAATTTAAATTTATACATTCAAGCAATTATGGGAAATATGCTCAAATGCATGGTGTTGATAGATATTCTTGTGTTATTATGCTTTTTTAATTATTTTATGTTGCAGGCTTCCAGTTTATATGGTATGAATAAAAGCCAAAAAAATCCAGTTTAAAATTGTCTGAATTTTTGTTTTCTCCCAGGCTTTGATTCATGCAGTACCCTAAAATATTAATGAAAAACTAAAGAAAATATTTCAAGTGTGTACACTGTTGCGAATCATTGCAGTGTATGTGTGTACTCTGTTGTGAATCACTGCAATATATGTGTGTACTCTGTTGTTAATCACTGCAGTGTATGTGTGTACTCTGTTGTGAATCACTGCAGTGTATGTGTGTACTCTGGTGTTTTTAATTTCTCGCTGATGATAAAAAAAAAGCGAAGCAAGACTTATGAATCACTGCAGCAAACAAATTAAAAGGGGTGGGGAACATTTTTACAGATTACTAGTGAATAATCTGTTATCCTGAGTTTGTGTTAGAGTCAACCAACATTTTTTTTTTTAACTCCACTACTACATTTTTTTCCACCACCACCTCTATCAGCACTCCGACCACTTCCACTCGGGGCTGGTTTAACCACTAGGCAAACTAGGTGGTCGCCTAGGGCAGCAAAATTGGGGGGGGGAGGGGCGGCAAAAAGGTGAATTAATAAAAAAAAGAAAGAGAAATAGCCTAAAATAGATAATAAGCATTTAAAAGTAGAAAGAGAAAAACAGATGCAGAATTTTTGTTCATACTAATGCACAATATTCATTTTAGAAAGTTCATGTGGGGGGGGGGATGCAAGGTTGAAGGTTCACCTAGGGCATTAAATACCATACCCTTGCGCCGGCCCTGCAACCACTACTACTAAAACCACTACTACTTACACTACAACTACTAAAGTACTGCTGGTGCTGCTACTGCTACTACAACTGTCACCATTACAACCACCACAATAATCACTGCGGTTACTACTACTACTATGATTACTACTACTACTACTTCTGCTAAAAATTAATATTGTTATACTAATGGAAAAAAGAATCATTAGAGCCTTGAATCAAGATGTGGGAGTCCAAAAGTAATCACCTTTTCCATCCACCCAATCCACCATTCACACTTCTTGTAACAGCATATCTTGGCAACCTTTATACATAATTTATGCCTACATGATAGGTGAAATGTCTTACACATGAATATTTACATTTCAGCTACTGTGTTTGAAGTACAGCAAAGCTTATGCTATACCCCAGGCATCCTTGAAATCATCTGCAGTCTTTATCCCACTGCTAAAGTTTTGTTTTGCTGCCACTGCTGACATTTTTTTGGCATTATTTCCATGGAATGTAGGGTATTCCTTGCATCATTCTCAACCACCCCAGGGAGAGTAGGTCACAGTGACCTAAATTTCATTTAAACAAATGATTTTTTTACTCAAGGTTGATCCCAGTGTAAAGTTTTTGTCCTCCCAGCAAATGTGCAACAGTTGGCACTGTTCATAGAACTTATTGTGTTTCTTGCATCATTCTGAACCACCTGAGGGATATGTAGGTCACATTGACTTAATTTTAACACGCTAATGAATGTTACTTAAAGGTTAATCCCAGTGTAAAAAATTTTTCTCCATCATGTTCATTACCTGGTCACATTTATGTTTGGAATTTAACTTCTGCTACATCTAGAATTCCAGTCCTCCCGAAAAGATGAAAAAATGTCTTTCCCATCTTTATACTATATAGGCTATAATAATTGTATCTATTGGAAGAAACTCCACCAAGATACCATTATAATTAACTCCCCTGTCTCTGCTAGGTAGCTACCTGTATACCAGATGTTTATCAGTTTAAGTGTTTGCTCTGTACAGGTAGCATTGTATCTGTCACCTCCCAAAATCCATCAGATTTCTGTGGAGATTTTAGCCATCCACTTATTAGGTTGTATTGTTTTCTTTATTCTATCCCTACTTTAAGGATTTGTTACCTTATTTTTAATTTTTATGTTTAAGTTTTCTTTCTGAAATGTGACTTGGATGCCCTTGCTGATTTCATTATTTTCTTTGGCAGCCCAGTGGGCATAAGTACACACACATGATAGAGCTGGGCAAGGGTGCTTGTCACACACTGCATGAGGTTTTTGATGGATTTCTCTGCATTTTTCTGGCAACCACTGTGTTATGACTTTTTTTGCCCTCCTGACATCTAACTAGAGAGCAATTGAGTGTTTCTCTGCTCTACTTTTGTTTTGTATGGACTATTTCACAGACATGTTGGGTCAGTCTGTCAGTCCTTGTAACCATTCCACCAGATGAAAAGAGATCGGTTGCTTCAATGGGCTGGATTGTAAATTGTCTGGTTTTGCATTCTTTGGGCTATTATGTGGACCTGTCTAGTCAGCCCATCTGTATATCCGGACCACCATATGATCCGAGATCGGTTGGTTCAATGGGCCAAACTGCAAATTGGCCAGTAATTTTGTCTTTCATGGGCTACTATGGGACCTGTCTTGGTGGTCAGTCTGCATAACCATCCTACCATTGTCTCCACTGGTTCTTTCATCGAGCTAAACACTTGGTGGCCTGCCAGCCTATTCACTCAACAGGCGCACAATATCACATCATGTCTTATGGGGTTTTTTTGCAGTATGCTACCATTGATGATTCTTCCTCTTCCCTTCCAAATATATGTGGATGTGGAAGGCTTTCCAGATTAGGATAACATGAGTGAAAATGGGGATAACCTCAATTGGACACAAAACTCAGATCCTACTTTGAAAAGTACTGAGTTCAGTTTTAAGGCAACAATTGGAGAAATTTATGGTATCTTACCTTCCGCTGAACATCCTCCCCTGTCATCAATGGGGCAGGTGTACGATGTCATCATTTCAGTGGATGTGGATCTTGAAGAGGACAATCACCCCTTCTATTTACTGTTACAATTCCTTATGATTATGGTGACTGTCAACCATTGGTAGGAAGAATATGGGATCCAGGCAATTTCAAGGCCCTTTTTTGCCGAAAGTCAGCTACCAGTGTTGTTCTCTGCCCACTGGTATTAGACACATCCGGTCTCTTTTCACTTGGAAGTCTCAAACCTTGATAAGGATATAGGCAGTCACCTTGTTAGTCCCACCTTCATATAAGGTAGATCACTAAGTGTTCCAAGCAACCTTGAAGCTAGTTAGAAATATAGTAGTATCTTCATCCTTGTTGGACTTGGTGCCACCTGCTTTTTTAGGTTTGTGGAGAAAGCAAGTGATGAGCATGTAATTTATTATGCTGCTAGGACATTGTCTACATTGCAGTTGCCTAATAATGTTTTACATGTGTACCATTTTGTTATTTATGTATGATGTTTCTGGGTGTACTTTCTATTTTGCCTCCAGTTTTAAAATTACACAAATTCTCATATCATGCATGTTTTAACTCCTTCATGCTCTAATGCACTGTTTTTGTTTTGTTTTCACATCTGTCACATTCTATAAACAAGTGATTTTTAAAAGAAAAGTTGTCATCTTCCTCAATAATTCTGTATTGCTTCCTCTGTTTATTTTAATATCATGGTTTCGTCTGGTACCCAAATGTTAAATAATTATTAATATCCTTTGTGTTTCATGAGTACATGCATTTCATTGTTCATCCATTTTGTTTTTAAAGTCTTTTCAACTTTGTATATGTCATCTTGTTTGTCATATAGAGAACATGTTGTAGAACATGCCCTCTCAATCCTCTCCCTCAAATCTTTCAATTTGTAAACAGCTGGATCAACTACAGTTATATTTCCTTGGTAAAGCAAAGAAGGTAGCCCTTTCCAAAAATTGATTTGTATTTGGAAATTCTAACTGTTTCACCAATTTTAAAATTTGGCCTTCAAAATGTATCAGTTGTCAAATAACCAAATAGGTGAATAGATTGATCCATAGTTTTGATCTGTTTCCTTCCTTGCTTGTTTAATATGAATCAGGTCTATTGATCTTTGATGTGCTTCTGTTAACCATCAACTAAATTCATAAAGCAGCAGCCTATTTTCTGGTTTCATTTGGAGTGAAATACTTGCACATTCTAATCGTTGATGTGCTTCTAAACCTTTCCACTACAGATGTTTTTTTGTGTAATTTGAAAAATATTGTTTTCATTTTCCAACAATTCCATAACTTTCTTGTTATAAAACTCTTTTCGTTCATCAAACAGTATCTTTACATGCTTTTGCTCTTTGAAGATTCTCAAAGAGCATCGTTTATGTGATCAGACTATTTTGAAAAGTTATGTATCACTGTCAAAATTTGCTTGCATGCATTGTCATATTTTTTTCATATGATGGCATGTCAACAATGTCTTCCTGCTACTGGTCATCCACATGACTAACATAAACTCTTTCTAGCAAAATCTTTTTCTCACTTCCTTATGTAAAGTCCAGGCATACTGTTCAGTTAACCACCCTTTCAGTTCAGTGTATTTTTGTTTGTTTGTTTGTTTGTTTTTTTTGTTCTTTTTGTCCTATTTAATTTGTTCACACGATTGATATTTTTATAAGCAATTGGACTTTCAGAATGTTAGAAACATTGTCTTAAATATTGTTCTTTGTCATTCATTTAAAAAGAAATATAAACATATAGAGAATACTTTATGGTTGATAAATTGTCTTAAGGTGTTGTCCAGAAGCCTACAGGACCACCGCCTGCAACAGGAACTTTTATCTTCAACAAACTGCAATGTATCTTTAATCTTTTCAAACGTATGAATAATTTCAGATTTATGTCAAATTTTGCCATTACTATGAATGAATCTGAACCATGTGCTGTTTTAATTTGAACCTTGTGCTCTAGAAGTTCTCTTTTTTGTTGAATCATTGCAAATTGACTTTATAAATTACAAGATCTTCAAGTTGTACTATAAATTTAGCCAAATAAAATATGTATATTTATCCACATTGAATGCATAATTAACTCATTCTTCATTTTGCACTGTTTTAGCCATATTGCAATCATGGATGATGCTATTGATCCCAATGTTATCGTCATTAAATGTAATCTGCAAAGCTGCAACTTTTCTAAAACATAGAAGTATATCTTTCTGAACGTTTGAAATCAACAAATTAACACGTTTATTCTATTCAATGTTATTTTTCAACACAAATAGCTTTTGCCACACTTTTAACAAATAAAACTTAATCTCTTGATACTCACATTGTTGCTTTCATGTTAAATTCATTCAATATTTCAACGAATTCAGTGCAATGTAGCTCTGTGCCATTATTATTTGTATTCGCTGTGCTAGTGGGCTAGACATTTTGATTTAATAACAGTTATACAATATCTATTACTATCGCATTGCTACCCTTTTCGCGGATTCTAAGTCCATAGTCGAAGCTAAATATTCCCTCCACCAGTTAGTAATTGGAGGGGCCAAAAAATAATCGAGCATAAGCCCAGTCTGATTCCTTAGTCATATCCAACACACAGAATATCTTCCCCTTTTTTCTCTAATTCTCGTGCCCATATATGTGTGTCAGGACGCTCAAAGAAATTTGCCTTCGTTGTTGTCTTTAGGCTTATTGTTGGTCAAACATATCTTTTTGAGTGTCATTTTAGTCATTTTCTTCACAGTCCTTGCTTTATTTGTGTGTTTCTGTTTCCATTTTTGTTGTTTTTGAAGGTCTTTTGCACCTCGCTTAGCCAAGTGGTACCTCAGTAAATGTTTACCTCTTCTTAGGACCAGTGTCAGGGTATCTTCTACCCATTTTTAGTTCCAGTTCATTTTGTTTTTGTGTGTGTGTGCTTTCTTTTCTTTTTAAGATTATAATTATGTCACAAGGTGTGGGTATATGCGGGCATAAGAAGTCCCCATGGGACACTCACCCCACCTGTTTATCGTGTACAAAGTGTACACGTACTGAAGATTGTCATTTTTTTTTTTTTTTTCGAAGACAGCATTTGACTTGGCTGACAGTTCCACACTTACAGAAAAAGGAAGAATGGTCCTCAGCATGACTCCCTCCGTTTCCAAGAGATGTGTTGGTCACTTCCTGTCTTAGTGAAGCCAAGAGGGATCAGTAGTGCTTTCCGTGGTTCAGAAATTGCCTAAAGGCATGGGATCACTGACACTCGAACTGTAACTGTTCACTCCTGTTAGGGAGAGATCCTTGTCCCCTACCAAGGGAAGGTTAGTGCCGGTGCCCGATAAGAATGTGTCACGCCTTCCCAAAGGTAGAGAAGAGCAGCACTCTTTCTCTAACACATGTGATGCTGACAATAGTTTTCCGAACAGAGATTATTCCATCAGATCATCATCACTAGACCGGCCTTTTGTGGGAAACAGGTCACTGGGTGCCGGGTACCGATCATTCATTTGGTCCGAGCGCCGGTTGCTGGGCAATACTCTTCAAGCAAACGGACACGGGTTTCTCCCCGTTTTTCTGTGTTACCGTTTAGGGTAGGGAAGGGGATTGGATCGGCGTCCTCCCCCCGCCCCCAATTTCCTTGTCTTCCCTTTAATACCTACTGCATTTGGGGACCTCCACTACGGTAAGCAAGTCTTATTTTCTTCTCATTACGTCGTTTCCACAATTGACGAAGCCCCTGCCATTGATGACCGTCACCCGGAAAAGAATAATCTTGTAATGTACGACGATGTGATGCTAGAACACCAAGACAACCCCGCGAGAATATTTTCCCGAGGTCAACACAAAAACAAAAGACGTGATATATGTGACACAACGATACGCTCACTTGCTTAAAGTGATCCGGGACAACTGTAACATGTTGATGATATTTCGTGGTGATGACGCGCATGGTCTCGCAAACATTCATTGGACCTGGTGTGCCGCCGACTACTCGTGGAATAAGTTTCGGAATATATTTGCTGAGGTCACCAAGGACCCATAAGGTTTTCTCACAATAGATTTGAGTGGTGGACCGTGCAAGTATCGCGCGAGTCTGGACAAAACAATTTAAACGACCATAATAAATATAATGTCAAAACCTGCCAGTGATACCATAGCAGAGTATGCTGACCGACGTCGCAAAGCTACCCGTGAACACCTGGAACTGATCCGTAATGTCATAGCCGGTTGCAAACGTGTCAAAGCAATGCTACAGTCGCGACAGACTGCACGGGAAGACCTCACAGAGGGCTTCGAAGAAACGTTCGAACCGCTGTTCAAATCCACGCGAGAAACCACGAAACAGGTGAAGAAAGTCGCGGAAACCATCGGCGTAATAATGGATCTAATTGCCAGGTCAGCCCAAGTCATTGAACGCTTGCCAGAGGCGATTGAAGGAATCCAAGAAGGCATATGAGAAATTGGAGAGACTGTTGGTGTGATCGCAAAAGGCACCCGTGTACTCGATGAAAACGTCAGAACGGCACTTGAAAACATTCCACCGCCACAACCACTCCGTGTACGAGTCAATGATGAAAACACCGAAGCAATTATTCAAGGAACGAGGTCGCCAGTGGAATTTTGAAACTCCTGTACGTGCCGCTCTTATTAGACCCCCCCCCCCCAACCTTCCAGAGGAGAGCGAGTTTGTGTTGAAAATACCAGCGAGATCAAATGATGCAGCCATGGACGAAATATGGCCCAAGTGGGTATTAAGGGAGATTCTTGCGTTTCCACAAGCCTCTGGCGAGCCGTGAAATATTATAATTGAATATTTGATACATTTTAAGCTGCAGACTTTAACAAAGGCAACGCAATGTTTGCATAGATTATGCAACGAGTACAGGAGGGAAAACCTAGGAAACGAGGTCCCAAGCGGCAAGCACGTCCACGCGATCCGCAACCCGAACCAGAACCTCGACCAACCTGAACCCGAACACGACCCCGAACTCGAATATATATACAAACCATTATATGAATCCAACTACGTAGACGCACCTGAACCTTCGGACGAATCTCCACTGATGAAATTTTACCGAGCCCGAGACACGCGGGAAAATGAACTTGTCGAGTTGATAAAAGGTGAAGCGTAAAGAAAACAGCAACATTAAAAAAACGTGCAGTTACAGCCCCACAGCAACAAAGATGTGTACCTACGCAGGAAGAATTTATGAGAAATCAAGAAGAACAAGAACAACCCCGAACGTTACCTCAATTATCACGATCTCATCTACGAAACCAGAATTCAACGTGGTTTTCTCTACACCAATTACTGCTGGGGAAGGTCGCGCACTCGAGATCCCACTAGCGTCGTTGGACGTTTGTTTATAGTTGTAACGCTCGGGGTTATAATTGTAACGACACGCTGCATAGCACAATGGATTTCTCGAAGAATCGCCTCAGAATTTATCATCGGTGTTATATACATAATCGCATCAACGCGCAAATCGTTCTGGGTCTATGATGTCGTTGGTGAGCAAATGCTGAAAGATCGATGCGGCCTCATTGATGACTTCTGGTGTGTTGTTGCCCGCGCGAACCGACCCCACGAGTGTTTCCAAACGATCCACTAGATCGTGGGGGTTACATGGTTCATCAAGGCCTTTTCATGTCGTTGGTTTCGCTAGCAGCCTGCTTATTTCTGTTTGTTCTTCTAGAAATCTGGCATGTTCTTCTTCCTGCATGTCTTCTTTGTTCCCGTATACACGTAGGCGACGTATAAAAAAAAAAAAAAAAAAAAAGCAAAAAAAAAATAAAAAATAACGCGACGCAAGTCATGCGGATGTAGTATATTTATTAATTAACGTCAACAATGATTTCAACCTTGGATTTGCGCAGCACCAAAAATAACTTAGTGGAGCCTCATTATCGTTTTCTTGTGCGATTCCTCTCAGTCATATATTCGGGTTTTGAAGAGATGTCCGCAATGTTATTTTTGGAGCCAAACACACAGTCACATTAACGCGCAAAGGCACCGCCAACGATGCAATTTGGCATCCTGACGGTGTTGATAATAGCAAAGTTGAGTTGTCAACGTTGACATTGTGGATACCTGTACTAGCTCCCTCACTAAGCGTAGAAGACCATTGGTTCTCGTTTATGCAGTCTGGAAGCGCGACAACGCTGTCGTTTATCGCGCTCACCACAGACTCGACGCCAAGCGACGTAAATGAACAGTTTACATGGCAAATAAGTACACAACATGCTCTCAGCGCAGCAAAAACACGTGTTCATGGTGTTTCAAGATAGCAATCGAGTTAATGACCAAGAGTGTAGTGCGATGATATTTGACAAGGTAGGAGTGTCTGGAGTTTCTCTGCGGTTAAATGGTCATCAGAAACCCATTGACAAAATTTTGCTTAACTTCACAGACAATCGAGTCGCACGTATGTATCACAAGCGATGGTCGTACATGCACCAGCATCAAAACATTGGCACGGGTCTGCAGATTTCCCAAAAAGACTTCACCACATTGTACCCGATTTATTACTTTTCGTTGTAACACATGGAGTTGTTTAAGCAGTCCGTGGTCGACATGTACTTTCATACAATTATTAATCCCACTGTGATTCTCTCCGACAAGACTCTGTTGTTGGAGGGCTCAGGTGTCCGAATGAGGGTCATTGACGCGCCAGTGGAAAATTCGTAGTTGTTGTAATTGAACAGCACACTTAAAATAATGTCATATAAACGAAGTTAAGGTTGGCCTTAGCCCAAAGCAGCTTGCAAAAATAAAGGGCGCAATAAGAAACGATTACAGGGTCACATTTAAACTTTCTCCGTCAAAGTTAACTAGAATTATTCCTATGTGGCTAACCCAAACACAATTTGATCAGCTTAATGCTGCCAAACAAAAGAACACCTCGGTGACATTAAAGTTATCAAAGTCAGAGGTGGCACAAGTGGAATATTTGCATTCCTCGCGGCTATTCCAGCGTTGTTATCAACTGCGACTCCCGCGTTCGCAAAATGAGCTGCGTTAGGGGCCGTCGGAGCTGCATCCGGAATGGCTCAGAAAAAAAAGTGTTGGGAGACCGCATAGCGTCTCGTAGACAAAAAAAAAAAAAAAAGAAAAAAAGAAAGTCATTCGACTACCCGGGACGAGTTGCAAAATACCCTCAGGCAAAGGTCTTCGACTACCCGATACGATTCACAAAAGGCCGCGCGTCCATTAACCAATCTTGATTTACTCAGTAAAGCATTTCCAATGTGTCTTTATGCGTAATGAACTTGCGTCAATGATCGGGAAACCGGCATTGTTAACCTTAATTCAACAACAAGACCAGGAATTTATTGGGTCGCATACGTGTTAATGTCTCAACATCTTTTTTGTTTTGACACGTACGGGCTTGCACCGCCACGTGATGTCGTTTACATGGTGTCTTTGCCACTCAACGATTGAGTCGTCTACCGCTGTTTTATTCGACGCTGCCGTTGCAAACTCGGCTGGACGGCCCCGTATAGGGATATATTGTTGTTGAAGCAATGCACGAACTCGAGCGTTCACCAACCCAACGCGCACTTGTTGATTTTACATTGTCACTTAGAAAGTACGCTTAATAGTATACGAAATGACTATTGACATTTACGGACGCAAAGTCATAGCAACCCGACGCTGTACTGATGTGGATCTGAGCAGGTTTGCCACCAAACGGGTTTGATCGAGTTTACCAGCCGGGTTGTTGTTGACATCAACCCGGGCGAGCTTTTGATTTTCCGAGATCAAACTGGAAAACTTAAAACGTCCAACGTGGACATCAATGATGTTGTTTTGAAGCTGAGAGGCGCCTTCGCAAATATCCTGGCTGTAATCAACGAAATCGGACGAATAAGAGACACCGGCGTGTCGGTTGCCTTTATCAAAGACTACGTTGATACTGCTAATGCTGGTATGAAATAATATGTGGATGTAATGATCGCAGAGGTGCCATCACCACCACGCGTAGTAACTGCATGGAGCGTAGTTCGCGGAATATTAACCGAAAAAGCAGAGGAAAAAAAACGACGAATTAACCTTAGGAAATGGTCGACTTGTTTTCGCTTCTCTTTTAAAATGGTTTTGATAGACCTAAACATCACAGTGCGCGAGTCCAGATCATACTTGTTCATCATAACCGTACATAACGGCGGTGGGGTCAAATGGCGGTGTTGACTAATGATCAGCGGCATCGTGATTTGGTAGCATATATATATATATATATATATATATATATATATATATATATATATATATATATATATATATATATATATATATATATATATATATATATATATATGAACAAAACTGGCACTGGTGTTCGTGCAGAATGTTTTACATTTACAGTATCAACATCATTAAATTCAGTTCGAAGGAATCAATGTCTATCCAGACTGGTTCTTAACCGTCTTTGGCGTTTGTGTTTAAGATTTATTATACATATACGTAATGGATTCTGAAAGCGATGACGATGTTGCGGAATTTACCGACAGGATGTTGGATCAGATAACATCGATAGTAATTTTGTTCCACTTGTCGATGAATATCTGCTTTCAAGAGGTGTTACCAAGCCCTCGTATATGCTCAAATATAATCTAAGCGAAGGCAAGGTAGAAATCAACCGATGGGATCACCCTGTTGTACAACTAGCAACTCGGGGCCACCTTGGAGTCATAGCATTAGCACACGAAAACGCCGGACAATAAGATACGACACCGTCGAGCGTGAAATCAGCCAAACGCTGTTTCTACAACGATGAAGTGAAATTCACAGCTGAATCCACCCCGGTTACATTCCCATCAATTGTGTTAAACAAACATTGACTCAACTAAGAAGAGAAAGATCTTGGATGTTATTCAACAAGGATGCATTTGTCCGCGTAACAGTTCTTGGATGAAAAAAAAATTCGTTAGAGGCACAAAAATAAGGCGTAATCGGCGTGTTTCTAACTGCACTTGGTGCCAAACCCCAGGAACGCACAATCACCGCAGACTTAAATATTCTCTCGGAAGATATTTTCTATGATTGCACGACGATTGTACCAGTGAAGAAAAGTGCTTGGTTGGAAGTGCGTGTGCGTGTTGCAGCTGAACAAGGCCAACCTGTCGAGCAGTTAGTTTCCATGATTACAATATTAACAGAAGAACTATGATAGACCCTCAAAGCTACCGACGCGAGAAAATAATCGAAGCGAAACAACAGCTGCGAGATGAAATCATCGAGAAATCCATTTTACTCGCAAAATACAAACGCGTGTGGGTTGTCGTGAATGCTATTTGCGGAATCTCCGCCGCGACTACCGTTGGCCTTGGTGTTGCTGGAATTGTAACTACGGCAACTATCATTGGCACGCCAATCGGAATTATTATCAGAGCCATATTAGTAGTAATCGATTTGACTGGCGGCGCTGGCAAAATAATTGCACTATGGCTACATTCACGAATACGTGTTTATTTCGAACTTCTCGCGGCGGAACAAAGTAGTCTCAGCACAATTGCTAAGCTGTACTCGATGGCCATCGAAGATAAAACGGTTAGCATGGGTGAATTCGAAATGATGCTGGTCGAAATGGAAAACCACCGACGTCTCCGAGCACAGATACAGAACCGGGGCGTTAGCTACCCAAAACAGGAAGTGGATTTACATTTAGTAAAAGTCGAGTAAATGTTTACCAGTGTATTGATCTGCCTACAGAGGCACCTCATGACGCCCACGGGACAAACTATTCCATTCCTCACGCATCACGCTGTATTGGTTCGCCTCTTGGTAACTTCGCTTGGGGGGCTCGCGGGTTACAATCGCGGACTCGCGCACACTCGCGTGTGATGCGGGGGCAAATCCGTGGGGTATAGAAGGCTTTGGCCTAGATCAGTAACCGAAATCTCAAACTGCTATTGACACTACACCTACGCAGGACCATTATCATAAACCTATAGACTAACGGCTTAATGTTAATTTCCCGTGCGACCCCATAGTACCAATATAATGCTAAATTCCCGTATGAGGCCGTACCATCCCCACCCACCCACCCCCAATTGTAAACCTACGGCGTAATGTTAATTCCCGTTTGAGGCTCAAGTAGCACATATTACTACTTGTGTCAATATAATCAAATCTCTATTCAGCTTAAATGGATTTAATATGTGCTTTAAATTAAATATTTATGTTGAAGAATATTTGAAAATTTGAAAAGGTTAGAATAAAAATAGAATACGTTGGTTTACTGGTTCTAGATTGTACTCACAAGAGAAACATTCAACGATAACAGTAAAGTGCGTTTTAATATTGTGTTACTCATCAATAACTCTTTACACAATTTTTTTTTGGTAAATATAATGCGAAGAGAAAACACGATTTGCAGAAGAAATCAATAAAAGTCATGGATCAATTTATATACATTACTGTTTGATAGTGTCGAAAGTCGGACATACTGGTCTGATTTATGAAAAGTTTTAAAATGTTTTTCAAAGATATTAAATCAAAGAATAACGTTATGCTTTCTTTTTGTAAACATTGAAAAGTAATTCTGGTTGAAAGAAAATAAATGTAAACAAAAATCTAAATGCGATAGCTCACATCTATTTTGTTCTAATTTTGGCTAGAAATTTACGAAGCACTATCTTGTGTAAATTTAAGATCTGAAAATCAACCTTTAACATTCTCTTACTATGTTTGCGAAAATAGTAATAACTACTAAAATGAATCAATTATGTGTGTTCCATTGTTTTTGTTATAATATTTCACATAGTCCGAATCAGCCCGTAATTTGGTCCGAGTCATCATTGTTCGAATCGGTCAGCATTCGATGACCCATATTGGAGGAATACTAATCAAATGTGAAGTTTGTAATAAATTGTTTGCGCCTACAGCCAATTCGAAAATTCAGACGAGAATACACTCTGGAGGAAAGGCAAGCAAATATGTATATTTTTAAATTTTTATTTTTATAAGACGTTACTAAAGATTGGTATTGACAAGATGCACATTAGGCCTAAATGACATAGAGAAAAAAACCATACAAGTATGATATATGTGAACAAATGTTAAATTGCTGTGAAAATTAGAAAGTACACATGTGGATACATACTGGAGGCGAAACAAATTAAAATGAATTTTTTGTCGTAAAATATTTACTTAGGTGAAAGTCTAAAAGTGTACAGACGAATAGGCTGGAGACAAAACCATAAACATATGAAGTATTTTCATGAACCGTTAGTAAATATATTCAGAAAAGGAATGTACTCAGTGGTTCAGAAAAAAAAGAGAACAGCATTAACAAAAGGAAAAGCGACATTCTCCTCTGATTGGTGTTTGAGTAAAAGACTAGCCGCCTTTAGACTTATTACAGTAAAAAAACCGACGACATTATATTAAGAATTTTACATAATTAACTTTTATATAGTCGGAAAAAGAATGTACTCAATAACAAGAAGAACAGTGACATGCTCCTCTAATTGGTGTTTGAGTAAGACCTGCCACCTTTAGACTTACTACAGTAAAAAAAACGATGACATTATATTAAAAATTGTACATAATTAACTTTTATATAGTCGGAAAAAGAATGTACTCAATAAGAAGACGAACAGTGACATGCTCCTCAAATTGGTGTTTGAGCGGTTACTAGAAACACTGAAATACGCTCCAAAACCGAAATACCCACCAAAATACACAAGTATTTACATGTTTTGGTTTATATATATCGGTGTACACACCGAAATTAAGATTTGTATTTGTTTTAATAATAATGAACATCAAAATAAACTTTAAGTGATTTGTATACAAATTATTTACTTTTTACCTATTTCGAGCACAATTCATGTAACGATGTCACTCATTTGATTGGACAGGTATGATAAATGGCAAATTGTAATACATACACAGAATGTAAATGAAAAGTATCAAAATACCAAAAGTATTGGCTGACATTAATTATATTATATATATTTACTTGAAAGCTGTCTGCAGTCTGGAAATATTTTTTTATAGTGTTAAATAATTGCAACCAAAACGGGGCGGCATGAATAGAAACAGATATTTACTTGAAGAATAATAATGACAAACTTTACTGCTCAATTATGAAATGTGTGCATAATCAAAGTCTGGTGTGATTTCTTTAAATGAGAAATTAACAAATAATGACAATGATGAGCAAAAGGGTGCTGTTTCTTTAATGTGCATGACATTATTTTCTTAGTTTGAATAAGAAATGGGATCAAAGTGAGGACAATAATGGGTGTGCAGTCAATTAAAAATGAATTACCGGTAAGGGACTTGAAAAAAAAGATGCATTAAACCAAATTTCACCGTCTGTTCCTTTGTTTCCATCCACTGCATTTTAAGTCTTTATTTGCTTTAAAACACATAAGTATATGATACATGTATGTACCCCGGTACACCGAAAACATGTAAATACATATTCTGGTTTGTTAATATTTCACTCATAATCTCACTCCTGCATATACTATCTTATATTTTAAGCTCGGAACTGTTCGCTGTTTGTCAAACCTGTCCAGTCAAGTACAATCAAGTTCAACCGAGTGACGTCATTGCATGAATTGTACTAGAAATAGGTAAAAAGTAAACAATTTGTATCAAAATCTCTTAAATCAAAGTTTATTTTGCTTTTATTATTATTAAAACAATTACAAATCATAATTTCAGCGTGTACACCGATATACACACTGAAATAATGTAAGTACTTGTGTATTCTGGTGTGTATTTCAGTGTATTTTAGTTTTTGAGTGTATTTCGGTGTTTCTAGTAACCCGTGTTTGAGTGAAAGACATGCCACCCTTAGATTTACTACCATAAAGTAACCACCTAAATTATATTAAGATTTGTCCGTAATTAACTATATTGTTATCTACTTAGCATAGTGTTTCCAAAAGAATATGTAAAAGGCATGGTAATCATCCTCTCCAGAGGGCACCTTCAGTACACAGAGGGCACTTTCAGTACACAGAGGGCACTTTCAGCATGCTTATAGCATTTTGAAGGGCAGCTTTTTTAATTGCAATGCAGCATTCAGTTTGTAACAATAATAATAATATTAACAATAATGATAATACCGATAACAGTTTATTATTATTATTCTGTTAATCATTGATTAAATTGAATAAGTACTTCCTTTAATAATATCTACTCACAGCATGTTAAATACTGTTCAGTGAGTGGACACACTGCCACGAGCAGTTCCAATAAACAAAGACCGACTTTATGCACCATCACATGGTGTTAATCAGTGGATACAATAAAAAGCCTCAGGTTTCACTGGATAGTTTCATATTTTGAACCCCCCCCCCCCCTTATTTTTAAGGAAGAGGGCATGAGTCTAAAAAGCATGAGCCTTGTGTTTATAAATTCACACAGAAACTAAATCTGCAATTTGGTTTACATTTACTTTGAGTTAGGCTTGAAAATGGGTTGGCTTGTTTGGTGACTGTCTGTCACAGCTAGACTAGCATTGGAGATCAAATGCGTAACTTGGGCTGCAAATGAACAGCTGACTTGGTTTACGTATTTATCCCTGTCTGCTACAGCGGTAAATACCTTAAAATCGAGATGGTTAAGGGGTGATTAGAAGCATGCCAATTTGTTACAATACCAGTGAACTTTCAACATGCATGAGGCCCATACTGATGACTTGAGCTGCCTTGTCACAGGAAAATATTAAAAAAAAGCTCTTTAGTGTCAAAAATGTATGTAAAAAAGTGGGTTTGGGGGTAGTGTTGGTTCAGCGTAAAAGATACCAGTTGTACATGGAATTAACCTGAATACCTTAATTAAAATCTGACAAGCATGCTTTCCACAAAAATCATTGGTTAGTTTTTATATGTATCTTTAATGTAGAAAATATTCTAATTTTTCTGCAATCTGTCTTAGTATAATTAAAGTTCAACAAAACAACTGTCCAGTGAGACCTCAGATTCGGGCACAGATGTATTACTGCTTATGATCATAGAAATTATATCAAGCACATAATCGACTGTTTTTGTTAGCAAGACATGAAGAGGGCAATTATATTTCAGTTTGCAAATAAACAAATACCTCTGCTGCTTACAATCATGAAAATTATATCAAGCATATAAGTGGCTGTTTTTGTGAGCGAGATATGAAAGGGGCATTTCCAACCAAAAAAAGGGTAAGTTGTTACAACGAAGGCCAGGCAGAATGTTAAAGACGGCATGTCGCATGAAGAAAACACTGGTGCGACACCATCCTAAAATGGCCTGTGGGAAACACTATAGCAATGACAGCATTGACTCATGTGAGAAGGTTCGTATGCGAAGGTCTGTGGAATATGAGAGCAATGCAGCAGCAATCTAGCCCAATAAGGCTGCCAAAAGTCCTTTTCAGGACTAAAAAAATACTATGAAAGAAATACCACAGATTGTCAAATTAGAATAATAATGGAATCCGTTATTATTTGGTTACTCATTCAGCTAAAGCACAAACTGCCACCTAGATGATGACGATAATGAAGAATTCCATATAATTTGTGGACCATAATTTATACTGTACTTCGCCGAAGTGTAACTGTAAACAAACTTCCTTTTTTTATATATAATGAAAAATTATGTTGGAAATGGATTTTATTCAGAAAATATCTCATTGTCTGTGTAAAATATCTCCAAATACATGTAACTGACTCGCATATGTCTAGCCTATAGCTGCTGTATAGGCTAGACATATGGGTTCATACAACTAGACCCCACTAGCAAAATTATAACGAAGAAATAATTTTCATTTCTTCTAAGGTGTGATAAATACATACACATACATATATACATACATATAAATGAAAAGGCGTAAACATGAAAAATATACATATTGAAGATTTTTTCCACATTTGACCCACATGAATACGTCTCAGTGTAGCATAGCTTATTCATCTACAGTAGATTCATCTACTTCTTGTGAAACTGAAGTTACCCTTGACTTCTATGCTTTTTTGGTGGAAAGAAAAGTAATAAAGTAAAGCTGACAAAAAGTAGGCAAAGAAAAGAGGTTAGAAAAAGGTAGATTTACATTGCATTTTCAGTTCTTCAGTCTAGACAATCTGGCTACCGAAGTTGCCCCAGAGATTCAACCCAGCAAGCTCTAGACTAGACCGATAAATCTATCCCCATAATGATTTTTTTGTTATTTTGAAGGTCAGCTAGCTCTTGAGATGCAATTTTTAAAGTTTTCTTAAATCTTTAGAGTTGAGAGCTCCGCTTGAAAGATACCAAGTCTGAACCTTGACTACTACAACTGGTAAATAGTTCCAAAGAAGAATTGACCTTAGGGAGAAAAGATGTATTTAGTAAATAAACAAAATGCAATCAGGCAGATAAGTACTTTCATAGAAGTATCAATAATTTCTGTTTTAATCTCACTAGATTTATAATTTGCTGCCAACTTTTACAACTATATCTGTTTAAAAAAAAATGTTCCAGTGCAGTATTCCTATTTCATTTTGCCCGAAGGCATATCAATTTAAGATAGTTTGTCTTGTACATTCTTAAATCATATCAGAGTTTTAAAACTAATATATTCTGGTAGATTTTGACCTATTGGAGCTAAATTATCTTCATGTCTGTCACTTTTTCCAATATTTATTTTCTGGATGTTTTCCATTGTTTAACCATCGGTGACTGGAAATACCGTCAGTATAAAAATCTGGAAGAGATTAATTTTCATGTTTATGTCCTGTTGTAACTGGTCTGTGCCCAGTGATAAATGGTCTATGCTGATAAATGGTCTATTCCAAGTGATAAATAGGCTATGCCCAGTAATAAATGGTCTATGCCCTATGATATATGGTCCATGCCCTGTGATAAATGGTCTATGCCCTGTGATAAATGGTCTATGCCCAGTGATAAATGGCCTATGCCCTGTGATAAATGGTCTGTGCCCAGTGATAAATAGTCTATGCCCAGTGATAAATGATCTGTACCCTGTGATAAATTTTCTATGCCCAGTGATAAATGGTCTATGTCCTGTGATAAATGGTCTATGTCCTGTGATAAATGGTCTATGTCCTGTGATAAATTGTTTATGTCCAGTGATAAATGGTGTATGCCTCGTGATAAATAGTCTATGCTTTGTGATAAATGGTCTATGCCCAGTGATAAATGGTTTATATCCTCAGGGTTCTCCATTGGACTTTGAAAGTTGCAGTCCAGGACTTCTTCTTTTAAAAAAGTTGCAATCCCAGCCCTAAAACTAGGAGTCCCAATAACACTATTTATTTTCCTTGCAGAACATTATGTGTGCATTGTTTTGTCACCCATATATGTGTCATCAGATTGCTAGTGCTCAATAATTTTGAAATATTTAGTGTTTTAGTAAAATAATGAAAAATTAAGGGAGTTGTTAACTGTGATAATTGTGATTGTTGTGACATTACAACTATAACAATTCTCAATGGCTTTATCTTCCCATTCTTTAATTTTGTGCAGCTAGAAGGAATCAAGGAAGAGATTGCACTTTCTTTTCTATATTAATTTATTTAATTAGCTTAATTCCATTTCAGATCAATAAATTTGCCAAGACACTGGAAGAAGAAACAAATGGCCATATTCCATTCACTTTTTTCATTTCATCTTTACATTTACCTCTTTCTTAAACAAACTTATACAAGTTTCTTAACAGCCTTCCCATACAGAACAGCAACACAATTAAGAAAGTGAATGACTGGATCCTTAGTGTCTGCTGACAAACACTTGATATATACATTTAACTCCTTATGCATTGTCACATCAGTACTCTGATGCGCTTGAACAGCAAATAAATGATCCTTTGAGACCTCATGCCTAGTAAATGTTGAACTTTGCAAGTTCAGTATTCCTTGGGTTGCCATTGCATTTTTCCTTCCACTGTTGCAACACCATGGGCATAAAGCTAATAATGTTCCATTGTTTTCTCATTTTAAAGTCCTATTCCACGAATCTCAGTCTCTTTGGCATGCTGTTTTCTTTATCAACACTAAAGTGACGTATCTACTTATTTATGTCGACCATTCTCGTGAGAATCTGGCTCATCTGTAGCCTTGCGCTTGACGTAAAAGAAATTATGTAAAGTTGCCACCGGGAAAACTAAAGTATATCTGTACATGACACAGAAAAACAGCTGATTTATGATGATTAACATGGCAGCTCTATTCCTCAAATAAATGAAGTCCTAAAAGCTTGGCACTATTTTTCTAGATATGGTATATGATAAAATGCAAGTGTTCCTAACACCGCGAAAGGATTTATAATATGATGGATTAAAACTGTGCTGAGTGAAGCTTATTAAAGAGAGGTGTAAAAGCACACATGCGTGTAATTAGTATTTGGTCAAAGAGATCACTAGGCACCGAGAATAGATTAACAGGTGTCTTAATCTCGTGGTGTGCAAAGTTCTTACCTATGCAGCTTCACCTAATCACATTACAATCACTTGAAGTTTGTTTGATAACTCGCACACTACATGATTGATACTTGCTTTGTATAAACAGATCTAATAAACGAGAATTTCATCAACAACAAAAAAAATTGCATACAGAGGACTCGGCTCTTTTAAATTGTACGTGTCCAAAATGAAAAGTATGTGTACTTTTACGCTGATTTCAGCGTCCCCAAGAACCCTGGTCCTGTGATAAATGTTTTAAGTCCTGTGATAAATGGTCTATGCCCTGTGATAAATTGTGTCATGTTTTAATTGTTCTTACCCCTTTTATTTGTTTTATATATAATTGTTTTATGTGACATGTTAATAATGCCTTAATATCTTCTATCATAATTATGTTTGACATATTTAGTATCTTAGTCAGGTACCCTGATCTTCTTCACAAGCTACAAAGAGCTTGTGAAGAAGACCAGGGTACCAGACTAGAAGTATCTTAGTGTTTCATGTTACGTTTATTTTCATGTCATCTTTTACCTACCTTTGCCCCCTTAGTTGTAGTAATTGTCCCCTTATTTTATGTCCATTCACATTTTTTATCTACTGTTGTCATATTTATGTTTCACATTTATATGTACTTGTTTTCATGCAACCTTTGAAAAACAATTGTTGACAATTGACACGGTATCCAATAAAAATCTCAGTCTCAAATCGCTATAATAAATCTTTAAAGGGAATAAATATGTACAGCATCCATTGGATAAACCATCTTGAATATAGTGCTTAGAGCCATGGACCTAAATTCAAGAGGTTACAACCTAGTGATGTCACTCAAAGCCTGAGCAGTTACCGTCTGTACTCGCGTATAATCCGATACCAACTGCAAATTGCATACACCCAGATCTGACGTCACATAATGCGCTGGCAGATCTGGGTCTATGCAGTTTGTAAGGACTAATCAATAGAACAAACAACATAGACCCTGATCTGCCGATGCATTATGCGATGGCAGATCAGGGTCTATGTTGTTTGCATTTGGATCCGGGTTATTTGCAAGTATATACGGTACATAAAGCCAAACTTATGTAAACAATAGTACCTGGTACATTGTTATTGTGACTCGAACGATGTCAAACAAGAATAATTACAATGTCAAACAAGAATAATTACAAAAGTACAATGGGTGAATAAATGGCAGATTTCAACAGGAAAAAAAAATATGTTCATTTTGTGTCCTTTTTCTATTGTTTCAATTATTGTTTAGGAGGACAACAGTGGGAACAGAATTTATCATTTTATTTTACCAGTCTCATCAGCGCAGTACTTGAGATGGAACAGCACTTGCAAGGGGTGTCTTCCATCTCCCTATCACATTGCACCTATTTTGCAAACACTGACCACTGACCACACACACAGGACAGCTCATTCTGTGAAATGTCTGAAGCTGTGGAATCTGAGTCAGAATCAGAAACATAAATGTGATAGGGACCTGGCCTTGTTTTCACTAAAATTTATTTCTCATCAAATTGAGATTTTACATTATCTTATGATATTTCAGACAGTACACTGTATCAATATTTTTGCCAGACGTAGAGATAGTGGAAAGGATAGAAAATCACCTTTTAGTTTTAAAATTTAACACATGGACACCTTTTTATTCTTGAAAAAAAGAGTTGAAGAATTTCTGCGATTTGAGAAAATCCCTAAAATGTCCTCAGAGATAAGGCAAGACTCCTTTAAGGAAAATTCAGTATTTTATGAATGTATTTTAATCCCTGATGTCTGCTGAATATTTTGTGAGAAAATCATTATCAAGCAAAGATATTGAAAGGCTTAATTTGAGAAAGAAATTGCGAGATGCTTAGTGAAACTTGGGCCTGGTTGATCTTTTTCATTAGTTTCTCGTCCTTGTTGCATTCCTTTTGCTTTTTATATACCCACCTTTTGGTGGAGTGTATTTTGCTATGATCATATCTGCCCATATCTCCTTTAACTTTTCCTTTTCCACAACATATCTTCATTTCTCCATCATCTACTGTTGTCAGACTTTGTGGATGGCTTCCACTTGGGGTTAGGAAGAACCCTATTGATTTCAGGGTAAAAAATTCAAAGGTCAAGGTCACTGCAATTGAAAGAAGAAAAATGGTTTCTGCACAATAACACAAGTTCTACATAACATGGCTAGACCAAACTTTGCAGATAGCTTGCACTTGGAGTAAGGAAGACGTCTGTCAATTTTGGGGTCAAAAGGTCAAAGATCAAAGTCACTGTGACTGAAAGAAGAACAAATGTTTCTGCACATTAACATTAGTTCTACATCATGTACCTGGACCTAACTGTGTGGATATCTTGCACTTGGGTAAGGAGGAAGTCTGTTGATTTGGGGGTTAAAGGTCAAGGTCACTGTGATTGAAGGAAGAAAAATAGTTTCCACACAGTGACATCAGTTCTACAGCACAGACCTCATTTAGTTTGGTTATGTGGGGTTTAACGCCATTTTTGAGCACATGATAGGCTATACATTTCAGCCAGTATATTTGGTGGAGGAAGAACCTGGGAAGAACCACTGACCCATGGAAAGCTACTGGCAAGCTTTCTCACATACCAACATCGGTCAAGCTGAGACTCGAACTCATGCGGACAGAGGTGAGATGTGAGTGATTAGTAAAGGCGAGCACCTTAGATCATTAGGCCACAGACCTGGACCAAAGTTTGTGGATGGCTTGTACTTTGGGTAAGGAAGAAGCCTATTGATTTGGGATCAAGAGGTCGAAGGTTAAGGTCATTGTGACTTAAAGAAGAGAAATGTTTATGGATGACTTGTATATTGAGTAAGAAAGAAGCCTATTTATTTGAAGGTCAAAGGTCAAGGCCACTTTGACTAAAAAAAGAAAAATGGTTGTTGCATAATAACTTTACATACCTTGATCAAAGTTTGTGGAGGGCTTGCACTTAAGGTATGGAAGAGGCCTGTTGTTTTTGGTGTTAAAAGGTCCAAGGTCATTGTCATTGTGGCTTGAAGAAAAATGGGTTTTGCAGAATAATTTTTGTTCTAAAGTAAGTTCCTTGACCAAACTTTGTGGATGACTTGCACTTGGGGTAATAATGAAACCTATAGATTCTGGGGTCTAGAGGTCAGAGGTCATGGTCATGTTAAGTCTAACAAGAAATAATGGTTTCTGTACAGTAACTTTAGTTCAAAACTTCATACCTTGACCAAAGGTCCAAGCCATTGAGACCCATTGGTCAGTAATCTCCCGATTCAACCATGCCCTACTAGTGACTACACAGAGGGCTATTAAACAAAGGGTGGGTCTATAATGTGCTCATGTTTTTATTTGAGATGCCCTTCAATTTAATTTTTTTTTCTCTCTTTCTCACCAGTTAGCCTTCTGTACAGTTTCTTTCCTACTTCTACTTCCAACTATCTTTTTTTCGTAGTCTCCCATTTTTCTGTGCTTTCATAATTGGCTATTGCATGACCTGCCTACTTGTATGATTGTTTTGTGCTCTTTCCAGTGTTCCAAGTTGCGACTAAATTTGGTCACATTTACAAGTAAAAATTCAGAATTAATGAATGCGAACTGTCAACTGGTCAACCTCAGGTGACCTTCAGAATCATAATTTGGCAACTAGAAAATGACATCAGTACTTTCTAATTACAAGTATATAGCATATTTTATGCTAAAATCATTTGGCAGGTGTAATTTTAATTGGGAGCATAATACCATTTCAGTTGTGAGACTGTCAGTGCCCACATAAAATTGCCATCTTTACATGTGACCAGTCTGGCTTACAGCTTATAAGTGACCAATACAGAAAATTTAGTTGACAGCAAAATTACTGTCAGTCAGACTACCATAAATGCAGATATCGGCTAAGGCTTTAATAATATAACTATCATCAGAAGAAAATGAAAGTTGAGGCCCTTTATCAGTGAATTTGAGGCCAGGCAATATGTAAAGAGATGGATTAGAGAACTCCGAATAGTGAATTTTAATGGTAGGCCTGAGGTTGAAGCAGATGATGATTTGTGACATTTCTATCCGGCAGATCTAGATATACATGTACTATTAAAAATAATCTTATGCTTTTTATAATTACTATTTGCCTCAACTAAAACCTTCAATGTTTGTTATCTTCTACCATTAATTCCCAACTTACCGTATATACTCGCATATAAGCTGGGTCCAAATGCAAACAATATAGACCCTGATCTGCCATTGCATAATGCGCCAGCAGATTAGGGTCTATGTTGTTTGTTCTACTGATTAGTCCTTACCAACTGCATAGACCCATATATGCCTGCAGATTATGTGATGGCAGATCTGGGTCTATGCGGTTTGCAGTTGGTATTGCGAGTATATACAGTAACCAATTTCTACTCTCAATGCCTAAGGTGACCAAATTATTAGGGCTTGGCAATCTAAAGTTTGAAATTGCCACTAAAATTTTCAAGTAGTTTGCCCCATTGGTACTAAATGTTTGATGTTTGATGGGTACTCAGAGCACTACTTTCTTATAACTTTCTTTCTTTACTCTCTCTCTCAGGCTTCTCTACGCTCGAAAAATTCTTTCCAGACTCTCCTGTTTCCATGTTGGGAATCTTTCCTTCTTCAGACACAACCCCCATAATTGAGATTCTTGATTCTTTTTTCCTACATCCATTTCCTCAACAACACCATATCAGCTGTGCTCTCACCTGAAGAAAAACCTGTCAGTAGGTCCAGTTTCATCCTTTTTCCTGGAAACACAAATAAGGGAGGTATGGCCATACCAGTGGCACTCACACAACTGATGATTGTGGTAGTGCTTGAATTGCCAGACGTGATGGCAGTTGGATGCATAGTAGTACCGGGGACAACATACGAAGGTGAATGATCATGAGAGATATCTTTCTCATGAAAATTAAAATCAGCTGAGAATTATCCAGGAGATCATATTTTATTAGATCCTTTCTACCTCTTCAGAATAGTCGGAGACCATTGAAGCTGAAGTACTTTTAGCTCTGATTTGTTCCAGACTTATTGGTTTTATCACCCTTAACTCAGGCCACCTTCCCATAATTGTCTGGATCATTTTGAGGTCAAGGAGTTGTCTATACCCATCGTACCAAGTTAAATAAAACAATCGGATGCTATGTCAACCACCTCTTGCTGGGAGTATCTATAGCCATAGTTACCCATTTTCTTTGGGTACCATAATTCACTAAGTTTGACTCTTCTTCTGAAGTAAATAGAGGATCCCTGCTGCTTTTAAGCATTTCAGGATAAATCCAGCCATGCATACAGTCTCTTAGAGTTCTTTGGGGGGAACCAAAATTGCCAGAGGTCACCAAGAACAGACATCTCCTTCTTTCTCATTGCTATATAGGGATTTACTAGGGAAGCTGGTGAGTAGATCAAGTATTTCTTACATATCAGCGAGGATTACTCTTAAAACTTTGAATATGCTTATTCATTCTTTTTAACTCACATCTCCAAAGTAGAGGAGAGCTGTTATACTATCATTGCTGTCCACACAGATAAAAGCATATACACTCTCGCTAACTATCAACCATTCTTTCTTACTAAGTCCTATGCAACAGTTTGGAATGGGTTTCATATAAACTACCCCGGGAGGGGGGGGGGGGCTGACTGAAGGGGCTAACTTTGTACATACATCTACATTTTTTGTAAAGTTTTTGCATTTAGCTCAGATATTATGCACACTGTATAAATAATATAAATGGAATCATGAAACTTGATGAGGGGCTGCATCTTGGTGAGTACTACATCCTGATCACAAAAATAGGTCACTGTCACCCATATTTCACTCTTCACTGGCTTTGGTTAAATTTTGATTGTCAAGTTTATTTCTCAAGCTCTGTTCATGGTAGAATCATGAAACCAGATCATTGTATGCATTTAAGTTTATTTCTCCAGCTCAAACTAGTTGATTGTATGCATCTCTGTTAGTACCACACCCTTACAACAAAAAATGATCACTGCAACCTACATTTCACATTTTACTAGCTAATGTTAAGTTTGTATTTTAGCTCATGACCACATTGTTTTTTTTTTACTGTAATACTGTTAAACGTGGAATCATGCAACTTGTTGAGGGGATGCATCTTGATGAGTACTGTATTGTCATCTTAAAAGTAGGCATGAGGCTACAAAATTCCTCTTGCCCACATGTATTTATGAGTGTTGGTTGAGGAAGGGCAAGTCACTCTTTAAAGACGATCGTCCGAATGGACCATTGTTATTTTAAGCCGATTCTGTATCATGTACAGTGTAAGATGAGTAAAATTGATGCAGTAAAAGTAGAAGTTTTTAAGTCACTTGCCCTGCAAGACAAGTAGCCAAATTACATTTTTTCAAGCCCTGATAGGTGGTAGGTCACTGTGACCTATATTTCACACTTCACTGACTTTGGTTGAATTTGATGTTTTTACTGTTCATGCTTGAATTATTAAACTAGATGATTGTATACATCTCCCTTAGTACTACACTCTAGGGGTGAACAATGATAATAGCAATCAAGCAGATTTTAAAAACAATGATTTTTGTAAAAAATATTACAAAAAATAATTAATCTCTGGTTTGTATCAACTCATTATAGTACCTCTAGTTTGATATCCTAGAAAATAATTCTTTTTTATTGTTTTATGTCTTTTATGCCCTGTCACAGTAGGTAGGTTGGTGAGTGGTTAGGTAGGTAGGTGGTTTCATGGTATGTCAGCACAGTACTGGATATATAGTGCCAATTAAAAGCTAAAATTTAAAATATTAAAAAGACTAAAAGTTAAAAAGTAAAGATAAACATTGCAAAAAGCCTTTAGTTAGAAAAGGGGCCAACATCACTTTCGTCTGAACATATTTTCTGCGCGATAATATTTACAAAAGCTACTAGAGACTAGTAAATGTAGAGGTGATCAATGTAATTGTTGATTACACTCTAGTTAAATGATTCCACTTAATTGTTTCATTCCTTTGGGTGTTGTTTTGAAAATAATATGAGAATGACTCATTCTGATCTATACAACATTTTTATTTTTATGAAAGAGTACATTTCCATCATTTTATTAAGTTTTAAAGCAATCATTCTCAGTAAATGACAATGTATTAAAAGCATGCCTATGACCAACCACGTTTATATCAAGACTGTTAGCGTAAACTATAGAATAAAGTTGTAAACCAAAAGTTTTCTTGGCCTTATACGGCCATAAACAATCAATCAGCTGTATTCACATAATGTTTGTTATACAAACGATCCAAGAGAATATTTTAGGCATGACTTTTTAACAACAAATTTGATGCTTCTTCATATGATAACAATACAATTCTTAGATACACTCTCAAAAAAGAGTGCGAATTTATTTTGTATCAAAGTTACCTGTTTGAAAAATGCATTTTTTTATCTTTTTCTTTTGTCGAGAAAACTTGAATAGCATTCACACTGGAAACAATCACTGACATCACACGTCATGCAAAGTAATGAGATATGAAGTAAAACAAATATGATCTTGAACTTTGAACCCTCTTGAATATAGGACCCTCAATGATATACAGCACTCAGGAGTCATGGAGTATACCGCCTTATAGAGAAACCACATTATTATATTATACATGTAATTTTACTACTCTATGACCATAGCTACCTTATAAAAGTAATCATAGTATAAAGAAGGGCATTATATTGAGGGAGTGCTGTATATGTGCATATACTTATAGTATATATTAAATATAATGGAACTAATTGGAGGTATGTAACCCCTTTACTTTTAAATCCACTTTTAACATTTATTATTTTGCAGTTGATGTAATCTTTATCACTTGAATTTACTGCAAACATATTAATGATTAATTTGAACAAGAACATTGCTCATTGGAATCTGTATGTATAATAAATTTCATCTCCATAATCTGTGTTTTAATGCGAAAAACAACCCACACCGATTATTGTCTGTTCACACTCAAGACCAATGATTCAACAATATAATTTTTGTTATTTCATGTATCCTAATTAAGAATGAATCATCAACCACACTGGTATGAATGCCTGTAAGCTACCTGTCTGTTATTCTTTCACATCTATCTGATATCTATATTTGTGTCATTTTGGAAGAAACATCTTTGTATGTGTCCCTTTGCTTTAACTGTACCATTGTGTACACCATCTCCAAGAAAGGTACAGTGAAGATGTTCTCACATTTCTTTGGTTAATTTAAAAAAAAAGTAAAATAGGTAAGTAATAAAAGCTTGCCAATTAATTTATTGTTTTATTTCAACAAATGATTTGCCAGCACCTGCCTGACCACAAATAATAATGTTGTGTCCAGACATCAACAAATCTACACAAAGTTTTTCTTTATCTGTCAGCACTAACAGATCATCCAGTTCTCAACTGAATTTCATCCAGCATTCATTGTTTGTGTTAGGGACTGATCATTTCATTTTCTGAGTGGGGAGGGGGAGGAGGAGCTGGTTTTTTTCTTATGTGCCAGATTTGTGCTTTTTCTTTTGCCTCAAGACAATTGGGTTTTTTTACAACTAGTTTGTACTTCTCTGGTAGCTCACCAATGTGACTAGTATTTCAAACAGCTAGTGGGACACAGCAAAACTTCACTGTATCTCACTTGGATATCTTGTTCATAATGGGGGATGATGAATTCAAAGGGACTGATATAATAATGTTTACATGTAGATTACAGGGATATGGATATCAGACGGATATGAATAGAAAGGTAATGCACAGGCTAAAATTCATTTGAGGGACTGGTTGATGTTGCAGTCTTGATTCAAGCATGAAATACAAAGATGACATTATCAAATCAACAGTTACTGTCTTAAGTGTGGACAGACAGAATTGGTGCCAGTTGTTTTTTGCAATGGACCACAAATTATGGAGATGAAATTTCTCATCCTTAAAGATTTCACAGGCTAATCTTGTTATTCAGATGGAAGATAAATATCTTCCAAATTTATCAGATAGACAATGGAGATCAACTTTTTTATTTTTATGAAATTACTATGTGCTTGTCATGAGAGGGTATGAAACCAGGTTTCAAGTTAGTTCCCTTGTAATTATTTTCTGTGTTCACATAACCACATACTTACTTACCTTTAACAGTAAAGAAACTGCACATCCTACTTTTCTAATTGTGCAGCAATATGGCAATTTCAGCGCATGATCAATCTGAGGGACATTAGGTTATAAATTTCTCTGTTTAAATTCTATTCTGTGCTATTATTCTGGTAAATGAAAGCGGTGACTGTTTGTTAGATGTCAAATTATGGCAACATTTGAAATTACCAGTGGACTGTAAAACATTGGCCAAGTTGAACTGGAACTATTACTTCAGCTTATCTTAAATAGTTCTTTCACCACAGTGGACCCATCTTATACGCGAGTTTATACGGTAGTTGAAGATAATGTGTTTCTTTTATTTGTTACTTCTGTTGTTGAGATTGTTTTATTCTTGTATATTTCTCATTTAATTTCATGTGCATCGTGAGACTTATTCATTAATGAAAATACCCAAAACATGCAGTTTTCATGCATGAAATTTGAAATTTGTGCATCAAATATGCAGGGTCCTGGGTTATTGTGAACCCTGGATGATGCATCTAAAAGTGTAATAATGAAATAGGCAAAGTCTAGGAGAAGCAAGTACAGCTTTAGTCATGTGTGTACTGACTGACATTATGTATATTGACTGGAATTCTCCATAGAATTAAGGAAAATGTGGGGGAGGGGAGGGGTGACAACAACGATATTGCATGATGTCATGGAAAGGTTTTGCATAGGAGCATGTGTGGCATTCTTCACCTGTGTAAAAGAAGTATTTTTCTCATTGCAGGGATATTTATTTTTGACGAATATCAAAAATATATTTAAAGTCAGGTATTTTTTTATGGAAAAGTTACTCTTCTCTGCCTTCTTTGATTTTATTGTCCTGAATTTTGCATCCTATGCTGAAGTGCCATATATACTAAGTTAGGACCAAATGCAAACAACATAGACCCTTATCTGCCATTGCATAAAGCAACCGCAGATCAGGGTCTGTCTTGTTTGTTCAACTGATTAGTCCTAACTAACAGCATAGACCCGGATCTGCCAGCACATTATGCAACAGCAGATTTGGGTTGATGCAGTTTGCAGTTGGATTCAACTTTTAAGCGAGTATATACAATATTCATATGGAGTAAATCATGAGAAACCAGAAATAGTTATCTAGAAACAAAGGTTTTTCAGCTGGACCAATATGCGGAAAATATTCATTAACATATGAGCTCACTTTGCAAGGGGTGACAAGCTGTGCTTGCTGTTAATGCAAACAGCCTGCTGATGGTTAGAAAAAATTCATTTTTTTGGGGATTCACTAATTTCATACTGATATTTCCTCCATTTACGCAAACAGTATGCACTATTCAATTTTCCCTTGAAATGTCATGGCACTCATAATGTAAATTTGCAGCACCAGATAGGAGTGGTTAGAAGTTGGTATAACCTTCCAGGGTTGAGCGCCCTTGATTTGCATCATAATTTTCAAACATCACATTTTCTAGCATAAATAGTAAATCATAATGAGTAAATTTGCAGCATAATTTTCAAACATCACGTTTTCTAGCATAATTAATAAAAAAAACCCTCTTTTTCATAACTTTTTTTAATGAAATCAAACAAAACATTTAAGATGAATTACTGAAATAGGTACATGACCAGAAGTCAGCCCGGATGTTGGATCATGCACACCTGTGCAGTGAAAAAAACATTTGAAAACATGGCATCAGTTTTAACATTATGAGCACCCATTATGGAGGAAAGAACATTAAGAAATTATTTAAGCCTGAATAAAAAGGAATCCATTTTAGCTATTTTTAAGGTAATTTTTAGTGATTTTAAATGTAGCATCAGGTGCCAGTGATAGATTATGATGTCGTATAAATAATTATTTGAAGTAGTGACAAAAATACATATGTGATCTATATATGTACATCATTACCTACTTAGTATAAAAAGAAGTTCACTCACACATAGTATTACAGTTATGTAAAATGTGTAGGAACTATTTATTTAATTCTTTAACCCTTATCCTCAATTGTTTTATATTCCAGAACTACTTGGCATGCCTGTTTGGATCAATTAGAGAGTGATATAATTCATAGGAGAATATTGTTGTAGAGATGGCAATCTATATACGTTGTGGTCAGCACAGTTTTGACTTGAAGAGGATAACGGTTGAACCATTAATGTTCTTGTACATGTTTACAACTTTCTTCAACTTGCTTACCTTACAAGATCTAGTTTTCACAAAGGTCTGTCTTGACAAATATGATACCTATACATGTAAACATTTACACAATTCTTCCTACAAAACCATTGAGGATGATGTTCAAAAAGCAACATCAAGATGGATCTTATATTTCAATGTTGCAATGGGAATTCCAGCATTGTTTGTACTTTTATTCTTTATGGGACCTATTGCTGACAGAGTCAGCAGAAAATTGCCTTTAATCATTCCACTAATTGGGACACTTCTGAGCATAATTAATAATCTTCTAAACTCAGTTTATATGTCGGCACCCACTGGTTTCCTTCTGATTGGAAGTATAATAAATGGGCTTACTGGAGGTTACTTGGCTATGATAATGGCAGTATTTAGCTATATAGCACATATCTCTTCTCCAGAATACAAGACAATCAAATTAGGTATCACTGAAGCCATGACATTTTTGTCTGGGGCCCTTGGCACTCTCTTATCAGGATTCATTCTCGACAACACAAGTTTTCAATTTGTGTTTGGACTTTTGGCTGGTATACTTTTTCTTGCACTTCTGTATACGATTTTTTGGGTGGATGACATTAAACCAGTGATAGATCCTGGGCATGAGCCTGTCATTCTAAAGACATCTGTAACTGAATCAGTTAAAGAGACATGGGTGTTTATTTACCAGATTTGGAAGAACAGCAGAAGAACACTGTCCTGTATTGTTGTTTCCTGTGTTGTTATTATGCTACTGATGGTGGTTTTAGTAGGTAAGATTAATATTTTTTTTTCCACAGATTTCTTTCATTTCAATCCTATCACCACCCTTTTTTGTTGTTACTCACCTTCAATAAAATGTATTAAAAAATCAAATATCTTTAATGTCTGGCCAGTGACCCCCCAAAAGTTGGCCATGGTCCTTTAATGGTGTTTTTAGATAGTGTGTTGTCATCAAAATTTATATAGATCCTGGATGTTAGTCATGGAATAGTGATCAGACATTTTCATTTGCATACTGGCATATAAAGGACTTAAATCAATGTTACAGATGATGAATTATTTTTGCTACAAGTAATTCTATTAGTTGTTACCATATATATTCACGTATAAGTGGGTCCAACTGCAAACTGCATTGATCCCGATCTGCAATCACAACGTGTGCTGGCAGATCAAAGTCTATTCAGTTTGTTAGGAGTAATCAGAACATATACCCTGATCTGCCTGAGCATTATGTGACAGCAGATCAGGGTCTATGTTGTTTGCAGTTGGATCGAACTTGTGAGTATATACGGTATATTTCTTATAGAGAAAGTTCACTTATAGTAACAACAAGGATGTCTCTTCTTACATGTACTAAAATTAAACAAATTCTTTTTTTTTACATTACTGTTAGTTAGTACCCTTATGACAAAGGGAACTAATTAAATTAATTCTGATATTTTCCCTCAGTTACTCAAAATATGGTAATTACTTGGAACTGATCACAATGAAAGCACTTCAAGTGGTGGAAATAGAGCATTTGATGTAGATTCTGGATATGCATAACAATGTGAATCCTTTAAAATGATAATTATTGTTCAGAATAATCATGAGAGATATTAAAAATGTATGGTCCATGTATAAATCAATTTGACTTCCAGGTAATTGCTTTTCTTGTCTTAATATTGTTGTTCTTGTTTCAGGTCAGGCTGATATCATGTTGCTGTACACAAAATATGAGCCACTTGCCTGGTCACAGACTACTATAGGAATGTTCAATGCTGTAGAGACATTTCTTCGAGGTCTGGCAGTGCTAACTGTGTTGCCCATTCTTAAGAATGTTTGGCATGTAAGGGACACAGTTCTTGCTGTGACAGGGCTTATATCAAAAATTGTCTCCCTTGTGCTTATTGGAATTGGAAAGTTTACTTGGATTGTGTTTCTTGGTGAGTAGTTTTGGTGGATATTCATGTCAAAAAGAGGTTATATTTAGTAATTTTAAATTGTTTCTGTTGTAAATGGCTCCTGCAGGTTGGGATAACAAATAGACAGCTAAACATGTTTTCCTGGTATTGTAGATGACTAAAAAAGTGGGGATAAAATTGTGCAGGTTGAATATCCTTTGTTTTATTGAAGTAAAAATTAATTTTGTACCTTTGCATTTCTTTGATAATGTGGGGTACAGAGTATCTGTGCATCTGCCCACCCTGATGCCCATCTGTCCTCCATCACACTGTCCATTCCTCTCTACAACTTTAAAGCCATTTCAGATTAAGAGATGAAACTTTGTATACTTACACATCATCACTATAAGGTGTGTCATGTACCACAATGGGAATCCTGTCTTCAAGGTCAAGGTCTTGGACCAGTATTTTCCATTTTCCATCACACTTTTGCTTCTGCTCTATAACTTTACAGCTGTTTGAGATTTAGGAATAAAACGTGATATACTTGTATTTGATCTTCAGAAGGTGTGTTGCATATCACATTGGGGGTCCTATTTTCAAGGTCAAGGTCAGGGTGCAGTATTTTATGTTTTCCATCATACTTTCCCTTCCATTCTATAACTTTAAAGCCGTTTGAGATTAATGGATGAAACTTGGTATACATATATATCGTCACTAGATGGTGTGTCATATATCATTACGGGTGTAATTATATATCCATATATTGGTATTAAACCATATCACAGTTTGTATCGGTACAATTCTTCCATATCGGTATTTTACCCCAACTGTATATTAATTAGACTGGTAGTGGAACTAGCTTTATGCATTCAAAACTTAATATGAAAGTAAGAACATTCGCCATAAGTAGTCAAATGCTTGCCTTGGTATTGCTGACAGTTAGTCAACAGTGAATCTAGATCTTGTGACCAATAAATGGGCAAAAAGTGATCTCTGGAATCACTTTGGTTTTATATGTAACCAGAATGGTGAAATTGATCAATCACTGGCAGTGGGTGATCTGAAAATATAAAATATTCTGGAGGGACTACTAATTTCATGACACACAAGCATCACCACCATCCATCTCCTAATATTGGCCCCAGTTCGTCTGCTATGTCCAGTTCATCTGCTGTGTCTGAACCATTCTCGAAAAATCAGTTTGTAAGTCAAATCCAATCTTTTAACTGGCTGTTAACAGTACATGAAGCCAATCAATCTTTGGAGATCAAGTCAAATCTAGTTTAATTTGTTAATTGCAAGCTGTTTTTTTATTACTTATCTTTTATCTGCAAACTCTTTTTTCTTACCTAACCATAAGCATGATCCTTCTCATTTTTTTCAAAATAAGGAGAAACACCATTGGTAGAACATGTTGTTTATTATAATAAAACTTTAAGGCAAAGCAAATCTATTTGACAGTTGTTATTAGTACGCAGTTTTCAAAATGGTAGCATTTGCAGCAGTACATATCGATACATATTGCCATACAATCATCTATATTGCAATATACTGCAATATGATTTCAGCTGGCAATACTCACCCCTACATATCACATAGGGTTTCCTATTTTCAAGGTGAAGGTCACAGCTCAGTATTTGATGTTTTCCTTTACACTTTCTTTTCCACTCTATAGCTTTAGAGCTGTTCAAGATTAAGCAGTGTAACTTGGTATAGGCAGTCTTATCTTAAAGGTCAATATCATGATGTTATATGTTGAAATTTTCTATTACACTTTCCTTTCCACTCTATAATTTTAGAGCCATTTGAGATGAAGGTATAAAACTTGGTAGAACTATATATCATCACTTAAAGGTGTCGCATACTACATTTGGGGTCCTGTCTGCAAGGTCAAGGTCATAGATCAACAGTTTAGGTTTCAGTCACATTTACCCTTCAACTTTCTAACTTTTGGAGCTGTTTAAGATAAATGGATGAAGCTTGGTATACTTATATATTGTAACTAGAAGATTTGTTGTATTACACATTTGTGGTCTTATTTAACAGGTCAAGGTCACAGCTCAATATTTTAATTTTTCTTTTGTTTCTGCTTTATATCATAAATGCTGTGCGAGTTACAGGTATGAGCCATGGTACACTTATGCTTCTCAGTTTGATGGCATCTTATGTATCACAATCAAGGTTTAATCTCCAAGGACAAAGTCACTGATCAATTCTTTTTGCTCCTTTTTTTCACTTTCCTAAAATGCTCTTTAAGATAGGGCAATGAAACTTGGTTACTTTCTATATCTGCCTAGTAACTTTACAGCTCTGTCTTAAAGGTCATGGTCAGATTTCATGATTGTGAACTTTTATGATCTTGGCATGGTGGGGGGTTGGGGGAGGGGACAAAAATTCACTGAATTCGCTTGTTGTTTTTAATTTTCTTCTGAATAACTTTGAATATGAAAATAAAGATAATAATTGAATCTCTGCAAGAAGTAGTTGTTTGACAGAAAAAAGTAATTTCATTTGCTTTTATTAATTTTAACTCTATTCCATTGATTTAGCTATCACATTAGAGCATCAGGCAAGGAAATTATGAAATCTGGTTAGATCCAAATTTTAAGAAAAAAATTTTGATTTTTAAAATTTTAGCCAGTTTTAATTTTATTCTAGTTTTTAACAAAATGTTCAGCTTGATTTTTATCTCCAGATACAGGTATCATTAAGATTTGTCTTGTGATTTTAGCAAGTTTTTCCATTTTAACTGATTGGTTGGTTTGTTGGTAGCTAGATACATGTAGTTACTTAGCAATTTGAGTTGAGAGGTGGTTTATTGTCCCTTGCCTTTTCAAAGAAAAGTGGGGTACATAGTATCCATGCTTCCCTCCATCTGTCTGTCCATCACTCCATTCTATAACTTTACAGCCATTTGTGATTAAGGAATGAAACTTGGTATTCTTATAGATCATCATTAGAAGGTGTGTCACTTTCCACAAAGTAAATTTCAAACCTCAGTATTTTAAATTTTCCATCGCCCTTTCCCTTCTGCTCTAACTTTAAAGTTGTTTGAGATTAGGGGATGAAACATGGTATATTTATACATCATCATTAGACGGTATGTCATGTACCACATTGGAAGTACTTTCTTCAAGGTGAAGGTCATGGCTCAATATTTACATTTTTCATCACACTTTCCCTTCCACTCAATAACTTGAAAACCATACGAGATTAAGGAATGAAGCTTAGTATAGAAGGTGTGTCACATACCACATTGGGGGTACTATGTCAAAGTCAATTTCATGACTCAATACTTTGTGTTTCCATCACACTTTACCTTCTGCTCTATAACTTGAAATTCATTTCAGGTTCAGGAATGAAACTTGGTATACTTTTACATGATCGGTAGGTGTGTTGCATACCAAATTTGAGGTCCTATCTTGAAGTTCAAGGTCACAGCTCAATATTTTAAGTTTTCTGTTGCATTGTCCCTTCTGTTCTATAGCTTTGAGCCATTTGAGATTAAAGGATAAAATTTTGCATACTCATACATCATCCCTAGAAGGTGTGTCATGATCCACAATAGAGTTCCTATCATCAAGGTCAAAGTTGTAGCTCAGTAATTTAATTTTCCATCATACTTTCCTCTCAGCTGTGTAACTTTAAAGCTTTTTGAGATTAAGGTATAAACTTTGCATACATATAAATCATCATTAGAAGGTATGCAATTCCACATTGAGTTCTTGTAGTTCAAAGTTACTTTTCAATATTTGTGGTGTTTTGCCTTATTTTCCTTTTAGAAGCTGTTGAGATTAAGGGATGATACTTTGTATACTAATATATGTGATCTTTAAAAATGTGTTGTGAATCACCTTGATGCTCCTATATTCAAAGTCAAGGTCAGAGCTCAGTATTTGAAATGTTCCATCACACTTTCATTTCTACTCTATAACTTTAGAGCTGTTTGAGACTGTGGGATGCAACTTGGTATACATATATGGCATCATTAGCAGGTGTGTTATATACCACATTGAGGTTTTATCTTCAAGGTCAGTATCATGGTGTTGTATGTTACATTTTTCCATTACACATTCCTGTCCACTCTGTAATTTTAGAGCCACTTAAGATGAAGGGATGAAACTTGTTGTAACTATATATCATCACTAAAAGGTGTGTCACATACCAGATTGGGGGTCCTATCTTTAAGGTCAGTATTTTAGGTTTCAGTCACGTTTGCCCTTCTGCTTGTTAACTTTAGAGCTGTTTAAGATAAATGGATGAAACTTGGTATATTTGTATATTTTCACTAGAAGATTTGCTGCATTGCACGTTTTGGTGTAACATCCTTAAGATCAATATTTTAAGGTTTCTTTTGTTTCTGCTGTAGATCATAAAAGCTGTTTGAGGTACAGGGATGAACCATAGTACACATATGATTTTCAATTTGATTGCATCTTGAATATCACATTAAAAGTAGTTTTTTTTCAAGGTCAAAGACACATTAGTTTTTTGTACCCCTTTTGTGCAGTTTTCTTGTAATGCACTGAAACTTGGTCACTTTACAGCTCTGCCTTAAAGGTCATATGTCAGATTTAATTATTGTGAACTTTCTTGACTTTGCCATGATAAGTGGAGGACAAAAATGCACTGAATTGCTTGTTCATTTATTTCTTAGTGGGATTTCAGTCCCTTCAAAACCAGTTGCATGTTGTTTACTATCTCTCACTAAGAATACTTTATATTTCTATAATATGTCACTTTCTATATATTTAGCTCTTCTGGCCTCTTGACCTCTAAAGGCCAGCAGGTTATGTAAAGGGACATAACTCCAATCTAATCCACCTAAAGTTTGAGTTAGTTTGACAACTTTTGTGTAGCACTTAAAACAATATAACATTATTTCAATAGAAAATGATCATCAAAGGTAGTTGCTTAAATATTTTTCTAAAAATATTGTATTAATTTTGTTATCAATTCTTTATTGATTGATAAAGAGAAGAAAAGTCTAAATATTTATAATTAAAGATTAGAGGTGTTTAATGGGATATTGGTATTTGCTTATGATCATCAAAAAAAAAAAAAACAATTTAATATCTCACAAGTTATGTGTACACTTTTGATCCTGTTTAATATAGCACTACCTGAATCTACCAAAGCCATCAGTATTCACAATACTTTCATTTTTGTTGGTAGTAAGGTAGTTGCTTAGTCAATCATGATTAATTATCAGATGCCTATATATTGCTATCATTTCAGGTGCTATAGTAGGAGTTTTACAGGGTTTTCCTTCGGCTGCTCTACGGTCAATAATGTCAAGTAGTGTGCAACAAAATGAACAGGGTATACAACATTTTTACTTCTCCTTTGTGACTTTGCATCATTATTCACATGTTGTGGCAATTAATATAATTTTCCCATGTGTGTGGGCTGGATTAAAAAAAATCCAACCTGTGAAGATAAGAGTTATGCTCAGGGATAAGGCTTGTTGAGTCTCTGGCACAGATCTTTGTTCCCAAGGGGTAGATTTATCTATCCTGCCAACAAACATGGGGAAGATTAATTTTGTCACCTGCCATAAACCGGGTTTTCAATATTTAGCTTCCTATATGGGGATATATGTTGCCTCTCAGTTTATTAATTTCATTTGAGGGTGTAGAGAAATGAACATCTGTTAAATATGCTGTTATCAGCACTATTTTGTATGTGAGCATATCTCTCCAAAGCAGTACCTGTGGTAGAAACTTAAATTGACAATAGTTTGTAATTAAGGGTTAGAAGGTTAGTACATTTTTCTTCAGAGTAAGGAGGGTGAGTACAGCTCATGAGTCCTCTTAATTTGAAGAAAGTTTACTAACCTACTAACCCACTTAGAAGGCAAAGTTTATTCAAGAACATTCATTCATCAACAAGTGTATCATTGTATCAACAGATGTCATACTAGTGGACACTAACCTTGAAATCGACTCTCAAAGTGATCAGCATGTACAGATGTTGTGTCAGACATCATTTTGATTGGCTGATAACTTTGGGGAAAAAAGTTATCAATTTTGACCACGATTGAGACGCAGCAGTTAATCTGCATCCATATAGCTAGATTAATCATTGTGCATGATGTTGGCTAACGATTCAGATGAAAATTTTTGAATCATTTTTAGCTCTACTGATCATAGACCAGAAGAGCTTATGGGATGATCTTTTGTCTGTCGTCTGTCATATATTGAATGTGGCTTCACGTGATTAAACCTCTCAGCATGACATATTTTGGTTTGCAAGTACGTCTGTTTGAAGCACAAGTGTTGACAGATTGAAGTCCCAATTTAAATGAAGATGTACAACAATTTATTTACAGATATTTTCTTAAATATAACCAATTATCCAAGTCCACCTAGAAATGCTTCCTTTCCCATGAGAGAGGGGATGGATTGTTGAGTCCTTGAGAAAGTCATGGGTGAGAATGGATTTTTACAAGAACTCTCTCTCTCTCTCTCTCTCTGGGTGTTGTGAATTGAACCTATAGTTCATTTATAGATCTTTTGTATTTCTGTGCTTGGATTTTCAAGATTTTTTAGATCACAATGTGTTTGTTTCCAAAATATAAAAAAATGTGAATATCAATATTATTCTAAGAGGTCAATTTTTAAAAAAAAAAGTGAATAGCAATTTTTAAAAAAAAAATGTTTACATTTTTACAGGTATTAATATATATATAGGATGGAATGCCATATTTTCAAGGTACTAAACAAAAAATGAATTGCAGATAAAAGACAATAATTTACCGCTTTATGAAAGTAGCCGTGCTTGTTCATTTATCATTTATCTCCAATCCTGTATTCAGTCAATATTGTCAGCAATGCTAATTTTGTAATAAACAATGTCCAACAAAACTGTGTGTACCGCTGTATAAAATTAGGTTGTTATAATCTCATGGCAATGATATAATTGATGTACGGAAGCCCAAACAGGTTATGAAATGAACATGATGTCACTAATAACACACCAAATCATTGTTCATAGCAGAAAACTTAAAATTACCAGTTTTTAAAGAATTTACATATTTACAATCATTATGCATCCATACAATTTTATTTCTAGTTATTCTCAGAAGAATTAATGTGGACACCTGAAAACACTTTCTCTCCTTAGTATTCAAATTTCTGAGAAATATAGTGAGTCCACCACATTTTCCCTTATTTACAATAATCAGATGTTTGCAATTAATAAATTTCTCTCTATCGGTGATTTTCGACTAATCCAGACTTCTGCTGTCATACACATTACTGTTGTGTTTGTCAAATGCACCTGCTCTTCCATAGATGACTTTGTGTTTTTTTATTTTTGTTTTTCATTTATACAAAATCTTTTCTTTGCAAATGTTCGTCCTCTTCATTTTGGTATATTGTTGATGTTGCTTGCCATCTTTTATAGACACACTATTAAATGAATATATTCTGTACTTTCCAAAGGCAACTATAATGTTTTCTGGAAACATCACTGTTCCATTTTCACTCCTTTAGTTCCCTTTTTGTTAAGTATAAGATTTAATTGCCTATTTATTTATATATTACATCTTTTCTTGTAATGTAATAATTAATATGTATTACTGGTATAATTTCATTTCTATATTTTGGTATATCAATAATTATATCAATAGAAAGAATCATAAACAATTGCAACATTCCAGGATGATATTAAGGTTTCTTCAAATCAACAACCCTTGTTGTCTAACATATTTTTAGCAATATGTAAACAAGGTCAATCATGTGACTAGGCTTGCATCATTGTAGACCATCGCCAACTCAATGACTTTGTTCAGTCAAGTGGGAAGTGATTCAGCTTTCAGTATGAGATGTTGGAGACTTATATTTGGATGGTGGGTAAAGGGAAAGTAGATCTTTTTTAAATTTTCTATTGATTTGTTGTTTTGTTGTTAATTTCCAGAAAAGGAAACATTGTTAAAAGACTTTGTTATTAGTTAAGATCAAACACTTCCAAATACAAAACTGTAACTATACACAACTGGCAGATGGTACTGTAATTTATTTAGAATGGAAATCAAACCTGTCAATTGCAGCTTCCCATGGGAAAAAGCCAAACTGGCCTTTGTAGACAGGTGACCTCTGTATGCAGGTTCACCATTCCAACTTTGTTATTGAACAAATACCATGCAGAAAATACCATTATTATTATTATTATTATTATTATTATTACATGTATAATTATTATTATTATCAACAGATTTATTTTAGTGTTCTATTCAACAAGATCATAAAATACAAGTATATGTTGTTCTCTAACAAAGTTATGTTCCACACAAGATTACTGTATCCTGCTCATTTCAATACATGCTATAAATAAAATCATCACTGATATGTGAAAAGAAAAAATCACAGAACTTGGTTTTGTTTTGTGCACCATGACAAAACACTAATTTCACTACGAATTGACAGCTTACATATAATTGTGAAACAGAGGACTGACTATAGCCACATTAAGCTTCTTTTCATTCCCTATTCATCATAGGCCTCTCACATAAGCTGACTCTTTTGATCTCGGTGAGCTGTAACTTGTTAATCAAAATATTGTTTTAAATGTGAACAGTTGTTCCTAAGCCTAATTATATAAGTTGGCCAAACAAAGAGTCAGTCCCCTGTTTCACAATCATATGTAAGCTGTCAGTAGTGAAATTAGTGTTTTGTCCAAGTTCAGTGATAATTTTCTTTTTTTATGAGTCGGTGATGATTTAATTTATAGTAATAATTAAAATGAGCGGATATAGTAATCTTGTGTGGAACATAACTTTGTGAGAGAACAACATATACATGTATTTTATAATTTTGTTGCACTATATTAAATATGCTGATAATAATAATATAATTATAATTATGTAATAAAATAATAGTAATAATAACAACATTAATGGTATTTGCTACATAGCTTAAGCACTAACATATTGGTGATAATCATCAAAATATTGATGATAATGATGAAGGTGGTGGTGCTCTGCAGCCAGTTACAAGAATGGTGACGCTGTTGCTGCTAATGATGATAACATATTTGTGAAATTATTTGTTAGAATATCAAAAGTATTTCAAGATCTAAATCATATTTTATTTTCTTAAGTTTTCTTTTATTAAGATGTGACAAAACTGTCTGGAAGCTCTTGATACTTATCCATGAAAGTTATACAACTTGAAACATTCTCTGATGCATAGCTCAAAGTTGTTATATTTTGTTTGAACAGTATTTATTCAAGAGAACATCTTCACATATGATTTATAACAATACAATATATGGGGATTCAGTAGAAAGATGGAAGCTTGTTGAAAACTGTCTCCCCTATTACAGAGAAATTTTAACAATCAATGATAGTCTACTGACTTAAAGTAGATGGTCATATACAAGTATAAATATATACATGATCAGTTCTAGTGTATGTAATTATTTCAGAGATCATATAATTGTAAGAAAGATTGAATACATTTGTGTGGTTGTAACCTGTGTATTAGTTGGAAAACACTTGTGATAATTTTATGAAGTTTTGCACAGACATTAATATTTGCGTATTAATGACATCAGAGTACATAGGATTGCTGGATAATAATGTCTTAATTGTAAGTCAGTACGATAATGCGAAGAGAACACAATATCTTAGAGTTGTATATTTTTGACATTCTAACAGAAAGTGTTCAGCTGTTTCTACTTGTCCACATGTGCAGTACCTATTGTTAGAAATAAATAATTATTTAAGCTACTGCATTTGGTTCTCAGTCATGTATGCTGAACTTGATCCACCTGGTCACCAACATAATAATATGAAGGAATTTTATATTTATCCCGATTAAGATAAGTTTTAAGATTTTGAATGGATGGGTTACTTATTTTTTCAATCAGTTACATGTTCCAAAGTTGAATTGTGGAAGGCAGAATTGATTTTTGATACAATGTAGTTCTGCACAAAGGGGGCAGAATAGTATTAAGTGATCGAGTGGTGTAGGTCTCGTTGCTCATTGTTAACAACAAAAGATTGAATTGCATGTTGTGAATACTTTGGAGTAAAACCATGGTACATTTTGAACAGCTGAATTAATTTATGCTTATAACATCAAAAATTCAGGCTATCCCACCCGGTTTTCCCATATAATAGTGCCTGAGCTGCACTCTTAGTAGCATCTGGTACTATTCTCATAGCCTCCAAATTTATTTTGTCCAATGATTCTTTTTCTTGCGTAGTACAGTTAGCTACAATCAGGAAGGGAAGTATATAAGATTTATACATTCTTTCCAAGGACAAGCGATCCAATCTATATTTCAAATTCTTCAAAGTATTTTTATCTTTTAGGAAAGTTGTTCAGCATTATTGGTGCATTGGAAGCAGTTGCCACCCTCTGTGCAACCCTGATTTTCAACAACCTGTACAGTGCTACTCTTACCTTCTACTCTGGATTTCCATTCTTTGTGGGTGCAGTACTGATTGCAGTAGGGTTCTTCCTGACTTTGTAAGTAGTTTACATGTGCTTCATTGCACAAAGCAGAAACTCGAAATCATGCATCAAATTCTTTTATATCTCATTTCCATGTCAATTATATCTAGTTATACTCTCACTCTAAGTCATGCATCATATTCTAATCGTTACTGTCTTAGTGATGAAGTTTTCAATGGATTGCTGTGAAACTTATTACTTATTATGGTTATCATGTGAAGATACAAACCACCATGCTCACGCAAATTATTTTAGAGTTATTGCCCTTTTTGTTACAGCTGAATGCAGAATATGACATAATCTTGTGAACACGGTTAGTCTTTTGATGGATTGCTATGTAACTTTATACATATTATGGTCATCATCAGAAGATGTTTGGTTTGGTTTTATGGGTTTAAAGCCATTTCACAGCACATGATAGGCTATACATGGCGGCCAGTATATTTGGTGGAGGAAGAAACTGGAAAAACCCCGAGAAGAACCACCGACCCACGGGAAGCTACTGGCAAGCTTTCTCACTTACCCACTTTTGCCGAGCCCGAGACTCGAACCCACGCGGACAGAGGTGAGATGCCAGTGATCTGTAAAGGCGAGTGCCTTAGACCACTCGGACACCCGGGGCCCCATGTGAAGATATGCATCAGCAAACTAACATGCTCACACAAATTATTTTAGAGTTATTGCCCTTTTTGTTACAGCTGAATGCAGTATATGACATAATCTTGTGAACATGGTTAGTCTTTTGATGGATTGCTATGTAACTTTGTACATATTATGGTCATCATCAGAAGATGTGCATATAGACAAATTACTGTGCTCCTGGAATTTTTGTTCGAGTTACTGCCCTTTTTTGATTTTGAGCTTGATGTAGTGTATGACAGAAATTTGTGAATGCAATTAGTCTTGCAGTTTTTGATGCATTGCTGAGAAACTTGATGCCTACAAGGTCCATGATAGGAGGCAGTTCAGGTTAAATAGTCACCTCATTGCCTGTCATTTTGTTCAGATAAGCAGGTAAAGCAAAGTTGACTTTGCCATTTCTTGAGCTGATGTCTTCACACATACCCGCCCCCTTTTTTGGCCATTGAATGCTTTCATATTCTGAATTCAGTATCAGCTCTTATGCCTTGTTCCTGTTTGAAGAACAATTTAAAATAGTTTAAACATAGTATTTTCATGCTTTTTTATAAAATGTTGTGTCAGTTTAATGATTATTTATGTCTGCAAATATGTTTCAATCAACAAGATTCCTGCCAAAAATTCACTCATGAATCTTAGAGAAGCGAGTGAAATTTTATGCCTTTGTAGTCCCACTCACAAGCAAATTATTGCTCTTTGGAGGTTTATAGGCTAATTGCTAGTAAAGGTAAACAAGTTTATTTCATCTTATAAAAGTAAGAAGAGAGGGTTTACACCTTGATATCTGTCACCTTGTTTTGGATAGTAACCAGTTTTCAATGTTACTGTCTTTTGCATAAACAAGGTTACTGTCTTTTGCATAAACAAAGTCATACAACAATTTTGCTGAATCAAACAAAGAAGGATTACAGTATTTTCATAAAGTTCAGTGAGTATTTCCTTTGTTTTTATATTTTCTGGCTCAAAGATTCAGTAGAGCATCTGTTTTATGTGACTGTTTTGAACGTTCTAAATTTTGACCTCCATACACTCACTTCACCCTATTTTACCACCATTTCCCCCCTCCCCCAAGTCCGAGTCCAGCATGGATCCTGACCTATTATGGTCATCATCTGAAGATGCAGATATTGACAAATCAGTTAGCTCCCATGATTTTGATAAGAGTTGTCCTTTTTGACTTACAGCTGGATGCAATATATGACATAATCTTATGAATACAACTACTCTTACAGTTTTTAGTGGATGACTGTAAAACTTTGTACATGTAATGCTCATCAACAAAAGATGTGCATGTTTATCAGTCTTTGTATTCATACATATTTTGTGTAATGCTCATCAACAAAAGATGTGCATGGTTACCAGTCTTTGTATTCATACATATTTTGGAAGAGTTCCTGCATTTCCTTTACTCAAGCTACAGCTCAATGTAATGTATGACAAAGTCTTGTAAACTCAGGTTGTCTTGTGGTTATTGATGAATTTTTGTCATACATGGTACATATTATGGTTATTATCTGAAGATGTGCATATTGACCAACCACTGTACTCTCACCATTTGTATCCCCTGATTGAAGGTGTGGATATAGTGATAGCGATGTCTGTCCATCAGTCTGTCTTGCTATAGACAAGGTAGCTTCACAACATAACTTTAGTTTGCTGGGGTTTTATTTGCTCAGACCTCATGTGTGCCTTACTGGTAAAGGCAGAAGCCAATCAGTTTTATGGCAGGTAGGTCCAGGGTCAGAGTCACTGGAACTGAAAATGTTAATGATTTTCCATTCTGCATGATAAGCTTCCTTAGCTTAAACTTCATCAAACTTCATAGGTGACACTTGGGTAGGGGCAACTCCATATTCATTCTAAGGCCAAGAGATGAAAGGTCAAGGTCACTGGAGCTCTCCTGGCCATAAGGCCAAGTGAGTTTGTGGTTTGGCCCTGCATCCGTCCTGCGTGGTGTGATGTGTCATCTGTCCATCAACAACTGATTGTTAACACTCAGGAAGCTATATTTTTGAGCTGATTTTAGTCAGTTTTTGAATATGAGTTTATATCATAAATATCTTGGATGAATTTCATAATGAACCAGATCTGTGCATATTAATGAGGTGATCTTGCATCTGAATGGCTGGGCTTGTTACTACTCTGGAGGCTATATTTCTGGTTCAGTTTCAATCAGATGTGGAATATATGCTTATATTATCAAGATCTTAGGTTCATTAGTGAGCAACATCCATGCATATTATTGCAGCAGTCTTGCATCTGATTGGCTGAGCTTATTACCAATCTGTAGGCCATATTTCTGACCAATTGTGATAAAACTTGGAACATAGACTTCTATCAACAAGATTTCAGCTGTATTAAATATAATCGAGATCCACAGTGATGCTGCCAGGCTGCACGAGTGTACTAATCATGCAAACTTGACCGTTGATCATGCAGTTGAAATTAGCTATGCACAAGAACTTGCACAATGAAACCTGAACTCGTGCAAAATAAAAATCTACAATGCATGAATAATATAAATGATTTCTGGCCTTGATTTGCTATGTGTAATGGTGTCTGCTTTAGTCTTGATCACTAAGGTGGGTTTTGTTTGTTTGTATCTGGTGGCCTTTTCCATGTGTCATTCACACTCCCAGACTGCACATGACCAGAAATCCATTCAGGTGTGCTCAAGACAATGGCCAGTTGTAAGTTGATTGCTTTAAAGTTGGGACTTCTGACTTGGATCAAGATACTGAACATGTTTCATAACTTGGAGACTGTTGATACTTTGGATGGATCTCCAGGAATCTCATAGAACGGAAACAATTAAATTTTTTCAGGATGAGAGTTGGCTAGAACTCACATTGCTTGGATATAGTGATAGCGATGTCTGTCCATCAGTATATCTTGCTATAGACAAGATAGCTTCCACAACAAAGAGCAACAAAGCGCAAGAAAATTATGAGTCAAAATTTTAGAGGTTGTGGTCATGTTAAAGCTTGAAGAGCTATCAGTAGCCATCACATTCGTTGTGAGAAGGGTTTCTCTGCATAGACTAAAATTCACACTGCAATCAGAAACAGATTAACTTCGGAAAATGTCAACAGAATAATACTAACACAGCTACAGGTTGGTTCATAATAAGATTTCAATTTCAACATAACACTGGACACATGGAAGGGAAAAAGGAATGACACATGTTCAGGTGTTAAGGCTAAGATTTATACCACCCTGTAATTTTCCTGACCCCCCCCCCCTTTTTTTTTTTTAGTAGCCATTGGGTAGCTCCCCCTCTCCAGCTAATTCCTTGAAGCATCACTGTCTGAGCCATGCATATTAATGAGATCTTGCATCTGATTCACTGAATTTGTTACCACTCTGAAAACCATATTGCTGATCAGATATTGACCAATCATTTTGCTTTCATGATTTTTATAAGCATTATTGCCCATTTTGGCTTGCAGGTGGAGGCAAAAACTCAGGGGTGGGATGCAGGAGAGACAATGGTATATTTACATTAGGAAATTGTACACCATTCTCCTAGTTTAAATTTCAGACTTTGAAGTATTAATGAAAATGTTCAATCAGGAGAGAATAAGTCACCTTCAAGGAAATGCAGCTTTATGAAAATGTTCACCATTTCACAAATAAGGCCATGCTAAGTTATTTGTATGTTTAGTGTCCATGGGGAGGTAGGTTGCCAAACCAGAATTGAAATAACAACAACAGCAAAAAAGCCAACCTATTTATTGTTCAATTTTTGTACTCAATATGGGTTCCGTTGCTAGAGAACATTTAAAACAAGTTATTTCATGAGTCTATATGGATATTAGATCTTTTGTTAGTATTGCTCAGATTTGTATGAACAGTTCAACTGCTAAATGTTTTTATATTGTGATGTTATCAAACACCAGTTTTTTTAAAAAACCTGATAGGTAGTTATATTTTCAAAGTTGAGAGGTGGACACTAAGCAAAAAAAACATTTGGCATGGCCCGATTTTAAAAGTTAGAAGTTTTACACTCTAGACCTTTCCATTACGGTTTTAATGGGCATGGCCATATTTGTATATGTGACATTTTGCCATTACGGTACTGATATTGCCCAGTGCTCGGTACTGTGGAAGCTATGTTCGTACACATTTACAATAAATATAATTTATTTGCACAAGCATTTCAAGCATTTACGTTAACAGTGCATCATTGTGGGAACAATATTTGGTGAATTCTTGTTGTTATAATTTTGACCTTTTCCCCATGCAATTTCTTATAATTAGTTTATTGTTTATCCGGAGGCTGTAATTCATGGAATGATTCTTATTTTCTTCAGTTATTTATTTCATAGTTCTAATTTTGAATTATTTAACTAATTTTATCAGATTGTCTTCAAAAGAAGTTGGTTGTTTAAATTTTTTTCTCCCCTTATTAATCACACTAGCTAAAATAGGTAGTAATTTTAGTACCATCACTTTCATTAATATATTTTTCGTTCACTAATTCTTATATGTTTTTGTGAGAATATTACATAAGTAGGTACATAATTGAATTATATATACTGATAAATAAAGACATAAATGAATTAATTAAATAATTATTAATTTCAACAAATAATTACATTAAATTAATCAATCAATAAATACAATTCTGTTCACTATATCGATGAATGTCAAACTGTAAATGCCCTGAAAACTTAAAAGCTATAAATGATTTTCCTATCAAAGACTGGTTCCATCTATTCAGTCCTTACATTTTTTAATCAAATTCAATACTGAATTAGTAATTATAAAGGGGATTATTTACTTATTTACTTGTCATGAACAGTATGAAGAAAAAAAAAGTTATTTCTTCCCACAAACTACCTATATCACAAAATCATAAAAATTAGCTTACATTTCAAAGATTTTTTTTTATCGAAATTATTCTTTTATAATATGTGCTTTTTCAGTTTTCAAGACAAGGAGAAAAGTAATCATATTGCCATACGAATATATAGTTTCTTCTAGTTTGTGAGTGCATATTAAGGAGGTAAACAATGAAACCATAAAATGTATCAAATGAGGTTTTTTTCCAATTATTTGTGCATTTTGGTATCTTTTTCTTTTACAGATAATTTGTCAAATTTCAGAATTCCTTTAAAAGTTAAATGAAATTTCTTCAAGGACAGTAATTGCTCAATTTTCTTGCATGATTATTTTTCAGAAAAAAGGACCTTAATTTTGTGAACATAAGTTTCCTGATTAATCTGTATTTTTTTAATACTTATATTTTGATCTAACTGTGTACTCTAGTGTTTGAGAGCACACTTTAAGATTTATGTGGAAATAAAGTCGATTTATAGCAATAAAGGAATAAGGAAGGTTTTGCAGTGTATCATGTTTTATTCAGTCTTTCTCATGTCAGGCATATACTAAATCAGTACCTGTAATCAGTACCTTAATGGCAGAAGCGTGTAGTAACATGTAGTGGACAGTTGGAGGAAAATAAGGAAGAACTGTCCACTGGAAATGTCTGTATAATATAGCCTCTACAATCTCTTATTACAGGTTTGAGTTTTATAAGTTCCTGACTATATTATTTCTGTAGGTGGCTCCACAGGAACATAGATCCAGAACAAAGTTACCACACCCTTAAGGAGTCCCAGGGTGAGGACGTGGTGGAGGCGCCAGCTGTTGAGAACCAATCACAAACCATAATATGAATCAAATAATTCCTGAGGATGTGGCCACCTGATCAGACATTAGACTCGATAGGACAGTCTTTTGACTATCAGATTTAAAATGAAAGATCAATTTTGGATAATTGATAAAGGGAGAAAAATGTGTATATTTGTGGATACATCTTTGATTCTGTGATAGTGATACTACTTTGTACTTTCTCTGGACAGAAAGTCCTTGCCATAGTATCAAATATCAATGTAAATTCATTATGCTTCAACATTACCGTCTATACTCGCTCATAAGATGATTCGACCATAAGTCAATCCCCCCTTTTTAGGGCTGCAAAAAACTAATTTCTCTTTGACCCTCCTATAAGTCAGGGTGTACTTTGCAAGTCAAATTCATCTGTAAGGGGTGATTTGTCGTCAGTGAGTCAGAGTTGCACTTTGGAAAATTAAACAAGCCAAAATGGATGAATAGATAGATTGATAGGAAAAAGATACAACCAGTGTAAACTAAACACAATTATTGAGTGGAATATGTCACAAATAAATTGACACCTTACATTTTGTCAATCTTTCTGTAATCCATATAAATCCATAATGCTTGATTTTAAATCCACTTGAATTGTAAATCCATGAATTCTATTATAGGTCATGTGTTGGTATAAAAAGAGTAGTCCAGATTGGTCCAGTTCACAGTATCCCATAATATGTTAAGGTATTACTGATATTTAAATGTAGTTTTTTATTGGGGGGGAGACAAAACTAATTTTAATTGTGTAATACTCCTCCATCCCATCTCTGGTGTCCTTCAATGGTCAAGGTCCTAGAAAAGAATGAGGTGCTATTGCTCATAGGCCTATGGTTTGGAGTTAGACTGGGTCGAAGAACTTTCTAGAACAGGAGGATGATGTGTCTGGCATGGACAAGGGTTTTTTCCCATTGCAGAAAGGGTAAGCTAAACAATAGTTACAGGTAAATATTACATAATTAAAATTAGTTTTACCCTCCCCCCTCAAATCCCCCCCCCCCCCCCATTTGCACGTCTTACAAATAAGCAATGAAAGTATGGTCCACACTTTTGTGATTTACAGTATCCTATAAATGTCACTGTTTAATGTCATATTGTTCAGTGCCCAAGAATTTATCCTCATCATCTAAGTCACCAAATAAAGTTCTGAAATCCTCACCACCATTGTCCACATCTTATCTCTTTTCATGCGAGTTTGAGTTTTGGCTCGACCATTGTGGGTATGTGAGAAAGCTTGCCAGTAGCTTCCCACGGGTCGGTGGTTCTTCCCAGAGTCTTCCTCCAACAAATATACTGGCCATCATGTATAGCCTACCATGTGCTGAAAAATGGCCTTAAGCCCCACAAAACCAAACCAAACCAATCCACCATTGTCTGGTCATTTTAAACTTTGACTAATTCCTTGTCTTTACTCTCATTTGTGGGTAATTATAAGAAGACTGAGCTTGTGCTATGTAAGTGCCACTTTGATCATACAGACTTTGAAATCTATGAAAGATATGCCACGACTGAACAGGTGTTCAAAGAAGCCCCCACTGTTACTGAATATAGGACTCTACTGGGCATAGAACAAGTACCAAGTTCATGGCTAGATCAAAGGGTTGTCATTTGGGACAACAAAAAAGGTGCTGCCTTTACAAGCTAACGGATTAAGGTCAGACACGCACAGGGAGTTGTAGGATTCTACTTGGCATTGAACAAGTATCAGATTTGCAACTCGATCAAAGAATTGTCAACTGAGAAAATAAAGTGGGTGCTGCCTTTACAAGCTAAGGGCTTCTCAGCCCATGTGCACAGGCAGACAAATCAAATCAAAACTTTTATTGCATCAAACACAAACAGTGTTTATGCAGCAAAATATAAAATATAATACAAATACCGGTTGTTCAAACTTGCACAAAAATGGAAGCAATATACTTACCGTACTAGTAAATACCCATGGTAAACAACATTGATGGAGACTTCACTTTGTGGTTATATTTTAATTTAATATTTTCAGATTATTAAAATCCAAATAAATGTAGATACAAATATTGTGTAATAAATACCATAATTTAATGGATAAATACAGTGGATACCATATGGGAATAGTGGCATGAAAACATAAATATATTTTAATTTACAGTATTTTGTACATACTGCAGGCATTCAGAGTTTCTAATATTACCCAGAGATTTATCAAATTTTTTGTATGTTGCATTTATAAGACAACTCATAGTCTGCACGAATCAAATCTTCAGTAAAAAAAAACATACACTTATAAGCAAGTGTATATGGTACTTTAATAATGTAAGTTTTCTGTGTTCATTGCAATTATTATTATTTATATCCGTATGTAGCAGATGCTACAATACTATATTTCCGATATTTTGTAATAACAGGTTTTGTATTCTTTACCAAATGGGTCCAATTTCATTTTGATTTTCAATCATTTAGTATTAATGTACAAGTTTTACACAGTTCCATAGGATAGTGTGCCCAGAGCATGTACCACACCCCTGAGGAGAACCAGTGTGAGTAGTAGGATGGAAATGACCTAACAATTACTGATCAGTAGGTCGCAATATTAGTGTGAAACACTTTATTTTTGTGGGTTTCAAATCTCATGGTTTAGGTAAAAAGTTCATATTCGTGGGTACCTAATTTAGTGGATTTATCATTTACCAACAAAATGATGGAAAAAAAAACAATGATGCATATGTCTATGTAAAAGTTTCTACTGACATTCATTTCCATGCATTTGCGAGCAAATAGGTTTAATCCATATTGCAGTTATTAAGTTGATTCATTAAGATATTTCATTGCTAACATCAGAAGTACAGAGATCTTAAAGAAAATGCCTACTTCTTTTTCCACACATGCCTGAGCTAACACATTTAATACCACTATTGTAATCTTAAGTAATTAGGTTCTCGTATGTTCTTAAAGATCGATATCAAAGCATAAAGTTCACAACAATTAGGGATTAGGCGCTGAACGATGCCAATGACTGTAAACCTGTATTGTTCGAAACAATCATGCCAAAATCGCCCTATGGGAACCCCTTGTTGCTGGGTGACCTTGACATTGTGGTCCAAAGTTGGATTCATAAAGTTCGGATGAATAGCAGTGTTATAAATGTGCGTATTGTAATGGCTGTTGCTAAAGGAATTGTTACAAAATACGCTAAACATAAACTGCAAGGATACGGACAGTGGACATGTACATTCAAACCACGGTTGACCTGAAAACATTTACCTGTAAGCCAATTCATGCAAAATGGCTTATCTGCACACATGACAGAGTTGCACTTGGGAGAGACCTGATTGAAATGGACTTTGTGAAAGCAGGATTAATCTGCCAATTGTTTATTTAGAAGTTAGTTGAAATGTGCAAAAATGTATATATAAATGGGAATAATATATACATTAGGATATGTACATGAATGATGAGGAACACTGGAACTGATTGATTACAATTCGAATGCAAAAATTTCATGAGCCTGAAAACTCATGTCAGGTTGTAATGACTACCTAATGTGTAGTAATAAATGCAGATATACTCACTGTCTGTGTCCAAAGCACATTTCGCATTCACAACACTATAATAGATAGCCGTGGTATTAAAACAAATAAAGAAATGGGTGATGCCTTTCAATTGCATATGATGGAGTGGGGGCGGTGATTGTCGGATATTTCGTTGTGACTTTAAATTCATGGTCTGGCTCACCCACGATAATTGAAACGCAACGAATTTAAAGTGTTCTACAGTAATAACATATTCCCTGAGGGTTTGACCACCTGATCAAGCATCTAGACTTAATATTTTAGTTTGTAAACTCTATCAGATTTAAGTATCCTTTTTTGTGCAGACCCTGTAATTAGACACAAGGTGGAGTGTCTCCCGATTTATGTACAAGGTGATATCATATTGTTGGGCGGGTGGTTATAGTTTAGTTATGTTTTAATTTCACAATATTACCCTGGTACTACTGATTCCAATTATAACTGAAAATTGAGAAGACTTATGTACAACCAAAATAAAATGTGCAAATGTTGATAAGAAAAAATGTATGCATCATGTTCTTTATCATATAAACAGAACTTTGGGTAATGCTACACAGGTTTTTGAATGTCTATTCTTGAGTTTGGAAGTGAAAAAACAGCTATGGAGACTGACTGCTCTAACCATGGTGTAAATTTGTTAAGCTATAATGTTGGAGATATTCCTTTTCTGTAAAGATCATCTTGAAATGCAGATCAGAAATAATCATATATAGTTACAGTTTTCAGATTCCCGCTTTATATTCTGGTGACAGAATAGACAGAAATATATTTCCAAAGTTAAAGAGTAGCTCTGCAAAGAGGTATATTGAATGTTTTTCTGACCCTACCCCCTTTTCTTTTAAAGACAGAGAGGGATACAATGCATTGGATATTTTGTTTATATATCTGATTTTGTGATGGTGTTACTTCTGTCGAGTATTTTAATTGACAATATCTTCATTCTTTTGGTATCATGTATAAACAATAACTGCATACCTTAAATTTGTACAGTTTGTCAAATACTGCATTACATGTAGTTTTTACAGATGTAAAATCTGGTGATTTTATTCAAAAATGATTTTATTTTTGGCTAGTTATATTTTAGCGATTGCAGATCTAAAGAGGTTACACTATTAAATAGAACATATTTTAACGGGGTTTTGTTTTCATGATCTCACTCTGAGATTGCTAAATTGCTAAAATTTCTCCACTGCTAAAAATGACCATTATACAATAAATAGTGAAAAATCTCTCTGCTGTATCTTCGTTAAAATCACTGTTTTCTATCCGATTTGGCATTCTATTACATAAAGTGTACAGCAGAAATGTATTCTATGAAAAATCTGTTAAATTAGATAATCTAGCATTATCAAGTAAATTTATTACACAATATATACTTCATCTGAAGTGTCTTTCTATCATCTATCCTGAAATATTTGACAAAGTATTATTTACTTCAATAGTAATGATATGTAAGGGTCGCCAAAATGATTGCAGACTTTTTTCAGGCATATTAAATCTAAATAGAAAATGCAAACATATATTAACACGTTAAATAATGTCACTTTTGTCTGTTATCTGTTTTTAGCATGCATGCATTAAAGTGCTGGAGACCTTATGCTATATCCCTGGCATTATTCTCATTGTCATTATTGGCATCAACACACCTTGTATATTTAGGTTTGTTTGCATTTGCAGTCATGTAATTTGGTATGTGCATGCATGCAGGTTTTAAGCTAAGAAACATAATGCTGGAAATTTAACAGAAATGCTGGAGAATTCTCCAAATACAGATGTTAAGCATCATTAGTTCTCTGGATAAAATTGTAACACTTATTTTAACATGTGGAAACCTAAATTCCAAAACAGGACACGAGTGAAGATGTTTCTGATATCAGGCACACATTCTAAAGCCAAACAGTTAACAAATTAGCATTGAAATATTTGCAAGAGTGTCTTATGCAGGAGATATTGTCTCCCATGCAGGAGTGCTGGACATTAGTCAGAGATAGGTAAAACATAAGTAAATTAGTATTTTTGGTGAATAAAGTGATGTAACAGATTTTTGTGAGTAAATTTGTGCTATAGTATTGAAATAAGTAAAGTAATGCAATAGTTTTGATACAGATGTTATCAGTGTATTTGATATTACTATTTATTTTCTCACTTTTTAGCCAACATGAGAAAATTTTGTTAATGGTATATTGTTTTGTTAATTAATGCTATTAATGTATTCAGTTCTTCAAATTATCTTTGATTTTTAGAAGATATTAAGCTATTGATTAATAGCTGTGCACCTCAGTTGTATCTTCTTATTCTGACTGTGTATCCTCAAAGCTGTGATCCTCAATAGTCAATATTGTGGGTTATTTCCCTTGCTTTCTTTTAGAGAGAGATTGAAAGAGGGAAGAAATGTATGTTAAAAGAGAAAAAGAATTAAGTACAGAGAATGCAAATTAAGAATTATACTCCAAAGAGATATCATAATCAAGTTTTCATGAAAAGGTAATGATGGTTTTGCTATTCAGTAAAACCTGTTTTTGGTGACCTATGCTATGAACAAATACCTGTCATTTATGACCAACATCTTCATGCAAGGATCAATTCTATTATATAAATGCACTATCGTGAGTGACCACCTGCTGAATGTGCCAACAGCCACTGTTTTTAGGCACAATATGTATTTCAACACTGCTAGGAATGACCGTATTGCAAGTGAGAATTTACTGTAATTAAATGATGTTTACACAATGTATAGATTCAAGCCATTGTGCTAGGTCACTTCTAGATAGATGGTCACTGCAATATGAATATTTATAGTAATAGCCTATTTTGCAAGGTTTGTTTCTTCACACATTCCTGCAATGTTTGATTAAACTAATAGCCAGTCAGACTGGGAGTTGTTTACTGCATTAGCCCCGCTATCAGTCATTCAGTTACAAGTGATCAGTGTTGAGAGCAGAAGTGTTTTATTCGCTTATCCTCCACCACTCCAACCAATGCCAGCAGTTCTGTTACATCTGGCTCATCTCCGCCTTGTTGTCTTCACATTAAACTCTCACATGCATACTAATTCCTCCATTCCTGGATATTGCAACCTGATCCCTACACTTACTGTACCTTCTCTATAGGTATTCACCACTATTGTATTTGTTGAGCATTCTGTTTTCAATCCACTCAACTCACAAATAATTTTCCTATAAATTTCCTCATAACAAGCTATGGCAATTCTGTCTCAAATATTGGCAATTCTGCCTTGACAATTCTATCATTCAGTTATACTGGTGATTCCACCTTGATATGTTGACACCACCAAACACATTATGTCATTCTCTGTAACTGTAACTACATGCTTCTCTAACACCTTACATCAACTAACTTCACGCAGCAGGTGAGACCTAACAAATGCCATAGATATATATATTGTTTATTGATATATATATTGATATATATTGATATATATATTGATATATATATTGATATATATATTGATATATATTGATATATATATTGATATATATATTGATATATATATTGATATATATATTGTTTAATATAAATTAGGCAGTTGTTTAATAAAAAAATTTAGCAGACTACTTCTCTATTATTTTTTATTATGCTGTACTATATTTTTTGTAAGTTTACCTGTCCATCAGTCCATCTAGCTGTACATGGGTACTGAGTGAATTAGTTATCATAGTCCACCTGTCCTTCATTCCATATAATTTTTTATTATTTAAGTGTTAAATATAGAAACTCGTTGGCGAAATTATTTTCACATGTGAAAATATAAGATTTCCCATCATGCCATGTGATGCTTGATTGTGTGTGCCAACAGAAGTTATAAATGCAGCAACAAAATCAAGCACTTTGTGAGCTAGAACAAATAAATAGGAACTGCATTACCTTTCAGACATGGAAATTATTTCTTGCTGAAGAAATCTTACTCGACACTGTTTGCATCTCTATGAAGTTTTTTTCCCATACTTTCTTGACAACAGTGATAAACCCACTGCGATGCATTGCTGAATCGGACTTGCTATGTGGTCAGATATGATCAAAGAGTTCAAAAATGTCAAAAATGTAATTTACTGCAACAGATTAGATCATCCCAATCCTACCGCACTCTTAAGTCACAGATATTTATATAATCAGCCTATGGAAGTGAGGTGAGTTTACGAAAAGGGGGGTGGGGGTGTTGCGTTGTGCTGAAATGTGAGTTTAATCTTCTAAGCTTCGATTCTGGAGCAAGTTTGGTATATAAGAAAAAGAAAATTATCTTTTCCTGCGTAAATACTGGATGTATTTCATCTTCTGGTACCAAAAATGATCTATTTTAACTCCTAGCTTCGCCACTCATTAAAATATCACATTTTTTTGTACCACATGATGAAATATATCTGGTATTAAAGTAGGAAAAGAAAATATCCTCTATATATTACATCAAAATAACATATAAACACTGTCAAGTTTTATTTAATCCATAGTAACCATAATCACTGAGGAAGGTCTGTTGGCAGAGTTCAGATTGTTGTGAACCCAGCTGAACAAACAAACAAAAAATGAAGGAGTTGAATTTGGCTACTGGTTTTCTTAAATCATTGTCAGGTGTCCTATATTTTCCTGTATTTCAGAGATTAGGTTAAGCAAGAAATGCAAAACTGAAAAGAAATGTGCAAGAGAAATATATTATACACTTTGGTGTCTGTTTTCAAAGCTAATAGTTCTTTGACCTTTGATTTGTGTGCACTTTTCTTCATGCATTGCATTTCTTTCACGTGTTGCACCCCAGCCCAGCCCAGCCCAGCCACTTAACAGCTTATGTTGTTGGATAATTCATAAGATTTAAAAAAAAATGCTTGGATATTTCTATTAGTACAGCTACTACCACTACTACTACCATTACTACTACTAATAAAAATACCAAACAAATACCCATGATAATATTCAACAACATTCATTTAGCTGTATGTATTATATACACAAATAGTGTCAATATGAAAACTTGCCCTTAATCACCATTTACACATACTACTGTCAGCATCCACACAGATAAAAGCATATACATATTTACACTCTCATTGAATGTCAACCATTCTTTCTTCCCAGGTCTATGGCAACAGTTTGGAGTGGGTGTCCTAGCACACACACACGCCCCAAGGGGAGGGGGCTAAATTGTCACAAACAAGTACATTAGTTGTACATTTTTGCTAAGCTTTTTTGCACTATAAATACTGTTATACCTAGAACCATCAAAATGGATCATTGTATGTATCGATATTAGTACAACAGTAACCGCACCCATACCACAAAAGAATGTCACTATGACCTACATTTCACAATTTACCGGCTTGGGTTAAGTTTTTGTGTCTAGCTCATGACCAAAAAGGTTTTTAGCACCCTATGTATATACTGTTACACCTCAATTTATGAAAGTTGGTGAGGGGATACATCTTGATGAGTACTACACTTGCATCACAGAAGTAGGTCCCTGTTACCAATATTTCATGCTTGACTGACTTTGGTTTATTTGTGTTCTTTAAGTTTATTTCCCAAGCTCTGTTTATGCTATAATCATCAAACTGGATGATGTATGCATCTCTATTATTACCACACCTTACCACAAAGGAATGTCACTGTGACCTACATTTCACATTTTACTGACTTAGATTAAGTTTTGGGTTTTAGCTCAAAACCAAATAGTTTTTTTTTAGCACCCTGTATACATACTGTTATACCAAGAGTCCTGAAATTTGGTAAGGGGCTGTATCTTTGTTGAGTACTACACCCTCATCACAAAAGTAGGTCACTGTGACCCATAGTTCAATGCATCACTGCATTGGTTTCTGTCTCAAGCACTGCTTATGTCAGAATCATCAAACTAGGTGACTGTATGCATCCCTGTTAGTAACACACCCTTACAACAAAAGGTCATTGTGATCTACATTTAACATTTTACTGGCTTATGATTTTGCATTCAGTTCATGACCACATTGGTCTTTTATCTACTAATGCATGAAACATGGTGAGAGGGTGCATCTTGATAAGTACTATGCCCTCATCATAAAAGTGGGTTACTGTAACCCATATTTTACATTTAACTGACTTTGGTTCAATTTGACATTTTTACTGTTCATGCTGTACTCCTTGAACTAGGTGATTTTATACATCTCTGTTGGTACCTCACCTATACCAGAAAAGGTCACTGTGACCTATATTTCACATTTGAATGGCTTAGGTTCATTCGTTGCATTTCGCTCATGACCACATATATGTTTGGCATGCTCTGTGCATACTATCATATATAAAATCAAGAAACTTTGGAATGCATCTTTAAAAGCACTACTGCCTCATTTCAGTAGAAGGTGAATATTGACCATATTTTATGCTTCACTGACTTGGGTTAAATTTTGTTTCATGTTAATTTCTCAGGATTATTTATGTGGTAATTGTGAAATTGATGATATGCATCTCTGTTACTACCACACTCTTACAACAAAAGAGGCTCATCCTGACTTGTATTTCATCTTGTTCTGACTTTGGTTAAGCTTTTGCATTAGATCATGACCACACGGGTTTTTGGCATGCTACATGCATACTATCCAACCAAGAATTATGAAACTTGATGAGTGGATGCATCTTGATATGTTCTGTATCCTTTTGCCAAAAGAACTCTCTGTGGCCTATATTTCATGCTCATTGACCTTGCTCAAATTTTGAATTAAAAGTTCATTGCATGGGTGCTGTATATGTTCTAGTCATGAAACTTGCTAATTGGATGGATCTCTGTTACTTCAATGCCCTTAAAACCAAAGAAGGTCACTGTGACCAACATTTTATGCTTTACTAACATGAGTTAGGTATTTGTGTTTAAGATAATATTGATTTATCCATGATAGACCTATATACATCCTACCTACTCAGAAGGCCCTTTGTGAGCAAAGCAGTTGGAAGTAGGAATACATATGTTTATTCAATGGTAAACTTTCCATATCAATGGATATACATTGTATATTGTGATATGTTACCCTCAGCAGGTTAATTGTGTGTTGTACATGTGAATGAGTATTTGAATTAGGTGAATGGACTGCATGCTGCAGGTTTTTCGTATGAGGCCTCACCTGTGGTTACTCAACGTAATTATTGATGCATGAACTATGTATTGCTGGCTGTCACTCCAAGTTTACTGGAAGCCTGTGACTTTTGCCCAGTAATAGCTGGCTTCCAGGAGTGAACAATGATAATAGCTTTTTAGCAGATTTTAAGAACAATGATTTTTAAAAAAAACATTAATACAAAAATAACATGAATCTGTACTGTGATATGGTAGAAAAGAATGTTCTTTTTTATTAGCTCTACTGGTCATATACCAGAAGAGCTTATGGGAAGGTCGGTCATCCATCCGTTAGCACAACTTTGTTATCACTACTCCTCCTAAACTACTTGGAGGATTGCCATGAAACTTTGCACACTTAATTCCATGGTCTATGGCCACCACAGCTGCCATCTTGAAAATTTTGTTATTGCTACTCCTGCTGAATAGCAACATGGGGTTTCTCTAAAAGACTTCTTGTGATGTCTAGTTGGTCCTAAATGAAAATTGTGCTGATCTGAAGTCCAATATAGCAGCCATCTTGAAAATCTTGTTATCACTACGCCTTCTGAATGGAAAGTGATATTTACATGAGGTTTGAATCAGAAGAGTTTCTTATGATGTCTAGTTGGTCCTAAATGAAAATGGTGCCATGCTGACGTTTAATATTGCCACCACAGCTGTCATCTTGAAAATCTTGTTTATCGCTACTCTGCCTTAATGGATGGTCATGGCAGTGCTCTACAGTTATTATGTAATTCTGAGACAGGGACCGCTGTGAGGTGAATTTGTTTGCATTGGCAACATGCACAGTGGAGAGAATGTTGGCATACCTCTATGCTACTTGCATGTACTGTGACTGAAATTTCTATACATGTGGTTATTATGGAAACTATGCACGATCTAAAGCAGACAGCTGATAAAATGGCTGCTCTCATGTGCTTGAAAAATGAGCCTGAACTAGTCCAAAGTACACAAACTTTAGCAGTTATTAAAATAGGGAAAATGAATTTTGTCAGATTAGACAATACCAGCTTCTGAAAGTGCAATGAATGAATTATAAAATATGTTTAAAAAATGTAAAAAAAAGTTATCAGCTCCTTTTTTTTCCAATTTACCTTTGAAGTCCAGGATGTGAAAATGACCAAGCAGGTACACATCTGAAGTAAGGCCAAGCTGTATACTCTATAACCCAAATTACTCCCATCAATCATACACCAAAATAAAAGAAATTCAAAGTTATTTTAACAATACCTAAGATATACAAGGTCTGTTTTAAATAACCAGGATAACCAGTGAAAAAAACCTGGGAAATTCTTTTTCTTTAAAAATTAAATGCAAAGTGCGAAACTGTAGAGCAGAATCCATAGAAACATGAAGTTTTTACTAAAAGACATCTTATGATGTCCAGTTGGTCCTAACTGAAAATGATGCTTATCTGAGGTCCAATATGGCCACCACAGCAGCCACCTTTAAAATCTGGTTAGTCCTACTCCTCCTGAACAAAAAGTCATATTGACATGGGGGTTTTCACCAGAAGAATTTTTATCATATCTAGTTGGTCCTAAATGCAAATAGTGCCTCTTGCACATCCAATATGGCTGCCACAGCAGCCGGCTTGAGAATCCTGTTATCACTATGCTTCCTGAATGAATTGTCGCATCAATATGGGTTTTTTACTAAAAGACTTCTTATGATGTCTAGTTGGTCCTAAATAGAAATGGTGCTGCTCAGATATCTGATATGGCCACTACAGTTGCCATCTTGAAAATCTTATCACTACTTTTGAATGAATGGTCATATCAGCATGTGGTTTCCACTGAAAGACTTCTTATGATGTCTCAAAATTGTGCTGATCTGACTACCAATATCGCTGCCACAATGGCCATCTGGAAAATCTTATCACCACTTCTAGATGGCTGGTCATTATTGACATTGTGATTTCACTGGAAGACTTCTTGTGATTTCTCGTTGGTCATAAATGCAAATGGTGCAAATCTGATATCCAATATAGCCACTATCACATCCATCTTGAAAATATTGCTATTGTGATTCCTCAAAATGGAAAGTCATATCAACATGGGGTTTTCACCAGAAGACTTCTTTCAATGTCTTGTTGGTACTAAATTAAAATGGTGCTGATCTGACATACAATATAGTCACCATGGTGGCCACCTGGAAATCCTCTTAAATGGAACGTCATTTTGACATGGGAGGTTTTCATCAGAAGAGTTTTTATGGTGTCTAGTTGGTCGTAAATGAAAATGATGAAAACTGACCCTCAATATATGTCCACCATGGTGGCCATCTTGAAAATATTGTTATCTCTACTCATCCCAAATAGATGGTTATATCAACATGAGGTTTTCATCGATAGACTTCTTATGATACCTAGTTTGTCCTAAATGATAATGGTGCCAATTGTACATTCAGTATGGCTGCCACAATGGCTAACTTGAAAATCTTGATGTTACTACTCCCCCTGAATAGATGGTCATATTGAAATGGGGTTTTCTCCAAAAGACTTCTAATGATGTCTGCTTGGTCCTAAATGGAAATTGTGCCAATGTGACATCTAATATGTCCACCACAGCAGCTAATTTGAAAATCTTTTTATCACTGAAGATTATCAGGGATGGTTTCAATGCTCAGCAGTTAAAAGGAAGAAATGGTCTTGTCTTGAATTCCTGGAAATTATTTTCACCCGGTAGAGTGTCAGTCCCTTTGAGAGATTCTTGTTTTTTTTATGTCTTTTATGCCCTTTCACAATACCATAGGTAGGTAGGTGGGTGGGTAAGTAGGTGGATAGATTGGTAGGTGGTTTCACAATATCTCAGCACATTACTGGCCATATAGTGCCAAATAAAAGTTCAAATTTCAAATTTTAAAATGAGTACAAGTTCAAATGTAAAGATAAAAGATTGCCAAAATAAAAATCATTAGTTGGAAAAGGGGCAAAGATCACTTCAGTCTGAATTTATTTTCTGCATGATAATGTTTACAGTGGCTACTGGATACTTGTGAAAGCAGAGGTGAGCTATGTAATTGTTGATTACTCTCTGGTTAAACCAAGGAGTGATATGTTCATCCTAAAGCAGTGATTTTTACAGCAAAATAAAAATAAAGTTGGAAAGTGTACTGATGTAAGTGTGACCTGTATTTTCAGGTAACAATACCTATTGAAAAATAAACAAACCCGTCTGAAAAGAGGTCAAAGATGTCAGAGACTCGAACAATATTTAATGAATACTGGTTGTCTGAAACAGATGAAAATGGACATTAACTGAAGTCATGGTGTGCAAAGAGCAGTGATCTATATGCATACACTATACACCATATGTAAGACTCAAAAAAATTGTGACAATAGTGGACTAAAACAAATTCTCCAACATGTCAGAATAATTCTTCATAAGAACTGAGTAAATCCATCCTATCTCCAAGTCAGACCAAATTAATATTTAAAGCACCAGCTGCTAAAGGTAAACTTGAAGAGGGTGACCGGTCAGAACCATTTAGTAATAGAGCAGGACGATCAAATGAAAAAGCAGGACTGTCACTTTTAACAACACATAACCAACAGAAGATGTCTTGCATAATGAAATAATCTGGGCAGCAGATGTGCATCATCCAGCATTAATTTCAGAGCCAGTGATGGTATTGCAGATACTTTCAAAGCAATGTTAAAATGCCTAATAGCAGTGGGTTTTCTATCTGATGGCCTAGGGCCATTCTTTTCTGCTGCTTTGGTGTCTGATATAACAAATTCAAATAACTACTTCTCATTACAATGTGATCAGACAACCAAAGCACAGGTGAGAAAGCAAAAGGATCTTTTGATCAGATATTGGTCTCCAAAACATGATGAAGTCTGGTGCAGGTTTTATAAGTGATGGACCAAATGTGCACCAAGCAACTTACAGAGAAGTATCCAGACTCTGAAAGATGGAAAGGTCTTGTTGATAGAGAGATTTGTAGTCTTCATACTATGCACAATTCCTTTAGCAAGGCCATGCATGAATATGGACAGGAAATGGAAGAACTACCTATTGACTTGTATGGAATATTCAAGATCTCAGCAGGTAGTAGAGAGGATTATAAAGGTATACAACTAGATCTTGGTCTTCCAGAAGAAGTCTTTGTCAAGAATGCACTGGACCTACAGCACTACAGAGTATAGTTGAGAAATGGAAAGGGACACAAGAGTATATGACTAGATTGGAGAAGGATTAAAGACAATGCCAAGGAACAACAACTTGAAGAGGATAAGATAAGCAGTGAGACAACCTGAAATAAAAGTATTTAAAAAAATTCTGCTGTCAGTTAAACCACTGTTTGAAAATTTCCTCAGTGAGTTTCAGACATATGTACCAATGGTACACCTTCTGTACAGTAAAATGACAAAGTTGGTGTACACCACTTTGCACCGATTTGTCAATGCATACGATTTCCCAATGCATACATAGCAAATGCCACTGCACTAGAATATCTGAAAGACCTTGAAATCTGCATGAAATTAAGACATTGTTCTTGGAGAAACAAGGAAGTTACATAGGAAATTGAAGAGAGTGTCACAGTGCAGATAGTTTTTTTTTTATGAATCCATTCATTCTACAGCGCAGTAGCAAAATACTTGATCAACAGGATTCATTTGAAAACAAATTGATTAATGGCTTGTTTATCTTCAGTTTGAAGATTTGATAAAGGTTCTGTAACAGAAGTAGAGGTTTTATCAAGGCACCTCCACCTGGACGAGAATGTTGTTACTAACATTATTGATGAATGGAGGGTATATTAGACAGAGGATGAAATGCAGAAATATGAATGAGTTGATCACTACTGGAGACAGGTGTTCTAAAAAAAACGGACAATGGTAGCTTGAAACACAAATTTATTCCAGTGCTAATTAAGAGAGCTTTGGTACTACTTGATGACATTGCTGATGTGGAAAGGACTCTGTCTGTGAACACCAATTTGGTTACAAAGGACATAAATACCATTGGGTAAAAAACAGTGAATGGGATCAGAACAGTGAAATGAAAATCTTCTGAGCCTTTGATGAAAATTGGCCAACCCTTGGCGGAGGGGAAGATAAAATGGAGAGACTGACCATAACAAATTATTTCAGCAGACACACTAGAGTAAGTATTTTGATTTTTGTTGCGTTTAATCGATTTAATTGTTTAGATGTTTTAAGAGGACAGCTCTTAAATTTTTTGTTCAATTCATGTCAAAATGCAGAAACGCGCTTTCTCGTAATGCTTTCTCCACCACCAGTCAAAAAAAAAAATGGTGGAGATCAACTTGTTGGTCTATTTGTAATCTTGAATTATGAAAGAATTGTGTTATAGTATTCACACACCCTCCCGTTTCTTTGTACCCTTTGTCTTCTAAATTTCTGCCATAATGGCACGACATTCCTGCAGCTCCAACCCAAGCATTAGTCAGTTCCCAGTGATATAGGCCTCGCTAGATGGTTTCCACATGTTGCTCTTCCCTTGGGGTGATGCTGCTTTCCAGGCATGCGTCGTCAATTCAAATCCAAGGTCAACAGCCACTGGATACACAGGTGTTCTGTTCTGAATGGGATTTATACTGAAAAAGTGTATTCTAAAGGATTTAATGCAATGGATCATTAGAAGAGGGATTATAGTTACCGTCTGGATACAAACGTTAGTATAAATAAATTTATTAATTAGTAGCGAGCGGTCTGAAAATACACCTGATTAAAAAAGCTAATGCTCCAGCACAATTCGTGCCATGTACTGTTGTTCTCTGCTGCCAGTCAACAAAAAAAAAGAAAGGTGGAGAACAACTTGCTGGTCTAGGCTCATTCTCCAGGTTTCACTTTATTGATAGTGCTACTACCTTGACAACACGTGCTCTAAAATATGGCAAAAAATTATTAACAACTCATTATATCAAACTTGGCTATATCTTAGCATTCAGCTGGTGTAGCTGCTTGACTATAAATTTCTGAAAAAAAAAAACAAACAAACAAAATGAATCATGCCAAGGCATTGCTTAAGAGCTCTGAGACAATCTTAGTATTATTACCACAGCGTTCAAATGCGAAACTATGCACTCGAAATATATGCCCTGTTGTGGAAAGCAAAATAGTGTATCAGTATTAAAGACATTTTGCCATTCAGATTTTCTTCAAATTTCGTCCACAGCAAGGCATAATAAGATACCAATAATTCCATATGAGTACATGTGTAGGAATATAGGACAAATATATATGAGTATATGTGTAGGAATATAGGACAAAAATATCGAATTGAGGCTGGTTTTTCAAGCAAGACCTGAACTTCAAGCAAACGACAAACATGTGAGGAAGTGAATTTTTGGTTAAAACTGTGAAGCATATCCTTATGTTGAGATGATGATAAATTGTTTGATGGAAATATCCGCCATATACACAGTATTGTGTTGCCCAGTCGTTACACCCTATACACACCCTCCAAATATCTGCACCGATAGACCAGTTTCTGAACTTACATTTTTATTTTATTGGCAATTACAAGTGATAGAATTATGCTCTATCTGGGGTTTTGCTCAAATTGACTTCAAATTCCGTATTTGTTGTAAAATCATTAATTCTATGAAATTAATTCTTAGACCTATTACTTGCACAAATAAACAAATTGTAGTTTTTAATGAATTTGTATTAAAAAAAAGCATCTAGAAAACAGTATTTACTCATTGTTAGATGGAACTGTAATTTATTAACAAAATTTAAAATAACATTTTTAATTTTTTCATCCAAATTTTTTTTAATGGGTACTTGTACTTCTTATGTTATTAACATACAACATAACATCTGTTCTAGTAAGTGTGGTATTTAAATCCCCCCCCCCCAAAAAAAAACACTTTAGTGTTTAATATTGAAAGACTTTAACTAGTCAACAACCAAACAAAAGGACTTCTTCGAACAATATAATAATAATAACAATAATAATAATAATAATAATAATAAATTAACAAACTGAGGCTAAGTAGATTTGTTTGGGCAAGTGATTCTTCACAAACCACATATCACTGCCCCATGTTTAAGATTTTATTCTGGAGCATTGGAGGGAGTTTTGTAGAACTACCTCTTGGCTCATTCATCCCTCCCTCAATGAAGAAAATTTATTACATGCTGATCCATCACACAAGGTGCCTTTTAATTCTAAAAATTTTTGTTCTTAACTTTATTTCATTTTGAAGTTTAGCTAACTACATGTACTTGGAATCATTACTCTCAAATATATCATATCTAACTCAACCGCCTACATCATGTAAAGCATTAGCATACAAATGCTAAATTGAATAAATGAGTTGTTGCCGCCAGCTATGGCACAGGAATGTCAAACGTCATAGTAGAGTTAATTTTGTGGGGATCTGTATTTATCAGTTAGCTGTATTGAAATGTTTATGACAAATATGCGGTATGATGGTAAGAGAAATCTGAGAGGTATTTAAGGACAATACAGAGAGGTTTCCCTGATAGATTACTATGACTCGCCTGCTAACAAAATATAACTTCAAATCTAAAATTGTATGACTACGACGAGGACGCAAAAGTGAAATATATGTCTCGCCATTTGCTGAACTTAGGCTCAGTAGAAACAAACAAAGGTTCTGCTTTTCATTATTTACTGAGACTGCTATAGTAAACTGTATGAAAGAATCAGAAACCCTATGGCTGTGGAAACAATTGCTTGAAATATGTAATATGTTTGCATGCCCATGTCATTAGGTACTTACCTGCTTTTTATTGTTAGCCATGACGTATACAGCAACATCAGCTGGTCAACTAAATACAAGTACTGACCATCTGTGAGAAGAATACTTTTGCAGAGATTCTGCTAGGTCTGGGTCAAGGATGTATGCACGTGTCTGCCTGCCTGTGCAGCTACTTTTAAAGCTTCAGACAGCCGTGAGGAAATTCTTCTACTTTATGGTTTGAGAGAGATCTTCACTGTAAATGCAGGGCTTTTCTTTACTTCTGTAGCAAAAAGGGGTGCCATATTCTAAATAAAATATGCATAAAATAGCATTTTACCATATATTGTCTAACATAAGTACGATTGCTATCCTGTAACTCATTAAGTTTATTGTCATTAAATTTATAAGTTGAACTATGGTCACGTGTAATTTGCATGCTTGCATGTTACTTAAATTCATGAATGTATTTATTCAGTTGTATTGCTACAATATAAATAAAGAAATATTGAGACTTGTATACATACGACTATAAATCAGACAGACAAATGTTGCCACTGTAAAACTGGTAAACTCAGCACCCCCTCCCCCAAATGTCAACAGGAAATGAGACATAGAAGATATTGTCATGACCTCGACATAGGAGTAACGATAAGATTTTCAAGATGGCTGCTATAGTGGTCATATTGGATATCAGATTTTCACCATTTCCAGTTAGGACCAACTAGACATTATAAGAAGTCTTATGGTGAAAGCACAATATCAATATGACCAGTCATATAGAAGTAGATAACAAGATTTTAAAGATGGCCATTGTCATGGCCATATTGAAAATCAGATCGACGCCGTTTTCATTTACAAACAACTCGACATCATAAGAAGTCTTTCAGTGAAAACCCCATGCTGATTTTGTGCCTATTCTAATGTAACTGTACTTTGGGAATTAGACAAATGAGAGGGTTTTCTTTTTCACATTTAATTAGATCTTAAACCTTTAGTTCTACATGCTGACTCCCCCCACTATGTTTGACCCTATCTTATAAAGGCTCCTGTGGACCTCAGAGAAAGCATTCCCTATAGACCCTGCTAGACTTGAATATGGAGCTAACTTATCATATAATTGTGCTAGCTGCTGACCTTTATCTAAGTTTAGTAAACAAACCAAAATGCACCAAACCTAAATTCTATAACCAAATTGTAGCCATATATCCACTCTTCACACACACTCCTTTGTAACATTTAAAGTGTATTAGAATTTCCAAAAATATCATATTAAGTGTGAAATTACTTGTAAAATATATCCTTATGAGCTAATTAATTCCAAATTACACTGTAACTACGTAACTCTATTTTAAGCACATTACACCTACTAAAAGAGCTAAAAATTTCACAACAAATGGTCACAATACTAAATGTTTAGCTATAAAGGGAAACTTGCTATCATTGATTTATTGCAAGTTTACAAACACAGCTAGCCTGGCAATAATGGGTTCCTTTGTTTCAATTGCCTGACATTTGAATGCAACCTTCCCCCTACTGGGCTAGAGTGGATAACACCATATTTAACCAGAATCACATCGCTATAATTAACAGTAAATACAGATTTACCCATCAATTATAGAAAAACAATAATTAAATGTATCAAGAGAATTTAGAGAATTATATACATATGTAACTTCTCATCTAAGACATAGATAACTACAATACCACCTGAAATAATTAAATTTGACACTATAATACTGATATGACCATTCATTCAGGAGTAGTGATAACAATATTTTTAAAATGGCCACTGTGGAGGTCTGAGAAGCACCATTTTCATTTAGGAATAGATATCATAAGAAGTCGTTTAGTAAAAACCCAATGTTGATATGACTATCCATTCAGGAGGAGTAACGATAATAAAATTGTCAAGATGACCAATGTAGTAGCCATATTGCATGTTCAAGTTGCACCATTTTCATTTACAGGTAGGACCATACTTACATACTTCCATTGCATATTCAGGTGTACATCATGTGTGGAATCATACGCATTATTCATTATGCAAACTGATAGTCGGCAGATGAAGCAGCTCAGTGGTTAGCATGCTGGACTCGCAACCGAAAGGGTGCGGGTTCGAATCATAGCATCAGACCTGCCTGGGTCAGCTACTGTGGTGTGTACTTGGACAAGGCACTTTACTCCAATTGCATCTGCATTAAATAACCTACTTGTGTCGCTGTGCCGTAAAGCACCAAACCAAAGCAGACGGATTGCCCAAAAATTTGTATTTTTTCCAATATATAACGGCTGAACTAATAATTTCTGTCTAAGATTACAGAAAAGATGTTATATTTATACTCGGCACGATTTTAACAGTAGCATTAGTCCTAATGGGTCATTAGACCAAGTTAGGAGCACATTAGCCCTAATGGACTATTAGACTGAGTTAGGAGCACATTAGCCCTAACAGACTATTAGACTGAGTTAGAAGAACATTAGCTCTAATGGACTATTTGACCACGTTAGGAGCATATTGCACTTTAGCCCTAATGGACTATTAGACCGAGTTAGGAGCACATTAGCCCTGATGGACTATTGCACATCCTATTTGCTAACTGTATATTTCTTCATTAAATCCTGGGCCCTATATTTAATCATGTTCACTTTTTTTCCAAAAGAAGGGGGGATTTTCCACCCATAAGCTTTAGTTCTAGAATATTTGCTCCTGTAGATGTGTCATACCAAATTCAAGGAAAACTTGTTATTGCCAAACAGGAAAAGTAATCTACTGTTGATAAGTGATTGATCTTAAAATTAGGGAAGAAAGATTAGAATCTGGTAAAATTTCAGGCCTTAAATCTGATTTAAAGAGATAGGTCATTGGGTTAACTGATACAGCCTAACAAGCAACATCTGCCCACGAGGCATTTGCCCTTACATGAAATTGTGCAAAAAGTAATAATATTTAATGCATCCTAACAAATGTGTTGGATAGGTCATTTGCCATCCCAGACAGTTTCATTGAGCTTACTTCCTCCCCCACCCCTCGCCACCCTCACCCCACCCCTGCCCCTGCCAAATTTCATTTAGGAATATATATATATAATAAGAAGTCGTTTAGTTAAAACCCGATGTTGATATGACTATCCATTCAGGAAGAGTAGCGATAAGGTTTTCAAGATGGCCACTGTGGTAGTCATATTGCATGTGCAAGCTGCACCATTTTCATGTAGAACCAACTAGACATCATAAGAAGTCGTCTGGTGAAAAACCCCATGGCAATATTAGTTTCATTATGGAGGAGTGGCAATTACATGTTTTCAAGATGGCCACTGTGGCAGCCATATTGAAATCAGATCGGCACCATTTTCATTTTAGGACCAACTAGATATAATAAGAAGTTTTTTAGTGAAACTGTATGTTGATATGACCATCATTCAGGAGGAGTATTGATAGCAAGATTTCAAGATGGCCACAGTGGCAGCCATATTGAACATCAATGTCTGACACCATTTTCATTTAGGTTCTGTTTTACAGTTTCGTACTTAACACAGGTTTTGATTATAAAAGACAAGCGATGAGCAGGTCAAATTACCTATTTCGAACTAGACATGTAAACAAGAGGAACGCTGATTTTTCAATGGAAAAATTAATATTTTGTCTGCATCCTGATTATATATCCCTGCATAACATCTTACAATTAAAGAGAATGATTGCTAGCTGTGGATATAATGTGAAAATTATGAATGATAATTGGAAGGCATGCAGGGCTTTGTTTTACTGCTGAGCATACCCATGAGTAGCTGCATATCTGCAGAAAATTGCATGATCATTACGTATGATAAGGCCTTGACCAAGAATTAAAATTTATCTCTTACATTCAGTTTTCTTTTTTCCAATGTAAATTAAGTGTGTGCAGATGGACTTCTTCAGTTCCATCCTTTAAGGCCTGCTCTTTTGTCTGTTCATCCTGAGCTGGCTCAATATGCCACTATACAAAAGCATTAAAAAAATGTATACAAATTTTATCTTATTAATTATGACCCAACAAATCACCTTTTAGCATAAAATTTCAAGAAAGTGAAGCATGACATATAGGTCACATAGATGCATCTCCTCACCAAGTTTCATTATTTTAGGTATGATAGCATGCATATAATCAAAAACTCATGTGTTGATCAGCTAAATGCACAAGGTTACCAAATCCAGTAAAAAGATAAAATATAGGTCACAATGAACTTCTTTTATTATAGCGGTGTGGTACTAACAGAGATGCATATAATCATGAATTTCACGAGTCTAAAAAATGAACGAAAAACAATATTTTACCAAGTCAGTCAAGTATAAAATATGGACCATAATGACCTACTTCTGCAATGGGGGTGGGGTGGGGTGTAGTGTTTATTAAGCTGCATCCCCACACTAAGTTTCATGATTCAAGATAAGATAGTATGTACATAACTTGCAAAAATAGTATGCACATAGTTTACAAAAATACTTATGTGATCATAAGCTATACATAAAAACTTTACCTACTAAACCAGTAAAATGTGCAATGTAGGTCACAGTTACCTTTTTTGTATGGGTGCGGTGCTGATAGAGATAAATACAATCATCTAGTTTAATAATTTGAGCACGATCAGTTAAAATGCAAAGTTTAACCAGTCAGTGAAATGTGAAATATGGTTCAATGTGACATTCTTTTGTCATGAGGATGTAGTACTTATCAAGATGCAGCCCTCATTAAGTTTCATGATTCCGGGTATAACTTAACTTAAGCCAGTACAATGTGAAATGCAGGTCCCAGTAACCTTATTTTGTTGTAAGGGTATGGTACTAATAAAGATGGATACAATCATTTAGTTTGACAATTCTAGCATGAACAGTGTTAGAGAAAGAAACTTAAAACACAAAATTGAACCGAAGTCAGTAAAGCATAAAATATGTCACAGTGACCTAATTTTGATAAGTGTGTAATACTCATCAACATGCATCCTCTCACCAAATTTCATACTTCTAGGTGCAACAGTGTGATTATAGGGTGCATAAACCTATGTAGTCATGAGATAGATACAAAAACTTAACCCATGCCAATAAAATGTGAAATGTAGGTCACAGTGACCATTTGTTTTAAGGGTGTGGAACTTGTAGAGATGCATATAATCAGCTAGTTTGATGATTCTAGCATGGAGAGCTTGAGAAATAAACTAAAAACACAAAATTTACCCAAAGTCAGCAAAGCATGAAATGAGTCACAGTGACCTATTTTTGTGATGAGGGTGTCGTATTAATCAAGATGCATCCCCTCACCAAGTTTCATGATTCCAGATATAACAGCATGTATATAGACTGCAAAAAACATTGAACTAACCGCAAAAAGACTTGACCAACAATGTGCAACTGATGTACATGCATGGATGACTAGAATTAAATTTTTCTTACTACATGCATCTTTTGGCAAGTGCAAAAAAATAAACTTGCAAAATCATAGTGCAACTGTTAGTTTTTTGTTTACCAGTTACCCTTATTACCTATAATTCAGGAGTTTGGGAATAAGATGGAACTAAACATTTATATCAGCTTCTAATATCTGTTTTTCTTTCTTTATTTAACAAAAATAAAAAATACCTGTGCAGCTAAATTGTTTTTTGGATAATGAAAGGTTCATGAACAATAAGCCTCACCTATATCGAACAAGAACATATTAGGGACAATTCTTTCATTTTTAAGGGATAGTCAGGATAATATCTGACACCAATGTCCGTGGCCATTCTAAAAATAAAAAATAAAAAATACTAGCAAAGCATCTCATGAACTGACACATTGTAACAGATTTCACCTAAATGAAAAAGATAATATTGGAGAAATATTTCTGTATTTTATGAATGAAATGGTCCTGTGTGAAAGAAATATCCTGGCTCCCCTTGAAAATACAATGATTGTGTCATACTCCTGTGTGTCTTCTTAGTATGTACATGTATGACCACAATATTAGGTTACTCACTAAACAGCATATATCATATTAAAGGAATCAGTGCCAAAACTTTTTTGCATTTATGTCCTTACGACTCTAGGTCTTAATATAATGTAACAGAAAGAAAGTGAAACCAACAATATAAGTAAAATCAGCAAGTAATTTATTTCTAGACAATTAAAGTGAAAATTCAAAAGACCCTTACAATAACGTGAATTAAAGTCCAAATAATCCAATAATCCTAAGTGTCCTAATCACAAGTCCTAAATATAGAATGTTCCGAATTATTTCCAGTACCCTTGAATGCCCTGATGTGCTAGTAGTCTTGAATGTCCTTATATGCCTGAATGATGTAATCCAGAATATCTTTGAATGAATTCTCATAAATCACAGTCAAGTATTAATCCAAAATGAGAATGAGCAATTTTAGTAATTCCAATGGCTATTTCAAATAAATAATTCCTCTCTCTGAATTCACTCTGATTTTCACAACTGTAACATCTGATTACTAAAATAAATTCCTTAATAATCTTTATGACATGAAGTTTAGCATAGGAATGAAATCTTGTTTATCAAACCTGTATAAATATAAAGATAATTCACCTGACAGAATATTCTAGAATATAAGTAACTCTAATGGTAATTTCCTTTGCATACCTGACTCTTCTCACATCAAGCGATGGAAAATTCCAATCTAATTGTTAAATGCTATGTAAACAAGACTGACCTTGAATTCAAATGCTGTAAATATGTTGTTTATACCATAATTAAAGTACATGTTACCTCATGGACACATATTATAAATTCAATATACAGAACACCTCCCCTCACAATGAAAACGAAAGATTTATGCAATAAAGCTTTTTTTTAAAATATGCATAATCAAAATTACATAGGAAAATGTTATAAATGACACTCAGCTCAATTAATTAAAACAAAGCAATGTTGTCTATGCACGTGAAAGTGCATTTGCGATCATGTTGTCTTTTCCCCTGATGTGTCGAATGTCAATGTTATATTCCTGCAGTATTAAATCCCATCTCAACAATTTCCGATTTTTTTCTTTCATTTTGTTGATGAAAGTATGGGGATTATGATTATTGTGTACAATAACTGGAGAAAGAGCCGAGGTAGCATACACTTCAAAGTGTTGAAAGTCAATATCAAAACCAAACATTTCTTCTCAGTTATGGAATAATTTATCCAGTGCTTGTTTAGTTTCTTTGAAAAATAACACACATTGTGATCCATACCGTTTTTGTCTTCCTATCTTCCGCAACCAGTCAAAAAAAAAAAAAGGTGAACAACTTGTTGGTCTATTTGTACCCTATATCGAATTTAAAACCAAAACGCATCAAGGATATAAAAATGCACAAAACTTAGCAATTTCATTCATCAATTTATCATTTCAAACCTGATTGTCGCCAGACCTAACACTGTCAACTTGTTGGCGTTTCGAATCAAACGGAAGTTTCTTTAGTAACACGGTCGCCATATTTGCATGGGCGAGTCTATTTTCAGTCAACAGATGTGATGTAGATCACCGTCTTTGATAGTCTCATTAATTCCGTACATTTAGGAGTTACATCTCTTTGAGAATATGTGTATAAGAGTCCCTCCTTTTTATTTGTTAAATTTTTTAAAATAAATATTAAAACTAGACATTGCAAATATTGGACGCAGACGACATAGTTTTTATTGAAATGGACTGTTCTAGACACCAGAAAAGGACAGTGAGCAGTCTGTCTGCTTGTTCACATCGAGAGCTTCCATTTGGTTTGAAACGATAACAAGTTGACAGTGTTAGGGATCCCCCCCCCCCCCCCCCCCCCCCCCCGCGACAGTCAAGTTTGAAATTTTAAATTGATGCATGAAATTACTAAGTTTTGTGAATTTTTTTTTATATCCTTCATGCTTTTTGTATTCAAAATCGGTAGGGGGTACAAACAAACAGGAGGGTGTACGAATCTATGGTCAGATTTACAGTGCGAATGTACACAAAACATTGCAGAACATGAACGGTAAACAGCTGACATTACCTAAAAAAAATCTCCTACTTTCAAATTGCAAATACACTTTAACTAGCCAACTCGTTTCAGCATAACATAAAAAGAAAATTTGTTCCGAGTGCATAACGGATAAACTTCATCATAAAGTTCATCGATTGGGTGACAACAGGCCCACATTCCCATACCTATATTACTGCTAGAAACCTTCAAAAACTTGATCAAATCAGTCTTCTCTCTGACCTCAGAAATTCTCCATGGGATTCAATAAAATCTTGTGATAATATTCAATCATGCTTTGCAGTAGGGCTGAAACAGTAAATTCCTTAACCAGAACCATAAACTACTAATCACAGTCAAAAACACCTCTATATACAGAGTGTGAACTGGCAAGAATTACACATAATCAAAGCTTCCAGTCTGTAAAATTGTGTGAAACTTACATGTTACACTTGCTGACACAGATATTTTCCACTTCTTTTTGCATGAGATCTAGATATGCATTCCACATTTAATTATTTTGTCATATTTTCCCAATTTCATGCAGTAATCAGTGCCCATCAAGTCAGTTGTCTGGATCACTCAAATACAAAGTGTAAAACTTGTGTATTTCTAGCGTTAAAATGACTCACCTGGTAGATGCAAAACCGTAAGATTCCTGAACTGTCAAAGGAAGAAAATTGGGATTTGTGTGTTTGTGAATGTGTGTATATGTGTACGTGTTTGCTTAAAGTATCGAACTATACCTTTCGTTGTCACCATATAGCCAATATTGTGCTCAGGTTCCATAAAATGCTACTACATACTAATGCATAAAGTATGAGTGAATATGGTATTAATATTGTTCTGTATCATACCTTAGAATAGCATATAATGGTACATGTATAGTATCTGGCTGCATCTGGGGCAGATGTAGTACAATGTTTCAATTCATGTTTAAAGCTGTGTTTGAATAAAACAATGGAAGTGGGACTTTTTATTAATATAAATAAACTTGCACTTGGTGTTACGAGGCAAGGCGGGGGGAGGGAGGTTAATCAGGTAACAAGTTTTGTAACCTGTTGCCACTAATACTAGAACCATCATCGGTTATCTTGGTCATAATTACAACCCTACTTTACAGTATGGGATAACATTTTCAATAAAATATCTTACATCAACATTGACCTACTAAAATGATAAGCATATCTGATAAGAAACAAAAACAATCATGGTACAACAGTGAAACTGAACAAGCAAGTCATAACAGAGATTATGCTTATTGAAAAGCACTAGAATACACCTGAACACTGGCATATTTATAGAAACTTAGAAAGAAAACCAACAACTTGATCCAACAACATTTCTATTATTCTACTATTAATGATTCTAAAGATGTTGGCAAATAAATGTGGTCTGCCAAAAAGCAAAGACAACGGTATCACTTCTCTTGAATTAAATGGGAAAAGTATTTCCGACTCAAAGTCTATTGCTGATGATTCAATACTTTTTTTTAAAAGTTGAAACGTGAAAATCTTGTTAAAATTATTCCAAAATCTATCCAATCTCCATTGTGTTATTTTCAGAAATTCTCACCAAGGTAGAGTAAGGAATTCACCTTTCAGGCTGTATCTGCAGAAGATGTTTATAACATATTGAAAAAGTGTTTGATAAAACAACTCTGGCATTGACAACTACCAGTCTAAACAGATGAAAATATGTGTCCATATTTTTTTCTGAAATTCTTCAACATATAATTAATCTCTCAGTAAGAACAGGTAAAATTCCAAACATCTGGAAAACTGTACGCATTTCAGCTATTTTTAAGAAAGATAGCAAATTAGATCCAGGCAACTATTGCCCAGTATTTACTCTGCCACAGCTTTCCAAAGTTTCAGAGTGAAATGTTCATTCTCAGCTATACTTTTTTTTCACAGATAATTATCTCTTTCCCTCTGCCCAGTTTGATCTTAGGAAGGGATGCTTAACTGAATCTGAACTTAGATTAACTGAATGTGTTTTTACAAAATGTAAGAATGGCATGATGGTGGTATTCATAGCTCTTGGTATCAAGAAAGCCTTTAATGCTATTAATCATTTCATTCTTTTGCATAAACTAAAACGTGGCATTAAGGGCACAGAATTACTGTGGTTTTGTGAATATCTATTGAACAGAAAGCAGCATGCTGTAATTAATGGTAACCTTGCTGACTCTAAGATCATCAATATAAGTGTTGACCAAGGATCCATCCTGGTACCACAGTTTGTTTGTTATTGATGTAAATGATCTTCCTATTTCTATTAAAAAAGCTAAAGCAAACATTTATGCCAATGATACTGCTTCTTTCTTTGCTGACAAAATAAGATCAGTTATGCAGTCTTAGCTTTTTATTGTCTTTGATTGGTTGACACCAAAAAAATGTTTGGTTGGTTGAATGCCAACAAACTAAGTCTCAACATTGGCAAGACGAAGACTATGCACCTATGTCGTACAAAAAAAGAAGCAAAACAAGTACACACTAACCTATCTCTTAAACTCAACAAAGAGCAGATTTCAGACTCAAGAACTGTGACTGTTTAGGTATTACTTTAGACAAGAACTTAATTTTGAAACAACAATTACAGAAAGTGGTTGGCAAATAAATAGATCTGTTAAGATTCTGAAATATGTTTCTTCTTTTATTCCAATCCATACAAAGAAAATCTTGTATAACACTCTCTTGTTTCCCCATATCAGTTATTGTTCTAATACTGTATTGTGGATTTCAGAAAATACAAAGTCACAACATGCACATTATTTTAAACTGTCATTACACACTCACACTTTTCATCTGATCAACCAGCTAAATTTTCGAAGTATTTCAGAATTGATTATCTACAACAGATGCTACTTAATGTGGAAGGTCATGCATAGCTTGACTCCCAAACACTTAACAGACCAATTCAGATTAAAGTCTTTTGTGATTCCCCACCTTACTAGATCATTTTCAAAACTGCATGTGTAGGTGAAGATCGCAGCAGTTCTTCTAATTGGTTGGTGTCCAGGGCATGGAATGACCTGCCACTAAGTGTACAATTCACTACCAACTTTCAGACCTTTAAGAAAAAATGTGTGCAGTGTATAAAATCTCTAAGAGATTATTTTGTATATTTATGCCCTGTGATAAATGGCATCATGTTTTAATTGTTTTGACCCCTTGTAGTTATTTTATTCATAACTGTGTTATGTGATATGTAACAATGTCTTAATATATCTTGTCCATCTTCTATTCGTCCATCAACAAGTGCTTGTTACCACTTTTAAGTCCATATTTCTGATCTGATTTCAATCAAACTTAGAATATGGGTTTATATCATCACAATCACAAATAAGTTTGATAATTAGTGAGATCCATGCATAATACATGTAATGAGGTGATCTTGCACCTGATTGGTTAACGTTTATATCATTAAAATCTCAGATGAGTTCGATAATGAGTGACATCCATGCATACTAATGAGATGATCTTGCATCTGATTGGCTGAGCTTGTTACCACTCTGGAAGCCATATTTCTGATCCAATTTTGATCAAACGTAGAATATGGGTTTTTTATCATGAAGATCTTGGATGGATTTGATAATGAGTGAGATTTATTCATATTAATGAGGTAATTTTAATCTGATCTGCTGAGCTTATTACCACTCTGGAGGTCATATTACTGATGTGATTTATTTTTTATCAAGCTTTGAATATATGCTTATATCATTGAGATCTTTGCTGGTTTCGATATTGAGCAAGACCCATGCATATTTATGAGATAATCTTGCATCTGATTGGCTGACTGTGTTACCACTCTGGCGGCCAGATTTCTGATCCAATTTTGATTAAATTTGGAATATTTGCTTAGGCCCAAAAAAATGTGTGTTTCCTATTGCGCTGGTTTTAAAATTAGAGTAGGCAGATAGGCTTTTTTTTTCATGGATGAAAAAAGTGCTAGGGTCGGCAATGAGAAACAGGGATGGTCAGCCAACCGGAAACACGCATCTTTTTTTTTTTTTCCTTATATCATCAAAATCTCAGATTGGTTCAATAATGAGCAAGATTTACCCATTTTAATGAGGTGTCTTTTGCATCTGATTGGCTGAGGTTGTTACCACTCTGGAAGCCATATTTCTGGTCCAATTTTGATCAAACTTGACACATTGGCTTATATCATCAAATTCTTGGATTGGTTTGATTATGAGCGAGGTCCATGTATATTATTGCTGCAATATTGCATCTGCTTGGCAGAGATTGTTACCACTCTAGAAGCTATATTTGTGGCCAAAGGGTGGCCAAGTGGTCTAAGTCACTCACCTTTACAGATCACTCACATCTCACCTCTGTCCACATGGGTTCGAGTCTCAGCTCGGCCAACATGGGTATGTAAAAAGCTTTCCAGTAGCTTCCCATGGGTTGGTGGTTCTTCCCAGTCGTTTGGTGCTCCACCAAATATACTGGCTGCCATATATAGTCTATCATGTGCTGAAAAATGGCATTAAACCCACAAAACCACAAACTAAAGCCATATTTGTGATCTAATTTGGATCAAACTTGGATGCTTCTATCCTTCATCAAGATCTCGAACTGTTTCAGTAATGAGCAAGAACCATGCATATTTATGAGATGATCTTGCATGTGATTGGCTGAACTTATTACTACTCTGGAAGCAATAATTCTGATCAAGTTGTAGTCAAAATTGGAATATGGGCTCTTATTATTAAGGCAGTTTTGAAAGTAAGTGGGATCAAGAAAGTACTAAACATGTAATTATCATATAATTATCTCTATCAATTTTTACATTCACTTGAACATTGATATTCATACAGGCAGGTTTTTTTTTTTTTAACTCTGTATTTTTTCTTAATAGAAAAGATGGGAAAGAAAAGGCCAAAAGAGAGAGTCATCAAGTTCTCAAATGACCATCAGAAAGAAAGGTGATTATTTTTATGGTTCTCAAGGCTTTCTATTTTAAATGTTTGCAATCTTGATATTACATTTTCAAAAAGCATAACATTAGGCTGAAGATATATTCTTGAATCACAGCTTATGGACGAGTTATAAAGCAGGAGGAATCAAGATGGGTATTACAAGCAAATATGTGTAAATTAAGGGTGTCTAAAATATGTATACTATGATAATAATATGAATTTACTGGTTTAATAGAGCACCAGTTTTCATGGATTTCATTGTTGCTAGAACCATATTGACCTTATTATTAAACTTCAAAAAAGAGCTACAGAATAATTTTTAATTCCCCAGTTGATACACCTTCTACCAGTCTTTTTTCGAAACTTAATTGGTTTACTTTTGACGAAAGGGTTGATTATCAAATGTACAGAATGTATTAATAGACAATTTCCTTCCTATTTGTCAGAACTTTTTCACCATAGTAACTCTGTCCACATTTTGAGATCACTTGACCATAAAAATCTGAAATTACAGAAGATAAACACTGAACAATTCAAATGCTCCTTCCAGTATACTGGCTGAGTAATATCAGAAAGTCAGCCCTGAGACTGTGGAGGTTTTTAAACAGAGGTATCTAGATAAGGTCAGCACTAAGACTGTTGAGGTTTTTAAACAGAGGTATCTGGATAAGGTTAGCACTAAGACTGTTGAGGTTTTTAAACAGGTATCTAGATAAGGTTAGCACTAAGACTGTGGAGGTTTTTAAACAGAGGTATCTGGATAAGGTTAGTACTAAGACTGTTGAGGTTTTTAAACAGGTATCTAGATAAGGTTAGCACTAAGACTGTGGAGGTTTTTAAACAGAGGTATCTAGATAAGGTTAGCACTAAGACTGTGGAGGTTTTTAAACAGAGGTATCTCAATAAGGTTAGCACTAAGACTGGAGGTTTTTAAACAGAGGTATCTAGATAAGGCTATCACTAAGACTGTTGAGGTTTTTAAACAGAGGTATCTGGATAAGGTTAGTACTAAGACTGTTGAGGTTTTTAAACAGAGTTATCTCAGTAAGGTTAGCACTAAGACTGTTGAGGTTTTTAAACAGAGTTATCTGGATAAGGTTAGTACTAAGACTGTTGAGGTTTTTAAACAGAGGTATCTGGATAAGGTTAGTACTAAGACTGTTGAGGTTTTTAAACAGAAGTATCTAGATAAGGTTAGCACTAAGACTGTTGAGGTTTTTAAACAGAGTTATCTGGATAAGGTTAGTACTAAGACTTGAGGTTTTTAAACAGAGGTATCTGGATAAGGTTAGTACTAAGACTGTTGAGGTTTTTAAACAGAGGTATCTGGATAAGGTTAGTACTAAGACTGTTGAGGTTTTTAAACAGAGGTATCTGGATAAGGTTAGTACTAAGACTGTTGAGGTTTTTAAAGAGAGGTATCTGGATAAGGTTAGCACTAAGACTGGAGGTTTTTAAACAGGTATCTAGATAAGGTTAGAACATAGACTGTTGAGGTTTTTAAACAGAGGTATCTAGATAAGGTTAGTACTCAGACTGGAGGTTTTTAAACAGAGGTATCTAAATAAGGTTAGCACTAAGACTGTGGAGCTTTTTAAACAGAGGTACATGTATCTAGGTAAGGTTAGCACTAAGACTGGAGGTTTTTAAACAGAGGTATCTAGATAAGGTTAGAACACAGACTGTGGAGGTTTTTAAACAGAGGTATCTAGATAAGGTTAGAACACAGACTGTGGAGGTTTTTAAACAGAGGTATCTAGATAAGGTTAGAACACAAGACATATAAACAAGAAGATCTTTGTACATCTGTTCATTATTCTACATTTTGCCCTACTTTGGTTTCATCGATTTTCATTGGTATCAATTTTGTTTGGTTTTGTAAAATAAGACACTTTCATGAGCACTTAAATTTGTGGATTTGCCTCTGTCAGAGTTTGTATACAGATATTTTACTTGATGGATTAACCTCTACAAATACCCAAAATAATGAACACAAAAGAACAAAACTATGCTGACAAGAAATGGTGGTGGTTTCAATGGTTAAAACAATACTACTGCTGTATGACCACAAATCACAAACCTGTCAAGATCAATCCCAAACACTGTTTTTGTCCAAGTACACAGCCAAACAACATCAAGCTAAGTGTAATTGAAACATATCTATATGATCTGTTACTTGAACCACTGTCCATAAAGTTGCACCATCAGTATGTTTTGATGATCATGTTATGTCAGTAATGTCATCATTCCATATATCGAGAACATCCAAATCCCAAATATCTTTTATTTTTGTGGACACCTCTAGGACCTCTATCTAGCAGGCCTTTGAGGTGACCCCTTTGTGCTGATAAATTATAAAAGGATTTTATATCAGTGTGTTTTCCCCCTGATCTGTTGTTTTTGATTTCCATAAAAAATCAAAAAGAATTTTGAGAGAAAAATTTATTTATGTTATATTGTTTTTGAATTGGGGTTCTTCTTGGTTTTCATTTAGAGCATACTTGTTCAGATTCCCATCTCCAGGTTTCCATTCGTTCTGCCCTCTGGCCTAAATCTTTCATTTTGAAAGTGCCTTCTCCCCCTCCTGAGGCATTACACCTTACAGCTGGTTTCCTTGCCTTGTTTAGATACTTATAGTGATCCTTGCCTTGATATCGGAGACCACCTCAGTATGTAAGGTGGACTTGTGTTATTAGGGATTCTGAATACAACCTTAGAACTTAAACTTGGCTTTGTCCAATCAAACCATACAGTAATCCCTTACTGTGACAACAGGGTTTGAAAGTTACATATATTTTTTTGGTAGTCATAAGGACTAGTGGGTATTAAAATGAATAAGTCCTTCATAGTTTTTCTAGTCCCCAATATCCCAGAAAAACAGTGGCCAACATTGCATAAATGCTATAACTGGTTGATATCAATAGATAAATTATAACTTATGCTTCTATGAGACAGAAACAACATTCAGTTGTATCATGGGAACTTAAACAAATTGCTTGTCAGTTTCATTTACTAATATGGTTAGTAAACTTATTATCAGCCAGGTGGGTTTACCAAAATTATCAGATTTACTAGAAATGGGCTAGTGGACTACTGCTGATTTTTAGCCAAACAGATAATGTGGGGTTACATGGGACAAGTTGCAGATTTGCTAAGCAAGTAAAGTTTTTATGTGATTTGCCAAGAATTGTGTAAAGAATATGAAGGAAAATAAAAATTATTGTGAAATTTCATGAAAATGTCTTTTCCAGGCAAGTACATGTACACCATTGTAGGATTTACCATCCCTGATTGTTTAATGACCATGTGAGAAAAGTTTTCTTATTAATCCCATATCTCTTAGTGGTCAGAATAAACATGTACTAACTAACCATAATAAAAGCTTCTATCTTTTTATAATTTAGATGTACAGAATTCTTTATTTTTCAGTGCTGATAAAGATGATCCTGTTCAAGGAATATCTGATTTCTATGTTTGCTGCAGTATTGGAGGAATGGCCATGACCATCTATACCTATACTACATTCCCTGGTCTGCCTGGAGGAGACTCTGGTATGCATCTTGTACTTCAAGTTAGGTATTAAAGAAATTAGGTTGAGACAGGTCACTTCAGATACAATGGGATAAGTAAGAAGTTGATCAGGATAAGTCACTTTTCCAGAGTCTTTTGTCCTCAGCAAGTGCCTGAAAAAAAATATTTGCACAGCCCAGAGTTGTATTTAGTCTAGAGCTAGAGGAAACTGGTAGTGCCAGGAGAAAACCACGAATCATGAGTGGGAAACATCTTCCTGTGCCTGTGCCAAACATGTATAAAACATATGGTAACAGAGGTGGCAAGTAACTGTGTTAATCAGCCCCACAGAGTGACAGAGAGAGATATAGTATTTTCTGCATGTTTTCGTGCTGCAAAAAAACCATAAGTGCTTTTTTTCCTTTAAAATACATACAAACAAATTTTAAAAATATTTCAGTCAGTGTCCAGAAGCAAACAAACAAACAAAAATCTAAGCCCATACAACCAAACTCACTCATAAGACATTAGGCTATTCCTTAAGTCACACAGTAAATTAATCACACTTTACATGTACATTAATGAATGAAAATTGATATTACTTGCCTAGTTTCATCTAGTTTATTTCAGTCCATAAGAACATGTGAGCATATTGAAAAACACAACTTCATGATGTAAAAGAATCTGCCATGTTTTAATCTTTTACCATCATCTACTGCCCATGAAAATCTGCAGAAATATAACTCAGATTGGTGACAGAGTTTGTCATTAAATAAACACAAAATGAAAATAGATATGAATGGATGAATGTTGATTGTAATTTTCCAGATAGCCGGTCAGAGAGTAGAAGGTTGGTCTTAAATATTACTAACAGAATCAATGAACCAATTCCATTTTGTGCAGTCCAGTGCTGAAACTTGTATAAGACTAATAACAAACTAAATTACATCCCAATATTCATAAATTCATAGCAATATATAAAACACATAAAATAAGGATTTCTATATATATGACAGTTGACCAGGTGTAGGCTTTTGTATTATCCAAAATAGAAGTGTTAAAAACTAAACTTTTGAGATGAAGACCTTGACTTTAATAATTTTTTCCTTTTAATAAAGGGCGACACATACTTTTGATGTTTTTACGATTTAGATTTATTCTCTACAGTTGAGTTATAGTTTTAAACAGATGTTATTTGTTATATCAGTACCAGCAGTAGCAAGATATGCTTCTCCAAATTTTTGATAATTTGAATTAGACGTGTAGTTCTCGAGACTAATTGTTATTATAAGCAAGCCATTCCTCAGCTTTCTTAAAGTGATATTAGTCTGTCTCTCTTGTCTTATCAATCTATAAATATATTTGTGTCCGAAAACATCAGTGCATAAATAAAATTCAGTTAAAATAATGTTCAAACTTACAAGGCTTGACAAAATTGTTTTGCAAAAAAAAAATGTTGGTGGCAGTAAAGAGTGTCTAAAGACAAATTGACACCCAGATCCAGATACCAAACAGAGGAAACTGCTTATTCCTGGATCCCATTTTTTTTTATACGTGATTACGGGAAGAAATTTATTTAGAATGACAAAATATAATCAAACAGGTTAGAGAGGTATAATTCATTCCAAGCAGGAATTGAACTTGTAATGCAAGTTATGGCACTCTTCACCTAGCTCACAAGCACCAGTATTCTAATCTACTCAGTCATGTACTTTTCCCCAAAAAGGCTGGAACAAGGTCAAAGGAAAGGCAGGGTTCCCATGCTACTGGGAAAATGGGAAAAGGTTTGGAATAAAAACAGGTTTGTTCCCAACTGGGAAAATCCATGTAATTTTGAAATAATTTGTTGAAGATGAGGAAAAGCCAGGAATTTTTCGCTGAAGCCACTTTAAATAGTCGAGTTGCAGATAAAAAGGTAAAATCAGAATTCAACTCATTGCGAATTTAGTGTTTTGAGTCGAATTACCAGAATTTTCAGAAGTTGCAGAACTCTTCAATCAGTTGCTGTATAATGTTATGCATGCAACTCTTAGTTGGTATCATGTCCAGTCACAATTCAATAAAATATATTTTTTGGAAACTGTACCAATGACCTCTAAGACACAGCCAAACAGTTCTTCTAGTCCCGAGCAACCAGTAACAACTAAAACATATATACTAGTAATGTCCATATCAAAATAAAGTGGCAAAAGTGTAGTGCATAAAAAGGAACAGTTTCAAACCATTTTATGATGTGGTTAAACTTTCATATAAGTGCCATGGGAAGTGTCTATTTTGAAGCATGCAAAATCACTATCTCCAAGCATTTTTCCAGTTATGAAAGTCCAGTGAAAATCAAACTTATATAACATTTGCCATTCCTGTTCAACTTTGTGTGTGGGCCATTTGCTATTATAGCACCTCGAGATGTCCCCCAGTTTTAAGCACTGTGTTCTGTTGAGGCAGTATCATTACTATTTTTGGAGTAGGCTGTGTACATTTTTCCCTGCATGTATGTCAACAAGAAACATTCAGGATTGGATTTTTCATTCAGAAAAGCGTTGAGCTGAGTTGTATTAAGGCAGGTCTTTTGGTGTTACTATAGTGTCCTATATTGATATTGGTAGCTAAAGCTGGTTAAATTTATTGGTAACAAAAAAAGAAATCTAGAGCAGTATTGGATACAGTATGTCAAGGCTAACTGAAGTTGTTAACTATAAAGTCTGTTCCTGACGACTGTACAACTAGCAGGTAACTTGCTGTTATTCTTTTTAGCTAGAAATGTGCATATTCTTCATAAAATAAGCTGAAGTGCATTATATGATCACAACTGCTAGTGCTTTTGAAGTACTCTTTTTGTTAAATTGGTGTCAGTATCAGCTATCCCTCGTTATAACGCGGTAGTTGGGGACCATCACTGCCGACTGCATTATGTACCGAACAGCGTTATACAGAAAGCCGTGATATATAGAGAATAGCGTCATATATGAAACTGGTATAGCAGGCACCATCAAAATTTGTTAAATGTTAGTGTTTTGAAAAGGAAGTAAAGATACGAGACTAAGTTTAACCTTGTTTTCATTCAACCCTTATTGTTGTACATTGGTATGATTTTGGTCATGGGATCCATAGTAGTACTGCATTATATTCAGAATCATGTTATAATGAGGTTCATTATAATAGGGGACATCTGTACCAGCATTTAAACAAGATAATTTTGTGTACTTTCAGTCATGTAAACATCAACATTGTTTGTAAATGTGACAACTCTGGTTATGTCTCGCTCTCCAACAAGGGGGGGGAGACATGTTTGTTTTATGCTGTCCTGTCATCCATCCGTCACACTTTCTTGTAAACAAGATAGCTGAAAAACTAAGAGATAAACCAAACCAAATTTGATATTTAGATACCTTGAGAATGTTCTCGTTACTGTTACCTTATTTTAAAATTTTGTAGACAAAAACCTTGTAAGCATAATTAAGAAAAAATCACTTGAGGTAGACATATGAAATTTTATATGCTTCTTTGTATTATTATGTAGATGAGCTGATTAGATCTTCAGGCCAGTACAGCAATTATTTCATTGTTTACACATTTTATAATTTATTGGACTTTCATTTTTGGCTAAAACCTTGGTAGCACAATTTTAGCAAAACCCATTTTAGGAAGACAAATAAAATTTGGCATGCATATTTATAGGCACATATAGATGACTTGATTAGATTTTAATGCCAGTATAGAAATTTTTCTACACTTTGCATTTTTTTTTACTTATTTGCTCTGCAGTATTTTTACAAACACATCTATTTATTTTGTCCAAGATTTTAACCTTCTGGCCCCTCTTTTCAACAAATTGCAAACATATCCTAATTTTTGCACAGCTGAAGCTTTCTGTATGCAACTTAAATTGACCAAACTGTTGAAGCTTATGAGAGAAAGACTAAAACCCAAACCTTAAAAATGAGGGACATTCTATATCACTCCTAATAAAATATCCCTTTATTCACTTTGCTAGATTTTTCCTTTCTTCTGTCAAGTACCAGCATCACAGAAGACATTAATTGTCATGCTGGTTAGTGGGGGAGATGTGTTTGCTTTCAAAAACAAGTTCCTTCTAGTTGCTTATATTGCTGTCTTGATTTACAACTGATTGTTTTGACAAGAAACAAAACTCCTTCATGTGTTAATTTTTCATTATTTCTTCATCTCAGACAGTATTCATTTAAGCAGAGTATTATATGTAACGTGTATCCTGTACAATTCAAATAATGCATATGCACAGTTATATTTGTTTTATTACAGCTGTAATATTTGTTTCTAATGACAGATCCTGTGTTTGAATGCATGATCAGATATCTAATCCATGTTGGAACTTGGATGTTATGAGTCTCGAAATAGAAGCAGATATTGATTTTAAAAATGCATGGTTTCTTTTTGTGCAAATATGTTCTTGATTCCATTCAGTTAGGGCTATAAGAAAACCTTGAAAAAACCTGGTAGAGACCTTGAATTCTTTGTTTCAAAATGTTTTGAAACCCTGGAAAAAGCTTGACATGCATGGGAACCAACTTGTTAGGCAGGCAGAAATTAGGACTCAGATAAATGCACAAACCCACTGGATTTCTATTTAGAAATGAAAAGTATAGACATGAAATTATAATTAAAAATTGACATCTGTGTATCAAACAGATAGGAAAACACTTATCCCTGGATCCCACTTTGTATATATGGATTATATGAAAGAAATTTATATAGAATGATACAAATATAATCTAGCAGGTTAGAGAGTTATAATTCAGTCCTAGCAAGAATTCAACCTGTACCACAAATAACAGCACCCATCACCTAACTTTCATGCACCAGTGCTCTAATCCACTTGACCATGCACTTGTCCCAAAAAGGATGGAATAATGTCGAATTTGCCTTGCAAGTTGGTTCCCATGCACCTTGAGCTCTTTCTCGCAGCTTTGTTTCATCTTTTTTGGCAATGCATGCACAGCTGAAAGAAAACAATGAATGGAAGTGATAAATGCAAAATCAGAATGAATATCCAATGAAAAAAAAATGACAAGATAATAACTTTAATGCAGACATGAATGACATGCAAATGAAATGCAGAATTAATACAAATGAAATGCAAACAAAATGAAGATTTTGTTCAAGTACCCATTTCAGGGACTGTAACATGAAAACATAATATAATGAAAGGTCTAATAGTGAGCAGTTGCTGTACCTAGTACAGTATTTGTCTACGAAGATACATGTCCTTTGCTTAATGGATTGTTAAAATGACTTTGACTATATTCTACTTAATAAATGCACCTGGCTCAATACCTCGCACCCACCTACCTTTTTTATCCTAATATATATGCAAGTGCTTGCGCTTGACATATATATATATATATATATATATATATATATATATATATATATATATATATATATATATATATATATATATATATATATATATATCCAAGATAGGAATTCAATCAAAAAGGCAAAATTTACATTAACTGTCAGATTTTACACACATGATACAGAGATGAATTAAAAACAATTCTAGGCAATACTCGTGTATATTTCAGCTGGAAAATGGCATCAACACATGCTATGTTTAGTTCTTCCAGAGCCTGGCTGATGTTTCTGTTTTTGTCTTGAGTGTTACCACATCAAAAGCTGAGAACTGAAGTACATAAAAGTGCACTCATAGGGAACATGGTATTTCAGGTGTTTGAGTCTTAAATAGATGCACCTTTCTCATGTAATTTCATATGCTGGGTGCATCTGTTTGGCAGAATATGGTACCGTATATACTCGTGTATAAGACGATACCAACTGCAAACTGCATAGACCGAGATCTGCCATTACATAATGCGCCAGCAGATCTGGGCCTATGCAGTTTGTAAGGAATAATCAGTAGAATAAACAACATAGACCCTGATCTCCCAGCACATTATGCAATGGCAGATCAGGGTCTTTGTTGCTTTGTTGTTTGCATTTGGACCTGGATAATACATGAGTATATACGGTAATTAGAGAGAAGAAATCACATTTCTCTCAAAGTTTGATACAAAATCCCCCCCCCCCCCAGTTATACACCCTCCCCCAGTTACACTCCCAGCAGGATAGAGAATGTAGAACAGGCCGGATGTGGTGACTAATGGAAGTCGGAGTCACAGTGGCTCAGTGGTTAGCATGCCAGACTAATGACCGTAAGGGTGTGGGTGCAAATTTTACCATCAGATTAGCCAGGTCAGCTATCGTGGTGTGTCCATGGTCAACACACTTCATTATTACATAATTCCAAATATAATGCGGTACTACTATAGACCCCATGACCAAAAATCATACCAGTGTATAGCAATATGGGTTGAAAGACAACAAGGTGAAGCTTAGTGTTATGTCTTTATTTCCTTTTCAAAACACCATTATGTAGCAAATTTTGATTGTTCCCATCATGCCATGGTTCAGTATATTAAGCTATTCTCAATATATCACAGTTCCGTGCATACTGTAGTTCTCACTATAATGCAGTACATATCACGATCTGCGGTTATGGACCCAACTACCATGTTATAATGAGGGAAAGTTGTATTAGATTGGTAGTGTTTGCATTATATTGATGCATGAATGGTTTAGATTCTGCAGGGGGTGATAATTCCAAGTTTGACCTACTAGCCTGGCAATGATAGTTCAGGGAAAATGGTCTTGAATTTTCATTTTTTATTCTTTCTTTCTTATCTAAAAACTGGTATACTTACATGAATATTGATTTGCCCAACATTTATTTTTACTTGCCCATGCCTGTTATACTAGGGAATTGTTATCCTCTGCTAATTTTTATTACATGTAATAAAATATTTGCCTGTAATATATTTTGGACCCTCCCATAAATACATGTGCTAAGGTAGATGGAGTGTAGAGCACTATACACCATTGGACTTTATAGACTTTATTTTTCTCCTGTTTAAAACTTGAGAGACTACCTATGGAAACCAAAATAATTTGTCTCTAAAGATGGTCGATTAAGACAGGTTTTTGATTTAAAAATTATCAAGTAGAGAATTTTAGCTTTATTGTTTTGCTGGTAGTGTTTGTTACATTTTACCAGATATCTTTCTGCTACTTACAGGAGAATTGATCACAGCTGCCCATGAATTAGGGGTAAGTGTGGTTTCTTAAAATTGATTAACTAATCAAATAACAAAGCTAACCATCTGTGGTATATCATTTTAAATTTTTTTTAGTGAATTCTCTTGGGTTGATGTATCACTGAAAACCTTGTCTGATCTATATAGTTTTTAAAAAAAACTTGAGCCAGTTTGAGACCATCCATTGCATTCTCTAGAAATTAGTGTGATGCAACTGTCAGTAGACATGCATAATTAGTTTAACTAGTCATAAACAGGTTATAAATACCTAGGTAAAGAGATTACAGACCTGTATTTTGCACATATTTCTTTGACAATAACACAAATTCATACCTTTGCATTCATTAAAAACTTGTTTTACAGTGTTTGATACAAAACTGTAAACATTTTATCCTTATTACTTTATTTTTGCATGACTTATAATTAGTTTATTGCATGAAATCTTTTCAGTTGCAATCCATTTTACACTTGGATTTAGTTTGGGACATTACCTGGCTATGACTGCAACTAGTCTCATTGTTGTACATGTTTTGGTCTTGCTTTAACAGCATATAGAGTTTTAAAAATTTTCATATTATTTAATCCATTACAAACCATTTATTTCTGTCACAGTTACTGTTAAAAAAAGAAGAAACAAAGAAGAATAGTCACAAGTTCAGTTTCAGTTCACCCCACTTCACCCTCTTGTACTTTTATGCTTGGATTTGATAGACAAGCCATCCCACATATCATGTATTCTTTATAATGTTTTGAAATATTCTTTTGGTCGAGCCCTTCCAGGCTTCAACATATGTCTGCCACATTGTACAGTTTTGTGTGTCAAACACCTTTCCACCCCTTCTTTATCATGACATTATCTACCATGTTTTACAGGTCAGCCATCCTCCTGGGTACCCTCTCTTTACCATGTTGTCCTGGCTGGCAATTCGTCTTCTACCAGTAGGAAGTATTGCTTGGCGGGTCAGTTTTTTAAATTGCATTCTCTCGGCAATAGCGGCTGCAGTATTCTTTGCCACCATTCTTAGGTGAGAGTTAATGTTATCACTAATGAGTGTGAGCCTGTCAAAGAAATTATGTATTTCCAATAAATGAAATGATGAAAGTTTTTGAGATACTTCCTGTAAACTAATACATTAAAACTTTGTTAGACTAGACAATAATGGAGAATAAGAATCTTAGACGTTTTGTAGAGGTGACTAGTATAAACAGGTTAAACTGGTATTAGAATGACCTTATTTGGACCAAAATATATGGCCTTTATGCAGAAGAAGGGTCACTGGATGGGTGTGTGTGTGGCAATTTTTGGAAGTTTCACAGTGACTTCTTCATCTTATTTTTTCAGTTTTATCATCAACATCTCAAAAGATTTATAATGGTCTTAAAAATGGAAGAGGACTAAAACAAGACACAGGTTGATCATTAACCTTTGTACATGATGGCTTTGAGGATTGAATCCATGATTTTAATATCAGTAATACATAACCTGTTGCTATTGCGTAGCTGGTTCTTTTCCAGATGGAAAATACCCTGACCGTATGATGAGAATTCATCCTCCCATAGGGTGAACCAGAAGGTTCTGGAATACCAGAATGCCCTGGTCCAGCCTGCATATACCTTGCCCATGTGCACTGTCCTTCATTCTTTTTCCAGTTGCAGACATAACTGCTTTAATTTAATTCATAGAAAAATTGCCTTCGCTTTATGTGCTGATGCAGTCATTTGAGTTTTTTTAATTATGTGCATCGTTTTTATCATGTTCAATTACCCTTGATCAAGAATTGTTTCTGTTCAAATTGAGCTTTCTCGAGAGTTATTTCATATAACATTGCATTGAGGTTCTTACCCCACAGGGTGTCAGTGTAAATATTATTGTTGATAATTAATTTCTAGCTCAGGTAGGTATTTAGTAAATATTCCTATCCTTGCCAAAATTAGTATGCAGACTCGTTTTGATTCTGTGTATTGTTTTATTACAGTAATTTTTCTTTTAACGTGACGTGTGCTATTTTTATCTTGGAAAAGCAGGTCACACACCAGTTTTTCCCTTTATGTTGTGTGTTATTGAACACCAGTTCATTCTTGGAATTAGTATCAGATAGTATTCCTTATTATTCTTTTTATTAGCAATCTTACCAAAGTGTATTTTTGCTAATTTAATCATCTCCAGTTCTCGAAAAGGCCTGGTTGACATCATTTTTTAATTATCTTCAGTATTATTTGTATGTTTTATTTCTTTAATCTTCAGGACTCAGGTTAGCATTGCATATCTTTTGTCATTAAAACATCAGTGATTGTTTTAATTCTCTGAGACAACACCTAGGAAAGGTGAGTTCCTGCTGTTATCATATTTGTGTAGACTTAGTCCACGCAAATACATTTATACATATACTTACATATAAGTTTTTGAATAAATCTTCATTACAGCATTCTCTTGCAGCTATGGCTAAGACGGTGTGGGTACATGTGGCCACAGAATAGCCCCCTGGGACACCCACCCCACTTGCCTATATTGTACAGGCTGCAAGGGGACAGATTGGTTGTCCCTTTTGTAGTCTATGGTCAGATGAGGTCTGGGACTTCGCCGAACATAGGCGTACTTATAAAGGAAGGAAGAAGGAAAACCCCGAAATTTCTGAGGATGACTAGGGAGGAACTCGCTTCCTTCCTTTATAAGTATGTCTATGTTTGGTGAGGTCCCAGACCCAGTGGCAAAAACATCTAGGCATATGCGTTTCCTTGTCCATGACCTTGTCAGTGGAGCTTCTCCACCTCTGCAGGGATGTGCTCTTGACACATCCAAGATCTTAATAGACCACAGTAAGAATCTTCTGTGGGTTGCTCCCATGGGGGCAGAGACTCTCTTTGGAGGGCTCATCCACTTCATGGCTTCTCAGGATCTGAGAGACCAGCAACACCGGTCCTTTGCATCTGCTTCTAGCCCATCAAAACCAGCCAAGAAGCAAAATCAATCTGACTGGCCACAGGGTGGATCTGCAAAGTTCTTTAAAGCCATGCAGCCACAGTCAAAGCAACAACCCCATTTCAGAGCTGGCATAACAGTCGATAACTGAGTCCTTTCTATCATAAAAGGTGGATGCTGGTTTTTGTTTTGGGATCTCCCTCATCTAGTAAGGTCCCCCATGTTCTTCCACTAGTTGAATCTGATGCGGTTAAAGAAAGAGGTGCACTCCCTTCTTCAGAAAGGCGCAGTAGAGAGAGTGTTCAGCGACCAATCTCTGGCCTTCTACATCTGAATTTTCCTGGTACCAAAGAAAGTGGGAAAGTTTTGTTTAATTAAAGACCTTTCCTCCCTAAACAAGTTTCTGCAGGAGGAACCTTTCAAGATATAGACCTTAGCCTCAGTCAGGAATGCCATAAGACCTGGTGCTTGGGTGGTCTCCATCGATCTTCAGGATGTGTACCTTCACATCCCTATCTTTCCTCCACACAGTACCTCCGGTTTTGCTTGGATGGGGAGGTCTTCCAATTTTGAGCTCTGCCGTTTGGCCAAGCCTCCACATCCAGAGCATTTACCAGGGTCATGGGAGTAGTTGCAGCCCATTTAAGGTCACTAGGTATCCCAATCCTCCAATACTTCGACAGTTGGTAGATCCACAATGGCCAGCTAGAGTCCCTCAAACTAGGTCTGTCACGCTGTTGGTCCATAGTGACCAGAATGGGTTTTTTACCCAACCTAGAGAAATTGGAGCTTTCTCCATCTCAAGATTTCATCTACACGGGGATGAATTTCATCATGAACAGAGGATTAGTCCACGCCTCTTGGGACAGAGTAGACAATACCTTGACCCCACTTTTTTCAGATGGTCTTTTTCTTTATCTGCTGGGGACCTTGAACTCTGCAGCTGACCTGGTTTCCCTAGGCAGACTGCACTTGCGCCCTCTCCAGTTTCTCCTTTTGGCAAACTGGAAACCTCACAGGGACCCTCTGAATGCTCAGATTTATATAGGTCTTGATTTCCACTATCATTTGATTTGGTGGATTAATTGGGACCGGTTTCTGGCCGGAGTTTCCATGCATGCCCCCAAACTCCACTCCTATCTGTTTGCAGTTGCATCAGATTCAGTGTGGCACTCGTCTGGAGCTGGAAGGACTGATTCTTCAGGGTTCATGGTTCTGAGAAGAATCTATCCTCCACATCAACAATTTGGAAATGAGAGCATTGTTCTTAGCCCATCAGGGGTGTGTCAACAAAAAAAGAGGTAGCTGCGTGGTGGTCTCTGACGACTACTCGTTGGTGGTAGCGCACCTCAGGAGACAAGGAGGCACACACATGCACCTTCTTTCTGCATGGAGGTTTTAAACCTCCTTCACTGGGTAGCCTTGGAAGGGATTACTCTTTGAGTTTGCAACATTCCTAGCAAAAAGAATATTTTGGTGGACATTTTGTCAAGGAAGGGGAAGATAGTCCTGACAAAATGGTCTCTACACCAATCCATAGCGGATTTCTTGTTCCAGCTTTGGGAGACAACATTGGTGGACTTGTTTGCTACGAGGCTAAACAACAAGCTCTCCTTTTACATTTCCCAGTCCCCAACCAGAGGGCCTGGGGAGTGGATGCTTTCAGCCTGAAGTAGGATAGTCTGTTCACTTACGCCGTCCCACTCTTCAGGATGATCCCAAAGGTACTTTACAAAGTAAGGAACTCCACTGCTCAGCTCATTTTGATAGCCCCTCTGTGGCCCCAACAATAATAGTTCAACAATCTTCTCGACCTGCTGGTGGACCATCCCAGGATATTAACCCAGAGGAGGGACCTTCTGTCGCAGCACAGGGGCTCTTGCCACACGACTGCCCACAAATTCTCCACCTTCACGCTTGGCTCATCTCAAATGATTTCTCTGCCAGGACAAGTTTTCGAACAAAGTTGCCAAGTGCATTATTCAGTCCAGGAGATGATCTATGTCTAAGGTCTATGATGCCAAGTGGAGAATCTTTTGTGATTGGTGCAGTAGGAAACATGTCAATCTTAACTGTCCCTCTATGAGCGCAGTGGCTGATTTTCTTCTCTTCCATTTTGAAGAGAAACAATGCTCAGTTTCCACTATCAAAGGCTATAGGACAGCCCTGTCCGACACACTCAAATTATCAAAAGGCCTGGCAATTGGAACGGCTCTCACTTAGCAGACCTGATCAGGTATTTCAAGCTACAAAGGCCAGTGTCTCGCTCGCTAATGTCTAGATGGAATATCTCTTTGTATCTTGTGGTCTTTAACTAAAACCCCTATGAATTGTTGGGTGAAGCTTCCTTCAAGAACCATACCCTTAAGACTGTTTTCCTGCTTAATGCCCTATCCATAGAGCAAAACTGTATAAGGTTCAATGGAAATTATGAGTTGGTTTCTCTCCTTTGCCAACCAGGTTTTTTAGCCAAGAACCAGTTTTCATTGGTTGCTCCACTCCCGATTGAGATCCCCAGTCTCAGACATATCTGTGCTGGGGATGATCAAGATTTTTATGTCCAGTTAGGGCTTTATGATTTTATTTGGCAGGTTCTAAAGGGAGAAGAAAGGGTAGGAAGTGTCTTCCCCTCCCCCCCCCCCTTAAGGGTTCAGCTGATATTTCAGCTTCCACCATTTCAGTGGATTGCAATAACTATCAAGAGAGCTTATCAGTCCCTTATCAAGAGGGACCTTTCATCCATGAAAATTAAAGCTCATGAGGCTTGAGCTACTGCTATCTCATGGGCCTATCTAACTCATTCATTTCTGGAGGATGTGATAAAGACATATTTTGGTGATCTCACACTACTTCCTCCTTCTCTTATCTTCACTTGTTGGCTCACCAAAGAGAAGGCATACTTTCTTTGGGTCTGATTGTCATAGCTCAAAAAGTGGCCCATGTGGATACCATCCATCATTAGCCTTCAATTCTAAAGTAAGGGTGAGTATTCTTTGTGTTTGTTTTTCTTTCGCCAGTTGTGGGATACCACCAAACTGACAAATTCAGCTATGCAATAGCAACAGGTTATTACTGATATTAAAATGTAGTTTTTTTTCGGGGGGGGGGGGGGCTAATTTTAATGATGTAATACTTACCTGTTGGTGTTGCTAGATCCCATCCTCCTACCCGCACTGATGTCCCACTAGTTTAGGCTACATCCTGAAAAAGAATGAAGGACAGTGCACATGGGCAAGGTATTTGTGGGTTGGACCAGGGGCATTTTGGTATTCCAGAACCTTCTGGTTCACCCTATGGGAGGATAAATTCTCATCATACAGTCGGGGTATTTTCCGTCCAGAAAAGAGCCAGCTACACAACAGCAACAGGTAAGTATTACATCATTAAAATTAGTTTTAACCCACCCCCCAAAAAATACATTATATAGACATAAAACTACATGTCTTACCCTCTAAATATCCAGACACTAATCCACTGTTTTTTCTTGCTGTCTTTAAATGTTTTCCTCAGACTAAATAAATTTGATTATCTTATGGTTTTTCATTAATACCCAACTATGATGTTTGCTGTGTGTCCATATAATACTTCAATTCAAGTTTTATTTGTATCATTTGAATCAGTCAGAGGCTCTTGAATTCCCAATACACTTCGTCACTATATTTGTATAGTATCACTTAAATACCTCATTGTGATATAATGAAATGCAGAGATGCCAAACATTCCAATTTGATGGAATCATTCCTATTTTTAACCTCAAATAATGCCATTATGATCACTTCTGTCAAAGTCTGATTTCCAGTCAGATAAAATTGTATATAGGTGAACTACTACTTGAACACTGGTATATATAGATAACTGATTATAATTTTAGTTTGAACTACTACTTGAACACTGGTATATATAGATCACTGATTGTAATTCTAGTTTGAACTACTACTTGAACACTGGTATATATAGATAACTGATTATAATTCTAGTTTGAACTACTATGTGAACACTGGTATATATAGATAACTGATTATAATTCTAGTTTGAACTACTATGTGAACACTGGTATATATAGATAACTGATTATAATTCTAGTTTGAACTACTACTTGAACACTGGTATATATAGATCACTGATTGTAATTCTAGTTTAAAATTGTAAACTCACTTTCCTTCTGCACATTATATATCTCAGAAAAGTAAATTTTATAGCAAATACAGACCAGAAGGTCTTATGCTGGTTATACAGGATTTTAGTAAGATCTAAACTTGACTATGGCTTGATTGGTTATGGATCAGCTCACAAATCTCACCAATAGATTCTTATCTGAAGCACAGTCATGGACTTTGACTTTGTCTATCAGAATTTAGAACTTTTTCAGAAAGCCACTATATTTGATGCAAATAAACCATCACTTATCTCAGACAAAAATTGTCTTTTAAGTATATTACCAAACTACCCTCAAATCCATGTAATCCTACATATGATGTCATCTTTAGGCCTACATCAAATCTTGTATGCTCAGAAACCAAAATTTCAATCCGCTTTTAGGCATATCAATTCATCCTCATCTAGAAACAGAAAAAAATCAGTCTTGTCAATATTGCAAAATACTCCTACTACCTGAATGGTGAACCTCATCAACCAAAGTGAATACCATGCCAGTATCACTGACAGTAGAACACATTCTTGACGAGTGTATCAACTTCCACCTTGTTAGACAGAATTTTTTTTTTTTTCTATTTCAGCTCAATTATGAAGCTTTTTGATCATGTACCACCAGAGAAAATCATGGACCTTTTAAAAGAATGCATTTTGTATTTTTTTTAATAAAATTGCATAGTTTAAGGATTTTAAATTTTTTACCTTTAATTTGTATTTTATATACTTTTTACAGATTATCATTTTTATCTTTTGTCTTGTTTGACTATATGTTTACATTTATTTGAAAGAATTTATCTTCCTAAAGTTTGAGCTTTTTTTGCATTTTGTATCTTTACATTTTTGGAACTTAACCTTTAATAAGCACTATATAGCCAGGATTGTGCTGACATGCCAGTAAACTATACATGCATACACACATACAGTAATGCAATTATCCTTACTGCTGTGTGTTCCTCAGATGTCAGGTTTTGTCACTCTGATAATTACTGGCTATTATTACCTCTGATAATGATCAAGATGACTACAGCTAACAGCTGAGAAGTACAGTATTGTTCAGCTCATGTCAGCATGACATCAGATTGTCATAATGTAAAATTGTTATATTAGCTATCATGGCTTCTGTCTCATAGATTATGAAATGTATTTAAATGGGTACCAAACTATAACCAGTCTATCATGTGACAAGCTCACTTCCTTTGTAAACACAGAGCATTTCATGCAATAGGTTCAAAATTAGTTTGACAGTGGTATAGTTGACAATGAAGTAATAAGTTGTTGCAAACAGTGCCAAATGTCGTCCGAGATTCTCAGTTTAGAAGGAAAGCAATTCGACTAAATGAAAAGAGGGAGAGTCTTATGATCATTGCTGAGAAATTTGACATTGGAAAGATTCATATAAACATTGTCAATTATACATTTTGCAACAGTTGAAAAATGGAACGGATGTTGAGTTACAGCCAGATGTTTGTACCCTGATTTTATTGACAAGGTGTTCGAATGGTTTTGCATTGCAATTGATGGTTAGTCATAGTTATTTTAAATAACATTAAAAAAATTTTATCATATTTTTTCCATAACATATATCTAATTTGTAAATGAAAATATTAAATATTCAAAAACTAGATATGTCTTTCTTATTTTAAATGTAATTATAACTCACATCTTTGTTATCCCCTCTAGAAAAGCCACCCCTCATATAAGACCACTTTCCTGTTGCAGAAGGGGTGGCCTTATAAGAGGGGGACCACTGTACATACATAACTAAGCACTTGTATCACAAAAGCAATTGAATATTGACCAATCAGAAATCAGGTTAGCTTAGCACCACTGGAGAAAGTTCAAGAAAGATGAAAAGAAAGCAGCAAATGAAAATTATACCATGATGAAAAAACTTCATTTGCTACTGAATTCAAATTAAAGATTGGACAAATATCATGCCTTTGCGGTCTTTTCTTGACAGACTTCAGCATGTCATATCATAGGAAAGATGACTGTAGGAAGCATGTTTCAACCAAACAATGCTTTGCATTGGTAAGGTTTCTGGCATAAAATCTATTTTGGGATAAAAAAATTTAAGTACAGTCAAACCTGTCCTAATGGTCACTTTTACAAAACAGTCACCTGGTTACAATGGCCATTCTGATTTCCCCCTGGCAAATTTCCTTTATAAATGTCGTGTGTGTAATGGTCACTGGAGCATATCAGTGACCACTCAGTCTATGCAGACTAAACTTTTGCTTCATGAGAAAGGCATTGTTTAGATAAAGGAATATCATGTGAATCAATGTACAGACATTTCTTATCTCGTTTGTACTCACCATACTCCAGTCACATTGTCAATATAACTCAAAGGTGTCAATATGTCAAATTCGAAAGTGAAGCAGTGTTTATTACTAGGGTAGAGGTTCGAAGCAATTTATTATCGCAGCAGAAATGAAAGTCGCCTTTTGTGCCAGTGTGACAGGTACAGTTCGATATTTTCATCTATTTGCCTGTGAATTAAAGCTATCTCCGATGAAATAAGTTCCTCTTTGAGAAGAGATACAAGTTACATTCCTTTTCAACATGGTCAGGGGTCATTCAGTATTGAAAAGTTGTAAAGGCAGATAAAGTTTCGGTTTATGGGTCACAGAATAACCATGTACGGCTTCTTTTGATTTCCTATTCATTGCAGGCCTCTCACATGAGCAGACTGTCTTTTGCTCTCAACTAGTTGAGCAACTGGCTAATTAAGATATTGTTTTTGCAGTGTTTCCAAGCCTAATTTATACAAGTTGGAAGACCAAAGAGTTGGTCCTCTGTTTTACAGTCTGCTGTAAATCAGTTGTGAAATTAGTGTTTTGTCATAGTGCAGAAGACAAACTAAGATCAGTGATGATTTAATTTATAGGATGAATTTAAGTGAGCAAGATACAGTAATCCTGTGTGGAACATACATTTGGGAGAGAAGAACATATACATGTATTTTATGACTTTTGTTGAATAGTGCACATAAAACAATCTTGATGATGACAATAATAATATTAATAATAATAATAATAATATTAATAATAATAATAATAATAGTGATAATTTGTTTCTATAAAAAACAATTTTGAAAGGTGAACTCAGAGGTCACCTGTGTACATAGGTCAGTTTTGCCTTTTCCAATGGGTGGCTGCTATTGATAGGTTTTACTGTATTCCTATTTTTATGTTTAGGGTCTGAGGTTTTGAAACTAACATTCCTATTTCGTGTTGTAGTGGTTGGCATCTCTGTATTGTGAGAATAATTACAAAATTGAATTTGGCCTAATATTTCAAAGATCTAGGGCTAGGTCTGAGTATTCAAGAATTCTTAATGCTTAAACAACACCTTCTTTTTGCATTTTTTTGTGTAGTGCTCATAATGCATTGAAATATAAAATCCATATTCTTTTATTTTCAGATTAAAGTTCAGTTTTGGTGCTGCTATATTTGGAACTTCTCTGTTTTTCTTTGGCAAGTTGACGTGGACATGGTCAATAACAGCAGAGGTGTTTGGAATGAACAATCTGTTTGTTGCCCTTCTACTGTACCTAATGGTCTGCTTTGAAGATGCTGAGGGACCAAAACAATTGACAGTATTTATCTAGATTTATAGATTAAAATAGATTCTGTGTTAAATTGTTATGTCAAAAGTTTTTAAGTTACATACAGTGGGGGGACATCTTATCATGTTTTGCAGGTGAGACACCAGTTTCTGCAGAACCCTTGTGTACTTATCCCCTTACCAATGAAGTTGGAAGGGAATATTGTTTTCTGCAAGTTAATTTGTGTTTTCATTTGTTTGTTCATTCATTCATTGATTTGTTATGCCCTCAATAATTTAGACCCTAATTTACCTATACTCTTGGAAATATTTATGTGGATGCCTCTCAGGAGGAATAAATTCAGCTATAAAAATACTTAGTCAGTTTGACCAAATTTTCATGCTTGGGTGATTTTTATTTTTTTATTTTCACATATCTATTTGTTATGGCCTATTTCACCTGCACCCATGAAAATTAATATGTGAATGCATCTCAAGCAAAGTAACTCAACCATACCAAAACTAGATCAGTGTGACTAATTTTCATGCTTGAGTGGCTTTTATTTTCAGCTGTTCATTGTTTTACCATCAATATTTGGACCCTATTTCACCTACACTAACGACAAAGGTATATTGATGCACCTCAGTCTTTCTAGTGGCCCTAGTTTTTCCTATTTTTCTTACTTTTTTGTTGGACTCCCTGTTTTTCCCTACTTTTTCCAAAATGGCCCTAATGCCCCTACTTTTCTTCAATTTTATCTTGAAATGTGATAAAAATGACTGTTTTGCTAACCATATGTTTAGAGGCTTCTATGTTGCCTCAGTATTCTCTCGTATGAGCTCAAAACTTATTCTACCACATAAGCAATTTGAAACATCTCTTTTCTAAAATAAAATTAAATAATAAACTTGAAATGTGAATATATGACACAGATGCATCAACAAATATGGTACGATTGAAGAAATCTGGACAGAAGAGACGGCTAGTATGCGAGTGTGAGCATACTTTTGTTCAAGTTTATGAGGGTAGTCAAGTAAATGTTTATTTTTTTCAGTAATTTAAAGTTCATACTATTTTTCCTTTGTACAAATATCCCTATTTTCCTGTACTTTTTCCTTACTCTTTTTAAAAAAAAAATATAGCCCTACTTTATCCCTACTTTTTCATAAAGGTTTGCTGGAAAGACTGAATCTCAGAAAGATTAACTCGACCATACTAAAATTAAATCAATATGACTAAAACAGGGCCAAGTTACTGCATAAACATTATATGGTGTACATGAAAGATCTACGGTTGTTTAAAGTGTATTGTCATATTCCATATACAGACCCATATCTCAAGAGTAATAACTTTGTAATACTTTATGCTGTTCATAGGTAAGCCATACAATTGGGTAGATTTTGGGAACTAAAGATATTAAAAAAGATCACTACATATAATTTTTCAGTAGGACAGTGTCAGTCCTTGTCAATATTTATTAGCTTACATTTTTTTAAATTCTCAATGCAGAAAGGTGTAATACTATTGAATTTTTATATCAAAGGTCAAAGGTCAGGGATATTGGGGCTATAAGTTATTGAATTCCATTACAGTCACTATCAGTAGTAAATGTTGAAGTTATGCTTGAAATTTTCTTGTAGATTTCAAGAATTGGTGTTTTTGTTTGTGGCCTTGCACTGTGTAACCAGCACACCATTGTGGTTTATGTGATCTGTATAGCTGTCTGGGTGACTTTGAGTCTAAAGTCCAGAAAGGTAAACAAGAACTAGCATTTTTAATGCTCCACCAAAAATCTACATGTTGGTGTAAACAACACTATTACATTACCTCATTTCTGACTAACATGCAGTCTTCAACTTATTGGTCATATGTTTTTTTTTATTGTTTTTTTTTTATGAGGAATGATTTCATTGTCACATAAAGAGAAGAGGTTCCGAAGGTATTATACCCTGCAATGAATGTACTGTTTAAATCTTGATTATAGTTTAGTTCAGTGCCATGGGAGGGGAAAACCATCAAGTCATTTATCCTTTTTGTGGATTCTATTCATTCAGGAGAAATAATGCTTGTCAGCAGCTAAAATTTCCCAATAAATGAGAGGATTCATCATTTTCTTTATCTAAGTGGAAACAACTTTGAAGACAGAAGACTAGAATATATAATTCTACCTTTCAAGGAGAACAAGAACCTAACATTACCACAGCTTTTAGGTACATTTTCTATAAGACATGAAAATACTGATTTGGAGATATCAGCCTTGAATTTTAGGAGAAAATTTTTCCAAATAATTAATAGCACATAGCTGTTCATGATTTTTCATCTTCAGTATTTTAAAAATTTGAATTCTGCTTCCAGAGCCTAAATTTGCCAGTATTACTCCAACTTAGTTTGTGTTTACTGTGTGGACTGCTACCCTACCTGTATCTACCTTTATCAGCATATTTGAGGCCAGGCAGATGGACCTGGGGTGACCAGACAACTCTAACTGGGTTCCTAACGCATTTTCTCAGGAAAGAATACGGAACATTTGATTTGGTAATCAGTTTAAATTTTTAGTTCTGCTGGCCAAGGACCAGAAGATCTTATGAGATGGGCCTGCGTCTGTCATCTGTTGTCATCAATACTCTTCCTTCTTGGAGGAAAGTCACAAAACTTAGCTTACAGTTTCATGCTGAGGTCCAGTTGGTCCTAAATAAAAATAGTACCCTTTGAATATCCAATATAGCCACCATGGTGGCCATGTTGAAAATCTTGTTATGACTACTCCTTCTCAATGGATGGACATATCAACCAGGGGGTTTTCAATAAAAGACTGTTTATGACATGCAGATGGTCTTAAATAAATATGGTATTGATCTGACCTCCAACATGGCCACCAAGGATACCATCTTATTATCACTTCTTCTACACAATGGATAGCCAAAGCATCATAGGGATATTCACTGAAAGACTTCTTATGATGTCTAGTTGGTCCTAAAGGAAAAAAATATGACATCCAATATGGCTGCCATGGTGGCCATCTTGAAAATCTTGTTATCACTACTCCTGAACAAATGGTCATATCAGCATGGGGTTTCCACTAAAAGACTTCTTTTGATGTCTAGTAGTAGGCATCCGTCAGTCTCATGAGACTATGGATCTGCGCCGATGGATGTTGACATCTGCTTGGCAGTATATGTTGTGCCTACAGAGTCCGATGCGAGAATGGCAGTCTCTGCCACACTTATTACACTTGTGATCTGTAGTTCGATAATTTCCTTGGTGCTGGGCTTTTCTGTGGGTCCTTTTTTCTTCTGCTTTCCACCTCAGATCCCTCTCGTACTTTATGAGTCCCTCCTGAACCTCGTGTTGCCATGCATGTCTATCTGAGGCAACCTCTTCCCAGGTGTCTGTTTTGATGCCAAGTGCCTTTAGGCCATGCTTGCGTGTATCCTTATAGCGTAGATGCAGTCATCAGACCGGTCTTTTCCCTGTTTCTAGCTCTCCATATAGGAGGTCCTTCGGGATGCGGCCGTCCATTCTGGACACGTGACCCAACCAACGCAAACATCGTTGTCTAAGAAGGGTGTACATACTTGTCATCCCTGCTCTGTCAAGCACTGTGCTGTTGGGAACGTTGTCTCTCCAGGTAATGTTAAGGATGCGTCTGAGGCAGCGCATGTTGAATGCATTGAGCTTTCTTTCTTGTTGTGTATACAAGGTCCAAGATTCACTGCCATACAAGAGAGTGCTTACCACACAAGCTTTGTATACTTGGACTTTGGTGTGTTCTGTCAGCTTGCTGTTGGCCCATACTCATTTTGTCAGCCTGGAGAGTGTGGAGGCAGCCTTCCCAGTGCGCCTATTTAATTCGCTCTCAAGGGAAAGATTGTTTGTGATTGTTGACCCCAGGTACACGAGTTCATGACCTACCTGTAGCTCAAATTCTTGAATGCTGATTGATGGAGGATCATCAACACCCTGTCCCATCACCTGCATCTTGTTTAGGCTGATGGTGAGCCCGAAGTGCCTACATGCATCTGCAAAACGATCCATGAGTCGCTGGAGATCTTCCTTTGAGTGGGTTGTGACTCCTGCGTCATCAGGAAATAGGAAGTCCCTAATGCATTTCACCTGCACTTTCGTTTTCGCCCTAAGTCTGGAAAGGTTGAAAAGCTTCCTGTCTGATCTAGTGCGAAGGTAGATACCTTCTGTGGATGGTCCAAAGGCATACTTGAGCAGGATGGAAAAGAAAATACCGAACAGCGTGGGGGCAAGGACAAACCCCTGCTTCACTCCGCTTCTGACGTTGAATTCTTCCGATATGGAGCCATTGTACATAATTGTCCCCTTCATGTCTTCATGAAAGGACTTCACAATACTGAGTAGGCTGGGTGGACAACCAATTTTTATCAGGATCTTGAACAGTCCCTCCCTACTAATAAAGTCGAAGGTCTTGGTGAGATCAATGAAGGCGACAGAGTGGTTTCCCCTGCTCCCTACACTTTTCTTGCAGCTGCCTAAGGGAAAATACCACATCGGTGGTGGATCTCTTGGCCCTAAACCCGCACTGTGACTCTGGGTAGACTCTTTCAGCAAGCACTTGGAGTCTCTTCAATACCACCTTAGCAAAGAGCTTCCCCACGGTGCTCAGAAGGGAGATGCCACGATAGTTGTTTCAGTCGCTCCTGTCGCCTTTATTCTTGTAAAGAGTGACAATAAGGGCATCCTTCATGTCTTGTGGTACTGAGCCTTGTTTCCAGCATTGGCAGAGGATTTCGTGTAGTCTTGTGAGAAGGGTTTCCTTGGCGCATTTGCTGACTTCAACTGATATGCCATCTCTTCCGGGGGCCTTTCCAGGGGCAAGTGCGTCTAGCGCTTGACTGAGTTCTTCGAGTGTTGGCTCACTATCAAGCTCGTCCATGGTTGGTAAGCACTCCACAGCATTTAGGGCATCCTGACTGACTTTGTTTTCTCTTGAATAGAGCTCTGAATAGTGCTCCACCCAACGTTCTATCTGCTTCGTATGATCCATTATTATATTGCTGGTGGTAGTCTTCAGCGGGGCAGTCTTCTTTTGTGTCAGTCCAACAGCCACTTTGATACCATCATACATGCCCTTTATGTCACCTATATCAGCAGAGGTCTGAATCCGCGAGCAGAGTTGAAGCCAGCAATTATTCGCACAATGCCGTGCAGTTTGCTGAACTTTGTTATGGGCTATCCTGAGGGCCTGCATGTTCTTCTCAGTTGGTGAGGTTTTGTAGATGGCAAATGCCTGTCGTTTCTCCTTGATAGCAGGGAGCATTTTTTCTGAATGTGTCTCAAACCAGTCATTTGATTTTCCATGCTTTATGCCGAATGCTGAAATTGCGGCGGTATGGATAATGTCCCTAAGATGTTCCCATTTTTCATCGGTGTATGTTTTGGTTGCGCAAGGGAGGGCTTCTTCCAAAATTCTGACAAAATCATGCACCTTATCTTGCTGGCTGGTCTTGCTTGTGTCAATTCAAGGTCTTCCCATTTTCTTGATGCAATGCAGTCTCTTTGGCTGGAGCTTCACTTTGTTACACACAAGAAAATGATAAGTGTCACAGTCTGCGCTATGGTAATTGCGCGTTATCTTTACACTGCTGAGGTTAGAGCGTCTGGTCAGGATGAGGTTGAGCTGATGCCAATGCTTGGACCTGGGGTGTCTCCAGGACACACTGTGCTGTGGCTTAGTCTTGAAGAAGCTGTTGGTGATGGCAAGATTGTGGTGACAGCAGAGTTCAAGGAGGTGCTGGCTGTTCTCATTCATCTTCCCCCTCCCAAAATGTCCCAAGCAGGTGGGCCAGAAGCCATGTTCAGCACTGATTCTGGCATTGAAGACACCAAGGATGAACAGTGGGTCTTGCAAGGGGACTTCTCCAATTGTAGCGCTGAGGTAATCGTAAAACTGGTCTTTAACTTCCGTGGAGTTTGTTAGTGTTGGTGCGTAGGCGCTGATCAGGCTAATCAGTTCAGTTGATCTTTAAAGCTGAAGTTTCAGGATCCTTTCAGATCCTTCTGAGGGAGGTAAATGGAGTTATGCAGACTGTTCTTGACAGCGAAGCCAATGCCGTGTTCTCTTGGCTTGTCTGGAGGCTTTCCCTGCCAGAAGAATGAGTAGTCTTTCTCCCTGATTGTGCCAGATGCAGAGAGTCTTGTCTCTTGGATGGCAACAATGTCCATTTGAAGCCTACACAGTTCATTGCTGATCACAGCTGTCTTGCGAGCATTGTTTGTTTGTTGCCGATTTTCCGAGAGTCCTGGTGTCATGGTCCTCACATTCCAGGTGCCCAGCCTAAGTGCTGGTATCTTGCTTTTCTATTTTGTTTTGCTTGGTACAAACTTTTTGATTTACTTGTTAAGTATACACTCTAAGCCCCACGCACCCAGTGAGGCAGGCAGATCATGGCAGGACAGAACCTTATTGACTGGGGGCTGCCCAGCTTGTGGCAGGTGGTATCTGTCCAATGAGATTACAGCATCTCTCCCATCGTTGAAAGCAGCCCCTGGCCTCTCACTTTACACCAATCAAGGACTGAGACTTATAACCAGTGACTGCTGCTTCCCGTGTTGTGTCGACGCCACATGGCGAAGCTGGAGTGTCCTCTCCAGGGCTCAGGCTTAGGCAAGTTTTATGGAGACCCTGGGTTGCCCATGCATCAAAGTCCCTCTCTCAGCCTCACTAATAGAATCCAAAGGAGAGGAAATCCCAATACATTTGGTACCAGTTTAGCTGCAGGAGCTGCCGGAAGTTGCCATGTGCAGGCATATGACCACCTTAGGGGCTCCACTCCTGATTTTTATTTGGGGTTCACTCCCTTAGCCTTCATCCCTCCCAAGGCACCCACAAGGCAGTGGGGCTATTTGCCCATAGCTGGGGGTCTGGTTCACGAGCACCAGTATGTATCTACACACTGGTAGTCCTGATTGCTGTGTGTCTGGGGGCCAGGCCTCCTCTTAGTCCTCTGTAGTTTAGCCTGAATCCACAAGGTACTCAGTTTCCGTGTTTCGCCACGAGGAGGCATTACATGAGGCTTGTTGCGGGATAGGCTATATACTGGCAGGGAGAGGCTTATGCACTTGGCTCACCTTTTCGCATTTCTGCTAGCCAGCGGTGGAACCGAGAGTGACAAGCACTACTTCGCTACACTGCCACACTAGACGCATCACAACAACCATTAGACACACATGCTTATCTGACCCCCAACATGGCTGCCGTGTCTTAAAAATCTTGTTATCAATACTTCTCCTTAATGGATGATCATAGTAAAATGGCGTTCACTAAAATACTTCTCATGATGTCTGGTTGGTCTTAAATGAAATGGTGTCAATCTGACATCCAATATGACCACCATGAGAGCCATCTTGAAAACATTGTTATCACTACTTCTCCTGAATGGCTATTCTGAAAATCTGTATATGGCTACTTCTCCTGAACAGATGGTTGTATTTTTCTGGCATTTTCACTAACACACTATAACAGTATGTAACTGTTTCTGAATTAAAATAGTGCTCTTCTTACTTACTAACATGACACCATGGTGGCCATTTTAAAGATCCTCTTATTGTTGTTCTTGCATGAAAGGTGGCATTGATATGAGGTTGTTCACTAACACACTTCTTGCAACATGTAATTGAATCTGAATGAAAATGGTGCAGATCTGACCATCAACATAGCCACACTTTTGTGAAGGAGGTTGAAAATAAGATCTAATTGACCATAGGGTCAAGTCATGTCAGATGTCATTGCTTGCATTTTTGTACTTCACTGAGCTTGTGAAAACAGTGACTTGTACATTTACAATTGAATTCTAACAAGAAATTGTATTTTGTAGCACTCTGACATTGATTTTAAGGTCAAAGGTCATGACTCAGATTTTTAGCTGTACTGGCTTGTGAACATGATAACACAAACCAGTATGAATTTATCAAATCCAGTTTGTGGATATATCAGAAGAATACCTTGAATGATGCCGTTTAATAACTTGGGTCTTTTTTTCCAAAAAACAATAATTATAGATTTAACCAAATTTGGCATGTGGGTATGTCATGACATTGTCTGAGACAATTAAGTTCATTGATCTTTTATCCATATCAGGTTCATGGTCAAATGCCATGACAAAGAATTTTGTACTGCATATACAGGCATCTTGTGGACATGTTAACTTGAACATGTAAGAAAATATTTTTGTTAGGAAATTTGTTTTATTAGAGTTTCTCAAGAGTGTTAGACATGGTTTGAATACTCAGCAATTGAAAAGAATAAAGGGACATAAGAAATGGACTTATCATAGATAGATTTGTAAAGGTTCTTGTCTGACCATAGAGCATCAGTCCCTTCAAGTGACTCTTGTTTCCATCATATTGCCTAGAATGCATTTTTAACAATTGCAATGGATGTACTTTTGCAGCAAACATCATTGCAGTATCCTTTGTTAATTTTTGTACAAAAAGGCTTTACAAATCACAGCTGAATTTAAAATGGTTTGAAGGTCTTTGGCCCAGATCCAAAATATTTGATGAATGACTCAGTTTTTGTTTTTAAATCTCATACATCAAATTATCTCAAAAGAAGACAATCATATACAGCAGAAATACAACATCGTAAAACAATTTTAGATCAGGAATCACAATAACAAATGGCCTAAGTCAATACTTCTAATCTATTTCTTATATCAATTGGTTTGTTTAAAATTGAATAGTATTGGTATATCAAATTAAGACCATTGTAGAGGTAAACTTTAATTAGGAACTTTTATGCAAATTCAGTACTTTGTGCAGGCTTAGCATGTAAACGTTTGTTCACAATTTTTCCAGAAATGGGGGGTAATTAATTCAGATTAAATTTTGTCTCCTCTGATGTACATCTCTGTTGCCATAGATGTATTTCATACACATTTTATCATTAAACAAGCCATTCATTGTTTCAGAATGGATGCAATAAGCTTTTTAAGTTTCATTTAAACCAAAGTTACAATTGAAAAACCATAAATATTGATCACATACAAATAAAGAAATCACAGTATTATGCTAACACAGTGGCACAAGTCAATATTACAATTTCATTTTGGATTTTGTTTTTAATATCAAAATTAGTACATGTACATTGTAACCTCTTTGGAGTGACCACTCGTGCCAGCAATTAAATGTCTCAAGACAGATGGTCTCTTAATAGAGGTCACCACATTACATAAAATATTTGGTCCCTGCATGACAATTTTTTCTTTCATGTCAGGTTGTTTCCCAAAATAGTAGTCCTTCAGGTCAGGTGTTACTGTATACTCCAATCAACATATTGTCTAAGGTGCATAAGAGTTACATCCCTTTGCAATAGGTCCGAGATAATTGGGAAAAGCATTGCCAGGACCTGAAATTTATGTTAGTCTGAGGTCCTGGACTGATTATTTTTAGCTGTGGACCTGTCATATGTTAGCAGCACTAGCCCATCAGATCTTTAATATTTCTTACTCGTTACTGTAAATTGAAGAAAATGTGCTTTTTAATCCTTAAATCATTAGAAAGAGACATAAGTGCACTGATGCAAGCGAAAGTTGATGGATAGTGAGAGACTGGTGGTGTGAAATGTTACTGGAAATTGACAAATTTAGCATGCTTGATCTTCCTCAATCAAATGTTTATCTATTTTCAGTCATAGCTAAAACTTAGCATCAACAACTTGCCGTATGTTCTAGATGGATGACTGTGAGTTTGTTTAAGTATGGATGAATCTGCATGGGGCAAGAATCCACAGGGAATTTGTCTGCTACAAGATGTGTTGCACTGCAGGACTGTAAATATCCCAGGTCTGAAAAGGACACAAACTATGACAAAAATAAATGTATTCAGACTTTCCAGGATCAATGGAAAAAAACTTGGCCATGGGTTGAGTATGATCTTTATTCAGCATGTACAGCATACCCTGAGTCAGCAAATTGTTTAAGTGCCTTATTCAAAGGCATGTCCAATTTCAAAACTGACCCGTTGATAGCACATGAAACAAGTAAAGAGCATATTGCTTGCACCAGTTATTTCTAGAAATCAAACATACCCCCCTCCATTATCAAGACCCCGATTGCTTAAGCCTTTACAAAGTTGAGTGCAGCTCAGAAGAAAAGACTTGAATGTCTTTTAAACACTGCATATGGGGTGATTAAAGCTTGGTTTTGAGTTAGTTTATAACATTCAGCAAAAGAATGGTCTAGATTTGGGACAAAATTACATCAACCGTCACAGCTGTACATTGTTCTTCAACTCCATAGTTTGTTCCCTGAAGGTACCAATACAAAGTAGTTGTCTGAATTTTCAGTTTGCATTAATATTTATTTTTCCTGTCTTTTGTTAATGTTAATGCACTGTGGTAAATATTCGCATGTCAGACTTAGCCATTGGACCAGTCCTTGGCTTATGCAGACCTGGGCAGAGTAGGGTCCTACTGGTCCTAGACCAGTGAGTCAAAAACAGAATTGTCAGGCCCTGATTGCATTACTCTCAATGGGGTGTTATATTCAAATGCTTAAGAAAAAAATCAGAAATACACAAAATATGCAAGAGTTTGGTCCCATTTTACAGCAAACAGAAACGTGACAAAACATTTCAAATTCTGGGTGTATTTTACCGAGAATTAAAATCGCTTCAAACAATATATAATTTTTTCCTCTGGTGACCTGTGACCTATTGCAAAAGGACATCATTCTTATTTCTCCTCAGGGAATGTGTAGATTGGTCTATTACAATGATTCATATCACTTAAATGCAAAGTTCTTACCACTCCATCATTTGTACAAAATCAGGATATTTATGTTACAATTTAATTCATGTTATATCTATCACCATATTTTTTCCAGAGTTCAAGTAAAAAAGATGGCAGAAGTCTTTCAAATGGATTAAGGTAAAAGATTTTGAAACCTTAATATCTTAAAAGACACTTTAAACCATAATTCTTAAGTATCAATAAATATTAAGCATATTCAAAGCCTAAACTTCTCACAATTTGTTGTTTTGCAATACAGTCAAATCTGTGTTCAGCGGTCACCCACAGGAAAGGGCTAAAGTGGCCTTTGAAGACAGGTGACCTCTGAAGGCAGGTTCAGCTCTCAAACTTGGTTCATGACAAATACATGTACTATGCGCTGAATAGCATTAGCATTATTACGAGTAGAAGTAGTATGCTATCAAGATACATATATTTAGTTTAGCTAATTAGCAACAAGAAAAATAACAAATAATAAAATAGAAAGTTCCACTTTAATCCATCATGTACTGGTATATGAAATCATCACTTATCAGTAGAAACAGCACTATCCAGGAAACAAATTGCTTCGATTCTCACATGTAAGCCCAAAAACCGCTTTGCTTTCAAAGCCGACATGTTGACACCTTTGAGTTTGACTGACAGCGTGAGTGGATTACGGTAAGTACAATCAAGATATGAAATGCTTTAACGTTAATTCAGGTGATATACCTTTATCTAAACAATGCATTGCTCATAAAACAAATGAAGTGTTTAATTTGCATACTTGGAGTGGTCACTACCAATACACTCAAGTGACCGCTTAAGGCATGGTGAAATTACGGTATGGTTAAGAACCACCTGACTGCTGACTGCTGAAAGCAGGTGACTATTAAATACAGGGCATTTATATAGGAAATGGGGGGGGGGGATTAGAATGACTGCTTTACACAGGTAACCACTGGGACAGGTTTGACTGTATGTTCTACAATTATTATGCTGTTAATATAATTAAAATTTTCCCAATATAGTTTTCTTGCTAATTTGAGAAAACTGCATGGTTATGAAAACAAACAAAAAAAATATTGACTGTATTTTATGTCGTTATATTAAGTTCCCAACATGTAAAGAAACAATGTTTGTATGATGTGAAGTAGCTGTCATAGTTCTACTGTATGAACCAATCCACATTTATAGAATCACATATCAAGAGAGCTATAATTATCCATGATATCAATATACAGTCAACTCTTGTTTCAACAATCAGTTTCAATGCCACAGAGTTTCTCTTTGATCCCAAAGGGAGAGTTCTTGACACTTAGAAATGTGTTAAAGTCTTCTTAGGACTCCCGATTATTTTGTGGAACTTTTTTTGTAATCGGCACCATATAGCCAGTATTGTGCTGATTTTGCTGTTAAACTCTAATACATACATATATACCCCATTTGTTTAAAAGCTTAATGTAAAATAACACTTGGACTCCTGATGAGACTATTACGGCTAAAAATGTCCTAAGAAAAACCCTGTTCAGTCATTTTATATGAATAACAAATCTGTTGTTGTAAAAATCATGTCTTAATTTTAAGGAGTTACCTCCCTTGTCTTATTGTCAAATCAGCGTGTATGAATGAGAAAAAATTGTTAGAAATATAAATCTTTACTTTATATCTAATATATCAGTAATTTTTTTAAATCTCCAAGGTGTTTTCTAGAAATGAAAATGGGGTGGAATTTCCTCTGAATTTTGAAGAAAGGAAGAATTTTCTTAATATAGGTGGGATTTATTTAAGTAAACAATGGTAGGGCTTGCAAATATTATGCATGACTTTTGTGCATTCAGTTTAATTTTTGACATGATTTTTTTAATAAAATGAATGTGAATCCTGTAATTGCACATACTAGAATAGACCCTGAATCTCATGTATATTTTCCTACCTTTAAAACTAATCAGTTAGAACTAAATCAGAGACTTGGAAACATGCATGTTACCTGGAAATTGCTATCAAAACCTTAATATTCTGTTATAAAGATCAAATTTACCATTGGACACTTTTGTTCAAATTAGTTTGTAATATGCACTTTATGCACACTTTCATACCAGAACTGCATTTAAAGGCCACTTTTCACCAACCTTTGATGCAGAAAGAGTGCCCAATTGTTCGGTAGTCATTTTTGACACCTCCTGTTTCAGTTTGACCAAGACTGAACTGTGGCCAGGAAACGACATCATCCATAAAAGCTGTGATATCCATCTAATAAGAGTTGAAGGGGGACAACTCCAGAATTTGACAATTTCTGGAAATTTTTGGCCCCTAGCTGTCAATGGTCAGATTTGGATGTGGTTGGTGTCCAATTGTTGGCCTTGACAGTCTTCATCAAAGCACTCATTTTAATATCAGGTTATTATCCTTAAGGCAAAGTACCGCTACCAGCTCTATTATCATATCTTCATTGGCATAGTGAAGATAACAATTTTCCACCCATTTTGAGCCAGTTACTGGATGAAGCCTCAATTTTTTTCTGCAGAAAGTACAGCCATACTAAAAGCTTTGAATTGTATTGAAACCTCTCAACAACAAAAATTTCAACAAAAAAAATTCATCATCTTTTCAGATCCACTTTCCACATTGAAAAAGCCTTGCAAAACCTTAAATCTGTCAACCCTTTAAAATCCCAGATTTTTACAGAAACATTATGTGTTCATACAATCTGGGAAAAGTAGTATGTACTGTTGACTGTTTAGTCACATTGGTATAATGGGTAATGAAAGGTCAGATAAAAAGCTGCCAAAGTTGCCCTTCAGTCACCCATTTCTAAATGGAAGATTCCACATACTGACTTAAAATATGACATAAATCAGCATGTTCCTGATATTTGGCAAAACTCCACAAATAAACTTCGGAACATCAAACCCACTATTGGAGAATGGCATCCCAAGTATAGAACAAATCGTTGAGAGGAGGTGGTTTTACCTTGTTGTGCTTCAAGTTAATTTATTATTTGGAAGGGTTTATGTTCCCAAAATTTTTGTGCAGTTCATTTTTACATTTTTCAAACTTTACCTTTAGTTGGCACCATTATAACCACTATTGTGCTGAGGTGCCATAAAAAGCTACAACATACATACATACAAATTTACAATGGCATGAATGTTAAGTTTAATGTTAAAGTTGCTTCAAATACATTACCCGATATTAATACATTTAATACTTTCAGAATCCATCTCAAGTTCTAAAACATTGTTTGTTTACCAAGATGGAAGTCAGACAAGAGTGGTCACTCCTTGAATAGAGTGATTGATGCCAAATTCCATCGCTTATCAGTTACTTATTCATCTCATGTCTGTTAGCACACTCGTTCAGAATCCTTGCAAATTCCAATCAGTTTTGGGCTCTATCTAAAAGCTGAGCAACTCAAGGAGTTTTCTCATCACAAGGGAAGTAGAGGGGTCACCTTTTATAAGGTCACCCATTCTGCAGTGAACAGGTGGCCTTTTACAAGATGTGACCTTTTATTAGGGGACAGAATGGTTAAAATATACTATTGTGCTGTCAGACAGGGTGGCCTTATAACAGGGATGACCTCTTAAGAGGGGGAGCACTGTATACTCCATCTATCTGCACACTGAATTTAGCTCTATCTTCATCATACATTAATCTTTTGTATCTCAAATGTTTATTTAGTGCTAAAACAAGCTGAAAGATGTTAATGTCTTTTGTCACTTGGGAGGGCTGGATTTACAAGGTAATGGAAGGACTTCTAACATATTATGACTGGGTAAGTATGATCAAAGAAACATTTTTCTTCAAACATTGGATTCTGGAAGTGAGATATAGAGGAAGTACATCAAGAGCGTGGAAAAAATGAGGTTGTAAATAAAGATAACTTTAAGAGAAGGTTATTAAACAGGACATTTTAAAATATGATGATTATGTATAAAGCAGAATTGCTTCACTTGTGTCTTTGCAGAGCCAATCTTCTGCATTATATTGAAGAATACTCAATCATTGGATGCTGTTTTACCATAATGGGACTCTATGCACTCTTTTACAGGTAAGTTACATTAGACCTACATTTACATATCCATTCAAATATTTTCAGTACATACATTTTTTATGGAGGCCGTTTAAGTAAGAGTGCCAAATGAGCATGGAAAACTGGAAATACATTAGGTATCACTTTTCCCAGTGGCATTGTCATTGTTGTTGTTGTTGTTGTTGTTGGCATAGGTGTCATCATTAGGATGTTTAATTCAGCTCAGTTTCTCTGACACTGTTTGATGTAGTCTTGAAACTTTATGGGTGTATTAATCATGAAGAGTACTGCTCATCACAGGAAAAAGGAAGTTGCAGAGACCTATTTTGCACGCTTCAGTGTTTAATTTTGCATTTAGCTCAGTTTCTCTGACACTGTTGAATGTACAATCATGAAACTTCATAGGTATATTCAACTTGGATGGTACTATTCACCATGGACAAAAGCAGGTCACAGTGACCTATTTTTTCTTGCTGTAGCAACTATGCATGGTTTTTGGATTATTCCATGGCAGAGCAGGTGAGACAGCATTTGGCAGAATTTTTATTTCAGATTTAGATTAAGTTCATTGTCATTGTTATGGCTTTTATGGACATAGCTCTATCAAGCTTGTGATGAAATAGACATTGAGATAGGGAGGAAACAATGTCATGTTATGGAAATGGGATGAAATAGACATTGAGATAGGGAGGAAACAATGTCATGTTATGGAAATGGGATGAAATAGATATTGAGATAGGGAGGAAACAATGTGATGTTATGGAAATGAGATGAAATAGATATTGAGATAGGGAGAAAACAATGTGATGTTATGGAAAAGGGATGAAATAGACATTGAGATAGGGAGGAAACAGTGTCATGTTATGGAAATGGGATGAAATAGATATTGAGATAGGGAGGAAACAATGTCATGTTATGGAAATGGGATGAAATAGATATTGAGATAGGGAGGAAACAATGTCATGTTATGGAAATGGGATGAAATAGATATTGAGATAGGGAGGAAACAATGTCATGTTATGGAAATGGGATGAAATAGACATTGAGATAGGGAGGAAACAATGCCATGTTATGGAAAAGGGATGAAATAGACATTGAGATAGGGAGGAAACAATGCCATGTTATGGAAATGGGATGAAACTGACATTTATATTGGTAGGATATTGTGTCATGTTATGGAAAAGGGATGAAATAGACATTGAGATTGGAAGGAAACAATGCCATGTTATGGAAAAGGGATGAAATAGACATTTATATGGGTAGGAAACAATGCCATGTTATGGAAAAGGGACGAAATAGACATTTATATGGGTAGGAAACTGCGGCTTGTTATGGAAAAGGGATGAAATAGACATTGATATGGGTAGGAAACAATGTGGTGTTGTGGAAAAGGGATGAAATAGACATTGAAATAAGGAGGAAACAATGTCATGTTATGGAAAAGGGATGAAATAGATATTGATATGGGTAGGAAACAATGTCATGTTATGGCAAAGGGATGAAATAGACATTGATATGGGTAGGAAACAATGTCATGTTATGGAAATGGGATGAAATTTACATTTATATGGGTTGGAAACAATGTCATGTTATGGAAAAGTGATGAAATAGACATTAATATAGGTAAGAAACAATCCCATGTTATGGAAATGGGATGAAATAGACATTTATATGGGTAGGAAATTGTGTCATGTTATGGAAAAGGGATGAAATAGTCACTGATATAGGTTGGAAACAATGTCATGTTATGGAAAAGGATGAAATAGACATTGATATTCATGTAGGTATGAAACAATGTCATGTTATGGAAAAGGGTCTTACTTTTTAGAAAATCAAATGTAGTACTTGTTACTGTAAGCATTGATATGCATCTTGCATTACCATTTGTAAAGTATTGCTGTTGCCTTAGCTGAGTGGACATTTTATTGTGGACTGGCCATGGCATGCAAAATTTGGCATCCACAACCAAGCAGATGTAGAAATGTAGATTGCATGCAGTTTTATTGTCCATATGACTTATGTCGTTTTTTATTCATTGACTTTCCTAATGCAGATCATGAGATGATTATTCATATAATTATACCAGGTGCATCTGTAGAGGTGGGGGTATATAAGAGTTCATTGTGTCTCTGTCAGTCCATCTTTTTATCCATGATGCAATTTTGTAAATGCAACTACTACCGCAGTTTTTTATAGATTGCCTTGAAACTTGGTAAATATTATGGTCATCACCAGAAGATGCACATGTATTGTCAAATCAGTCTGCTTCTACAATTTTTGTAAGTTATGACTTGCAGCTGAATGCAATATATGACAGAATATTGTCAGTGCAACTAGTCTCAGTTTTCAGTGGGTCACAATGAAATTTTGTACATCATCTGAAGATGTGTATATAGACAAACCACATTCTCCTTTGAATATGTTCCCCAATCACTATGACATTAAGAGGATATAAGACTTCTACCTCCCAAATCCACCCCTACTAAAAGATGAAAATTCGTCTTTTCTGTCTAGATCATATAGACAAAGGGCAATAACTCTTGCCCATTACCTCTCCATGCAAGTTTGAACTTGGCCTTAGAACCTATAAGACCAGGCGCATGGAGTATTTTTCGGATCCAGTGGATCCAGCATGTAGTACATCTCGCCATACCGGCCAGCCAGCCAGCCAGCCCAGCTGTCCCAACCAGGACTTGATTATGGGGATCTTAGTGATAGGTCCAACCGTTTTGCCAGACATGTAGCTTCATATATATATATATATATATATATATATAAGGACGTGAATCTTAGTGAAAGATCCGGTGATATAGCCAGGCTTGCGGTTACACATGCAGGTCAAAACAGACCATGCAGCCTTACTTCCAGCACAACCAGTACCAAAGACGACAAGTCTGGCTTCTGCACATCCGACATCCAGGCTGACCATTCTCCCAGCTAGCCAGCCATCTGCCGAGGTATGACAAAATTGTCCAGTGGAGTCAGCTTTTACCTATTTTCACTTTATACCTGCAGGGTATTAGCAGTGGTTTATTTAGGGATGATGGCATTGCATCATCATTACCTCAGGGCATGGTTGATCCTGAAATGGAAGCAGATGAGGACCAAGAGAATTCACACAGTGAGTGTGAAGATGCTTCCGAGCAACAGCCCTATTTTGATCCGACCATGGAGAGGATGGAATTTAGTTTTAAGGCTGCCGTTGAGGAGATTTACCAGGTGTTCCCAGCTTTAGAATGCTCTCCACCCCCAACCACCATGCACGACTATAAAGTCATAGTGTCTGTTGACATCAACGACTAGGAAGAGTTTTCTTCTTTCCAGCTGCTTCCCCAGTCAGCAGAACTTAAGGAGATTAACGATTGGCTGTCTGATTGTATCTGTGACCCAGGGAATGCTAAAGCTTTTTTTTGGGAAAGCCCAGTACCAGCCACCTCGTCATGTTGGTACAGGACAGACTCCACTGCTTATCATACTGAACTCATGGCATTGATGTAAGGCGGTTAACATGTCTGCCCCATTATTTTATTAGGTGGATAAGAATGTGTTTCTAACCACATCAAAACTGGTTCAAAACATTGTTTCCACATCTTCGATGCTGGATCTGGCCTCATTAGCGATTTTCCGACAGGCAGAAAAATCAGTCTACGAACACACCTGGGAGTCGATGGCCCGAATAAACAGAGCAGCTCACCATACAATGGCTAATGTGTTGGCTGCTTCTGCCAATCTTAACTTAATATATTGTGATGCGTGTTTACACGCCACACCGCTAAAACTGCATCATGCCCTGGCTTTAAGGATGACTTTATTCAGCTCACCATTGCTGTTTGGGGGCAAAATTGAAGAAGTTCAGAGGCAGGCAGCTCAGGAACTGCCTCTACAACTGGCCGCTCCACCTGTATCCTCGTTTAGGAACCTGCCATCACTGTCACAATGGAGGGATGACAGGAGAGTCAGGCAAAAGGGATCTTTTACACCCCAAGGTTCATTCAGATCTCAACCTTATGCCAGCTGACAAACAGAGGAATCAGTCTACAAGGCAATCTTAACAAGGGAGGTAAGAAACAAAGTTTCTCTACCCCCAAACATCCTGCTTTCCGACATTGACTTAACACCTCCACTGCCCATAGACAGCCTACTGGTGGGCACCAGACTCCTGCAGTTCCAATCATGGTGGATCAACCTATTTCTGCAAAATGGATGGGTGACCCAAATTATTTCAGAGGGGCTTCGGATTTCATTTGTGCAACCCCCTCCTCTTTCTTCCTCTCCCCTTCTAATGGATGTGCCATCAGATCGGGAGAAGGACCATATTCTTCAGCAGGAGATACAATCACTCATCAACAAATGGGCAGTGGAGATTGTATGAAAGCAACAATCTCCAGGGTTCTATTCATGGCTGTTCCTTATCAAAAAGGCCAACGGGAAGTTGAGGCTGATCATAGACCTGAGTCGCCTCAACTAATTCATTCTTCCACCAAAGTTCAAGATGGAGATAGCAAGGTTTATCCCACTATCAATCCGAAGGGACAAGTATGCAATCAGTCTTGATTTCACAGATACATACTTTCATGTCCCTATTCACATGGTGTCATGAAAGTTTCTTCAGTGTGCTTACCACGACAAAGTTTAGTAATGTTGAGTCCTTCCCTTTGGTCTAAATATCAGCCCTGGGTCTTCACCAAAATTATGGATTGCATCATCACCCTGTTCCAGTTGACATCCTCTATGGCAACGATGGTGTATCTGGATGATGTCCTCCAAAAACATATGGTAAGTGAGGAGTCAAGGGCAAAAATGATCTTCTATCCCTTTTGAATCATCTTGGCTTTCTAATGAACTGAGAAAAATCCGACCTTCACTCATCTCAATGTTTTGTCCACCTGGGTATGGAGTTATAATCAATCTCAGTATTGTACATCTTCCTCATGTCCACATCCTATGGATCATTGAACTCATAGAGTCTGTTTCCAACAGGATGTGGATTTCGGTGAGAGAGTTCTTGCAACTCCTTGGATTACTCAACACAGCAGCGGATCTGATTCTGCTGGGCCGCCTTTATATACACCTGTTACAAATGACTTTGCTGGCTCAATGGTGCCTCTTTTCCAGTCCACTTGATCAGAAGGTCAGTATCATGGATGAGGTACAATCATTCCTGTGTCAGTGGCGCAACCTGGGATGACTCATGACAGGAACTCCTTTTATAGAAACCCCAACTGGAAATAACAGTATGTACAGATGCCAGTACGTACGGTTGGGGAGTCCACTTGCTGCCGGGCTTCGATATGGTCAGCGGCAAATGGGGACCATAAGAACGGCCTCTTCACATCACCCTTCTAAAAATTAAAGCCTTTCAGCTCTGGAAGGACCAACTCTACAGGAAGTCAGTCTTGATTATGTTGGACAACTCTGTAGTGGCGACCTACTTCCTCAATCGGGTACACCAAATTGCCCAACCTGAGCATGCTGGTTTTGCAGTTTCTTCGTTGGTGTTACCAACTTTAGATCAACATGCAAATCAGACACATTATTGGCAGACTCAATGTTCTGGCCAATGTTCTGGCCAGACAATGTCAGGTTATTCATATGAAATGCATTGTCAATCGGTTGGGAGGGATTATTGGCCTTTGCTTACCCCCCCACCCCGGTCTTAGTACCAAAAGTATTACAGAAAATACAGGGTCAGAATTGCAAGATAATTTTTATAGCCCCTCTCAGATGGGACAAGTCTAGGGTCAATGATCTACTTGAGCTTGTGATAGACCTATCCAAAAAGATTATGGCCAAATAAAATCTTCTCAAACAACCAAGGTCGCAGGTCAGGTGTTGCACCTGTGCCCAGACCATCTTCTCCTTCATGCTTGGTTCTTGTCAGGACAGCCTTACGAGAGAAAGAATTCAGACCTTCGATTATGGAGAGAATCTCAAGAGCAAGAAGGCCCTCCACTCTTAAGACTTATGAGGGAAAGTGGCATGTTTTCGGGGACTGTGTAGAGTCAATTCCATCATCCCTTTGTGTGCCTTATTCCCTCAACTGGCCAACTTTTCTCTGGCTGTACAAGGAGAAAAGTTGGTGCCAATTACCATCAAAGGCTACCGCTCCATGATATCTGACACATTCAGGCACCATGGCAGAAGAGATATCAGTCATGATAAAGATCTATCAGACCTACTGGTCAATTTTTATTTTAATAGACCAAAATCTCTTTCTGTGTTTCCAAAAAATGGAATCTGTCCTTAATTCTAACATGGCTCAACTCAGAGAAGTTTGAGCCATTAGCCCAGACCTCGCTGAAGCTGTTATCGTACAAAACCTGTTTCCTGATAGCTTTAGCTTCAACTTGCAGGGTGAGTGAGTTACACATCCTTTCAGTCTGCCTGAACTAAATTCAGTTCAGATCGGATGGTTCAGTGATCCTCATGACACAAGCAGGTTTTGTAGCCAAGAACCGGTTAGCGTCAGTGGGAAATCAGAGTCGTCAAATGCTCCCTCTCGTCTATAGATAAGTTGAGAGTAGCAGCCATGCAAAAGTCTGTCTGCGCCCCCAAGCACTACTTGAAGCACACAGAGACAAGTCATGGCAACCGCAAACAACTCTTTTTCCCAGTAAAGGAGGGAAAGCAGGATATCACATCTCAAACCCAGTCTTCATGGCTTAAGTGGGCTATATATACTTAGTGTACTTAGACGTCTCAAAAGATCAAAGTCACCTCATAAAGATTTTAGCTCATGAAGTTAGAGCAATCTCTGTGAGCCTTGCGTTTGAGCACAACATTTCGATCTGAGACATCATAGAAGCTGTTGGCTGGCAGGCAGAGTCAACCTTCTCGAGTTTTTATCTCAGGCATTTAGCTTGGCAGAGACAAAATCTGAATCTAGTGGGTTCTGTGGCTGCGGCCCAGATGACAACCAGACCTAATTAAACCAACACAACCTCTTAGCTTTGCTGATTTGCCAGTGAATTTTGATGGTAATAAGATTTCAGTAATCATCTTCTTAACCGGACAGAGTGGTCACAGATCACATGACCATAGGCTGTGTTGCTTTACACAGGAGAACGGGTTATCATTCACATACGGAATTCAATCTTTTTTCCCTAGAAGGGTACTTGAGATATAGATAGGATGTGCAGCATTCCCACCACCTATTACCTATTCTTCTGATGTTAATGTGATCAGGGAATGTATTCAGGGAGAAAGCAAATTTTATAGTTATGTTTCTCCAAGAATACTTACCAGATCACATTACTTGAAAACCCTCCCAACCACCCCGCTATGCAAGCATCCTTGTTGGTAGTTCACTCGGCTTAAAAACTGGCAACACCTAGTGGTCGCAAGAGGAGGTAATGGGCAAGAGTTATAGTCCTTTGTCTATATGATATAGAAAGAAAAGACGAATTTTCATCTTTTAGTAGGGCTAGATTTGGGAGGTAGCAGGTTTATATCCCCTTAATGTTAATGTGATCGGGTAACCATTCTTGGAGAAACAAAATTTACTATAAAATTTGCATTTCCCATGCAATTTTCTATAGATTATTGCCCTTTTTGTCTTGCAGCTTAATGCAATGAATGACAGAATCTTATGAATGCAGCTTGTCTCATAGTTTTTGATCGATCGCTGTGAAACGTGGTAATTATGATGATCATTATATGAAGATGTATATATTGACAAATCACTGTGCTGTCATGTTTTTTGTAAGAGTTAGTTCCCTTTTTGACTTATTGCTGGATGTGGTGTATAACAGAGTCTTTTGAATACAACTACTACTGCAGTTTTCAATGGATTGCAGTGAAACTTGGTACATACCATCATCAGACTGACATTTGGAAGAGTTTACTGCACTTTTTGTTGAGCCTGCCTTGAAAGAAACTCAACATAGCGATTGCTTTGTGTCCATGTGTATGTCCATACATATGTCTACCCCCTAGATCAGCCTCAATGTTAAAAGTTTTTGTCTGGTCAGTTATGGTCAGTTATTTGGGCTTCAATGAAATCTAGCAAAAAATTCAAAAGGTTTGAAATTTGTACAGACACTTCTTAGTGACCTTGATATATATACATGTGAATACTAAACCTTAATTGTGCCATCTTTCTTATGTTATTCTCAAAACAATTTTTTGTCCTTTGCTGTTTCATTAAAAGAGGGGGGGGGGCATAGTAACATAGTATTCATATTTCTGTCCACCTGTCCTTCCACACATCTGTACATCCATCTCTTCATCTGTCACACTTTCATTTCTGCTATGTAACTTGAAAGCCATTTGAGATTAAGATATGAAACTTGGTACACTCATACATTAGAAGGTGCATTGTGTACCACATTGGGTAACCTATCTTCAAGGTTAAGGTCACAGCTCAATATTTTAAGTTTTCACTCACACTTTCCACTATATATCTTTCAAGCTATTGGAGACTAAGGAATGAAAATAGATATAATTATGTATCATCATTAGAAGGTTTGTTGTGAACCACATTGTTCTATCTTCAAGGTTAAGGTCACTGCTCAGTATTTTAAGTTTTCACTCACACTTTCCAATCAATATCTTTCAGGCTATTTGAGATTAAGGAATGAACTTGGTATACTTATGCATCATCATTAGAAGGTGTGTTATGAACCACATTGGTCACAGCTCAGTATTTTAAGTTTTCCCTTACACTTTCCATTCCACTCTATAACTTAAGGCAATGAGACTGGTTGGTGAGTACACATGTAATGTAATTATTCATTCTAGTCAGTTGCTAATTTTCTCATATATGTTTGTACCAACGGCTGTCTCTGCAGAAAATTACATTTTACATATGTAATCACAGTGTTTTCACAATTTCTTGTTTAGTATGTATTAATTTATGTTGGTAACTGCATCATCACAGCTCATAGTTTTATGTCCCCCCCCCCCCATCTTGCAGAGCCCAGAGGATAGACTACACAAGCAACATTTACTTCAGTTGTCTGACTTATTTGTATATTGCATGATACAAAACATAAAATGATGGCACTCTGTGGATGCCGACCATCATTTTATAGGATGGTTTCACTGTATCACATGCATACTTATCAATCATTGATCTTTCCAAATTTTTGCAACAGTTATTGCCTTGTAGCTGGAGGCAACTAGTCTCACAGTTGTTTTCAGTTGAGACTGCACTATAGATTCATCTCTGTCATGAAGGTAGGGGTGGGATGTAAGAGAGGCAGTGGTATACTTACATGAGCAAATTGCTTGCTATACCTCTTATTTTTTTTTATATCAGGTTGCGCCTGGGCAAGGAACGTTGTTTGTTGGTATCTTTCTTGATGTGTGTGGTTTACCTCATGCTTTTTTCTTGGAGAGCAAATCTGGACCTTGACAATCCACTTTTTCTGGGAGTGGTAAGTCCGAATGTTTCTTAGTATAGCAAGTTTTAGTTTTGAGCATTTTTACTCGACCATGAAAGTTGCAAAAATTAAACCACAGAAATTCCCTATGTACAGTATCACTAACAAGTCTCATATTATCCACCATAGTTAAAGTGTCTGTAAGTTTGGCAGTAAGACTATTATATAATATGTTTTCACAGCAGGTGTAGAATAGTTTCTAGAGTTCAGAATTTTTTTTACTTATACGCCTTCTTAAAATAGATAAGAATTAATAGAAAATTAAGGTGTTTTTTTCATACAGATTTTGTTTACATTTATTATAAAAATAACCAGTGGCTAATACTACACATGAAATTTTTTAAAGGTAATGATATGATGTTGTGAGCAGATACTGGTAATATTAGGATTTACATGCACCAGGATGTGTCTAGGATTCTGTTATTTGTATCAAGGTAATGATAGGATTTTAACCAGATATTGGTAAAGTGGTTAGAAGTGGACCTCAAAAACCTTGAAAACCCTAAAATTTCATTTTGACCTTAGAAACCTAAAAAAAAGCCACAAAAAAAATCCCTAAAGGAAACCTAAATAAATAAAAAAAACTAAAAATTGGAAAAATGACAAATGCCTCTACCCCAACCCCACAAAACATGCTTTTTTGCACCGAGTTTTTCATTAGGCTGGCCTAGTGGTCGAGAAAGTGCATGAATTATGCAAATTAAAGACATCCGGTCATTTTATTCTATCATTAATTTTCAGATTTTTAATAAATGTTATGCTCACCAAGGAGATAATCTTGTAACTGCTTTGTGTCTTGAATCTAAAAAAAATTTAAAACCTTGAACAAAACTTAACAAACCTCTCAAATTTTAACAGTTAATTTCACTTCAAACCCTGCTGGTAATATTAGGATTTACATGTTTAATAATAATAATAATAATAATCAGGATGTGTCTTGGCTGTCTGTTATTTGTGTCACGGTGATGATAGGATTTTAACCAGATACTAGTTATATTAGGAATAACATGTACCAGGATGTGTCTTGGCCATCTGTTATTTGTGTCAAGGTAATGATAGGATTTTAACCAGATACTGGTGATATTAGAAATAACATGTAGCAGGATGTGTCTTGGCTGTCTGTTATTTGTGTCAAGGTAATGATAGGATTTTAACCAGATACTGGTGATATTAGAAATAACATGTAGCAGGATGTGTCTTGGCTGTCTGTTATTTGTGTCAAGGTAATGATTGGATTTTAACAAGATACTGGTTATACTAGGAATAACATGTAGCTGGATGTAACTAAGCTGTCTGTTATTTGTGTCAAGGTAATGATAGGTATTTAACCAGATACAGGTAATATTATGATTTACATGTACCAGGATGTGTCTAGGATGTCTGTTATTTGTATCAAAGGAATGATAGGATTTTTACCAGATACGGGTTCTGTTAGGATTAACATGCACCAGGAAGTGTCTAGGCTGTCTGTTATTTGTATCAAGGCAGTGGTACGATTTTAACCAGATACTGGTTATATTAGGATTACCATGTACCACGGTGTGTCTAGGCTGTCTAGTGTTAGTATTGAGGTAAAATAGGATTTTAACCAGGTTACAGTAATATTCAGATATATCAGGGTGTGTCTAGGCTGTCTGCTAATTTTGCATCATACAAACAGTCATGTCTCAAATTTTGGATTTATCTGTTTCATGTGTATATAAATTGAAAATATGATCGAGATGGTGTCGGGCAAGGTGTCCTTATATCATAGATGGCCTCTCAAGAGGGGGACTAGTGTACATTACATACATGTTACTTTGTTTACTTTAATAGGTTGAGCGATTCTGGATGCAGAGTGATGCAGTTATGCTTCTCATCTCAGCACTTGGTTTTGCAGATACCTGTAGGTAAAGAATTAATCACTGGTTAAGAGACCGTTCTCACAATCTCCATTCAGAGCATCCCATGCTAGGAGAGTATCGAGAGCGAGGCCAAAGATGTAAAGTCACTCCCGGACAGCAATGTAATGCAAAGAACGTAGTGAAATATTGCATGATGCTCTCATATATTTGAGTGTATTAAACTTGTAATGATCATCTGTTTAGTTCATTGGGTCAAATTTGTATTTTTTCTTCTTGTTTTATTATTAACTTTGTTTGTTGACAAACTTTTATAAATACCAACTATTTTGCCCCCCTCCCACCTGTAAGTCATTTTGTATTGTATAGGATATCTATTTATATATTTTTCTGAGTGATATTTAATTTAAATTAAGAAGATGCAATTACTATATACACCATCTATTTTACTATCTTTATCAATATGCATATGATTACTTTGATTGACAGTTAGTTAAAGGATAAAGCTTGTCCGCCCTCTTTGTTACTCGTGTTCTCTTGAGACAATCACTTTTCCTTTCAAACAATTTATTTCCTTATTCCTACTTTATTCCATACTCATTGATGTACATTCATCCTTACAGAATTGTTAAAAAATCTCAGTTTCTCACAGCAGACACCGTTGATGTTTTTTCTTTAACTGTATTCTCATGTCCTCATTACTAATAAGTCAAACAGCTGATGAATGTTACATTGTTTATCTGATGTAATTATCAATCTTGCAAGGTGATTACAGGTAATTTAATTTTGTAGAAACCAGCTGACTTGTGCATTTGTTTTATGATGCATGTCACACTCGCTCTAGTTGTTGGCCTCAGGGATGAAATCAAGAGCATAATATATAATATCGAGCTATTAGAATGTCTTTATTCTCACTCTTGTATTCTTTGTAGTTTTCATTCGATTTCAAAGTAAGTTATTTTAGCTATAATAGTCCACCATTGTCTTTAGTACATATATATGAGGCATACACCCTGAGCCTCGCTTTCAATCAGAAAGATAATGCAATAACCTTCATTACCTTTGATTATTAGCAATTTTGCAACTTTCTATTGTTTTTACTCAGTTTTAGCTGGTGATAAGGGCCATACTATAAGTGGGCTTATAGTATGGCCCTTTATCTGTCATGTGTCATCTGGTGTCCATCTGTCATCTGTCAATAATTGATATTTTCAACTTCTTTTTAAAAAAACTGCCATAACAATTTCAACCAAACTTGGCATGGAGCATCCTGGCATAAAGGCCATTCAAATATGTACAAATGATGCCACTCCACCTTCAAATATGGCAGCCATTACTAATAATAGAAAAACCTTTCAATGGCTACTCAAAAGCTGCTCAACAGAATTTGATCAAATTTGACAAAAATCATCCTGGCATGAAAACTTTCAATTTTGTACAAATGATGCTGATATGCCATCAAATATGGCTGCCATTACTTAAAGTAGAGAACCTTTAAACAGCTGCTTCATAATAGAATTTTACCAAACTTGACAGAAAGCATCTTGGCATGAAGACCTTTACAATTGTTCAATGATGCCAATCCACCATAAAATATGGCGACCATTACTAAAAATAGAGCTTTAAATAACTTCTCAAAAGCCCCTAAACCACATATGACCAAATTTGAAATAAAGCATCTTGGTTTAGAGGGTTTTCAAATTTGTGCAAATGATGTCAATGCAATCAAATATGGCTGCCACTACTAAAAATAGAAAAATCTTTAAATTACTTCTCTGACAGAATTTTACCAAATTTGACAGCTTTCAATTTTGTACAAATAATACTGATCCAAACATCAAATATGGCCACTGCTACAAAAAATAGAAAAACATTCAAATGACTTCTTCTGAAAAACTGATCAACAGAATTTGATCAAACTTTACAGAAAGCATTCTGGTGTTAAGGGCTTTCAAATTTGTACAAATGATGTTGATTTGCCATCAATTATGGCCACTCTTACTAAAAATGTAAACTCCTTCAAACAACTTTTTCTCACAAACTATTCAACAGAATTTGACAAAATTTTACAGAAGGCATTCTGGCATGAAGATCTTGTAATTTCTTACAGATGATGCCAATCTTCCATCAAATATGGCTGCTATTACTATAAACAGAAAAACCTTTAATATCTCTAATGAACTAATTAACAGAATTTGACCATATTTGACAGAAAGTTCCCTGGCTTGAATGCCTTTCAGATTTATACAGATGATTTTGTTCTGCCATAAAATATGGCTGCCATTACTAAAAGTTGAACAACATTTACACAATTTTTGTCCTAAAAAGAATGCTGAATAGAATTGTACCAACTTGAATACAAAGTGTCCTGGCATAGGGGCCTTTCAGTATTTGACAGATGATGCTGATGTGCGATAAAATATGGGTAAAAATACAAAAACTTGAGAAATCTTGAAACAATTGTTTCATAACATATGTAGTTAACAGCATTGGTGAAATTTCAACAGAAAGCATCTTGCTGACACAGATTTATTGTTTATTGGACAACTGCTCTTGCATTTGGTTACTAGGCAGATGTCAGCAAGATGAGCAATCTCAGACCCACCTGGACCTCTTGTTACATCTTATTAGCAATTTATTCTCTGATTCATCAGGTTTTTTTTGGTTTGTGCTAATTGTCCAAGGTAAGATTCTCTTACAACACATACCAGTTGCAATCATAATTTGTTGATGATGATGATAACGAAGTTCATTATTCAAGTTTTTTTTATAAGAAAACAAAAGATGAGCTTTGTTTAAATATAGGGTCAACTATTCAAGAAATTGGCATCTTAAATAATTTTTAATGTGATTTTCAAGTTATAGCGGAGGCAATTTTGTTTAAACATTTACTTTTATATGATATTGAGTAGGAAAAAACTATATAATTACTTTCATAATATAAATATGACATTTGATCAGTACTGTTTAGAGTCTCTATCAAACACTGTATCAGCTTTGTAAGTTTTACTGTGTTTCTCTAACTGTGATTTTAGGATGTTTTGAACTATTTCCCCTTTCTAGTGTTTATCACTGGAATTTATTCTGCTCAAACAAAAAACTTATTTCTTGGTCAAAATGTTGGCTAACACAAAGGACGTCACACTTTGAATGTCAGAATATTCAATACCTATTTATGAAAATTTGTTATGCTCGTTGAAGTTTTATTATTTATGGTAACAATTACAATATTTTATCATATCATACACACCCAACTGCCAGCAGTGTAGACCCTGATCTCCTGTCACAGAATCTGCAAACAGATCAGGGTTTATACTGTTCGCATGAAATCAAAATTAAACAGAAAGGATAGACCCTGATCCGCCATCACAGAATCTGCAAATAGATCAAGGCCTATACTGTTCACATGATATCTAAAATGGAACAGAAAGCATAGACCCTGTTCTGCCATATTGCAGAATCTGTAAACAGAGCAGGGTCTATACTAGTCACATGAAATCAAAAATGGAACAGAAAGTGTTGACCCTGACCTGCCAGCACATTTTGCAATGACAGATCTGTGTCTCAGTGTGCTTTTTATGGTAAACAGTATTACAACCTGTGTGATCCTTTTGAGATTAAACAGTGATATGTGTGTAAATGAGCCATAAAGAGGACCAAAATTTTAGGCCTGACAGACTATGAGCTAGAATACTTTGTGTCAAACCCATTAAAATATATTTGACCAGACTCTCACATTTCTCTGTGAGATCTCTGCCATACAAGGAACTGTAAAATGTTTCATTGGTCACTGTTACAAATAGAAGAAATTTTGGTCAAACTTTCATGAAGTGAAACTGCAAAGAAATTTCTTACTTTCTCAATACTTATACTTTCTCCAATCATTGAAGCTAATACTCTATTGTAAGCTTAAATGGATGTCGTTAAATGTAACTTTTAAACAGATGCCAGTGCAGGAGTCATGTCTCAACAAATCCATGAAACTATCCATGTGTACATGAAATATGACATCACCTCATCTTCACAATGATGCACTACACCACTTCATCTCATCAGCAAATATAGTCACTTTTCCAACCTTTGGCATTAAAAGAAAACTCTTTTTTTTAATAGACCCTTGATTGGCAGAGATCTTACAGAGCCACACAAGATGCCTGGTTGAACAAGACTAATTTAAAAAAAGCTTAGATGGACTAAAGTTTGCAGCCAGAAAGAACAATGATGCAAATTACTCTGCATCAAATTTAGACAGGTTCCTATAATACTCTAAGGCAAGTTATTGATACAGCATCTTTGTTATTTTGTCTTTTGCACAGGTTTATCAAAACGATACACAGTGCGATACCAAGGATTAAATTTGATGTAATCTTGTCACTGGTTGTAGCAGCAATACAAATTGTAAGTTAAGATGAAACAGTCTGTAAATGTAATGTTCCAGTATAGATACCCCATTGATTCACTGCAGCTACAACATATTCATTTGCTCACTTGTATGAAACAATCTGTGTAGATATCAGGGATCCCAAAATTCTAATGGCTCTTGCTGGACATTTTTTCCTGAAAATTAACATGGCAGCCATATATATGTAACATGTAATATAAAATAGTCATTGGAGATATAAAAAGTTGTGACCAAAAAAATATTGATAATCTAATTATTAAATGTACCAGAAAATGTGTTATTTTCAGTTCTAGATTTGCTGCTGCTTTAGCATTAGTATAATCCTTAATTGATTCACTGGTTTCCTCTCAAAAAACTATACTTTAAAATTTCACCCAAGAATAGTTATTGAATAGCAGTAATAGAATGCCTGCTACTATTGCATTGCTTTCCTTTACTGGGATGCTTAGTCCCCAGTCCAAGCTACTATTTTCTCCTCCTACAGCAGATCCTTTCCTTCCTTTAGGGTCCCTGCCCCTTCCTACCTGTGTCCAAGGTGGAGGATACCTGATTGTTTTATAAGGCAGTGAACAAAGTTTACCACCTTCCCCTAGACCAGTGTCTAAAGCCTTCTGGGCCTGAGGACTCTAGAATCCTCTCCAGTCTGGTGACTCTTTCTGGGGTCCATTCATGTTCAGATCTTCTGCTTGCTCCCACAATTGGTAATGGTTTGAGAGCTTGCGCATAATTTTTCCTAGGGCCAGGAGTCTGCCAGGTGGCAAAAGGGGTGGTCAGTCCCTCCTTCACTCTGGCCATTGGTCTCCACCTCCGTTTATTGGGTGCATACCTGGGCTTAGCCTGTCAGACCACCCCCCTTGAACTTGGGTGCATCCCAAATGGGGATAGTGGTTGTGAACCTGATGAAGGCTGTACCTCTCGAGACAAAAATGATCTTCGATGGTCTCGTCCCCTCTGTAGCATCTCAGGATTTGAGTGATCAGCAACATCGTCCCTGGCCACAACTCTGGGCCCATCAAAACCTGGCTGGAAGTGCAGCCACCCTGATCAATCTATGGGATCTCTTCCCAAGTTTTCTAGCAAGTCCAGCCCCAACAGACTCGCTAGTAGGGCTAGTTCAGAACTCGCTCCAGGCTGTCCTTTTGCTAGATGAGGCAGTCATAGTGGTCAGGAGAGAAAGTCTTTGGTCTCCTCTTCCCAGCATTCCAATAGGTGAACAACTGGCACTCATTTGAGAGGCTCGGTCAGGCATCATGGATGATGTGTGGGTCAATTCTACTCTAGGGGAGGGTTACTAGCTTAATTTCCACGAACATCCTTTTTTATCATGACTCATCTTAGTCTCATCCCCAACCTCAAGAAGTTGGTTCTCATCTCCTCTCACCACATTGTGTATGTTGGGATCAGTTTCCTCCCCAATCAAGAGAGGGTTAACATTCCACCAGACAGGGTCATGCAGTTTCAGGCACTCTTAGCAGGTCTTAAGGGCAGGGCTACGTTGTTGGCCCATCTTTACCTCTCTTTCTTCTGGGAACATTGAATGCAGCTGCGGAATTTGTTCCCCTATGGAGACTTCACTAATGCCCTCTCCCGTTATTGCTCCTAGCAAATTAGAGACTGCACAGGGACCTGTTATCAGCTCGGATCTACGTGTGAACTGATTGTCACCACCACCTGAGTGGGTGGCTAGATCGGGACCGATTTCTGACTGGAGTTCCAATTCATGTTCCTGAATTCCCCCCCCCCCCTTTTTTGTTCACAGACGCATCAGATTTGTAATGGGGTGTGCACCTGGAGCCAGAAGGGGTAGTCCTTCAAGGACTGTGGTCTTGGGATGAGGCAACCCTTCATGTAAACAATCTAGAATTGAGCACAGTGTTTCTAGCCTTCCAGGGTGCATCAATCTCGTGAGGCATCGTTGATTTATTATTTCCTCTAACAACACATCAGTAGTAGAGTACCTCATATGTCAAGGAGGTACACATATTCCTTCTCTTTGCATAGAAGTCTGGAACATTCTTCCATTGGCAGTCTCAAAGATCACTTTCATGTCTACCATGTTCTGGAGAAAAAGGAATATCCTGGCAGACAGCCTGTCCAGACGGGGCCAATCAGTCACAGAGGTACTTTTTTAACTGGGGGGGGGGGAGCCAATAGTGGACTTGTTTGCCACAAGACAGAACAATAAGCTCCACTTTTTGTCTCTCCAGTGCCAGATCAGAGTGGGTGGGTGGTGGAAGCTTTCATTTTTAAGTGGGTTCATCAGTACCCGTACACCTTCCCACCTCTTTCAAATAATTCCGCAGGTTCTCCTCCTAGTCAGGATGTCCATTTCTTGGCTCATCCTGGTAGATCCCCTGTGACACCAGAAGTCATTGTTCAGCAGTCTACTTGACCTGTTGGTAGATGAGCCCAGGAGATTACGACAGAAGAGGGACCTGCTGTTGCAGAACATGTGTCACTCCTATACAACAACCCACAGATTCTCCACCTTCACGCTTGGCTCATCTCAAATGTTCAATCCACCAAGTCATGTTTTTGAGCAAAGTTCCAGACTGCATTGCTCAGGTCGGAAGGCAGTCAGCTTTAAAGGTTTACAATCCCAAGTAGGAAACTGGTACATTAGGAAACTGGTTGATCCTAGCTGTCTCTTGTTAGATGCTGTAGCAGACTTTCTTCTCTTCCTTTTTGAGGATAGAGAATGTTCTGTTTCTACCATTAAGGGCTATAGGCCTTGTCGACACTCTCAACTTCTCAACAGGTTCCACCATTGGGTCAGACCCTCACCTTTCTGATCTTGTCAGGTATTTTGAGCGTCAGAGACTGGTGTCTTGCTCATTAATACCTAGCCTTTTGTGTGTTCTTTGGGCATTATTGAAACCTTATCCTTAAGATCATCTTCCTGTTCTCCTTAACATCAGCAGGAGAAGGAGTGAGATTCATGCCTTGTCAGTGGAAAAGGGTTGTTTACAGTTCAACAGAAACTATTATTCAGTTTTTCTTCTTTGCCAACCAGGGTTTCTGGCTAAAAATCAGCTACCTTCAATAGCTCCAATTCCTATAGAGATTCCCAGTCTCAGTCATATCTGTGCTGGTGATGATCAAGATGGGCCCCTTTTGCCCACTTAGGACTTTAAGGTTTTATTTGGCTTTCTCTCAAGGGAGAACATGGGTTGGAATCATCTCTTTCTTCCTCTCCAGGGTTACTCTTATATTTCAGTGGCTCCATTCCAGGTGGATTGTCCTCTAATTAGCTTATCGGTCCCTCACAGAGACCTTCTTTCATGAGGATTGGTCAGGTTAGGGCTATTGCTGCATCTTAGACCTGTTTGAACCACTCCTTATTGGATGACATTATGAGAACGGCCTTCTGGCCTTCGCACACTACCTTTTCATCATTTTACCTTCACTCTTGGCACACCAGAGTGAAAGTATGTATTCATTGGGTCGTACTGTGGCAGCACAACATTTGGCGAGAAGCCATCTACCAGCTCACAATTGTTAACATGCCTACTGTAATGGTAAGTGCATTTTTTCCTATACCAGTTTTTGTTGAAGCCATCAGCCTCCTGCTTAACTGGTAAATTCAGCAATGCAGTAGTAGCAGGTATTGTATTTCTGCTATTAAATTGTCATTTTTGGAGGGGGTAAAACGAATTTAAATTATGGAATATTTACCTGATACTATTGGAAAGATTCCCTCCTCCCACTCTGCTCTGATTTCCTGTAATTTTGGTCCAAATAAAAAAAAACAAAGGTATTCTGTATGCTGGCTATGACTTAGAAGTCAGACTGGGATCATGTTTTTTTTCTCACAATTCTGTACTAATTGGAGGAGGGAATAGACTGGGATCATGTTTTTTTTTCACAATTCTGTACTAATTGGAGGAGGGAATATTAGATTGGACTGGGGACTTAATGTCCAGGAAAAGGAAAGCAATGCAGTAGTAGCAGGTCAAAATAGTTTTACTTAAAAAAAAAACGTTTTATTCCACTCGACTGTTTTTCAAAAAATTAAGTGTTACTTGACAGCAAGCAGACTAACTACCTTGAAAATACGAACAGCTAATTGATGGCATTTTCGTTAAAGTCTGATGGTGAAGTTTTATTTAATCATGTGCCAAAACAAGTATTGGAGAGGATATCTTTAATTCGTGGTGTAGGTTACACATATTTTGTTCAAAGGTCTGATGTGCTGACACACCACGACACAATATTGTTGAAAAAAAAAAAAAAGTGTGAGTGACTGATGTAATGTCTGTTGTACAGACCATTGGGCCATTGTTCAGTTATAACATTTTTTTATAAGTTCAGGAGACAAGATTTCACTCCTCATTTGTCTTGTGCTTTGTAGCTATAGAGTGTTTAAACAATTTGGCAAACATAATGAACAAACAAATTCAATGGGTAATTAGGGGCACTTTATGTATGTCTAATGTCTGGCATGTCATGTTAGCAAAAGGTCATTTGTCAATTCTGAGCTAATTTGTCGGACGTATCCAGCAAATAAGGCCATTTTAGGATCTCTGGTAGATATATGTAGCAATGTCCTTTTGAGTTCCTTACAACTATTTTATATACCTTTTTCTCTAGGCAATATATGATCCTTAATTGAATGTTTATTATTTCATGATGTTATGATGACTCTCCTTGGAGGGAATAATGCTCACTAGTTACTGTTGCTAAATTAAAAAGTTTGATATTTTCTTATTTGTGTTTAGTTAATTTACCTTTCACCAGAGTGGAGATTGCTCCACTTTCTCGTTAGCATAAAAATTTCTTTGAAATTAAACTTTTTGTTCTGAAAAATATTTCTTATGTAGATGAAAACTTTCTAAGTATAAACTGAAAATTACTTCAGAATTATGCAAGTAATATTGACATTATGCTAAATTTAATTTGTACATGTTATTTAGTAAAAGTTACATAGGTGTTGTACAAGTGCTGTCCTAAGTGCTCAAGCTCTGAGAAACAGGTTCAGTTGCATAATCATCTAGACATAGCCTGACATAAAATTAGTAATTGATTCATATGCATTTGTATAGGCAGCAATTGATTGAGTGGTAGGTGGAGTGGGGAGTCACAAAAGCATCTTTTTGGAGAGACATCTTAAAGTCTTTATTCAATAACACACTTATATTTATGGCTTCAATCCTTTCCAGCAAAGGAATATCTCTGTGTGCAATCAGAGGAACAACACGGTGGTGCAGGAATTTGCATACAATGTGTTAGACAGCATGCCACAAGGTGCTATAGTTCTTACCCATGGAGATCTACCCTCAAATACACTCAGGTACAAGAGAATTTTCACCCATTTTCAACAGTTTTAAGAAGAAGAAACAGAAATCATCCAGTGATACATTTATGGATGGCTCATAGAAATATTTACTGCACAATTTATAGTGACAAGAAAAAATATTTAAAAAAACAGCCAGGAAAGTCAGTGTGGACTTATCATTTCCATTGATGGGGCATCAAATGCATGTCTGTGTGGATTGGCCGTTTACGATTTAAACAATATCTACTAACTGTTTTGTTCAAAAAATATTACAAAGTAATTATCTCGGGATGAAAAAACAAAGCACTTATATAAGTCCCTCTTAACAGCTATAAGAAAAAGAATAGGAAATCAGCCGGTGACACACTTATGGAAGGCTCATAGAAATATATAATATGATAAGATAAATTCTTGAGTTCTGATTGGCTAACTACAGGGATTTATTTTAGGATAGTACATATTTTTCTATTTTGACTTAAGGATAATAAACCTAGCAACAGTCATTACACTTGTTCAAATGGGCACTATTGACATCACATTACATCATGTGAAAAAATAAATCTGTTATTGCCTTTTACCTTGGGAACTGTTCTCCTACAATGTTGCCAGGTGGGGTATAGTGCCCAACACCATACAACACTACAAGAGAACAATTCCTCTGGGTGAAGACAATAATAAAATATTATAATTATTTTCCCCTATCAAATGTTGAGGAGTGTATTTGTAGTTACACATACATTCAGATTTAGATTTTGAATGACATTTCTATGTTTACTTAAGTAACTCATAATTGTGTACCCATGACAAATTCATGACATTTGGTATAGCCCATAAACGGTATCAGCAAATATATTTAAAAAGAGTCATGAAAAAGTTATAGATGTCTTGTTTGCAAATTTTCCTCGCTAAAGAAATTATCATCTTAGATAGTACGAGACTACAGTTATCTACATATTGCTTAATTTAAGCAGACATTTTAAACTTCCCCAGATCCCTTTGTTATAAAACTTGACTAAGCATTTTGAGTAATAAATGTTACTCCAGAGTTGGAAATTTTACTCAGAATCAACAAAATACAACCATGTGATTGGTCAGAATGTTTTCAAGTAAGATTTTGTGTCATTAAAGTTCTCTGAAGTATCAAGATATCGATTATTTCAACCATCACTTTTTTCAAATCCTGTTAATGCTGTTGAAATATTATCACAATTTTTTATTACAGGTACTTGTACCTTTGTGAAAATTACAGACCTGACCTACAAATATTTGATCAGGAGGTATGCTCAGAGACCATGGATCTTTTCTTTACGTATTTGTATTCTTTATTTTGGGTGGTTGGGTGGTTTCTTTTTAATCATCCTTATTATTTCCTATACTGTCATAGTCTTATTTTACTTTAGTGACAACAAGACATCAGAATTTTTCTTTGATGATTTTGTCTGTGCTATCAGTTATTTTGAATATAGTAGAATAAATAAAACATTAAAGCACACACTCTATTATGAATGGAGTAACTTGCACAACAGATCATGGTAATTTTGGCTTTACTTTAGCCGACCATTATGAGTGAATTTATTGGACTATACTCCCATAAATACAATCTAGTCTGGTTAATTTCATGTTCATTAATCCAGCTATTACTTTGGTATGATGCCATGAACTGGAATGGTTTATTTAGTTACTTTTAGATTGATTTATGCTTTTTGATCATTGATGTGGAGATGAATACAGTAGCAAATTGAGCCACTGCACTCGTCACATCTAGAATGCTCAAAAAGTGACATTTAATTCTCATATTTAAATTTTGTCCTCATTATTTTTCAGATTAAGAAATTACAGTGCGTGTTTCATTGGTTAAGCACAGCTGTTATTTTCTAACGTAGGATCCAGCCATTGCAACAAGACTGTTGTGGGTGTTTCTTTGACATCCATGTTTTGGTATTGTCTGGTACTCCAGCCTTTATATCAGCTCAGATGTGGCATGTGAGAAGTAAATACCAGTGCAGCAGGCCATTGCTGGAACTGTATAGGATCACATATTCATCTTGGAGTCATTTGCATTTATGAGCCAATGAACTACATTTTTGTTATAGGAAAATACATGTACATAGTAAATACTTAGTAAATGTAAACATTCTAGTGTTAAAAAACATAAAATGTTTGATTGAAAATTTATGTATAGAGTGATTTTGAAAGTCTGATTTTCCAGTATATCTCATTTGTTATGGAATATTTTCATTGTGCAGATATTGACCTATGATTGGTCAGTGCCTATGATGAGAGACAGCTATCCCAGAATCCAATTTCCAGGAGATTTACTACAACTTACCACAGGGACCATGACAGATGGACGCTGGTCATTTGACTTCACAACATTTTTAAATGCTAATTACATCAGGGCACCCATATTTGCATGTATTGGAGTCCAGAAACATGAGATGTCATGGACACAGTCTTATGACATAATTCCACATGGATGCTGCTACAGAATGGTCAAAAAAGGGGAGAAGCTGGATTGGAAAAAACTATCAAAAGAAGCAGAAAAGATGTCACAGAATTGGACATATCCATATGATGGGTAGGTTTTATTTTTTGCATAAATGTTTTAAATATTGCTTGCATTTGACTGGTCTATAAGATTCTGTGTATTAAATTGTACATAGAATAATAGGAGAATTTTCATTGTAATATAAAAAAAATGCTGCTTCTCAAGAGAGTAAATGTAACTACTGGTTAATTTTCTTTGATGGGTGAGTGAAAAGAATGACAAAAAAATCAGAACTTTACACCTTAGTAACTTCTGAAGCAGGATGTTAAATACTTTAATAAAAATGGCCAATGGGTAATAACCATTTTTTTTAAAAATTGTTTACATCCCTGATGTAATAAATGCAGCATTCTTTAATAAACTTATAGAGTAGTTCTATCAATACCAAAGTTTATGCACTTTGTAAAATTGAATTTCAAATGTATACTATACAAAGCAGTCATATATATCAGTTTATATTGGTGTAACTTGTCATATGTACTCTGAAGAACAGCATTATTTCAATTTTATTTAACATCAGGTTTGATAAGACATCCTGGGAAAGAGTAGCAACCAATGAAATGTGGCATGCAAGGCAAGTGTATTTCTTTATATTCACTGGAGTAAAATATGTACCAAAGTGCTTGCAGATGGATGCATCATGTTTTAATTTGCTACACTGGATATTTACACAGATGCAATACTGTGAGCTTGTTTATTTTCTCGGGTATAAATTTGCATGGTTTGGGGAAAAAATTACATTTTTATTGGTACTTAAAGGTGTGTATTAGGGAAATGATACAGTGGTTTACAAAGAAGTATTATTGTTCATTGAATCTATAAACTTGTGGTTAGTAGCAACCATAAATTCCATGAAAATTGGTACCCCATGAAAAATAGGGAATGCACAGTATGATGATGCTTATACAGAGTTGTTTTTCTTACCTGCAGTAAAGGAGAAGTTCAGAACATGAGAATGCTGTTGAATTTTGAATTGGCCGTGTTATTCATTGGTCTTTTTTTAAAACTTTGATATAATAGTTACTCTGTCAATAAACTTTGACAATAGTTACTCCTTTAATAAACTTTGACAATAGTTACTCTGTCAATACAATTTGATAATAGTTGCTCTGTCAGTAAACTTTTACAATAGTTACTCCATCAATAAACTTTAACAGTAGTTACTCCATCAATAAACACGATATAGGCAGAAATCATTAACAATAGTGTGCCACCATATTGTCTGTTTAGTGAGTCTAGGAGTAGCCTCTCTTTGTAATTCATGATGTCACATAGGCACCTGCAATATGTATGTATTATATTGTATAGGAAACAAATTGATTAAGCACTCTAGTTTCTTTTATTTAGTATGCTAAATTCTGAATCATACTTAAATATTGACATATACATGATCACTAAAGGTGAAGGATGCATTTATGAGCCTGATTAGAGTCAAATCTGAGATTAAGAGATTAAGAAATCATCAAGGGGTTGTCAAGTATCTCAGGAGTACACTTCATGTTTGAACTGGAGTTTCTCAATCTCTTTATGACATGTGTTTTTTTTTTTATTTGCATAGCTCTGAAGACTTACCAGATCAGAGATCATGAATAAAGTTTTTCTCCCCCCATGTTTAATGGTTATTTAAATCAAGTGGTACTCGAGGGGAATTTTGAAGAAGTAAATAGGTACATTGTCAACAGATGCAGACTGCACAGGCACTTTTAGTAATTCTCATAAACAAAGGCTAACAGCGTATTTATGATGTGAAAATATATATAGTTCTATATATGCTATAAAATACCATAAATCTAAAGAGGTACATATAATTAAATTTTAATTGCTATAATATTGGCTGTGACTGACTGCTGTTGTTTCCTAGAAGGAAATGCCTAGTTGACATAGCTTGCACACCCTCTATACAACAAGTGTAATGTGCCAGTGTCCACTAGCTTTGCAATGTTAAGTCAAACTATCTTTTTTATCAGACTGCAGATTATGAAAAATATCTGGATTATTATAAATCAAGGTATAATCTTTTATCTGGATTATTATAAATCAAGGTATAATCTTTTATTTATTTTAACTCCCCATTAGTAAACCACAAACTTTTCCTTTAAGATTACAATAAAATTTGAAAAATTCTATGCATTACAAAAGAGTGATAATCATGAATGTTGACACTATATTATATTTATTTAAAAGCAGTGGTATAAAAGTTTATCAGATCAGATAAATCATGATAGTTTTCCTAATTTCTCACATTAGTCGCATCTTTTTTTTCTTCAGAAAATAGGTAACGTTGAAAGTCATAAAGAAAGCATTTAATTATCTTGCCATGTATAATTGAGGTTGCATAAATGAAAATATTCTTATGTGATTCTTATGTGATTTTGTTTTATAGGATTAGCACAGCTTTCTCATTATATGATGAAGCCATGAAGTTACCCGTTCCAAGGAGAACAGAATTTCTAATATATTCCCATGATGTAAGTGATATTCAAACTTGTTAATCTGTAGATGGTCCAAGTGCATTTAGCTCTGACTCACAAAAAGGAAAGAATTCACAAAGAAAACGGGGGTGGGTGGGGTGGTGATAGTTGTATCTGATTTGTTCAGAGACTTTTTAACGAGGACTCCATGATTAATTTGTACAAAATTAAATTTTTTTAATTAATTTGTTATCCAAAGATTGATGTAAATAGGTATGATGTAGTCAAGAAGTCATCATACTTTATCATCTCTTTGTAAAATACACTACCAGATCACATGAACATTAGTATTACTCTCTGCTACCTCTGAATCCAGTCCTTCCTGAAAGATAAAAAAAGATGTATAGACAAAGGGAAGCAACTGTTACAGGTTAACTCCCCTTCTGCATACTGGATGGCTACTGGTATATCCAGCTGTAACCAGTTTTCAACTTTCACAACTGTCACTTAATGCTGTAAACATGGACTTCCAGGAATCCATTTTATTCTTTATTTAAATTCAACCATCTACTTTTTTATTGCAGCTGTATAGTAAGTCAAAATGTTGTTTTATATGGTGCATATATTATTTTTGTGAATTCAGGTGAATTTATTCATATTTTTTACAATTATCATACCATTCATTATTGTCACATGTGATTTTGATTGATAACTTGCATTTTCACTGGTGAGATTTTTTGGGCACTGTACTTTTAAATTACACAATCAAGCATTGGAATGGTTTATGATCGAATGACTCTAAAGGCTTTGTTGTTGATATGTTGACAAGTGGAAATGAAAATTATATATTGTAATCCCACTTGGGATAAGCACATATGGAAGGCTGTATCCATGGACTCAGGGTGTACAGGAGGAGGACAGTCCCCATGTTAATAAAGGGGATGAATTGGAAATGCCAGAACATGATGATCCAACAATGGAATGGAGAGAATTTAGTTCAAGGAAGCAATAGAGGAAATCTTTTGTCTCTGTCGGAATGCCATCCTCCACCTTCAATCAGTTCTACCTACAAAGTCAAGGCCTTTGTGGATGTAGACAATGATGATGACAGTTTGTCATTCAGAACATTGCCACAGTTGTAAAAGATTGCAAAAATTACCAGGCATTTCATGGAGTGTTTTTGATACTGGTAATGTAAGAGCTTTCTTTATGGTGAGTCAGTTGCCTGCAACTTTCTCACCCCACTGGTAAAAAGTTATGTACTGAGATATTTTATCTAGACATAACTTGTCTAGATGTTGATAAAGTGCACAGACAAGTCTTTAATGCCATGTCAGAGTTAGTCAGGAACATTGTGTTGACTTCCTGACATTGTGCATCTGCAAATGATAATAGCTGGGTTTTGATGCACTTGCTCTCATTCGGTTCTCTATTACTGTTAGGGCAATAAATTGAGGAGGTGAGAAAGGAAGAGACACAAGAGTTTCCCCTTTAGCTTTCAGTGCAAGCTCCTATCTCAGCATGACCCCTTTTGGAACATACAAGAGAAGGGATGATTGTCGCAAGAGAAATTGCAGGGGTGATTCTCAAGAACGGAAGTTTTCTTCTCTTGGCAAAGTGAATTATAAATGGTCATATACCCCAATTTTCACAGGCAGGCAGGGAAGGGAGTGAGAAACAGTTTCTCCTTCCACAGGCCTTCTGCCAATCACCAGTGACACAGTCACCCATGCCCTCCAGCGAATCACCTGGAGTGCCAGACAACTTCTCTTTCATCAGATTTGGATCAACCATTCTCAGAAAACAAGATCGAAGCCGTGTCCAAGGGTCTCTGGATTTCATTATCGAACCCCCCCACACATACACACGATCCCATGAAGGTGGATGTTTTACAGAAGAAAATCTAGTTTTTGCTTGGAAAGGGGGTGGTGGCAATAGTACAAAAACCACATACACAGGGCTTCTACTCCAGAATATTTATGATTACAAAGTCCAATTGCAAATTGAGACCAATTTCTTCTGCCCTGTTTCAAGATGAAGATGGCAAGTACATTCATCTTCAGTGTGATGTGATGAACATGTGATCAGTCTTGACATGTCTGACACATATATCGTACCATTCGTTATTGTCACATGGCATCATGCAGATATCTTAGTTTTGCATACTTGGGGGGGGGGGGGTAGTATACCATTTCCACACCCTTCCATTCAGCCCCATCTAAGCCATTGGGGCATTGCTAAGAGTTCAGAATTTCCTCCATAGAGATGGCAACATTCCTGGATAACACACTACAAAAACATTCAGTAAGTTTGATTTTGATTCACATCATGAACCTTACTCCCCTTATTATGTGGTGGATAATCAATGTCAAGAAGTCAGACCTTATCCGTTCTCAATTATAGCTCATGTTGGAGAAAGCATCAAACAAGACATTGTTTAGGCGAGGATGTTTCTTACAGTTCCTCTGACTACTCAGTGTGGCGGTGGACCTGTTACAACAAAAGTTTGTCAGGTTGGGGAGCACACTTACTACTGGACTTTGGGATTGTCAGTGGCAAGTATACACTTCAAGAGCAGACTCCTAATGTCAACCCCTTGGAAATGAAAGCCTGAAAGCCATTCACAATACCTCCCACACACTTGGGTGGAACACATCCAAGGAAACACGGTCCTGATAATGTTGGACAATTCGTTTATAGTGACATACCTCATTAAGGGGGGGGGGGGAGATAAATCACCAGACATTTGCCACTCGGTATTGGAATACCTTCATTGGTGCTTCTAATACCAGGTCATATTCAAGTTCAACACATTCCTGGCCAGCTCAGTGTCCTGGTTGACTCATTATCAAGGAGAGGACAACTGCTTCACATAGAGTTGTCCCTCTTTTAAACTTGCCATCAGGTCTGTGCCCAATGGGGCTGTCTGATGCTTTACCATTTTTCCAGACCCAGAAGCATGGGCTGTCAGTACTCTTTCAATCAGCTGGGAGGTAATTTGGGCATACGCTTTCCTACCATCAGTCTTCATTATGAAGATAATCAGAAAATGAGGGGCACAGACTGTAAATAATTCTGATTCCCCCATTAAGATGAAGAAAAAAAATCCTGGAACAACGATCTGCTAGATTTAACAACAGACATACATAGACAAAGTTATAACAACCTCCACTCAGCTCCATCAATCGAGATTGCCACTATTCTATCCATGTCAAGAGAAACTCCTTCACACATTGCTCCTTTCAGGGATGTCCTGATTGAAAAGGAGTTTGAAGCTTCAAACATGGAGAAGATCGCAACAGCTGAAGATTCTCAACTTTGGTGGCACACAAGGGGAAATAATGTTTTGTCAGTGACTGGTGTCACCTCATCGATGTCACACCACTCTCTGCACCCATTCCCTGACTGCTTTCTCTTTCTCTTTGAAGACAAGAAGTTAGCCCCTATCACAATCAAGGGATACTGTTCCATGATCTCAGACATGTTCAGACTTCATGGACACGAAGATGTTGGCCACAACAAGGAAATATCCGACTTGTGGTCCAGTTTTGACATATCCAGACCATGCTCACTCACATTATTCCCAAATGATATCTCTCCAGGTTTTTGACATGACCAAATTTATACCTCACTAAAGCAGCTATCTTACAAGACTTGCAACTTATGATAACGCTAGCTTCAACATGCAGAGTGAGTGAGATACATACGATATCCATAGACCCAAACTACATGCAATTCCGTTCTGATAGTTCATTCTAATGATGCAACCTGGTTTCCATTCTAAGAACAGGTTGCCATCACTAGTCAACCAACAAGTAACTATTCGCTCCCTCTCCTCAATCAGGTATAACTAATGAAGATTTCAGCTCACAGAATATGAGCGACTTCCATGAGCCTGGCCTTGAACGTAATGTCTCACTTTGGAACATAGTGGAGTCAGTTGACTAGCATGCCCAGTCTACCTTCTCTAGCTTCCATTTGCATGACATGGCCTCATTAAGGAGAGAACAGAATCTCATTAGGCTAGTGGTAGCTCTACAGATTGTAACCATGCACCATTCATGAAAGCACAACTTTAGACCCAGGCATGAATTTTCGCCACTTTCACTGGATTTGCCTGGGACACTTTTGATGGTGAGACAGTAATCAAGTGCAGAACCCCATAGGGATCTTCCCCACATATGTATAAACAAATTGTCTCTTGTTTTGCTGACTAATGTTAGAGGAATTTCATCCTTTTAGTAGGTCAATCATGCTCCAACTGGGTGACACAGGTAGAGCTAGGATGCTCAGCATTTCCTCCTCCTCTTACCTGTTCTCCTAATGTTAATGTGATCAGGTACTGTATTTGATGGAGAAAGGAAATATTTCATACATGCCATAACATGAAGTGTCATGGGAAAAACATGATTTTGGACTCCCAAACCCCCCGACACGGTCGTGTTTCAAAAAACACGATTTTCAGCAATCTTAGTGAGGAAAAAAAAAAAACCCCACAAAAAAAAACAGAAACAAAAAATGTACATTTCTTGATCACAATGATATATGCCCGTAATTTGTGGTATGAATAAACAGTAAACAGAACTGTTTTAGAGACAATTGAAAGGTAAGATGGTCAGAGATAAATACACACCTTTCAGAGATTTACTGAATTGACTAACAATAGCTAGGGTGATGTGTCGTGTCAAATCTTTTGAGCACTGCTGAGGGAGAGCCCATTAAGCTAATTTGCATAGGTAAAGTACATTAAGTGGAACAACCCAAATTGTCTGAAGTTAGTACATCAAACAGGTGCGTGTCGAAAAACAAATGTTATTACACATCACTGACTGCATTGAATGAGAATGTTGAAGTCATCTTATTAAAGTTTGTGATCAGTAGCAACGTTTCTTTGAAGTCGGATTTTTAATCCATATATAAAATTCAAAATATGATTATTTCGGTAGGTTGAACAATAGCACCATTCAATATCTAATGCAGTGTTGCATCTAGGATCTAAAGGTAAGGAGACACTGTGTTCCTCACCCTCCAGATTTGGGGGAGATGCAACATTTAAAGGGACAAAGGAAAATTGTAGCACATAATACACTAAAAGTGAAGAAAAGAAAAAAAGAAGTCAGATAATCTTATTTGCTTTGACAGTTTTGCCACCTTAACTTTCTCATATATCCTTGGACATTTACGTGGTTGCAATAAATGTTTAATCGTGTGATCAAGTAACTCATGAAAACATTAACATGTTTGAATATCTGGTTAACCTGAAATGAACTGCAGCATGGAATTTTAATAATTCAAAAGTATTAAATCATTAATTAAATGTCAAATTGTATATTTGCAATAATTAGTACCTTTTTTAGTATTAATTCAGCCTGAGAATAAATTCAATCTTCACTGCCGTAGGTGTGACTTTAACCTCGAATATACGATACAATAGCAGCGGTCAAAGACTTTAGCAACTCGGCCGACTACCACAAACCTTGAATGTTTTCACTGCCAGATTCATTGTTTTGAAATGGATATTCATTGCCATCTTACAGGTTTTATCCCCTTTTAGCGACTTTGGCCATTGCTTGTCCCAACATAGACATGGATGCACATTCGCGAAGGAAAAGTGTAGGCATATTTGTGAACACAAATGACACTTGCATTACCGTCAAACCAACTACTGAACTATTGAAAGCAGCGAAGACTGCATGTAATTAAAACTACATTTCACAGTCCAATGGATTTTAAAGACAGTAACTTGGTGTATTTTTGTATTTAATGTCTGTTACCGGTAGATTGTGACCATGTTTTTGGTGATGTTATTTGACAATGCTAAGTCTACCGTTTTTTTTTTTTTTTTTGTAAGTATATTAAATGCTTCAGAAAAAACAGATGATGTTTTTTTTTATTCACGTGCACTGACCCCCCTTGGCACCTCAAAACACACTTTTTTAGTCTCAAAAAACCCCCAACACTGTCTGGGAATATGGCAAGTATGATATTTTAGTAAATTATGTTCCTCTGATAATATCTCACATTACTTAAAATCCTTCCAACCCTTCACTGCAATGTGAGCATCCTATTAGAGGTTTCACTCAAGTGAAAACTGGTTACATATGGGTATACCAGTAGCCACCTATAGGGTAGAAAGGAGAGTTAACTTGTAAGAGTTGCTTCCCTTTGTCTATAAAATATATAGACAGAAAGACGGGTTTCATCTTTCAAGGAGTGCTGGATTCAGAGGTAGGAGAGATTAATTTTAATGTTAATGTAATCAGGTAAGTATTATCACAGAAACATAATTTACTAAAAAATTTGTTTTCTTCATGAAATGTTGTAATATGCTTCAAAACAACAACAAAGTTTGGTAAGCAAAAAGCATCAGATAAGCAAATTCTGGACTTTAGAACAATTTAGTGGAAAGTCTGTGAGGGGAGGTTACTTTTTGTCCTTTTTTGCATTTTGTTCTTTGGTTGGGTTTTTTTATGGGGTGGGTGTGGATGGGATGTGCAGGTTTCCCACAGTATTATTAGTTACATGTTAGTTTATTGAGGTGTACTGAATGTTATGACTATCTGTATGAAGTTCGAGACAGACATAACATTCTGTACACCCTGGTAAACTAAAATGTAATGAATTTATTACCTCATAAACCTTACATAAACTTATTTGTTGAACACAAGAATCTCTTAGCTGTTGGCTATGCAGACAATTGTTTACAAACAGCACTCTAGTTTTAGTAGTTGCTTCCATTTGGCTGAAGAAAAAAAATAACTGCCTAACAACTGACAAATTAGTATTGTTTTATTAAAGTCTAGCATTCAGCAGGGGAGGGGGAAATAATTTCCACTGATAAATAAACTACACATAAACTCATTTATTTATTTTTAAAAAACTTTTTACATTTTTAGCATATATTAGGTAATTGCATTTTAACTTTTGAAGTGGAAGTTGTCTGCCATCTTTTTACCCAGTTCTTTATTGCCAGTCACCATGTGACGTACTTACACCCAGCTTGTAAGTTACATGATCTAGTTATGATCTAGCTGGGATTCTTAATCCCACTAGAAATAGTTTTTAACATAAATAATTGATTTGATATCTTGATAATTTACCAATCATATTCAAAAGAATTTTGTTCTGAGGTAATAATGAAATCTTACCTCCTCCAAGAGATAGACACTTGGAATAAACAGTGTGCACCGAAAAGTCATAGAATGAAAACAAGTAATAATGTGAATCAGTTTCTGGCTTTTAGCTTTACTGGTGATGGCCTTTTGTCTGTTGTCAGTCATCCAACATCCATCCACCCATTTGCACAACTGTATTATCACTACTCGTCTTAAACTACTTGGAGGATTGTCATGAAACTTTACATGCACATTCATCCCAAGATATAGTTGGTCCTAAATTAAAACGGTGGTGCTCAGACGTCCAATATGGCCACCACTGCAGCCATCTTGAAAAACTTGTTTTTATCACTACTCCACCTAATTGGATGGTCATATCAGCATGGGGTTTTCACTAAGAGACTTCTTATGGTTTCTGGTTCGTCCTAAAAGAAAACGGTGCCAATCTGACATCCAATATGACACCATGGCAACCAGCTTGAAAATCTTGTTATCGTTACTTCTCCTGAATGGAATGTTATATTAATATGGGCTTTTCACCAGAAGAGTTCTTATGATGTCAAGATGGTCCCAAATGAAAATGGTTCCACTTGTACATCCAGTATGGTGGCCATGTTGAAAATCTTGTTATTGATATTCCTCCTGAATGGATGGTCATATCAACATGGGGTTTTCAGTAAAAGACTTTTTATGATGTCTAGTTGATCCTAAATGAAAATGGTGTCGATCTGACATCCAATATGTCCACCATGGCAGTTGTCTTAAAAATATCTCTATTCCTCCTGAAAGTAATATCAACATGGGATTTTCACCAGAAGAATAATTATGATATCTAGTTGGTCCTGAATGAAAATGTTGCCAATCTGACCTCAAATATGGCTGCCACAAAGAACATATTGAAAATCTTGTCACCAATTCTTCTGAATCTTGTCACTAATTCTTCTTATCAACAAAAATGGTACCGATCTTACATCTAATATGGCTGCCACACTGGCTAATTTGAAAATATTATAGCTCAAGAATATCAGAGATGGTTTCAACACTCAGTAGTTAAAAAGAAGAAATGGTCTTATCTTGAATTCCTGAAAATTCTTTTCAGACAGTAGAGCATCAGTCCCTTCAAAGGACTCTTGTTTAATGTTTCTCATTATTGGGAATTGGAACCCTTGGTATAGACTTTTTGTTCAGACCTCAATAAACCTAGGTCTCAATACAAAAGGCTTATCCCTAGCATTTAGATTTCTCCAGGCTCTTTCTCAACTAGACCAACCAAACTGAGACCAATGTCACATCTTGGATGGTATATGTATGGACAGAGAAAGGGGCAAAATACCCAGCCAGCACTAAAATGTACATGTACAAGACAAGCGATCCTGGGAACTTACGTCTGTATTTAATTGCAGCTTGACAAAATTAAATGTAATAACAATTCACTCAGAGGAATTGTATTCAGTCTATTGAATTAAATTGTCTCAGCCCTTTCTCATTAAAAATAAATATTCCTTTCCTTGCAGTTGTACAATAAAGTTGTAGCATTGGTCAAGGGAACTAAATTGAAATATCCTAGTCATCTGCACAAAAACTTTGCCCTGGTCTGTGAGAAGTTACTCTACCTGCAACACCATCTTGACCCAATAGATCTATTGCAGAAAAGTATCCACCATTTTGAAATCTACGCTGCATGGGAGCCCAGTGACCCTGACCATGGGAGTATTGTGAAGATTATCAAATCAATGAAGAAACAACTTGAAAATAATATAGCAGGAAAAACAGGCTAACCTGAATAGAAGAAAGAATTTCTTTTTTTTCACTAGAAGATGATACATAGGTTTCACTTTCCAGCAATGTCGACATCTGCAGCAGTGTCAGTAATCTCAAGATTCTGTGTTTAAATGTTTGTTGGATGTCATGTTTACCAGTATCATAGTCCAGCATGTAGGTGAAACAGTGCTCCAGTGAACCTATGTTGTATGTTTGAAATTACATGTATCAGCCAACATTCACATGTACCTGGGCAAATTTTCTCAAGTATTTCATCGATGATAATTCCCAATTAAACATTGGTTGTATTCAGTTATTGCATTTAGCTGACAGTGACTTAAAATGCACTTACCCCACAATTATAGTTATTACTTTCCCTCAAAAGCGATCCTTATCTATAATGATTACTACTATTACAACTTTAAATATTTAGTAAACAAGCCATATGAACCCGAAGAGATACATTGAAATAATACTTGATAATAACAAACACCCTTGCTGTAACAAACAATTCATATAGCACCACCATCATTCTTGATAACAATGAACTGCTGTATTTCTTTTTGTATACAAAGTCTAGGTCTAACAATCAAAAACCTGTCTAATATTTGCATACTAAGCATATAAAAACCAATCCCCATTCTATTATGACAGTCCTCATGAACTTTTTCTGATCATCTAAAATCCAGATTATTAGGACCATTTTCATGTTGTTAAGTGAGTTCTGATGCTTGAGTTTTTATTTTAATAATATTTCAGCTACTTAATATTGAGATGGTGAGATGCTAAAGATTAAAATACCTATAATTTGAACTTCTCAAATGTTCAGGTTAAATGTATTACTTCAAAATTACCAGATCCTCTGCCAAGACTCCAACTTAATGTAATTTGGAGATACCATACTTTAAACTTATAAATTAAAGTTTGAGAGAGATATTGCAAGTTTAAGAGAAGTATTTAATACTCATTATAAATTATCTCTATCAATCAATTACAAGTTTTTTTGGTGTGTGCACTTTATGTGTATATTGTTACCGTGTGTAGAAAATGGTAACTTTGAATATTTATATTTATATTTTATACTTTGAAATTGTATACTTTGAAATAATTTGTTACATTTTATGTCCAAATATCTGAATCAGAAATTCACAGATAAAGACATCTTATTATGTAATGAGAAATTTGTTATCCAAATTCTTGGTTCCAAAATTTACCATTCCAAAATAAATAACATACAAAATTTTATAAATCAAAATTTCATTCATGAATGCTAATTGTGTCTCTTGTTATAATAGTAATATCCTCTACTAAGCTAGGAAAAGCATCTCCATCAGCTATGGAGATAATATATCTCCTTAAAATGGACCCTAGCAACAGACGTTTTAAATGAAATATTACTTCTTTTTAAGAAACTAGTGTATAATGCATAGTTTCATAAAGAGACATAAAAATGTGGAATATCTCTTCAAGAAAATATTAACTGAAGTGGTTGATATTTTGTTGTGGGGAAGGTATAATGTTTTCTTTGACCAAAAAAGGCATGGCAGTTTGTGAGAGCAATTTCATCATATAGTATCTCTAAAGTCCCACTTCATTTCCAAAAGCCCCAGTCAGTCTTTATAAAAGAATCATTTAACTTTATATTGATGTACTTCATATGTATTTGTGCCAAATGAACATAATTTTAGAAATGTCTTTTATTAACTGGCTCACAACAGGAAATCACTACATAGAGGTTATACGGCACATCTGAAACTTGTAGATTTATCATTTGTATTTCAAATTGCTATGCATTTAGCATTATTTTAGAATCTCTCCTATTCATTTATTACTCTTTAACTAACCAAAAAAGATAAATGGCAGCAACAAAAGTAATAAAATTGACAGTCCATCTATCGCCAATTCATCAAAACCAGAAGTCACTTGCAGTTGCTAGATGGTACTGCAGTTAGTAATAGATGTCGTCAATTTTGGGGTATGTCATCAAAAACCAAGACTTTTCCTCGCAGGTAGTCAACATCTGTGTAAGATTTATCAAATCTGCAGGTCTGTTTGCATATACAAGATTTTATTTCACATACTTTTCAAATGTGACATTTAACATTGTACATTGTCATATTGTATTTTTTTACCAAAATATTCTTCAAAATACATAATAAATACTAGCAAGAATAACTTTGACTTATTAATTTTGTATATCCTCTACCGCCTTTATCAAATTCACAAATGAAAGAAAAGCCAAGTAGAAATTGATTTTAAGTCAAACTTCTCAATATTTTTATGGTACATCTATCGGCTTTGTTCTTTCAACACTTGTTTCACCATCTCTTTTCTTTTCTACTCATAGTGATACATATCTACATATAATCTCCACAGAATCATGGTAAAGAAAACATTAACAGATACCTAATTTATAGCATATCTAGGTCAGTCAATAAAAAGCCATACAAAAACAATTCCATCTTTCAAGGTTTTGCATTGTACACATTTTTATGTGTAGGTATATATTTAATTACCCAATTTTATCTAGTTTTATGTGTATATGTTAAGTTGTCCATCCATATGAAAATTGTTTTTTGCTGTTTATTGTCATCTGCTGTGATCTGGTATCTGTTTAACATTTTCTACATTATATTTCAAATTTGAGAGTACAAAAATGATAGTAGCCAAAAAGATGAACCTTGTGCTCATTTATGAACTAGAATCAAAATGTGCCAGTACACAAATGAATTCTTTTCCCACAATTGACAATGATCTGTTCTTGGATTGGTTACATTTTTAATATAACCCTATACGAGCTGATTGGAGCACTGCACATCACTGGGATCTAGTTTACACATAAAATGTTTTCTTAACTACACCAGCACTAAGATGAGTCATTGATTTGTTAGTTTTTAATGAATTTTAAGTTCCTAATGTATGTACCAGTATGTATTTTTAAATGATAATTAAGGTTCTGCTACTAGAATCAAAGTCTGGATAGCAATGTATCAGACTCTGTTTTTCTCTCATCGTGACAAGTATAATTGCTGTCATCCTGGTCACATATCACCATCATGCAGTTCTGGAAAATGTCTGCTTGGTATGACACAGGATTGTCCATTGATCCATCCCTATTATAGGCGTATCGTAATTCTGCAACTGGTATGTTGTACACTTCTTCAACTGTCCCATCCTCTGCAGGGAAAAGCCCTTGTGAATCCTAATGGAAGAAAATAATTTTTAATTTAATTATAAAAAGAAGATAAATAACTAATTGTATCTGCTTGCCATAGGATGGAGTGTATTATGTTGTGATTTTGTCTGTCTGTCGTCCATCCATTTATTACCAATTTCATTCTGCACAATAACCCAAGTTCTCCATCATCTACAGTTACCAAACTTTGTAGATGGCTTGCTCTTATGGTAAGAAAGAAAGAAGAAATATGGTTTCCATACAATGACATTAGTTCTACATAACAGACCACAAGACCAGAGTTTGTGAATGACTTGCATTTTGGGTAGGGAAAAAACCTATCAATGTTCAAGTTAAAAGGTCATGGTCAATGTGACTGAAAGAAGAAAAATGGTTTCTGCATACATTTCAGTTCTCATCTATGTACCATCACCAAAGTTTGTGGATGAATTACACACTGGGTAAGAAACAAGACTATTGATTTTGGGGTAAAAAGGACAAGATCACTGACAGAAAGAAGAACATAATAATTTTAGTTCTAGACCACGTACCATTGCAGAGTTTGTGGAGAGCTTGCACTTAAGGTATGAAAGAGGCCTATTGATTCTGGGGTCAAAAGCTAAAAGATCAGGTTTATTGTAGCTCAAATAACGAGGGTTCTCCAGAATACATGTAACTTTTGTTCTTGAGTAAGTTCCTTGACCAAACTGTGGATGACTTGCACCTACAGTAATACAGAAACTGGTAGATTCTGGGATCTAATGGTCAGAGGTCATGGTCTTGGTAAGCCTAATAAGAAAATAATGGTTTCTGCACATTAAGTTAGATCAAGACTGCATACCTTAATCACTGCCCCATCAAGAGTCTACATAGAGGATTGTATAATATGCCATTCATGGTACTCTTGTTTCCATGGTTTTATGAATGTATTTTAGTTGGATCGAATTGGTATTAACTGCTTTTGTCTTCATAGATTTGGTATTCTGGCTCGAACCATTTGGGTACCAAGCCAGTGTTCAACTTGGGTGATTCTTCAAATATGTTACCTGATCAAAATACCTTAAGAGAACTACCACTACCTTGCAAATCCAGCCCGTCCAATCTAAACTTTTAGCTAAGAAAGCTCAAAGTTACCTGCCCACATACATGGCAGTTGAATAGAGTGATCTCCCTTTGATACAGGGATTGGCACAAAATCCTATGAATACTCATGTTACCACTTCCACTCATCCAGAATAGCATGCTGTCTCCTGACGAGAGGCCATGCAATCCATCTACAAGAATTTTTGGAAGTTATTCTACCTTAAAGCAAGTTGGAGTAGTTTTCTTTTTGAAGGGAAGTATACTCCTATAATTTTTCAACTTTTTATCGGCTACATTTGAGTGAGATCAGGATCAAATCAAGCCAACTCAGATACTGTCTCACACATTAGAAGTATGGACCGGTTCTGTGGATCAAATATCCCTTAACCATCCCAACATAAAGAACTGGACAATGTCATGCAAGATAAAATGGCACTGTTTCATCACGACCAGACTCTGCCATATGTCTCAGATAGCAACAGGTCATCACCACATTTGATCTTACCCTTTAAGCCAAAAGACAGAAGGTCTTTGTCCAGTTTGCCTATCCCACACCACTCAGGCACTCTCATGGATCAGCATTCCCAGCATAGCGCCATAAGTCACTATATGCCCAGTTCAGTGCCTCAGTACACACGGGATTTGGGTTCACTTTGTTCTCATGCCTTTGCCACTCAAAGGGAGCACTTACTTAGTGTTCATTTGGAAGTGACCATATCCCAGTCAGGACATTCTGCAAGCATCATGGTCTACCCCTTTAGACAATCTTCTCCAGCTACATCTCAGATTGCAGAGGAGGTGTCAGCATCACCACATTCACCTAGAGATGATGAAGTATGTTCATGAGCTCTATCATCTTTGCTAGATCTCACTATGACATGAGAAGATTCTGCCATATGGGTATCAATTGAGGAAGTCTTTTGCTTGTTGCCATCAGAGTTTTGTCCTCCTCCATCCACAGCCTGGTCTAATGTTCTGGCATCAGTTCACTTACTAATCAAGAAGAACAAACATTCATTGCAATTTATAACAGTCTGCTTGAGTTGCTGACCCTTTTGGCTGCTTTCGCAGATAATTACAGGACCCTAGTGTCAACAGACGCTTTCCATTAAATTTTAGGAGGAGGTTCTATAAGACCCACACTCCAGTTTTTAACATGGACACCCCAGCACTAGACTGAGACATTGCAGCCTTGGGGATATCAAAACCCTACTTAGTATGCATGGACTGGAAGTCTTTTAATGACACACAACAGTTGATGTGGAATGTTATGGCAGTGGGTTCTATGTTGGACATAGTCTCATTGGTAGTCTTCAGAAACAGTTTATCCTCTTGCACCTCGAATCCCACAGCACACGCATGGGAGTCTGTTTCTCAAATGGCATGCCTCCCAATTAGAGCTCCTCAGCACACCCTGACCAATGCCATAGCAGCAGTCACAAACCTACAACTGGTGTAAAGAGATGCAGTGCTGTTCACTTCCACCTTTCTAAAAGACCACTGTCCACTTTCACCTTTCTAAAAGACCACCACAAAGACAAGCTAAGATCGCAGCCATTCTCTTGTAACCTCCTCTTCAATGGCCTGGTCAAGGAAATATGTAAACAAGCCAACAAAGAGACAAATTTCCCTCACACAGCCTCAGGCACTGAGGAGGGATTTTCAGGATAGAAGAATGCCCCAAGTACACAACAGACAAGGAAGCAGTCCTATTGATTCTATAACCATAGAATGCCACATTTCTCAAGAATGAAAGTGGACACGAAACAGAGAGAAGGTGATCATTTTCACCATAGTTTTTCTCCATGCCAGCCTCCCTATAACAAGAAATGACACCATTTTCATGCCACCCTTGTTAGATATCCCAGTGGGGGTTAAGGTTCCTATTCTTTGCTGTCAAATGGGAAAGTATTTGCCAATCAATGGACCTGGCAAGTGGTTTCAGAGGGCCTCAGTTTCATGTTCAATGCACCTCCTCCACAGTTCATGGTCCCTTCAGCTGCAAACATTCACAAAGACACGTTCAAGGCAGATGCTCTGCAGCAAGAAATAAACAACCTTCTCCAGAAAAGGGTGGTATAGGTCATTAACAATTTAAAATCACTGGGTTTTTATTTGAGACTGTTCCTGGTCCCAAAGGCCAGCAGCACTCTTCGACCAGTCATAGACTTAAGTGCTCTCCATGATTTCATTTGTGCCCCATTGTTCAAAATAGAAACACCAAGGTGGGTTTTAAATGCCATTCAAGAGGGAGACTTTGCTATCAATGTAGGCCTGCAAGATGCATATCTACATGCCCTAATTCACAAAGCTTCCAGAAAATTCCTGCAGTTTGCTTTCAGGGAGACAGTTTACCAATTCAGGGAGACAGTTTACCAGTTCAGTTCCCTTTCAGACTCAACATCAGTTCCTGGGTCTTCACACATCTAATGGACAGAGCAATGGCCCATTTCGGGACCACCTCCGTGGTGGTGACATCCAACTACCTGGACAACATTCTTCAAAAACACCCGGTAAGTTCTATTTTGGAGCAAGACATGATATCCCTTGTTACTCTCCTTCTTGGCCATGGATTCCTTATTAACAAGGAAATATTTGAGATCATACCAACTCAGCATTTTATCCATTTGGGTAGAGAATTCAAAACACATCTCCCTTGGAAACATACATCAAAAATCAGTTCAATGGTGGCTTCAATTCGTACATAGGACAGTCTCTTAGCCTGAGAATTCCTTTGCCTACTAGGTTTGCTCAATGTGGCAGCCAACCTCATCATCGTAGTCCAAAGTTGCAAAGCTTCCAGAAAGTTCCTGCAGTTTGCTTTCAGGGAGACAGTTTACCAGTTCAGAGCAATCCATTTCAGACTCAACATCAGTCCCTGGGTATTGACACATCTAATGGACAGAGTAATGGCCCATTTCAGGACCACTTCTACAGTGGCGACATCCAACTACCTGGACGACATTGCTCAGAAAACACCAGCTGAATTATATTTTCAAGCAAAACATGATATCCCTTGTTACTCTCCTTCTCAGCCTTGGATTCATTGTCAACAAGGAAAACTCCGAGATCATACCAACTCAACATTTTATCATTTGGGTATAGAGTTCAAAACATATGTAAACAGAGTATCTCTCTGTCAGGAACATGCATTGAAAATCAGTTCAATGGTGGCTTCAATTCTTACACAGGACAGTCTCTCAGCCCAAGAATTCCTTCACCTACTGGGTTTGCTCAATGCAGCAGTGGACCTCATTGTCCCATGTTGCCTTTTTATGAGACCAAACAAATGATTATGTTGTCCCAATGTAGGACGAGACTGTGCCCCTTCGACCAACCAATACCAGTCTCCATGTATATGAGGTTCCATCTTGGAAGATGGGAGAACCTCAATTGGCTCATATTGGGTGTTCCTTTGTAGGTACAATCTCCGGAGATAACAGTTTGTATCGATGCAATCACAGAGAGCTGGGGTGCACATCTCCTTTTATCATTCCAGGAGGCCAGTGGAGGGTGGCTCACTCAAGATCATCTTTTGCATATCAATATCCTTGAGATGAAAGTTATACTGAAAGCATTTCATTGGTGGCAGGAGAAGCTACATGCAAAGGGCATTGTCAGTCCAACAACTCCACTGTGGTGAATTATCTCAGAAGACAACAGGGAAACAGTCCCCAGACCTTTGCATTCTTATTTGAGATTTTCTAAGGTGGTGTCTTCAATGACAAATTCACATACAAGTTCGTCATATTCCAGGTTGACTAAATGTATTAGCATACTGGCTGTCAAGGAAGAATCAACTAATACCAACAGAATGGTCGCTTCATCCCTCAGTTTTCACTTGCTTATGTGCCCACTGGGATTGACCACAGGTGGATTTATCTGCGACAAGGTGGAATGGAAAACTCCCAACTGTTGTCTCACCAGTCCCAGATTTAAAGGCCTGGGCAGACAACACTCATTTCATAGATTAGAACCATTCAGACACATATGCTTACCCTCCAACACCTCTGATTCCAAAGGTGAAACAGAAAGCAAGAGAATCAGAGTGTCACCTCATCCTGATTGTTCCACTCAAGTGAGAAAAAATAATGGATAAACGATCTAATAAATCTAGCAGTCGTAATCCCAAGGAAAATGGAGGTATTTCCTCATCTGCTCAAACGATGATGGCAGGTGTTTCATCCCAGTCCAGAGTTGTTGAGCCTGCATGTCTGGATCATATTGAACAAGCCCTCAAGAATAAACGGTTCTCTCAACAAGTGGTGTAGAGAATTGCTCAAACAAAAAAGGTCCTCCACTTCAAAAACATATGAGGGGAAATGGAGAATTTTCTCATCATGGTGTGAGCATGAACACATTTCACCGCTGAAGGCATCAATACCTCAAATAACTAACTTCCAACTTTGGCTCTTTTATGAGAAACAGTTAGTTCCAATCATGATAAAAGGCTACCTTTCCATGGTCTCTGACACGCTGCATCATCATGAAAGGGAGGATATTGGACAAAACAAAGATCTATCAGATCTTCCCTCAAATTTCAATTTCACACGTCCAAATGTGTTGCAACTATGCCCAAAGTGGAATCTATCATGGGTGCTAACCTGGCTTAATAAGACACCTTTGAACAGCTTTTGAGAGCTTCATTGGTTCACCTCTCATATAAGACCTGCTTCATACTCACTCTAGTGACAGCAGGCAGAATCAGTGAAATACATGCCTTGTCGGTTGATCTGAACTACTTACAGTTCCAACAGGATGGGTCAGTGTCATTCATGACAGCACCTGCTTTCATTGCCAAGAACAGGCTCCCGCTCATGAGAAATCAGTCTTTTGTGGTGAAATCGCTTTCTATTCTGGACCCTTCATCTCAAGGTCTTCTACAGGACCCGGTGAGAGCTCTAAATTGGTACCTGAAAAGAACTGAGCTGGTACATCGAGGGAGACCCCACCTATTCTTACCTCTCAAAGAGGGAAAGGAAAACTTATCAGCACAGGCACTCTCATCCAGGAAAAAATGGATTATCTGCTCTGCATATTGAGAATTAACCCAAGATCAAATGAACTTGCTACGCACTTCAGCTCATAAAGTTAGGGCAGTTGCAACAAGCATTGCATCTGAGCTAAACTCTTCCCTAGATGACAATAATCAAGCCATGGGGTGGAGGTCAGAGTCAACTTTCTTGACCTTCTACCTCTGAGATCATTCATCCCAAAATGCTCAGCTAGACCTGGTGGGGCCTATTGCTGCAGCACAACAGGCTACCTTCCTGGGTCATTTGGCAGCTTCCTAATGATGCGGCCTGATGAATTCCACTGGATTTATGGGAAGGGAAATTTGTCCCTTTCATAAAAGCCATGATTTGGTATATGGAGTCCATGCTTCAGCCGGGTTATCTATCTAGAAGCTGCCTCACATACCTTAGGGGACCAGAGGTGGCCTCTACAGGGTAATGGGATGTAACTCCCTCCACCTCTTACCTATTCTCCTTAGGTATTATGATCCAGTAACATATTTGAAGAAGAAACCAATTTTTTCTAGTAAAATAGGTTTCTTTGATAATACTTACCTGATCATAATACAGATACACCCTCCCAGCCTTCCTGCAGTTACAGACTTCTAAGAGAGTGTGCATTTCACTCCAGCAGTAACTGGAGTATTCAATGGATTTGGCGATAATCCCTGTATTAAGGGGAGATCACTATTTAACTCACCTATGTGGGCAGGTAAATTTTAGCTTTTTTAGCTAAAGAGTTTAGCCTGGGAGGGCTGGATTTGCAGGTAGTAGTAGTTCTTCTCAGGTATTATGATTAGGTAAGTATTATCCATGAAACATATTTTACTAGAAAAAATTGGTTTCTTAGTGGCACATAAAATTATTTACCATAGATTAAAAACACTTCAAGATCTCTACACCATATGATTAGGTTGGATTAACTGAGGAAGAATACAGTTATGAGCAAAAATACATTGAATATCCTGTTCCATCACACGTGAATCAAAGATTGGGGGGGGGGGTTGTTTTTTAAAAAAATATTTTATGGTAGTGAAAGGGAGCTTACTTTGGTAATTGTTGCATATGCATCAGTGATAAAGTTAGCAATCATGATGGCTCCTGACATGGGACCCTTTGGGCTGACTTTCTTTGCATTCTGAAAACAGGAATTAAACTTGTACAAAATAAAAACAAACATGACATTTATACTTATTAGGCTCATAATATTTAATGAAACATATATCATTAGACATAATGAATATATTTTACAAGTTTGCATATTTTAGCACCATATTTTTGAAAATTCTGGCATGTCATATGCAAAAATTAAAACTTTCATAGAAAAACTGATTGTTAGTGCTCTGTTGTAAATGTATTTTACTTGTAAAAAATAATATCTTTGTAAATTCAGTTTTTTGCCAAATTTGCTGAAATCTTGTGTTCACTACAGTTCTGTGATTTACACTATCATCTAGCAATGTCACCTTTAAATAAAACAGAGTAATGCAAATTCTTTGTAATAACATTAATATGCCTAACCTCATATTTATTGGACACAAATTCTGTGTAATACCATATTAATATGCCTAACCTCATATTTATTGGACACAAATTCTGTGTAATAACATATTACTATGCCTAACCTCATATTTATTGGACACAAATTCTGTGTAATACCATATTAATATGCCTAACCTCATATTTATTGGACACAAATTCTGTGTAATAACATATTACTATGCCTAACCTCACATTTATTGGACACAAATTCTGTGTAATAACATGAAATTAATATGCCTAACCTCATATTTATTGGACACAAATTATGTGTAATATGATATTAATATGCCTAACCTCACATTTATTGAACACCAATTCTGTGTAATAACATTATATTAATATGCCTAACCTCACATTTATTGGACACAAATTATGTGTAATAACATGATACTAATATGCCTAACCTCATATTTTTTGCAGACAAATTCTGTGTAATAACATGATATTAAAATGCACAAACTCATATTTATTGTCTGTGTGATAATGTGATATTAAGTTACTTATTACTCATTTTATTGGACTGAAGGTGTACGCAAAATATGTCTCCTAGTGCAAACATATTGAACTTGTTTAATAAATTGGTTAGGTCATGAACAACACCAATGTAGAATCCCCAATGTATCAAATAATAGTATGGAAAAAATTTGGCTTGCTTGTGCTATTGTAGATCTCTATGTTCTTTAACAAAAAAGTATGAAGTGTATGTGCTAAATGAGGTAGATTCAATTGGAAATGCACTGAGTAATAAAAAATTAGTTTCTCTAATATTTGGAAAAGAAAGAAATGTACAGTGTTTACAAATGGTTCAGTTGACCATGTATTTAGGTGTGTTTGAACATTAACATTACTTGTTTCATATATTTTTTTTCTATGTACACATGAGTAAGGTCCTCTCTGTATTATTCCAACTTTAACTTTTGACGATTATGTCATTGTAAATATCAATAAGTATTTTTGGTTTGGATTCCACTTGCCTTAAAGTGTAAAATCTGACCATGTTTATTAAGGACTCCATCTAGACTGGGAAAGGTCCGTGCCTGAAGAATTGTGAAATTCAGTGACACTGGGGCTTGGGTTTGTAAATGAATAGGGAGAATAACTGTCATATCAGCTGACTGAAAGGCAGAACAGAAGTCACATGTAGTTGTTACACCTGTAAAATACAAAATGTCCAAAAAATTATTTGGAGAGAGAAGTTGATGACCATTTTCTATTGTATAAAGAGACAAATTGAAACATTCCACATGTACTATAAATACATATGTTAAAATGACATTGAGTAAATATAAGAACTTATCTTTCATTCTTCATTTTCACACAGTAAACATCTAGTATGTTGTTTCACACAGTAAACAGCTAGTAGGTTTTTTTCACACAGGAAACTGCCAGTAAGTTGTGTTCACACAGTAAAGAGCCAGTAAGTTGTGTTCACACTCTAAACAGCTAGTATCACACTCTAAACAGCTAGTAGGTTGTGTTCACACTTTAAACAGCTAGTAGGTTGTGTTCACACAAGCATTAGGCTGTGTTCACACAGTAAACTAGTAGATTGTGTGCACACAGTCAACAGCTAGTAGGTTGTGTTCACACAGTAAACAGTAGGTTGTGTTCACACAGTAAAAAGCTAGTATGTTGTTTTCACAGTAAACAGCCAGTAAGTTGTGTTCACACTGTAAACAGCTAGTAGGTTGTTTTCACACAGTAAACAGCTCGTAGGCTGTGTTCACACAGTAAACAGCTAACAGGTTGTTTTCACACAGTAAACTGATAGTAGGTTGTGTTCACAAAGTAAACAGTAGGTTGTGTCCACACAGTAATAAGCTAGTAGGTGGTTTTCACAGTAAACAGCTAGTAGGTTGTGTTCACACTGTAAACAGCTAGTAGATTGTTTTCACACAGTAAACTGATATTAGGTTGTGTGCACACAGTAAATAGCTAGTAGGTTATTTTCACACTTGAAAACAGCCAGTAAGTTGTGTTCACACTATAAGCAGCTAGTAGGTTGTTTTCACACAGCCAGCAGGTTGCGTTCACACAGTAAAAATCTAATAGGTTGTGCTCACACAGTCAATAGCTTGTACGTTGTTGTCAAACAGTAAACAGCTTGTAGGCTGCATTCAAGGAAAAGGAAAGAAATTACCCGGTAAGCATTATATCACAAAAATGGATTTAAATAGTTGTATAAATACATCAAGAAGAATTTTCAACATACACATGTGAAAGGTAGTTATTTTTAAGGCTTGACTACAATGGTAACTGAATAACTATTACAGATCCACTTGGTTATTTAAACTTGATTTGTTTTTGAGTTGGCTGTTGCAGGATTTGGAAAAAATGACAAATTCCACTTAAGAGGAAATTTCTAGTACTGCTGTCACTTTTAGTAGACTGCAATGACAAAATAATTACTGTAAATTTGATTAAAAGATCAAAGTTTTATGAAGGCTCTTTGTTACAATTTGCTAAAAATTCAGTCACACATACTTGAGACAAGAGGAAATGCACAATCTTTAAGTTCCATTGCCACCCCAAGTAACTCAGTCTCTCTTTCCCTGCTATCACACAGCATCAAATCCACAGTCTGTCAAAAATAATAGTATTAATAATTTTCATTAATTAATTGATTAATTGTTTTCATGATATAGAGATTTCTTTTTAAGAATTCAAAGTTACAATGATGGATATGCAACTAATTTGATGCAATTTGTTAAAAATTTTGAAGCTCACATTGGCTCAATCACTGATGAAAGTGTTGCTGGAATATTTTTAAAAATACACATATATGCTAAAAAAAGCATTACAGCATATTATATTATGTTTCTCAAAAGTACATCATTCTGTTAGTTTAAAAATAATGGATTTTTTAAATTTTTGCTGAACAAAAGATAAATTACTGTATATACTAGCTTATAAGTTGGATCCAACTGCAAACCGTATAGGAGGGGTTTTGCTGCCAGGTGAAGTGGGCGACTAAGTTGGCCAAAACATTTTAACTTCGCCTTCTTCTAAAAGGGAAGCGAAAATTAGTTCGCCCTGTGATTTTTTAGATGTTCACTGAGTGACAGTAGTTTATGGCTTTTGAGATGCTCCCTCAACCCAGCAGAGTAGTTACATTTATGTAGTCCCAGGCAAAATGTGTTGCAGTCTTTGCAGGTGTTGATATCATTTGCACCAACAAAACTAAGTCATACACATTCACAGGTGTGTGTATTAATAGCTGATTAACCACTAAAAAGAAGAGCTCAATAATCAGTTGGCAAATAGCTGGACACTTGCAATACATTGATGGATTCATGTACTGTGAGTAGGAATCAGCGTGGTTTTGCTGGTAATCAAGGTTTGTCTTTTAATTATCTTTCTTTAGATCTTTAACGAATCTTTGCCATTTTGTTTGTCAGTGACCGAGTTGCACAATTATTCTAACCATACACAGCAATGTTGACTAACTATCAAATCAAACATGATTTGAAGTCTGTCATGTATATCGATGGATATTAGCAAAGTTAAGTAAAAACTATGATCATTCTTCATAGTGTGTTAAATTCAATGTGTTGTGACTATCACTAAAATTCAAACTGAGTGATTCTGTGTTTTAAACATATTGGATTTAATCAATGTCACTGGACACTTGGTTAAGTGGTGGGTCATCTAGACCGAAACCTAAGATTTATGCTCGGTACAAAAACAGCCCTCCTAAGAAGCAAAGTTTTAGTAAGGAACTTAGAGAGCTTTTTATGGTATGAACTTGATGAAAATGGAAAGTGGCATTGTTCTGACTGTCCGGAGGCTAGGGTCTAAACGTAGAAAAAAAAACTAGTTTGGCCACCTATTGCAAAGAAGATTTTGCAAATCTCTGTACCCACTTTACCCAGCAAATTGAGATTGATGAGGAAAATTGCACAAGTGAGTACAGGTCGTACAAAGACTTTTGGTTGGAACATACAAACAGTGCTTATTAATGGAATGTACAAGTATCATCAACAGGAAATACATGGACCCAATTCCAAATATGGCTATATTACTTAAGTGCTGTTTGATACTTCCCGTGTCAACTGTTCATTGTGAATGTGGCTTTTCTACTCAAAATAGAATCAAAACCAATTACAGCACAAAACTTAGTGAAAAGAACTTGAAAATGCTAATGAGAATATCTGAGGATGGGTTGAATATGAATGAGTTTCACTTTATCAAAGCCTTGCAAAAGTGGAAAGGAGAAAAAGTGAGAAAGATATATACTCTGTAAAGTTATGATGTCATAGTTTAGCATATTTAAGTTCGATGCAAGTTCCAAACCTTCAAAAGTTCTAAACCTTCTATAAATTACTGATTGATGAAATTTAAATGTAATGATATTATGATGATGATTGCAATAAATGTTTGTTTTATTTATGTTCATACATCCATCTTCCATCCAGTCTTTGATGTATACATCTCTCCATCCAAACATACAAACTTACAAGTGTGAATACGCTACATATGAATATGATACATTCATACTCTTATAAAATGTGTTTATCATATATGTACAACACAAAATTTTCTACCTGAAGATAAACTTTTGCTTAAAAACGATGTTAAATGCGAATATACATAATGAGAAATAGAGGACACAGTAAAAATAAGAGAACCCAAAGCATGCACAAACACACACAGACACATACACACACACACACACACACACACACACACACACACACACACATATATATATATATATATATATATATATATATATATATATATATATATATATATATATATATATGTGTGTGTGTGAGTGTGTGGCATTTTTTGCTTTGCTATCACTTCTGCCTGTTAAGCTCTCACTTCAGCCTATTCTGTCCAAAAGGAGAAATCACTTCTGCCTAAAATTAAAGTCTATGTAGTTTGTTAGGACTTATCAGCAGAACAAACAACATAGACCCTCATTTGATATTGCATAATGCGCAGACAGATCAGGGTCTATGTTGTACACAGTTGGACCCAACTTGTAAACGAGTAAATATGATACTTATTTCAAACAATAAGATAGAAGAAACAAAATAACAGTAGTTATTGTAATCAGACTGACCAACCCGATGCTGTTCTTTTTCTTTCATTTTTAACATTATTCATGCCTATTTCAATAAATGGGGTGGAGGGGAGTCATGTCTCTTTATGGTTGTCACATTTACCTGATCTGGACCAAATGTATCACCATTTCCTAGCAGGTTTAATAAATGGTATCCCAGGGGTCGAGATGCTTCTGTTACCAATACAACAAGTCTCCTGGGCTGTTGGAGAGAAGAAAAAAAATGTCATAACTTTCAGTCAGATTTATTGATAATTGATCTATCAATAACTGTTACTGTCAAGCACCATTTGTAATTGATCCCAACAGACTGCTGATCAGTTAGATTTAGAGCAGCAGTAAACTTGCCACAAGGGCTCTGAATTTTTAGATGCCCTACCTATGGTATAAAAATCAGAATATGGTATGGTATGAAAAGTGATGCAGGTATTGCCAACTTCCCAACCGATATGCTTTTTAGTTCTACTGGTCATGGACCAGAAAAGCTTATGGGATGGTCTGTTGTCCCATCGTCCACCTGTCTTCCCTCATAAGTCATCCATATGTCGTTAGCACAAGTTTGTTATTGCTACTTCTCCTAAACTACTTGGAGGATTGCCATGAAACTTAACACACACATTCATCCCGTGGTCTAGTTGGTCCTAAATGTAAATGGTGCTGCTTGGACATCCAATATGGCCACCACAGTGGCCATCTTGAAAATCTTGTTATGGCTACACCTCATGAATGGATGGTCATATCAACATGGGGTTTTCACTAAAAGACTCGCTATGATGTCTAGTTGGTCCAAAATGAAAATGGGTGGAACTGGTATCCAATATGGCCACCACAGTGGCCATCTTGAAAATCTTATCGCTACTTCTCCTAAATGGATGGTCATATCCACATGGGGTTTCTACTAAAAGACTTCTTATGATGTCTGGTTAGTACTAAATGAAAATGGTGCTGATCTAATGGCCACCATGGTGGCCATCTTGAAAATCATGCTACTCCTTCTGAATGGATGGTCATATCAACAAGTGGTTTTCACTAAAAGACTTCTTATGATCTCTGGTTGGTACTAAATGAAAATAGTCAGGACAATGTCTGTGCAGCTATAAAACTTGACATGTGCATGCATGATTAAAACTTGTTGGAATATATGCCACATTGACCTACATTCTGCATTTCATTGACGATTGTTACATTTGAATCACATATATGTGAACATTGACACCAAATTTACCTTTCAGTTATTGCAGTCTTGTAAAGGTTGTATTTCTTGTTCACAATAGACTTAAAACAAAGACTATATTGACATTAAAATTCTTAGACCAAGGATCTAAACGATACATTTAAACTAAAATTCTTCCCTCGACCCTAATCCCTCCTTATGAGCAATTATGGTTTCAACCGTTCTTGTACTTCCAAAGTGATCCATGATCACATCTTTCTGGCTACGCAACCCCTGGCATCTCAGTCATTCGAAGATGACATAGATCGTGATGATGATGATGAAGACGGTGACGGTGATGATTTCGGCACCAGCAATAACACGATGATCCACCTCCACTTCCCATATCAACAACCGCGTAGTCCTAGAATAACAGATGACGACGCCCGCCCCCAAACTATATGGGTCGATGTCTTAAGTTCAAGGACTACCGCGCCAGCAGCATCAACACCGTGAAAACATATAGTTCGTGTCTTCTTGCAGATAAGTATTTATCCTGACCATGAAAAGTAAAATAACACAACCATAAATTACCTATAACGAAGCGCAATCTATAAACTTGACGATTACCGAATCGTTGTGATAGCGACCTCGAAAGTATTTATAGAGGACATGTATAGCAATTACTCCATCAGTGACTTACCATCTTGTATTTTGCAGGAAATGGCTGCTGTCTTTGATGAAAGAAGGATATCTGTATAGACAAAACAAAGTACTCGAGGACTTTGAGCTAAACGTATACCCTCTCTATCATATCGATATCTTCTTCTATTTTCTGGGGCAATATCTGGCACGCGAGAGCTGTGGATAGTACACGTGTGGCTTAAACCAAGAAGTTGTTGACAAATATATGAACAATGCGAGGTGATCATTTATTCTCACAAACTGATTAAACATCCTTGTGTCATAAATGTATTCCAACCGCTTCTTTATAAAAACTATTAAATGATGGAGAGAGAGAGAGAGAGATATCACAATATGTAAACACGAGAGTGAGCGGAGGGGGAGATTGATATTTGAAAGCCAGATAGATTTATCACTTGGAAGATTGGGTGAGAGTTGGAAGATTGGATGAGAGTGTTGAAGTTTTTTTTTTTTTTTAAAGTCTTCTTTATTTCTTTATTTTAAGATGAAATCCCCAGATAACTAATTTGCGATATGATTGTCAATTTAAACGATGGGCGTTGCAATAAAAAAAATAAAAATATATAAAGAAAACAACAAAAAACAACAACAACAAAAGAACATCAATAAGGAAACCGGAGATTATACTGGTACTATTAGTGACTGGTAAGGTAAAGAATCGTTACTTCACATTTTGAGGAAGTATTAATTTTAACTGTCCCCACAAAAAAAAAAAAAAAAAACAATACCCTGGAAGAAAGAAGCATTTTTGCTGTCTTTATTTTTCATAAAAATTCTACGTTGGTGACGAGACACGGACCCACAGACATTACTTTCAGTCAACATAACGGCGCCATCTGTTGTCATAATGGCACATTCATTTATTACAGCTTGCATCATGTTAACAGCTAACTTGCAACTTTCATTGCACTACATCCCGAGATATTAAACATTTTACCAGTATGTAACCAAACAGTGTGTTATCAAATTAAATGTGTAAATCGCAAAGAAGAAATTTAGAGTTGGAAACACACAATTAAGAATGTTAACGTGTGTAATATATTTGGTCAAGGTATGCGGTCTTGAACTCAAGGTGCAGAAACCAGTATTTTCTTATTAGAATTACCATGATCTTTAGACACCAGAATTTTCTTTTTTTTAATTATTATTATTACCCTACGTGCAAGTTATCCACAAAGTTTAAAGTTTGTTCAAGGTACATACTCTAGAACAAAAGTTATTCTGCAAAATCCATTTTTCTTTTAAGGTATAATGACCTTGACATTTGACCCTTTGGCCTCAAAATCAACAGGCCTCTTTACTACCTTAAGTACATTGTTCAATCTACGTGATCCAGAAGTGAAATTATTATGAAAAAAAAAAAACAGTTTTCTTTTTTCAGTCATAGTGACCTTAATTCTTATTACCCTACAATCAATAGGCTTCGTTCTTTTCATAACATGTAAGTCATCTACAAACTTTGGTGAAAGTACCTGGTCGATAACAATTTTTTTTTTTTTTTTTTGCAAGAAATCAGTTCTCTTCTTTTAGTCACGGTGACTTTTACTTCTAATTTTTTTTAATCCCAGAATCAATCGGCTTCTTCTTTACACCAAGTGCAAGCCATTCATAAAGTTGGATAACTGTAGATTGTGGAGAACTCGAATTATTGTGCAGAATAAATGATTCTTTTTTCTGTCACAGTGACATTGATCTTTGACCCCGAGTTCGATACCTCATTCTTACCTCAAGTGTAAGACACCCACAAAGATTGGTGTTGAAGATGGTGGAGAACTCGAGTTGTGTGGAAACTATTTGTCTTCTTTCAGTCACAGTGACATTGATCCTTTTTACCTTAACATCGATGGGGTTCTTCTTTACTCCAAGTACAAATCATCCACAAAGTTTGATAACTGTAGATGATGGTAACTCGAGTTATTGTGCTGAAATGAAATAGGTAACAGACAGACGGACAGACAACATCACAACATAATACCCTCCACCGTATGGCGCACGTATACAAAAAAAAAAAACAACTTCTTGGTGCAATATGTGACTATGAACTTGCCCGATGTTATAAACGTCAAAAATATTAACCCACCAGCCTGGGAAGAAGGAACTTTGTTCGCGACTTTGTGGTCTGCGGACTCACGAGACCTGAAAATATAAGGTAAGGAAAAGGAGAGTATTAACTGAAGTCAAACCAGCATCAAAGACGGCATTGTTACAGATCAGAAACTTTTCGAGCTAACGAAATGTATATATATATATATATATATATATATATATATATATATATATATATATATATATATATATATATATATATATATATATATATATATATATATATATATATATTTAAAGGCATCTGAATTCATGCAACCAAGTTGTTGAATTATACGGTCAAAAAGGCATGGACTGGCCGCTACAGTTGCTCCGATTAAATGACTATGACATTTTAACGTCTCGGAAGAGAGTACACAAAATACCAGGGCATTGATGAGTATATCAGATATAAAGTTATAGTCAAAATATTCTCGATTTATCCGTGTAGATACAATCTTCAAGCGCACAGGTGAATTTTTATTGGTGACTGATAATGGTATCGTCTTATTGTTGTAGAGCCAATTCTTTTTTGAATGACTTTCTTGTTGCTAAAATTCTCCTGAGTGTTTGCGTAGATTATTATCTGGAAACGATTATTGAAAGATTCAATTTAATATTTAACATTTTATCTTGAACTTCTGTTCACTCTAAGGATGAGGTTTCAATCTCACCAATATGTTTGAAAATCTATTTCTAAAGAGATGAAATTCTATCGATCATCTAATGTTGAATTTTAATGACATTCAAACAGTTTGCAGGATTTAACACTTTGGTTTTAAAACGGACCTCAGATTTGCCAGTGATATTCAGACGAGCAAATATTTTTTTTAATTTTTCCCACTTAAGTCACTTGAGAAGTTTGTTTCGACATATGGTACTAAAAATAAATTTTATAGATATGTATGGTAGAGTAAAGTCCTTTTTATCCTCTCTTTTAACTTATACTTGGGAACCGCGGTAGCTCAGTGGGTAGAGCGTCGGACTCGTAATCCAAGGGTCGCGGGTTTATACCCGTCCAGGCCATCCCGGGTCGATTGCCTCGATGGGAAAGGCGCTTAGCTCCCATTTCCTCGGCACAATATAGCTAATAATGTGTTCAAAGTGCCGTTCAAACAGAAATAGAAACAACACAATTATATTTTTACCATAGTCAGGGGCAAATCCAGGGAGGGGGGTCAAGCCGGGGCTACCCCCCGATTTTTTTTTTTGTTATAGCTTGAAACAATCTGGAACGTTTCCTAGAGTACATTTTCTTTACAGTTAAATGCAAAGCCCACGAAAAAAAAGATGGTACAATTTTAAATTTCACAATGTGCCATTTTTTGTCCATTTTGTATACTACTTTAAACTATTTTAATTGTGCTGTATAAAATATAATACAATCCAGACCCTAACATGAAAATTGAGCAAAATCGTTTTTCTTCAAAAATAATATATAGTAGTATACAACATGGACAAAACTGGCACATTGTGAAATTTAAAATAGTACCATCCTTTTTTTTTTTTTTTTTTTTTTTTTTTTTTTTTGTGGTATTGCCCACACACAATAAATTAAAGACAAAAGATCACACACAGAAATTTTAATCCTAGCTCTCTCCATTTGTATACTACGCTATCACACTTTCTGAGCATTGCGCAGAGCTGCACAGCGAAGCAATGGAGCCAACGCAATTTTTTAAAAACTCTTTCACACATTATAAATAATGGGACAAAGCTACATTGTATTAAATTCAACAGTTATCAGAGAGGTGATAGAAATTTTGTATGATTTTAAAATAAATGAAACAATATAGGTATCAAGAGATGCAATTCAAGTTGGGTGGGATAAAAGTGTAGTAAAAACTTGTTTTGTAACAAAATACAATGTAAGAGAATAAAAATGTTTGATTTTGAACATCGAACAAGATATCCTGCAATGTTTCAGAAAAGATGAAGGTTTACAAATTACATTTAATGATAATACCATTCAAATAAACAGCAACAACTTTGAAAGTAAAAGGATTAAAATAGTGTAGCAAGAAGACGAAATAAATTATGTATTTGATCCGGATAAATATACAAACTTATATAGGACTAAATTTATAGTACAACTTTAAGATCTCGTAAACTTCAAGAGTTCAGCCTACAATGATTAGACATATACATAGATAGAATTTATGGCAAATAAAGTTCGTTTTAAAACAACACATGGTGATTCAGTATATAAAGTAGCTGTTTCGATCCAACCGTAGGAATGGACAAATTTTACATCAATCGGAAATCATTTATACCTTTGAAAAGATTGAAGAATCGTTCCAAATTGCTGAAAATAAAAGTTTTTGTCGTTGGCTGTCCTGTTCTGTTGGCTTGTCTATAACACCTAAACACAATTTATCAGCCGTTAAGTAGTATCTGTGGTTTTTTTTAAATTTTATTTTAATATTTTTTTTTATAACGTTTCAAAAGACCGGCAACGAACAGTATTTAAGTCATCTTTACTATGACCCCGATAGTCCAGTTGCTTACACAAATATCAATCAGTTGTAGGAACAAATTAAACGGGACAAGAAGAAGATAAAATTAGCAGAATTGAAAGTATGGTTAGCGGTTATATGTCTTCTCGAAATACTCCTGGGCTGACCAAGTTTAAACAAAGAAGGGAGGTAATATGTACGATACATTTAGGGAAATATTAAGAGAACAAAAGCCTCAACAGATACAATTTGAAAAAGCAAAACATTTTGCAAAAAAAAAAAAAAAAAAAAAAAAATTAAGAATTTGTTGTAAAACGAAAATATTGAATGCTCCTCAATTTATTTAGACAAATAAGCATCTGTAGTGGAAAGGTTTTCCATGACCCTAAATACTAGAATGTGGATGTATTACACTCAAAATTAAACCAGAACATGGGTTGACGTTTTACCGCTGCTGAAGAGATACAAAATAACACTCAATACGTTGAAGGAAGCAAGGAAGAAAACACATCAAAACTATTGATCAGTATTTTCGTTTACTTCACAACTGATACATTTCAACCACCAAAATGTAAACATCGGAGAAACAGAATCTCTAAAAATGAAACAATGGTTGCAATAGGCTGCCTTCCTAACCTTACCGGGAAAATATTTCAAATCAGGCAAGTCATGTTAGGTGATCCAGTCATTTACAACCTGGAAGATTTGAAGGAAGAGGATACAGAAAGCATATTTTACGAAGAAGAATTATAAGAGATATACAAAGTTGAAAAGAAAAACCACATAAGGCGCCAAAAATATAGATAATGTCCTAGCATCATAATAACGGACATCGTGGAAGAAACAAATAAAGATATCTGTAATAAATATGAAGCTGATTCCAGCAACATCTAAAACAAAAGTTGAAAAACAAATACAGTCTAAAAAACCTCAAGTTAGTCAATAAGATTTTGAAAAAAGTAGGGGGTAATGAAAATTCCATAGACGTTGCTGCAGTCATGGGGACATTTAAACTTATCTCAAATATCATACAAAGGTATTGCAGGGATTCACGCAATTACACCATAAACTATACATTTTCTGGAAAAAATGTGTATTATGTGCAATTTTACCTGATTCATAAAATCTTCAACGGCAAAGATTACCACAAAATAAACTAAAGGCAGTTGACATGGGGGTAAGTTTTGTATCATTATTGATGGAATAAAATCCAGCACACCTTTCACAGTGTGAAGATGTGCAGATGTTGAAGAACTTTCATAAATGGTACAAGTAGCAGCGATAAAATGTTATAAATGCAACAGAAGAAACGAAAATGATAGGGACATTGAGAAACGAAATCGAAAATGTCAGAAATGCAAAGATTGTGTTAAAGAAACTAGATTAAACTCGTATTACAGTGGAGGAAATGAAAATATTGCAAGGAGAATTCAACAGAGAATTACATATGAATGAAAAAACAAAAGTAAATAGTGGTTTAATGTGTTTGCACAAGAAAAGTAAATCTCATGCTAATTGTATCACACATAATTACATTGCGTCAGGCAAATATTGTAATAGATTTTTAACAGAAATTGATGATGGCTTATATATCAGAGTTCGGAAAGCACTTACAGAATTTCCTGTTTATATTGCTGGAAAATATTATAATAACTGAGATCTTAAATTTTATATTGGTCTTTATGGCAAGAAACAATATTTTTTTATTGGATCTGCAGAACCTCTCGATGTTTAATCACCATATGGATAAAGCTCCTAAAATGGATTCCACATTTTTTTTTAAAACAATTGATGAGTATTCCACTTTATCCATGCCCATATACTGTGTTCGACTATTATTTTGATCCTCATATTTGCAAGGTATCTGATCACAGAATAGACATTTAATACGTTGAACCTAAATTCTTCACATATAACCATTACACATTTTTTATAACTACACTTTAAAAATTTACAATGATGAATATATTGACAGATACAGAAGACAGAGTGACATGAGATTCTGGCATAATTAGCTAAACTGGGCGGTTTGAATGGCACGATCTGATTGTGAGATTTCATGCTTACATTTTGGAAATAAAAGTGTTCCAAGTTTATTAAATCTATTTACAGGTTTTACATTTACTTTCAAATAAGGAAACTGTTATCTGATTGTAAAATACCCTTACCGGATCAAGATGTTTTTAATCCTGCTAATAACGGAATAGATATGAAACAATATAACATCGTATTTTACAATTTTATCGTTTTTATAAATCATGACTGGAAGGGCAAAAATAAAAAAAGTCATAGACGTTGACGTATATTACTAATAAAATGAGACCAAAAGGACTATGAAAGAAATCGTTTTACTGGGAAATAGGAAAGATGTGGACTTATATGATGGTATATTTAGATCAAACTACCATATGATGTGATTAATCCATTACAGAATAAAGGTGAGAAAACAGCTTAGAGCTTTATTTCTGCAACATAGTACCAGACTCACAGAAGAAAGTATTGCAAGATTAAATAAAAAATAGCAGGTGTTGTTTTTTAAATGTCCTTTATTACTAATTTGTATTATGCTTCATTTATGGCAAGTCTGTTTGTCTATCTGCCCCATAAACACGTCAATAAAATCCAGTGAAATGTTTGTTTTTTTCTTCTTTTTTTTTTCTTCTTTTTTTCAGATTACCTGGTGAGGATTGCAACAATACACTGTGCGGTTTGACTAAAATCATTCGCGAGATTTAAAGTATCATCAACTTATATTTGAACTTGTTAATCTTCTTCATTATCATCATCATCGTAAACAATTTCTTTCATCTCAAAATTTTAACCCATCGCCATTTCTGGTATTGAAATAGCGAAATAATGGACAAAGCAGACGTCAGAATGGTGGAGCTCCGATGCAGAACGTCAGCTGTGACAAAGTCCAACTGGAAAGAGAATTTGGATTTATAGAGGTCAAAAATAGCAATACCTCCAAGTTTCCATGCATTGAAGAGTACTAACAGAAATTGAACAGAGCTATTCGAAATGGAACCTACAAGCCATACAAATTTAACTGAAACGGTGTTGGAACAAATGGACGAGAAACAACTCAAGAAGATATGAAAACTGTGTTAATGCTAGAGCTGCTAAAATTTAAAATGGAATTAGATACTCCGCTGGATTTTTGTCATTCATATGGGGATTATCTCTATCTGTATTAAGTGCAAGTTTCATAAATTTGAACCACATAAATTTCAAAAGGTCAAAAATAAAATAATGACCCGAACAACACTGAAACATGTATAAGAAATAAGTATGCACTGATCTTCTTGTTATTGGTTCATTTGTGCCTTTGGCCTCAATTATTACAATAGCTGTTATTACAGATGTAGCTACCATGTAATTAAGACGATAATGAAAAACAAATAAGACAAAACACAGACCAATGAATGTTATTCAGTATCTCCTAAATGATGATGTTTGGAATCTTAAATGATTTATTATTTTCTTCTGCTCTGTTATCCCATCCTCAAAGGCACTGTATCAGTTTGTATCTGTTTTTACTGGCACTTATGTTCCTTGTGTTGACTAGTGAAATATTTGTATTTGTTGATTTGGATCGGATAGATCAAATGATGAACATAAAATAAAGTGATTAGTGTCAACGTCTTCATCACAGACACTTTCAGGCTTTGTAATGTTAAGCCATCTACTGTACACGTCAATAGATAGAACACTGAGTGTTCTCGATGTCGTGTCTCATTTTTTTTTTTGTTTGTTTGTTTGTTTGTTTTGTTTTGTTTATTATTTTCATTTTAATTCATCTGAAATTTTCGGCTTCATTATATATTTGTTACATGTACCTTTTCATGTACCCCTTTTAGTGATCTGTTTTCTTCTATCCAATTTGTAAAAAAATATATTTATTTCAGTGATCTGTGTTTTTTAACCTCCATTTTTAACTCTTTTTGTGCAGTACTCTTTATTGCAAGGTTTTCATTAGCCACCAATTTGGTAAAAGTCGGCAATATCTTGTTTCTCTTTTACATTTTGGACACACCTTTATATCCATATGTTTTTTTTTTATCCGATTAAATTTAAACTTTTTGTTTATTTCTTAAAGTAACTTTGAAATATGACTTGCAACTAACTTTTGATACGACTCAAATTTATCTTGAGATAACTTATAGATTTCCTTGCGAATAAAAGGAAGAGAGCGAACACAAAACCTAAATGAAAACAACATTTACAACGGAGTTGAAAAGGTTGCAAAATAAAAGCCAAAAGATCATCGTAGAGTTGAACCTGGTAGACAACTTGGAAAATGTTCACAAGATGATTAAAAAAAAGCCAAAGCTGAACGTTTCAAGAAAGAACAACAAGAGTCTAAAAATCACAAGATGCTGTAATTATGCATTCAGTACAAAGATTTTAAGTCTCCGGAACACTACGTGAAAGCACGTGAAAGAAATGATACAAGGTCAAAGAGCACAATCTATTATTTGATATGTGATGGTATAACTATTTTGGGCATCGTGTTTATTTGGTAAAAATAAAAGTTGTTTGTTTACACATTCTTAAACGTGCATTTATAATTGTAAAAAATGCAGAAGTTTACAATGAATGAACAATCAACCAAACCACAGCTTACTGATAAATGTCGACTGAAAGAAAAACATTATCAACAAAATTACCATGCAGCATTAAACTCTGTTCAAACGGTAACCTTGGTCATGCTTGTAAAGATGTTGTTGAAGATGTCAACAGGTCTACCATCAAACATGGATATTGATGAAAATGTAAAGCTAATTATTCCATGTTTACTTGGTAACTTCACAATCGACTACCCGATATAACACGGGATCTTACTGAACAGATTTATTAACACTGTAAAACAAGCGTAAAATCAAATTTATATAGGCAATGCTTTAACCTTTATGGCTGATAAATGGCATACTTTCTACCTACAGACAAAAGAAGACTAAAACAATAAATATTATCAATACAATCTGTCATGCAACCTTAAACTCCGCTCTTACGGTTCCCTACCGCATACTTTTTAAAAGCAACTGATCTTTACGACTGGTTCACCGTCAAGCATGAATGATGAAAAGTTACCAAGCTGATAATTCCTGTTTATTTTAGCCTGTTCACAATTGACTACATTATAGCAAATGAACTTTTCCCGTACAGAATTGTTGCTCAATAAATTGCGTAGCCTCATCAGAGATGAGTTGTCAAGAGACAACATCTCTGAAGGAAAATGATTGCACCTTCGGTGCAACCTATACTCTGCTCTTTTCGAGGACACGGTCTTATACACAAGTTTTGTCAACCTGCGTGTTGGTCTTATTTAATTGAAGTCTGCTGTTTTCTCTGTAATTTGTCGATGTTCTATCATGTCACATTAGCTCTTGTTCAGTTCATTCGAAGCAAATACATCGAACAGGCGGTTCTACCTGCAAATGCGATACAGCCATCTATTGCTTTTCCTGCTATAACTAACTATAGCTATGCAATATTTTGTTGCATTTAGATGTACTAAATTTTTACATGCTAACATCTTTCATTTCAAATGAGGATAAATACAATTCACGCTGGTTTTCAATCCACGTGTGAAAACACTGTTCTCTTTTACATAATAGGTACGTATTTCTCTTACACTGTGAAAATGAGAATATTCGTATTTAAATTCAAATGTGCAAGAAACACATTTGTTTCTTACCTCTAATCCGATGTAAAAATAAATGTGGTCGTCAATAGATTCGAATGATCTGAACAGGGGCTAATGTGACATGATAATACATCGACAAATTACAGAGAAAACACAGCAGACTTCAATTAAAATAAGACCCAGGCACTACATTATTTGAATGAAAGATTTAGAGAAAATGGTTGGTGACTTCGCGTTTAAATAATCAGGATGATGCTTTCGATCTAAATGTATCAACTTATAGTAGAATGGGTAACGACGCCTCTACTCACCCAATTAATAATTATAAACTCGAAAAATCAAAACAACCTAAGCTTAATTATTTCTACCACCCTTCTAATGTACAAGCAAAATATGAGTACATGTTCATTGTACTTGTGACGGGTGTTAGTTTTTATGTTGCTTAAATGTTTCTTTAAAAAGAAGTATTATAGGTTGTCTTTTTATGGAACAAATAGTACAGATTTATTAGCACAATAAAGACAATGTATGATAATTACATAAATACTCACACAAAAAAGACACCACAAGGAGTAAAATACTTCAGTCGAACACATCACTATATCATATACACACCGAACAACTTTAAAGCTGAAAAACAAATTCCAAATTTGCTTGCCCAAACTAAGCCCAAATATACTGAGTGTACCAGGTATTTGTTTCGTGTTGTTTAATATGAAGGTAAAAGGGGATGCTAACGGTGCAATGGTAAACAATTTGTGTAGACTGTTTGTTAAGGACATAACCCTATCCTACCAAAGCGATAATCTTTTCAAGTTGAAAATGATTATGACATCTTCATGATATACAAAGATGTGCGGTTACCGGTATCTATACAAACAAATAGGACCAAACAAGGTATCATGAATGTTAAACTGAGAAAATTATGATCAGGGACAGGTAAGCCTGAAATACTGGTGATGAAGCTGTACAGTTTGCAGTGTATGGAAAACAGAATGCAGCTAACGGAACCAAACTCGCAATCATGTGGTCTTAAGTTTGATATATTTGCATATTCGATTGTCATTAGTGTCATAAAATTTGATACTATCATTTATCTCATTGTAAAAGTCTTCTTTCGCGACATGAACGCAAAAAGAAACAGTATCAGTTATGAGTAGTCTCATGTTATTACCGTATTTGTTTTTCACCTTTTAGCCATTTAGATAACTCGAACACCGTAAATTGGTCTCGTTAATTGTATTTTTTTTTCTTCATACTAACCAATACTAAGTTATCGTCAATAATTATTCTCATGGCAAATGATATATTTCTTTGACATTTGCAAAATGTATTTTAATCTGTACCTATTTGTGCTGTTGTTCTTATCCTGATGTTACGTCTGTTTACCAAACACGCTGTTATTCGTCATTTTGAAAACGTTTTTTTTTTGGCAATTATTGTTCGCTTTTTGTCTCAAATTTGTTTTGAGTTCCATGTAGAATTTAAGTGACTGTTGTTCTTTTTCAGTTTTTCAGATTTAAACCACATTGATTGTAAAGCTTACACTTTATATGGTGAATAACATATTTATCTTTATTTGTCAAGGTACATAAAAATGTTGGTACAATTGGTCTTGTACATTTTTAATTATCTATCAACTTCTTCTGCAACTCTGATAAATCATTTTCATCTGGAATTAATTTCTCTGGAGCCAATAAGTAGTAATTAAAGTGGTAATGCAAGTGTAATGGACTCTCCAAATCCACTTTAAAAAATGCAACCAAAATCAAAATCATCTGGTATTTCAAACAACTTTGCTTCTGCCCATTTAATTTGTTCATCAGTTGCCCATCTAAATTTTGTTACAGGCATGTATTGAGACATCTCACACGCATAGAGGTTGTTTTTCTTTTCTGGTACAAAATGAATGACCTTGACATTTACCTTTGTACTCACAATCAAGTTTTATCTTATCTATACTTATCTTTGTCCGAGTGATATTCATTATTTGCTTTGACTTATGTATGTGGTATCGTACTAAATCAACCTTTTATTCCACTCTCAATTATCACAAACATGTCATAGTCTGTTAAATGTTCAAGATCTATACTCGCTATCGTTAATGAGGCATCGAGTGCCAGTCCTGAAGTACTACACTATTCAGCATTAAAGTTTATAATTTTTCACACATTCATAAATTCTTCAAACATGTCACATAGCATAAATGTCTCTTCTATTCACGTAATAGTCATATATATTTCTATGTGCTTGAACGTTAAAATGTGCCATGACATCCGGAACATACTGACAATAGTCATTTGATATGTTTGAATAACTGAGTGAAAAGTAAAACTGTTCTATTTGTGGTGTAGCTGTTTTATTCGATCTTTCAAAACTATCCATATATTTATATGGGTCGATGACTTTCCTCAAATATTTGGATTTCAGCTTCACTGCGATGCCTGACTCACTAAAATGTTTTAGTGTTTCTGTGAACTTTTCATCACTTACATTCTTAGCCAGCTGCACTATAGATTGTCTTATGAATCTATCTACAAACCCGATTGTCCTTTAACTATTATTTATTTTCCTCCTTCACGAACCTTCTGACTACGAAACCCTTCCTAAATCATATGTATTTCTCGTCGTTTTTCTGTAGGATTTTAACCTCTTAAACCAATGTCTTGATGAATATATGACACTCATAACAGGACAAGTTGTGAATGAACAGTGGTATGCATTGTGGCTACTTAAATTTAAAATTACATTCGTTATGTGCTGGGCATAAATATTTACCCAGTGAGTGAACATGGTAGCGAACTTTGACTTTCAATATTTTCCTCTTTCATATGCAACATATGTTTGTTGTATTAAAATGTTTTTTTGTATGTACGAGTATCTTTTCAGCGGCTGGTATTTCTCATTGTCAAACGCTGAATATTAAATCCTGTCATACATTTATCTTGTGCTTTCGCTTGTTTCCTGTCCAAATCCTGTATGGAAAATGTCAAAGAAATGTTCAATGACATTGTTAATTTCACCCCTGCTAATTTTTGTTATAGGTCTTGTTCTGTCGTAAAATGCATCTTCTTAGCTTTTCCCACTGTACTTCTTCAAATACGATTCAGTGTCATTCAAAATTCATACAAATATTGATTGTTGCTACCGTAGAATCAATATTCATTAAATTAATCTCTATGTCGTTTCGTCATAATTCTGTTTAAATTCGATTCATTATTTCCATTTTAAAAATGTGTTAAAGGTGGTTGTAATTTTTGTCTCGCATGTTCATTGAGTCTGGAAGTCTTCATTTTAATTTATTTAAGTAGAAATATTTCAATATATAAACTATTTTGCACGTGCATTTGAAAGGAAAATCCTGGATAAAATATAATAAGTACTCAATCATTAGTGATCACTTAATTTATTGCATTTATATAAATTGAGCACAACTGGTCTAATTTATTACATTTATAGAAATTGAGCACAACTGGTCTAATTTATTACATTTATAGAAATTGGGCACAATTGGTCTAATTTATTACATTTATAAAAATTGGGCACAATTTATATACTAGTTTAGGAGAAATTCAGTATTTAATATCTCGTTCTTTCGATACAGGAAGTTCCCCATCTCTCGTAGAGGGTGCTCTGTGTGTCTGTGTGTGTGTGTGTGTGTGTGTGTGTGTGTGTGTGTGTGTGTGTGTGTGTGAGAGAGAGAGAGAGAGAGAGAGGGTATACCAGTATTCTAGGTCCTACTAAGTGAGCTGCATTTTCAGTCGCAAATTATAGAACACGTGGTTTTTTTTTTTTTTTTAAATAACAAAGATAATGTAAAGAATGAGCAACTGTAATCCACAAATTTTATCTAATTCATCATGCCTACGACCATTTAAAAATTTAAATATGTCACGTGTGTCGAAGGGCGCATGACGAGACAAGTATCCATGTCAAATAACACATTTTATCCTTGAACAATCTATTGACCGGGTTGTGAAATGTGATCTTCAACATCTTAGATCGCTTGCCTTTTCATACTAGCTAATAAAACAAATAAAATAAACATAGCATTAATAGGATTTATATACTTTCCAGATATAAATGAACTTATCTATTTCATTTGTTTTTAATCAGTCATCGACATTTACAAGATCTGGATTGAGAAAGGTTGATTTTGTTTGGATTTTGTATAAACTTATTCTGACGAAAAATGTATTTATCGTTTATAAAAATGTAGCATTCTTATGCATGCATATTGGTTTTAATTAATATACATCTTAATAAATTTAGTATGCACAAATTTAGTAAATGCAAAAATATAGAAGCAATCTGAACCGTTTACATCCCAACCATTATCACCAGAGAGATTTGCCGGTTAGACGTCACCGAAAAAGAAAGGGGTTATTCAGTTCGTCTTGGAGCATCTGGAAAAAGTCAACATAGCGTGGCCTTGTGATAGTTAAATTTCGGCCCATATCTAGATCATCTGGTTATCCAGAATTGACAATGGCTTAGAATTTAATGCGGATTCATACAATGATAACACATTTAAAATGCCCCCTTCACTTCTATTATTCTGCCGTTGGGACCAGGTCAATAATAACTGCACCACTTATCACACCAAGGGGGTGCTACTTTTTCTTGATCAGAATTTAATCTACGCTCTGCAATCGAACTTTGTGTTCCGCACATATACAAAGAGTCTTAAACCTATTCCTAATCGTTGATCTTATTTCGATCGTAGTATAAAATGTATCTGCTTTTGTATGTTTGGCCGGTCTGTAATTAGTGAGATGGTTCTCAGTTAATATATATATATATATATATATATATATATATATATATATATATATATATATATATATATATATATATATATATATATATATATAAATTAAATGTTCACCCCAAGAAATAAAAAAAAAAAACAGGCCTCAAGTTCTGAAATCCGACGATATATGCCTACGCCTACGCTAGTGATTGTATGTGTGACTATCTCTGTCTTTGTTTGTTTTGGTTAACATTGGTACGATTTTCATCTATGTTTTGTATCATTCTTTGTATCCTGTTTTTGGTGCATTCGGCTGTTCGTATATTTTCACCTACCGCAAACACAAAGACAGTGCCGGAATTTTAATTATGAGTAAAATATTATCAAACGGTATTCACTGGAGCAGTGGCGTCACTAGGGGGGTGCGGGGGGTGCGGGCCGCACCGGGTGACACCATCACAGGGGGGTGACACCAAAATGGAAAAATGCAAATTTGACAGTGCAGAGCAGACAGAGCATAATTTTGTTGCAGTTCTTAAACGATGTTACCTCAAATTGTATTGTTTTCTTCTTATGTCCTTTGTAATTTTAGGACTTAAATTACAAACATTACTATAGGCGATTCTGTATGGTCTGGTACAGGAGGACTCGGAGGAGGTCCATGGGGGAAGTCTGGAGGGGGTGACACCATGAGTTTACCGCACTGGGTGACGTCAACCCTAGTGACGCCACTGCATTGGAGAATATTCAGCTAAATAGGGCTGCTGGACATTGTCTGGAATATGTCATTTATTGATTTTTAAAATCATTTGTTTTTATTTTTAAAAAAAATTTTTTGCTGTCGGGCTATATGTCAGTCTGTTTGGCCTCAGCTCAATGCTCAGAAGCTGTGCAAGGGTAATATACAAGTGTGGAGAGCTATAATTAGAATTTCTTGGTGTGATCTTTTTCTCTTTTTTCAATTTATTTTTCGCTCACGCAAACAAGGTCGTACTATTTTTAATTGCACAGTAAGCCAGTTGTATCCATTTGTATACTGCTGTTTCATACTCGTCCCAAAAATTGAACTCGATGCTCCTACGAAAATAGGGGCAGTACTAAATATACATTATATGGAGAGGGATTACCGACATAAGTCTATGCATGTATTTTAATTCTGTGCATGTATTTTCTATTAGTATATGCTGTATATTCTATTTTACATTATTCTATTTTGCATTTTTTTTATTAGTATATGCTTTATATTCTATTTTGCATTTTATATATTTGTAAGATGTTCATTCTAGATTGCATCTTTACATCTGCTAATATTTATCACAGAATTTGTTAAATATATTATTGCAATACTGAGTTTCGTGTCTTCAGATTCCATGTGAGTAAATTTATATGCATTTGTTTTTATTACACACGTTAACATTTTGAATTGTGTCTTTCCAACTCTAAATTTTCTCTTTGCATTTTACAGATTTTTATTTTACAACACACTGTTATGTATCACACTGGTAAAACGTTCACATACTGAAAGTTACAATGTAGCGCAATGAAATTTACATGTTGGCTGTTAACATGACGCAAGATGCAATAGATTAATGTCCTAGTATGATAACAGAGGGCGCCGTGATATCTGAATGAAAATATAATGCATATTCTAATCATGGAGGACTGAACTACAGATCCGACCTGCCGTGTCTCCACAGCAACATATTTGATGAATAATTTTATATAGAAATGATTTGTTCTTCCAAATTATTGGTTTTGTTTTGTGTGTGTGTGTGTGTGTGTGTGTGTGTGTGTGTGTGTGTGTGTGTGTGTGTGTGTTTAAAAATCAAATAAATGTTCTTTCTTCAAGGAAGAATTTCAAAGAACTTCACCTTCACCGTTCATTAGTTGTTCTAGCACAATCTCTGGTTTTCTTATTCACGATTTTTTTTTCTTTTGTTGTAACGTCATTGTCTTAAACTGATGGTCACATCTCCAACTGGTTTGCATCTTTTTTTTATTTTTTTATTTTACTATTATACGATCTCTGACATAATTATTTTTTTATACATTTATATTTGTATACGATTTATCTACTTTAAATTAGTGTTTATTTAACCGTGGTAGACAATTATTAATTGTTAAATTTTAAATTGATTTTTAATAAGGGAGACAGTTTTCAACAAGGTTCAAGCTTTCTACTGAATCCTCATATGTTTAATATTATTATAAATCATACATGAAAATGTTTTCTTGAATAAATACTGTTTTAAAAAAAAGGACTGGTTATCAGAAGAATTGAAAATAAACATTTTTGGAAATGCAAGGCTTAAGCCCACAATGTATTAAGGCACTACTTACACATCGCACATTTCTTATTCTGTTGTTATGTTTAAGCCAAGTTAGCACAATTTTATTCATTTTTAGGAATAGGTGCAAGGTTAATGTGCAAATTCTGAGAGTACCAAATGTATTTTCTTTCAGTAATTATTTCGGCTCCTTCGTAATTATCCTAGATATTGAAACAAAATTCAGCGAGCAGAGCTCAGAAGATAGTCCAGCTTCTGTGAAAAGAGCCAGTATGACACTATGTTTTTAGCTATGTTTATTTAACCGTGGTAAATTGGTCGCAATAACACAGTTCTTGTACATGACATTAGGTTTGCGCATACGTTGCAATTTCAATGGTAATAGGTGAAAAAGTTTAGACAATGGAGCACGTACATAATTTGTAAGGAATGTTGTATAAATTATAGGGAGTTAGTCACAGCGACTAACTACAGTGTGCAGAACACATTCACCCCAATATTAATTCACATCGCAAGTGTAGTCTCAACAGGGTTATGCTCACAAATGGGCTGATGGGAGCACGGACGCACAAACAAAATTAATTCTATACACCATCCGCTTCTCGAAGCGGGGTAATTGAACAATGTAGATATTTCACCTGTCAAGAGTTTATACAAAATTCTCGTTTTTTTACTGCTTATTTTTAACTTAAAACATATTATATTGAAAATATGTAGTTGAAGGAATTCAGGACGAACCTACGTACAAGATTAACGTCAAACCAATCATTTACATTATCTTTAACACAAAACTGATACAGCAACCTTTATTTGCTTGAAACCAAACCAAAAATTCTTCAAATAGATCTCATAGGATATACTAAAATGCATATTTTATTCGCAAAATAGGCAGATTGATTGATTGATTTAATCGCACTGAAAAGGTATGCAGCAGTAACATGTGAACATGTAAAACAAGCATCCGAACAATGCCATAACTGCATTGAGGGATTGAAAGTTATGTTTTATCCGTATAGATTCAGAATAACCCGATTAAATAGTTCTGCACAATTATTGTATAGAAAGGCTATATATCTGCTCATATGACATCTAAAGGTTTATACCTTATGTCGATAAGCAATACGTTTTCCTTTTCCATGCCAAGACAAACGGAGAGTGTGTCTAAAAAGCAGACGTGTCGATGTTTCAGCAGTATGGCAGCACCTTTACTAAGGAAAATCACCGCTTGAAATTTTACTGTGTCTGCAGCTTTGACGGATCTTTGGAAGACATCGTACACAATTCCTTCATTTATGAATATGTTTTGGAGGATCCTTGCGCCAAGGTCTTTGATCCACATGACGTTTGCCACGTCTGGACATGGGAAGAAAAAACTCTTCAAACATGCATGTGCCATTTCTGTCTTCAGATGACACAGAGAAATATTGGCATAACGGCCACCCTTCGCTTCTATGTAAAGTTCTGTATATGGCTTCTCATTTAGGTTAAAATATTGTCGCTTTGTGCAAACTTTCTCCTCAGCTAATTTCGCGACGAGTCGAAAATGGTCCAAGTTGATTCGACAAAGCCTTTCTGCCATAGGGTGGTTCTTGTAAATGAACTTTTGTTGTCGACGAGAACGAGCGTGTGGTCTTTCCCTTCTCTCAAGTAAGACTGAACGTTTATCAGATTCGTCCTGGTTGAAACTTTGTTCAAAATCCGCCTTTCTGATATTAATTTTATTGTCTTTCCAACGGAAATGGGCATTTTTATTATCCTTGTCCAGGAATAAGGACCGACACAGACCGGATTTAACGTCATCATCTTGCAACATGGAATCGCTCAGCGATTGTTTGATGTCTGTAGACAGAGATTCTTCAGATTGTATTTTTCCTGCACAGTCTTCTATTTCTGGTGGATCCACTTCGGCTTGGTATCCCAATTTCGTCCAGCCATCATACCAGGCCTGCACATCAATCCAGCAACGAGGGAACATTTTGTCTACAGCTGAGATTGGATAAAATTGGTCACTGGGTTCCAAAATGGGTATAAACTTGGGATATCTTATTCCATTTAAAATTTCTAAGTCTAACGCTGTTCGATCTTGAAGAATAGAGGTATCCGAGATAGATATATTTATACTGCTGATAGAATTCTTTCTCCTTCTTGAAACTGCATTTCTTCTAAATGGACAACCGTAGTTGTGCATAACTCTTCTTTGAATCCTCGTAGAATCTGATGTGAGCTCTTCAAACTGACTCAAATCTGCCATGAAAAATATGTTGGTGAAAGGTGATATCGAAATTAAACTGTACAATTCTCGCAGGCTAGAATCTCTTTTAGATATTTTGGGCGTCTTTCCCCTGAAAAGATTTTTAAATTTGAAACGTGCACCCGACTCTTTTAAAACTCTGAAACGATTCTTTTGAGTCCTCTTGGATCTAAGGATAGAAATATTTCTCATTAATTTGTTGAATTTTCTGTTTTCAGCAAGTGATGTTACAGGTGATTCAGAAGGTGAAGGCGTGTCCAGAACATCTCTTGGCAAATCATTGTTAACTTCTTCATCCGTACCATGAGCATTTTGTCCTTCAAGGAGATTACTTTTCTTTTTCTTACCCCAGAAAACATCTTTACATTTCTTCAGAACTTTCTTCAACTTCTTGATATGGTCTGACATTGTTGTTGATGAATCTAGGCAGAGGAATTCTCACTGACATGTTAAATTGCAGTTGCTCCAAAAATCCAGTCAAACTTTATTTCAATGGATTGAGTTTGTACTCCTGTTGTTTGTTTGGCTGCTAGCGTCCTAGACTGACATGCCAGTATCATAGGCCTGTAAGTAGTAAAGTGTCTGATTCCCAATTGGTTGATAAGTGACGTCATTTTCACAACAGTGACGTCATTCTAAACACGACTAGTTTGAAAACTCCCCACTTCCCCTGAACTGTTGTGATTGGTGGGTATTTTCGATCAGCGAGGTGCATAATGGCTAAAGAGTACGAAGTTTCCGTACTTTTTTTTCCAGACTGAGAATGACAGTTATGTGCAGTCATACTCCGCACAGTTGGTTACCTCCCTTAGAATAATACCGCGATATATTCTTAAAGAGTATGTTACAGTTCAACCTCTCAAACACAATGCCGGTTAACATATGATAAGAACTTCACTGTGAGTTCGTCTTTGAATATACTTTAGATTAACATGATTTTATTACGATGTGGGTCAAAAAGTGTAACCCATACATGTACCAAACATCCCCGTACCCAAAACACATTATCTAGATAAATCTGGTAACTAATCATAAAAAATATGATATTTGGTCGGATCACCGTTAAATATATAATGTTTACGAAAATATATAACTTTTGAATTTAAATTGTTTTTTCTCGTATTTTACCTGGACTAATTTTCTTTGGACTAAAATGTGTAACCCAAATAAGACAAATTTAGTACTGCTGTCCCGGATCACGAAATACATTTAAAGTTTGAACAGTATTTATTCAAGAAAACATTTTCATGTATTATTTATAACAATATAATATATGGGGATTCAGTAGACAGCTGGAAGCTTGTTGAAAACTGTCTCCCCTATTACAGAGAAATTTTAACAATCAATAATTGTTCACTGACTTAAAGTAGATGAGTCATATACAAATATAAATATATATATATGATCAGTTCTAGTATATGTAATTATTTCAGAGAGCATATAATAGTAAGAATAGATGGAATACACTTGTGTGGTTGTGACCTGTGTATTAATTTGAAAACGTTTTGATAATTTTATGAAAGTTTTCCCTGCCATAAATATATTTGCGTATTAATTTCATCAGAGTACAGTACTTTAAATATTGTATTTTTTACTGCATAAGTTTTTTCTGGTTTATATTTTGCAGTTATTATTTTAAGTTCAGAATAATTTTTAAAGTAAAAATTTAATTTTGGATCGTTTTTTTAAAAATACTTTCATAAGAAAGTGTTAGGGGTTAGTTTAACTGCCATTGTTTTGAATCATGGAAATATATACTGTGTTGAAATTCTTGCTTGGTTTCTAATGATATTTTTTGGACTGTTTAAACCTGTATCATTTTTTATAGTATATGAAACTTACGAAAATTCACACAAAACGTATAGTTTATTTCACTGAAATAATTTCAATAACAAACAATTTCAACAAATAAGTCACTCGCATCTTTTAATTTTTTTTGTTACAAATTAGAATAAAATATTTCTCCACTTGATACAAAAAAGTAAATGAAATACTGATTATGTAATTTATTTGATTATGTTTTTCTTTTTTTCTTGTATAAATTTCGAGAAAAAAATGTCAGTAGAAAAATTGTAAACGGAACAAAAATTTTTTTTGATTGAATTTGAATACAAAATATGCACAATGCTAGTCAAGAAAAGCATATATCTAGGATTCTGCTTTCAAACATTGTCAACTAGTTTCTTCAGTTTCTGCAACACTTCAGTAGCTGAATCTGATGGTAAGTTGTTGGCACCTATGAGAAGTACAAAACACGAGTAGCTGGCAACTTTGGAACATATTTTACCCAAGAGCTGTTCTATGCGGTAACCACCGTCAGAAAAGACTGCATACCCAGAAGGTAGTATTTGTTGAAGTACTTGGTCTGAGAATGACTAGTCAGAACAGAGTGAGACATTATGTTTATATTAAACTTTGTAGCTATAGTGAATGAATTCGAAAGTATCTTCGTAAATTTATAGATTACTGCGAAACTTTATATCAGTTGCAACCAATACGATTTGAGATTTGCCAGTTTATTTATGGAATTATTTAGACTTCAACCAACAAAAATTATAATTGCAGTAATTTGGAGCAATATGATTGGATTGATGAAATAAATATATCCAATGCTTTTGTTTGAAACAAAACAAATACCGTGTATTCTCGCGTATAATAATAAAGTACATAATTCAAAATGCAAAGAACAAAGACACCGAATTGCCGTCGCATAATGCGCCGGAAAATCAGGGTCTAGGTTGTAAGTTCTACTCATTAGTCCTTACAAACTGCATAGACCCAGATCTGCCGGCGCATTATGCGACAACAGAATCTTGGTCTATGTAGTTTGCAGTTGGTATTAGATTGTACGCGAGTATAGACGGTAACTCAAAACATCTTCTTAAACTATTGCTTCGAAACTGTGGACAGTAGCATTTCCCCAAAAATACATACCAAGCTCAAAAGAACTCTTAATTATTCGGTGGGTCATTATAATGGCTTTGTGATCTTTGCTTATGTTTTCACTTCCTCAGTTTTTAAAAGAAATGTAAGATTTATGTGTAAACATACCAAGCTAAACTTAAATTATAATGATTCCTATTATGCCAAACCAACTTTCTATAATTATTCGTATCACACCAAGCCAATTTTAATTTAAAAAAAAATTAAATCAGACAAACAAAAAATGTAATAACGGAAAGATTAAAGAATTGATTATTAATAAAAATTTTAATTACAATACAAATCAAAGCACATATTTTAGTTCTGTGAGATAAAAGAGATTACTAGTAACTTTGAAAACCTAGAATGTTACATTATATGTTAAACATATGTGTAGTAAAGAAGAACAGAAGAAAAAACACTGGAAATAAATATATTAATTAAAACAGGCCAATCTACCACATTTAATTCAATGCAACATATGAACATTTCAGTAGTCAAACCTTAACATATGAGCATTTCAGTAGTCAAACCTTGACATTGGTGTTTAGATTCATATATGCTACTTGTATTATCACCTTTGTTAATGTTTAATTCCCTTATTTATTTAAGAAAGTAAAGAACTTGAGATTTTCTTCAAATACCAAAAATGAAAGCGTTATCCCAGTTATTATTTATCATAAAACGAAACGAGATATCCTTATCCGGGACAGCAGTACTAAATTTGTCTTGTTTGGGTTACAAAGTTTAATCCCCAGAAAACACATTAGTCCAGGCAACACACGAGAAAAAATAAATTGCAATTAAAAAGTTGTATATTTTCTTAAACATTACATATCTAATTGTAATCCTATAAAATATCATATTATTTTATTATTAATTACCAGATTTATGTACGATAATGTCTTTTCAGTTCGGGAGTTTTTGGCACGGGTACGGGTTACACTATTTATAGTCCATACCATTGGAAAGTTCAGTACTGACAAACAAATGTAGGGACTATGTTGGAAAAATAATTGTGACCGGAGTCCGATCAGCGGACTTTTTGCTTGCAAAGAGCGTTTGATTAAGGCTTGTTCTCTATTTAAGGGATACGTATACTTATTTTATGTTAGTTTCAAACATATGTACACCAGTTACACTAGTGCCTGGCCTGGTACCACATATATTTTGTGTCAGTTGCATGTAGGAATAATAACAAAAGTTCAGTGACCAGACTAACTAGTGACTTTCATTGGAATAAATTTGTTTTTATCGCGCTGAGTGCATGTCTCCATGTGCAGGTTTCTAACTCTCAGCCTGAAAAAGTAATTTTAAGCATGGAGTCTACGCCTTTAAATGCTATTACAGATGACTCTCAAGTTTTGATAAAGAAGGGGAAAAATATCAAAATATTTCGCGTCAAAAAAGGACGGTAATTAATAATTATATCTGAAACCGTGTGAGAAACGTGTTGCGTCATTACTCGGTAGGAATGCTGGCACATTCGGACAAAATTACGGGCTGATTCGGACCTTATAAACTATTTTTAAGTTTTGTCTTAGAATGTAAATGTGACATTTACAGTTGTTTATGGTACGTTGAGCAAACTGCATGTTAGGAAACAAAACCCTGATTTTTCCTGAGATAATGGTATAGTCCTGTGTTAAAATCAAATTAAATAATGTAAGACTTCATCTTGCATTGGTAATTTACCTGTGAAACATTTTCAATGCAGATTATTAACTTTTGTACAAAACTGAAGTAGCTTATTTTATTGAGAAATAATACAATTACTAACACTGAAAAAATCACAAAAAACAAGACCCGTGCAGTAACATATTTATTGTCCATATATATTGGTCTGAGTATGTTATTGCTTTTATTATATTTATGTATAATTTATCTTTATACCATATATTTTACTAGATGCTAATAGTACCTAATAAAACTTGTATACTTAAAAACTGACATTGCGTTCCTGTCAAATTCATGATTTAATTCAATACAATAAAGTATGTCTATATTCTGTGAGTATATTTTACCATGTATTAATTATAATAAAGAAAATTAAAACGGGAACAACTACTAAAAAAAGACAGCTATGTATTTTCCATTGTTTTACCTCATTATATAATGCTTCACATGGTCTGAATCAATATGACATTTGTTCAAATTCGCCATTAATTTGGTCCATATCAGTCATGGTCTGAATCAGCCAGCATTCCTAAAGCAGTGACTGCACATGTACAGTTTGGGATATTAGGGTTTTCACAATTGACACAGGACACATGAATCTGTTGTTTTTACTTTAAAATAGGCTTAGGATTAAAAATTGCCCAAATAAAAGTTTTAGGCATGATCAGGGTAGATTTTTATTCTTGGGCAGGTATGAATTCAGCTCAGTGATGCAAAAATGGTGCAACTTTTCACATATTTTATCATGTTTTAGATTAAGAATGTTTTAGCATTATTTCAATCTTTGGAAAATTTGATTGGTTTTGATAAATTTAAGTGATAATTTATAGCTCGTTTTCACTGAGCCTATGTAATCCTGCCACCTAGTGTCGGATCGGATATGAGTCATGTGACCAATATCAGTGATGCAGAAGAATAATTGTATCTGTACCAAGTATCTTATAAATAAAAAAAGAAGTTTGTTACATTATACCCATGAATTTGAAGCACATCAGCAGCATACAGGACCACTTCAGTTGAATATAAATTACTGCACTTGTTTTCACATTGATATCTGGATAATGGTTGATTAAGCAGCTTGTCATTGCAGCTATTTAGGTAACAAGACTAAATTTATGTAACTAATTCCTACAGTAGATCTAAAATTTTAAATTCAATTTCTCTGTTGACATTTGTACACATATCACATGGCACAATTACACTTGATGTTGGTTAATTCAAGAATAGTAGTGATGCTGTAAGGGTTAATCAAGACTTGAATGTTAGGGAGAAGTGACTTTTCCTTTTGGACAGAATAGGCAGAAGTGAGAGCTGAACATGAAGTGGGAACAAAGCCAGATATGCAATATATATGTTGAACATTGAGTGTGTGCTCGTGGGTTTCCCGCAATTTTTCATCCTATGTCCCCCAAATCTAGACCCTGTGCACCCAGTGGGTACGTGTTTTTGTCAGAAAAGTACAAAAATACGCCAACAACTTTTCATTGGTAGATGTTCATCCATATCTCTGTTGGCACTAGCAGTGGCATACATTGTGAAAGGGTGATAAAAACTGTAAGATGGCAATGAATATCTATTTTAAAACAATGTGTCTGGCAATGAAAACATTGAAGCAATGTACAATTATTTTAGGCCACAGCTAGTAAAGTCGGAGAATAATAAAAACATGTCAGAGACAACTTGCTGGTCTGTAGATCTATCTACATCTGTATATATATGTGACTTGTAAGAGGTCTGGTTTTGCTTTCATAATGCCTTTCAACCATGTTTATAAACTCGTTTCAAATTTTGCATGTATATTGCTATTCCCATGCTTTATAAAAAAAAAGCATTTGGTATACTGTGATTGCCTCCATCTGTTCCTTGATCCGACTGTTTTCCTGTCTGTAATTCCATCTCGTAAACTGCTAAGTGGAAATTCACCAAGCTTGGTACATACAGTTTAGGGATTTCCATTGACCCGAGGGTTCGGGTTCCCCGACGTGGCAATCAGCTGCCTGGATGTATATGTTTTGACTTTCTCGGGAAGTCACAATTGAAATTGGTTCTCATGATCCAAAGACTGAAATAAAGTAAAATAAATGAATTGGTAATGGTATGGTAAAATTTGACCAATTGTATTGTATCCATTATCATTCCAGCATTATAAGAGGGGTTGCAGTATCATGAGATAATAAGGGGCTTTATAGTGAGTAACCACTGTATCTGCCATAAAATTATTTGCTGCATTTTGCAGTATGGTTTTAGAACAAGGAAATTACTTTCTTGCACACTTGCCAATCAATCAGAATGATGGAACTTAGGTGTATGCTGGCTGAAAGTTATATTTTGGAGGTGGATTCATTAAGTAAATGAGAATGTATGGATGGCAAATTAACTTAGTCATTAGCAAACATTTATTTTATAACAGGAAGTATTTGAATATCCTTAGTTTTTGTGTGGATATAAATGTATTGAGATTTGTTATGTTAGTCAGTCCATATGTACACATGTCCATCTGTTCATCTTTTCATCACTTGGTGGGTTTTCCTTGTAACTGAACTCTGTTTATATCAGTTAGAGAAGTTGGTTGTATTTGGTATGTTGGTTTATGAGTAGATGAAAATAAAGTTTTTGTATTCGGATGCAGCCCTTAAAGGGGTGGGTGGTAGGGGTCAGGTAGTGTACAAGTTAAAAAGGAAATTGCATTTGCACTTGTTTCCCGGTCTTGTTTGCATTGCATTTTACAGACAATTTCTTTCTTTTTCAGGGATATTTTTATGGACAACACTAAGTTGTCACTAGATGGAGCTATTGGTCATCCGTTTGGCACCACATTTGAAGTGGTTAAGGGACATTTGGTTAAGGTTGCCAATGAAAGTAATAAGGAGACTGAATCAGCAGGAAAAGGTACATGTTTTTCAGTGTGTTTTACAAATTTTGGAGTAAATATTATTTTGATCAGGTAGGAGTTGAAGAATTTGTAGCTGAATGGGACAATTGTACCATGTTGCATGAGAAGCTTATTACTTAAACTTGACAAGTCATATATGATGGAACAAGTGACAAACAATAACTTAATATTCAAATATGTGTAAACATTAGATGAGTCCAGTATATTTATAAGTAATCCTTATAGTAAACACGGGGCTTTACTTGCTACCAACAAATGTATTTTCAAGTGATATATTATTTACAGGCATAGTCATATAGTATTTCTCCTGCCCATTTTGCATAACTAATGGTGGAAGTGGTCGCGGGGTTCTCTAGGATGCCAAAATCTGCATAAAAATGTGTATTTTTAATTTTGGATGCATGAGAATTCAAACAGCTGAGTCCATGCTATGCAGGTTTTCTTTCGGTGAACATCTATTTCACTTAATCTGTTTCTTCAAAGTGAGTATCAGTTGTGTAGTGTGTGTGTTATCAAACAGAGTCCAAGTGATTGTAAAGGGATTAGGAGAAGTGGCAAAAGCCAGATTTTAGTAGATAAGGAGATTGAGACATCTCTTGATTGATTTTCTGTGCCTTATCATTGTTTTGAACTAAAGACTAATTTCATGTGCATGTGCTTAGACACCACACTTTGACAAGCATCACTCAGCACACTTTAATCCATCATACTTTAAAATCCTTTTGCAATGTTTGGAACACTTGGATTTTATAGTATTCATGATTTTGAAGAATGGTGTCAGGAATTTGTGGACTTGTTTTGTTTGTCGGAGAAGTAAGAACTCACATGTTAATCATCATAAATTATCATAATATCAGCTGTTTCATGGTGTCATGTGCAGATATACTTTTGTTTTTGAGTGAATAACAAATATGTGCTTTTTTATGGCAACTTTGCATACTTTCTCTGGTGCCAAGTGCAAGGCTTCAGATGAGCCTGATTCATGCTTGACAGTGTGCAAGAAGTACTCTGGCTTGTTTCCAGGCTTTTCTGTTTTAGCTGGTTTCACTGACAAGTTCGGTGGCTTGTGAGCAAAGTTTCTTGTCATGTAATTGTATCAAAGGACCATAGATATTTAAAACAAGAAACTTATGAAATTGATGAGGATTGTGGTGGAAGGCCCTGAACTTAAGAATTATAATCTTAAACCTGCAGTAGGAGAAGCATGTTCAAGCTTATTTAAAAAAAGAGTGAATGTAGCAAGCTGTGATGCTTAAAGATGAAACGAAAAATAAGGAAATGGAATATTGCAATTAATTTCTTCTTCCATTTTCTTTACAACTTTATTTATTTAAAATGGAATTAAGCTAATTAAATAATTAATATAGAAAAGTAACCTCAGTATCCTCCTTGATTCTTTCTGTATACACACAAAATTAAAGAATGGCAAGTTAAGCCACTAAAAATTGTTGTAGTTGTAACATTACAATCACATTTATCACTGTTCGCAGTTACCTTAGATTTTCATTTGTTTATGATAATACTAAAAACATTTCACATTGAATGAGCATTAGCAATCTAATGACGGTCATGTTCAGCGGTCAAGCTAGACTTGAATTTTAGGGAGAACTGACTTATCCTTTTATACATAATAGGGAGAAGTGAGAGCAGAACAGGGAGAAGTGGCAGCATAGCAAGAAACGCACACAATATATATATATATATATATATATATATATATATATATATATATATATATATATATATATATATATATATATATATATATATATATATATATATATATATATATATATATATATATATATATATATATATATATATATATATTGTGTGTGTGTGCTCTGGTTCTCTTATTTGAACCGTGTCCTGTATTTCTCATTATGCATATTTGTATTTAACATTGGTTTTAAGCAATACTTTATCTTTATGTAGAAAATTCTCTATGTTGTATGTATATTATAAACACATTTTGTAAGTGTATGAATGTATCATACTCATATGTAGTGTATTCATACTTGAAAGTGTGTATGTTTAGATGGAGAGAAATATGCAATGTATTTTGGCCATACAACTTCAAAAAAGCATAGCAGAAACTATACATTGTAATTTAGTTTAACTGACAGGAGTACCTAGATTAATTACAAATAGGTAAAAATACTTAAGCAGCTGCCACTTAAAGACCAAATTTTATTTTTTGTTCGTTTCTTCACTAGAAAATGGCAGTCTAAAACATTTCTAAACGGGTTTGAAACAACCCCTATATTAGGCTATAACACGCACATGAGAGCACATGTACATGTTTCTTCAACATCATAGTGTTCATGCATTCAAGCCACAGTGGTCACTGATGAGTAATCTCAACTTTACAACTGCATTTTGAGGGAGCTGATTCTAAATGAAATGTGAATCTTTTGACTCATTTTTTGGTGATGTTTTAAAAGTAGATGCATCTATTTTTTTAAACAGGGATTTTCTTCATATGACTACTCACTTTCTAGCTTCGTTACAAGAATCACTAGATAGGATTTAAATTGTATGGTTTTAATATTTGTCTACGTGCTCCTAATAATGTCGTGTATTGGTTGGATATTTTTTATTTGTTACTTTTTCTTGTATTTTCACAGAAATGAGAGATATGAGAAAACAATCTTTGACCTTAAGTTACAGCCCTTATCGATTCCACAAGCATTGTCCCATATGTTTCTGACCAACACATTTTTATTTTTAGGCTAAATCTTTTATCACATAATAGTTACACTTGGCTATCTATGAATTGTATAATTTCCTTAAATTTATGTGCCCAGTGAATTACGAAAACAGATAGTTAAATGAAGACGTACTTTCGAGACGCAGCAATGTCTGCCATAATTACCCCTTAGCAGGTTCACTTACGGTTTCAAACTTATTTTATGATGAAAATAATGCAAGCACGGCAGTTAAAATCTTCAAAATATACATTTAGAAAGTGCTTTCACCAATTCTATTCTCAAAACAAAAATTGTTATTCACATATAGATGATTTAGTTTTGAAACAATTTGCTAAGTTTTCATCATCATATGATAACTTGCAGAAATTGGGCAGTGATATCTTGTGGGGGGGGAGTTAATTGGTCAATCAGCTATTAAAACACATGCCTGTGAATGTGCAAGAGTTTGTTTTGTTGACGCAATTAATATAAACACCTGCCAAGGCAATGTGCAATCCATTTCACCTGGGGCTTAACTACTTGGCTAGGTTGTGGTGCATCTCAAAAGTCATAAACTACTGTCATTCTGTGTAGATCTAAAAAACAAATGCCATGGCAAAGTCATTTTTGCTTTCCTAATAGAAGAAGGCAAAGTTTACATTTTTTGGCGACTTAGTTGCCCACTTCACCTGGTAGCGTGACCACTGCATATTGGTGACACAACAATACACACATAATGCCCTGCAAGGACTCCTTATATTTTAGGATGGGACTCCAACATTTTTCAAGGAGTCCTGGACTCCAACTTTCAACACCCTATGGAGAACCCTGGGTATTGAAATTACCTCAGACGTTCGTAAGGTTAATTTTTCAAAAAGTGTTTAAAAGTGAGGTATGTGTTTTTCATGAAGTTTGGGCTTATCATAGTAGATTTATGATTATAACCTGTATTCCATAAAAATAAACATGACATCTTTGCAAAGCAATTACTTATTAGTTTAAGACCTAAATATCACATTTAAATTTGCAACTTGTTCCCTTTAATCCTTAAAGCTTCAATGTCTGTATTTTTTGTTCTTCTATTTCTTGCTCAAATTCACACAATCTTTTTGAATTCCATAAATAGAGCCTTTCAAAAATTGTCTAATGATAATCACGCTCGCTGTATTGATATTGAGGCAGATTAATGCTTTTGAAGCAGGGACCACCCAATCAATGAAACTGTTGTCTGTTTTCACGTGAACTAGCTACTTTTGTAGATGTGCATCACTACTAAATCAGTCTTGAAAAGAGTCGTACCTTAAAATTATACTTTTGAGGTGAAATCACGTCTTGATTATCATAAATAGCCTGTGATTGTTGACGATGTAATTATGTTCATTTTTTTCTCTCGGCATTCTGTTCAACTATTTGCATATTTAGAAATCCAGGAGTAGACTGAATAGAGAAGTAACTGAGAAATCATAAAGTTCCATAAGAAGAAATCCGATTGAAACTTATTTGTTAACCAGTGTTAATGAAAATTTGTGAAAGGGCCAATTTATGCAAGTCAAATAGTGTGTGGATATCTGCCAGTTCTAAATTTATGAAAAATACTGACATAGCAGCTTTAATACTTCATGATACATTACATGGTCATTTCCTGTTAAATTGGCATCAGCTGTGATTGTAGAAAGTACATTTCTATAAAATTTTTTGTATGCTTTGAACATAGATGTTGGAATGGGTTTAGAAATATGCATCTCCCTTGATAACTCCCAAGTAAAGCTAGTTGATAAATATCGACCGCAGCATAAGCTAGTTGATAAATATCGACCGCAGCATAAGCGAGTGCATGAGATAGCAATGGAGACTACAGTTTCGGTTAACACTAACACTTGGTGGTGGTGATGCTGCTGCTGGTGGGTGCTAGCAACTTTTGTTGATACATGAGAATTATAGTCTCATTTGTCCTACACAGATATTTATGTAACTGATTTTAATATTGATGGATATTAGATCTTATGAAATCAGTTCAGTCAATAAATTGATGATGGACTTTTAATGTAAATCAAGTTGTAATGCAGTACTCACAGATTTGTGCATCAGTAAAGTTTGATTTGCCTCCCTCACACCATCAAGGCACTTTTATCCATCCTTACCAAGCACAAATGAACTTAAGTTTATAGCTAGAATTACTCTCATAAACCGCTGGAGCCAACAGTATCAATATATTTGCACTTTTTAATTCCTTAAGATAGTGTTTTTTAATGTGACCATACACGTGTAAAATTGTTTATTTAATGTGGCTATTTTTGCCACAAACAACAGATCAAATGAGCTGAGCTGAGGCAAAGCTCGAGGTTACTAAAGACAGCTCATAGGTACTGAGGTTTGAACCAGTTTCGATTGCGAATTTTTCATGTTAACCAAGGTGGCGCTCTACAGATATTGCGTATTTCTGAGAGAGTGACAGGTTTAAGATGAAGTTGTTTGCATTTGCAACATGCAAAATGGAGAGAATGTTGGCACACCTCTATGCTACTTTCATGTACTGTGGCTGAAATTTCTTTACATATTGTACTTGTGGAAATTGTACATGATCTAAGCACACTGCTGACCAAAATGTCCGCTCCCACATGCTCGAAAAATCAGCCTGAATTAGTCCAAAATACACAAACTTTAGCAGTTATTAAAATAGGGAAAACTAATTTTGCCAGAGTAGGCATTACCAGCTTCTGAAAGTGCAATGAATGAATTACAAAATATATAAAAAGTAAACAAGTTATCGGCTTGTTTTTTTACAATTTATCTTTGAAGTCCAGGAAGTGAAAATGACCAAGCGAAGCTAGCAGTTTTTTGATAGGTACACATCTGAAGTAAGGCCAAGCTGTATACTTTATAACCCAAATTACACCCATCAATCATACACCAAAATAAAGGGAATTCAAAGTTCTTTTAACAATTCCTAAGATATACAAGGTCTTTTTTAAATAGCCAGGATAACCAGTGAGGAAAGCCTTGGAAATTCTTTTTCTTTAAACATCTAACCCTATGCAAAATATGACACTGTAGAGCGCCACCCAAAGAGAAGCCTGCTTTTTGCCGTTTTGAAAGAAAACTTGCCTCCACATTATAAGCAAGTTCAGGAGTTATCCAGGCATTATGACGTGGTGGTTATTATGTTTTTTTTAAAGAAAGAGTGTACTAATTATTTTAGAAGTTACTCCTTTGGACTGTTGCAGTAAAACATACATGGGACCCAGGGAAAGCATTTCCAAATTGAGTATTCGCCAATAGATACAATGTGGATTTTTGTATGATTTTCATTCGAACTTGGTGTAATCAAAGGGTTATAGGATATTTTAATAAAACTCCTTCTTGGGTACCACTTATGTTTTAAAAGAACATTCCTAATTCTATGCTTGTATTTGCATGCTGCCACCTCATGCATGTATATTGCATTTCAGATACTGAAGGATCCCAGGTTAAAGATAACAGAGACCTGTATGACCTGGATAGCAATCAGAAATTATCAAAGGAAGAAATAGAAAGGCTCAAGAAAGATGGAGTATCAGGAAATGTATGTAGAGTCTATGTAATATGTATGTAGAGTCTATGTAATATGTATGTAGAGTCTATGTAATATGTACATAGTCTGTGTAATGTGTATGTAGAGTCTGTGTAATATGTACATAGTCTATATAATATGTATGTAGAGTCTATGTAATATGTATGTAGAGTCTATGTAATATGTATGTAGAGTCTATGTAATGTGTATGTAGAGTTTGTGTAATATGTATGTAGAGTCTATGTAATATGTACATAGTCTGTGTAATGTGTATCTAGAGTCTATGTAATATGTATGTAGAGTCTGTGTAATATGTACATAGTCTATATAATATGTATGTAGAGTCTATATAATATGTATGTAGAGTCTATGTAATATGTATGTAGAGTCTATGTAATGTGTATGTAGAGTCTATGTAATATGTATGTAGAATCTATGTAATATGTACATAGAGTCTATGTAATGTGTATGTAGAGTCTGTGTAATATGTATATAGAGTCAATGTAATATGTATGTAGAGTCTGTGTAATGTGGATCTTATCAGGATTCAGGTTATCCAGGCTTTTGGAACTACAGTGGTCCCTCTCTTATAAGGCCACCCCTTTCTGCATCAGGAAAGTGGCCTTATAAGAGGGGTAGCTTTTCTAGAGGGGGTTCACACAGATGTGGGTAATAACTACATATAAAGTATGAAAGGCATAACTAATTTTTTAATATTCAATATTTTCATTTAAAAATCACAGGAATGTTATCAGGTTATGGATTTAATGTGATAAAACTTATATCAGTGTTATTTAAAATAATTATGAATAATCATCAATTGTGGTGCAGTCTGGGCACAAACATCTGCCTGTAACTATCCCTGTCCATCAATTCCATTTTCCCACTAACTGCTGTTGAGCCTTTATTGACGATGTTTATTTTGAATCTTTCTGACATCAAATTTCTCAGTAGTGATCAAAGGACTCTCCCTCTTTTCATTTATTCGAATGGCTTTCACTTTTTCTAAACTGAGAATGTCTGATGAAATTTTGCATGTTTTGCAACAAATGATTCCTTCACTGGCAATTTGTAGTTACTACAGGTTTTACTACAGCTTAGTTTTTACAAAGGAAGTGAGTTTGTCATGTGATCGTTTTTTTTTTTTTTTTTTTTTTTAGTCTGGTACCCTTTCAAGTACATTTCGTAATCAATGAGAGAGAAGCCACAATGGCTAACATACCATTTTACTATCTGGCAACAGGATGTCACGCTGACTTGAGCTGAACAATACTGTGCTTCTCAGCGGTTAGCTTTTGTCATCCTTGATAATTATTATTGGTAATAATAGCCAGTAATTACCAAAGTGACAAAACCTAACATCTAAGAAACATACAGCAGTAAGGAAAGCAGGATTACTTACCTCTTTGTATGGAATAAAGTTACTTTATTGGTATGTTTGAACAACTGTTAATGACTCTGTTGAGTTTCGAAATCAACAAATATTGGCAAGATTTCTATCTGTAAACAACCATTGTGTGTCATGGGGTAAATATGACAGTTTTTGAACAAATATGCTGCCTGTGTTAGAGGGATGGCCATCCTTGAGGGGTACATTTGAACACAAACTTGTTCATGTCATGGGATTCTGGCTGTATAAAGCGGGTGACCATTGATCAAGGGGCTGTTCAAGAGGGGGACCAATGTACTCTGAAAGAACCCCTCACCTTTAATGTTGAACAAAACTCTATCGATTTTCTACTTGCCTGCAATAAAGATTTCTTCTGAAATGTTTATCCCCAAAAATCCAGAATTTTCATTCATATATTACATAGAACTTTTTCGAAGTAAGGTAAAATTGAACTTGCCCAACAAATTTCAAACTTGTCCCAACCTGCCAGACATAGTATTCTTCTGGCCTTTTCCCATTATTATAATCATTTATTCAAATAGGTGTTTATCTGTGTCCAAATAATCTATACTTTACTGTATGTTTGAAAAATGTGGATAAAGATGTTATTGGGAATATAATTTCACAGTAGTTTCTGTAGTTATGAATTTTAAATTCTGCAGGAACATGATGGTTAAGTTTGAAAATTTTATATGTGTCAGTTTGTAATGTACATTTTTGGCTTTGAAAGTTGTAGAACAAAAGTTCACAAAGTCTTGCTTACATGTACATCTTATTTGGTTCTTGATTGTCTTCATTAGCAGAAAAGTGGATATTTTAGTTGTTTGAATACTGTAAATCAAATAAAATACTTAAACTGTAATAAATTAAAGTATGTAACACTTGTTTAAAATGGATCTTTTTTTATTGCAAACCTTACTTCAGAATATTATTTGTTTGTTCATCGGTAATTTGCTAAAATGTTATGTTGCTAGCATGCCAAAATTAAAACTTCATTCCAATTTAGTTAAGCATAAATAATTCTGAATCAAAATGTTACATGGGATCTCGTTGTCATTTGTGGGATTATATTATTTAGTAGCAATCATCAAGGTAAGTTGTATGGGTCTAAAAGTTTTGTTCTCTCCTGTACACAAGTCGCTGTCTACTCTTTGGATGCCAAAATGATCACCTATTGGAGCAGTGATGTCCATAGGAGCTAACTTATGGCAATAAATTTTACATCATGTATTCCATCAGATTACAAAGAGAATTCTGATGAATGTTAGCAATTTTTTCTCCAGGTTGCTAGTTATGCTTTATATTTTATTCCCATGAATTGTCAGCAAATTAGGCTCAGGGCTGCTCATTTTGTTTCCTGTGGTATTTTGATAAATGTTGGCAAATTAGGCTTAGGGTTGCTAGTTTTGGTATTTTGATAAATGTTGGCAAATTAGGCTTAGGGTTGCTAGTTATACTTCCTACTGTATGAGCCATCCAAGTGTAAAGGTCACATCAGATTCACGAGGTAATGAACGAGATGTTAATGTCAAATATTATGTCATAATTTTAATTCGATGTAAATGTCTTTGGAAAATAAAGATAATGAAAAAATAATGGAAAGGAAGAAAATGGCAGTAAAAAAAATAATCAATAGAGCAAATACTTTGTAATGTACATTATAATTATCAGAAAATAAATATAGGATATTTTCTTTTCCTACATTAATACCAGATATATTTCATTATGTGGTACAAAAATTTGATATTTTAATGAGTGGCAAAGCCACGAGTTACAGTATATCTTTTTTGTACGACAAGATAAAATATATCAGGTATTTATGCAGGAAAAGAAAATGTCTTTTTGTTATATACCAAACTTGCTCCAGAACCGAAGCTTAGAAGATTATGCTCACTCTTCAGTATGCCACCCCAACCCCCTTTTCGTAAATTTACCTCACTTTCCTTGGCTGATCATATAAATATCAGTGACTTAAGAGAGAAATATGATTGGGATGACCTTATCTGTTGCAGTAAATTACAATTTTGACATTTTGTAAACTATTTGCCCCATCTGATCACAAAGCAAGTCTGATTCAGCAATGCATCAAAGCGGTTTCATCATTGTTGTCATGGTCATAAGGGGGAAATAACTCCATAGAGAAGCAAATGGCATAGAGTCAGATTTCTTCAGCAAAAAATAATTTCCATGCCTGAAAGGTAATGCAGTTTCCATTTCTTTGTTCTAGCTAACAAAGTGCTTGTTTTTCTTGCTGCTGATATAAAGCACACAATCAAGCATCATATGGCATGACAGGAAATCTTGTATTGAAAATATAAGGATATATTTTTCACATGTGAAAATATTGAAATGAAAAATATGAAACTTATTTCACCAATAATTTTTTATATTTCACACTTGTGAGTATCATAAAAATTGATATTTTCATTAAGAAGGGCCTTTATTCATGGGACAGCTCATATTCTGATGACTGTCCACAGATTATGATCAAGGTTGCTAGTTATACTGTATTCTGATGAATGGGTTGCTAGTTATAACCCTGCCCCAATACGGAGACCACTTCTAGCTGGTCCTCTGAATGGTTGTTGTACACAGTTTTGATTTCATCTGTAATGTGCATGAGTAAAAAAAAAAATTGTAGGCCACAATTACATGAATAAATTTACTAAACATTTTTGACGCCAAAGTGTTATGATTTACAGTGTTCAGTTACTATAAAGAAAAAAGACACAATACTTTGTTACAAAGGCACTGTTATAGTTCATAGCACCAGTTTTCAATTATGAATCTGAGTACTAGTAGTACTCAAAAGGTGTGGCTACTGGTTTGCAAGTTGAAAGTACTGTATAAAAAAATATTTTCATTCTTCAATTTCAGGAGCTGGTTGGACAGCTGATTGAAAACAGTCTCACATTCCAGAATAAGACTGAGTATTCAAAAGAAAAGTACATCAAGAAAAAACAACAAAAGTTAGTTCATTATAACTTAAGTTTTATAATAAAATAAATAGATAAAAGTGGAAATTTTATGGTGAAGTAAATTTAATTTTTCATTTTTGTATTTTTCACACATTTTACATGCGAAAATTCAGATTTTTCGATCATGTTTGGACTAAAAAAAATTCTTCTACCACAAGTTGTGGCTTGATCAGGCCTAATATTTTGATCTTGTGCGTCCATATGAGTTCGACTTGGGCGGTTTTACACTTTGATAAAGAAAAAAATGTGTAGTTTCCACTAATAATCTTTTCCAGATAGTTTTTTGTTTGATACTAAACCATATTAAAAATTATCTTCTACATATTCCTTAGTTTTAGTGTGGAAGGGGAATATTTTATTACCTTTTTGTTTCCATGGGTCTGTCTGTCGGAGTTGTTTAAGTTTTATCTCAAGTATGTTTCTTGAGCACAGTTGACTTGTCATGCATCTTTGTGAGCGAATGTGCCATAGTAAGTGCAACTCATGCCCTGAGAATTAAACAATATGAGATGAAAAGCAAGTCAGTTATTTATTCTCAGTATTCATTAATGGATATGTTATTCAAAGGTCACAGTCTTTATAAAGGTGTGGTTCTCTTTGTTTGTTTTATCTTTCTAGCATACCTGCATGCCATGCTATTGTACTTTTTGTCTCATCTGCATAAGTATTGTAAAAGCAGTGTTATCATCAACTTTATGATCATGTGTTAAATTTTTGTATTAAGTAGGATCACTTCTGAAATACCAGAATATTTAACTTTTTGAAAAATGGATATTTATGCATATTGTATATAATCATGTATAAGTTGGGTCCAACTGCAAACAACATAGACCCTGATCTGCCATTGCATAATGCGCCAGCAGATCAGGGTCTATGTTGTTTGTTCTACTGATAAGTCCTTACAAACTGCATAGACCCAGATCTGCTGGCGCATTATGCAGCAGCAGATCTGGGTCTCTGCAGTTTGCAGTTATTGGCTTATACGTGAGTATATACGGTAGGTTGGTGTGCATTTGCTTGCACCATGACTAGTTGAATATCTATCCCCAAATAAGTGTCATTACATAGAATGTGAAAAAAGTACCCTAATGCCAGTCATCCTTAAAATAAAAGCAGAAACAGTGTTTAAAAATTCATCAAATTTACATGTGTTAAAATTCATCCATTCCACTTATCAAATTCAAAGTTTATGTTGTTGAGTGAATTTTTAGCTCATCTGGCTATAACACCAAGAAAACTGATGGTATGGCCTGGCATCTGTCGTGCATCCATCAACAATTGTTATTTTAAACTTCTTCAAAACCACTGAAGGGCTTTCCAATTTGTACAAATGATCTGCAATGAAATATTGTCTCCATTTTTAAAAAAAAATTGAAACAACTTCTCAAATACAGCTTAACAGAATTTGATAAAAAGGGCTTTCCAGTTTGTACCAATCTGCCATGAAATATTGTTACTAAAATAGAAAGGGGTCTCGGGTGGCTGAGTGGTCTATGTCTCTCACATTTACAAATCACTGACATCTCACCTCTGTCTGTGTGGGTTCGAGTCTCAGCTTGGCCAACATGGGTATGTGAGAAAACTTGCGAATAGCTTCCTGTGGGTCGGTGGTTCTTCCCAGGGTTTTCAGGGATTCTTCCTCCACCAAATATACTTGTAACCATGTATGACCTATAATGTGATGCAAAATGGTGTTAAACCCACAAAACCACAAACTAAAATAGAAATTTTTGACAAAAATTACTTCTTTTCAAAAACAATTCTATAGAATTTTGTCAAATTTGGCAGAAAGCAACCTGGCATGAAGACCTTGCAAGTTTATAACGTTTTTAGAACTTTACTTTTACTTGACACCGTATAGTCATTATTGTGTTGATGTGCCATTAAAAGCTAATACATACATATATACATATATACTTTAAAGTTTATAGAAATGATGCCGATCCATCTTCAGATATGGCCACCATTACCTAAAATAGGAAAACCTTTAAATAACTTCTTCTCCAAAACCAATGAATAGAATTGGACTAAACTTGACAGAAAGCATACTGGCATGAAGATCTTTAACATTTAAACAAAAGATGCCAATCTGCCACCAAAAAAGGCCACTTGTTACTTAATATAAAAAAGACCACTTTTTCTCCCAAACCACTGAATAGAATTTGATCAAATTTAACAGAAAGCATCCCGTATTGAGACCTTTAAGCTTTTAAAAATCATGCCAATCTTCCATCAGGTAGCGGCACCATCGATTATGGCCACCATTCCTAAAATTAGAAGAAAAAAAACCCTTTGAATGACTTCTTCTCAGAAACTGAACAGCAGAAATTAACCAGATTTGACATAAGTCATTCAAGTAATAAGGACTCTCAAATTTTACAAATGATGCTGATTTACCATCAAGTATGACAGCCATTAATAAAACTGGAAACTCCTAAACCACTTTTTCTCAAACACCACTCAGCAGAATTTGACCAAAGATAACAGAAAGTATTCTGACATGAAGGGCTTCTAAGTTTGTATAAATGATGCCAATCTGCCATCAAATTTGGCCACTGTTACTAAAAATAGAAAAACCTTTAATAACTTCTTCTAATAACGTCTTCTAAAAATCTGCTTAATAGACTTTGATCAAATTTGACAGTATCCTAGCTAGAATGCCTCTCAGAATTATACAAATGAAGTTGTTCTGCAGTTAAATATGGACATATGGACGCTTAACAGAATTGGATCAACTTTGACAAAGCATTCAGGAATAAAGACCTTTCAATATTGGACAAATGATGGTCATGTGCAATTAAACATGGAAAAAATACAAAAACTAGAGTGACCTTGAAATAATTTTTTTCATAATAGATGTAATCAACAGAGTTGGAAGAAATTTCTAAAGAAAGTATCCTTCTGATCTCTTACATTTGTTTCTAGGCATATGGCAGCCAGGTGAGTGATCTCACACCCAGTTGGGCCTCTTGTTTCAGAATGAAATGTTTATTGAGATCACATCTGTTTTCTACAACAGAAAGCCTGTGCAGCCGATTTACAGCACGTCTTAAATTGCTAAAAGTTTTCAAAGTTCTTGTATACTTTTTTTCAGACTTTATCATTTTCTTTCACAGGAATTTGATTGTGATTATTAAAATTGTTTAAGCATATTTCTTTTTCATTATTTAATAAGAGACAGAAGTTGCAGCATCTTTTCTTTACATCCAATCTCTTTCAGAGTTTAAAGTTCTACAATACACTAAGAAAAAAAAGTGAGATTATATTGATGATGTCATAGTGTAGTGATCATATTATTTCATGCTGCGAAGTAAGTATTTATTTTACATGAGCTAACATCCTTAAGGCTTTAGGAAGTCGGCTATGGTGGAGGTATATCATAGCATGTTTGACATGTGAGACTGCAGAATTCTTGTTTCTTACTTGCACTCAACTTTTCTTTCACAATTCTGTATTACCCAGGAGGCAAACGTAAACAGGATGACTTTCTTTATTTTTTGGTTTGGATTTGTATTGTAAATGAATCTCTTGATATATTTGTTTTTAAATACTTTCAGGCATGTCCCACAGTTCACGATACTGAGACCAACAACCAGGCTATTGTGTGAGATGTATATTACTAAAAGTGCTCAGAAAATATGGTACATAACATTTTTTTAAAAAAGATTTTATTTCCATATATACTCGCATATTAGATGATACCAACTGCAAACTGCATAGACCCAGATCTGCCATCACATAAGGCGCAGACAGATCTGGGTCTATGATGTTTGTAAGGACTAATCAGTAGAACAAACAACATAGACCCAGATCTGCTGGCATATTATGCGATGGCAGATCAGGGTCTATGTTGTTTGCATTTGGACCCGGGTTATATGCGAGTATATATGGTAGTTAACTTAACATGAGACTATGCATTCATTATTTGGGGGTGGGGGTGGGGATGGTGGACATACTGTAGTGGTGGATATTTGTAAGCTTGATGTTAATGTTTTTGTTTTCTTCTTTTCTTGTCCTTGCCAAACAAATATATGAATTGTGGTTTCTAGTCTGCTCCAGTCTCATTGTCTTGCTTGTAAATGGTGAGACATAGAAATAACTTTTCCAATGGGATCAACAATGTTAAAGTGCTGTGTTAAAGTTTCTGAAGTTCAGATACCTTTACATCAAATGCTGTATTGGATGTATTCAACTGAAACTCTAGAATGATATTTTTCAGTGTCTCAAGTTTGTATCCTGATATGCTACGGGTTCCTGTCTTGCCTATGTAAGCCGAAAGCTACATCATTATAATGCTATTAATCCCATTATTAGGCAAAAAACCATGTTCTCAGGAACCCCTTTGTTTATATGCCCCTGCAAAGTGAATCATATATTATGGCATTGTCCATTCATATGCCCATTCATTTATTCATTTGTTCTAAGTTTCATTTCAACACAATAACTAGAGTTACAAAGCTCTGTAAGTGACTTGCATTTGGGCACAGAAGAAACCAATTGATTTTAGGCTGAGAATATTGAAGGTCACGGTCACAGGGGTTGAAAGAAGGAAATGTGTTTCCACACAGATACCTGGACCAAACTTTGTATATAGCTTGTGTTCGAGATAAGATAGACACCTATTAATCTTGGGGTCAAAGGTCAAGAACACAGTGGCTTTAAAAAAATTGGATTCTGCACCATATCTTGTTTTTTTTTTTATCATCAACAACATTTGTGACCAGGAAGATACCTATAAATTTTGGGGTCAAAGAAAGAAAAACTATTTCCACAAAACTGCTTAAGTTCTGAATTGACTAGGAAGTTACCTATTGAATTTGGTGTTAATAGGTAATAGTCAGAGGACTCTACCAAGGAAAATGGTTTCCACAAAATGACTCAAGTCCTATGCCACAAACTGTGACCAAACGTTGTGGATGGTTTGCATTTGAGACCAGAAAGGCACCAGTCAGTTTTGGAGTCAATAGGTCGGAGGTTAAGGTCACTAAGCATGAAAGAAGGAAAATAGTTTCATCAGAATAACTTTACAAGGCTGGAGTATAATATACCATTTAGAATACTCTTATTAATTGATTTTTATATGCCTTCCATGAGGTGGAGCATATTATGTGAAGATGTTGTCCATCCATCAATATCCATGTTACCAATTTTGTTTTTGCACAATAAGTTCTCTACCATCTACAGTTTACAAACTTTGTGGATGGCTTGCACTTGGGTAAGGAAGAATCCTATTGATTTTGGGATCAAGAGGTCAGGGGTCAAGGTCACTAACTGAAAGAAGAAAAATGTTTTCATCATAATAATTTATGTTCTCCACCAACTACAGTTACCAAACTTTGTGGCTGGCTTTCACTTGGAGTAAGGAAGAACCATATTGATTTCCGAGTCAAAAGGTCAAAGCTCAAGGTCACTGACTGAAAGAAGAAAAATGGTTTCTGAACAATAACTTATGCTCTCCATCATCTTCAGTTGCCAACATTTGTGGATGGCTTGCATGTGGGGTAAGGAAGAATCCTATCAATTTTGGGGGTGAAAAAGTCAAAGGTCAAGCTCACTGTGACTGAAATAAAAAAAATGGTTTCCAGACAATAACATTAGTTCTAGATAAGATACTTGAACCAACTTTGTGGATGGCTTGCGCTTGATTTGGAGGTCAAAAGATCAAAGGTTAATGTCACTGTAACTGAAAAAAAGAAAAGTGCTTAATGCACACACAATTTCAGTTATCTACATGGAAGACTATTGAACATGAATTGGGCATATATTGTGCCATTCAGGGTACTCTGTTGTTAATTTTGTCTCACTTCATTAGCAGTAGTTAGAGGGCGATTCAGGCAAAATAGTAGTTCTTGTCGGTGAAATTATGCTTCTGCACACCAGGAAAACCAAGTTGACTTTGCCCTGCCACCCCCCCCACCCCCCATCATCCCATTTCAACCCATTCTGCCTAAAATAGTCACATCATGTGTGTTTTTTAGTTATAAAACTAAACAGTCGAAACATGCTGTATAATCAGCTTTGCTGCTAACTTGGTAGCTTCTGGTGCCCTCAAATATGCATAGTGTTATAATTTTCATGCCAACTTTACAAATATGAAAGTCGTGGAAGTGAGTGAAACCCCAAGCTTTTTTCAACCTCAGAACCAACAATTGTATTGTTTAGGAAGTTTTGAGACTAAAAGCTATGATGAGTTTAATGAATTTATCCAATATTTCACCTGAAAATCTAATGGGATGAGATGATTTTTTGCTTGGATGAGTATTAGTCACGTATTTTTAGAAATAGTTATCAATTTTTGAGGTTACTAATACTATTAACAAAGTTATGAAGTCTTTTTTCAGATTGTTGATAGAAACTTTTTAATATTTTCATGAGGTATAATTAGAATTTTGTGTATTTTAATAACAATTTAATTTGTAGAGTAAGCCAAATGCCAGTTGCTGTTAAACTCTTTTTGCCAATATGAAATTTTACTTTGACTCAATTCTCCATATTTTCCCATCATTTTGCCCTATTTAGGAAGAACAGGGAAGTGATTTCAACTGATATTTTTAGTCCAACATGCCCCATGCTGTATCACAACAAACCTCATGTACATACACTATGAATGCACTGTGATTGATGTTTTCCTGTATCAACAGTTATTTGCGGCTGGACACACTAGCCCAGATGCTAACCTACGGAAACATTCATGCTGGTACAACTGTTGCAGTAGTTGACACATGTCTGGGGCTTGTAGTGGGTGCTGTCATGGAAAGACTAGGAGGTATGTAGCAATTTTGACCCTTTCAGTCTCAGATGTTCACCTGCAAGGAAAATGATAGACAAATAAAGCGGACTTGGATCTATCATAATCATGATTGCTGTAGTTCTTTGGTTGCATTAGATCATTCTTTTTTTTTCTTATAAAAATTGAGAACATAATCATTGGAAAAGTGACTTCTCCCTCCATATAAAAAATGGAGAAGTGAGTGAGTTTGAGAGAAAAGTGGGTGAGATATAAAGCATTCTTTTGCAAATGAATATTGATTTCAAATATAAATACAGTAAAACCTGTCTCGAGTGACCTCTGCTATGAGCGACCACCTGCCATTTAAGACCACAGCAATGCATGGATAGATTTTATTATATAAATGCACTGTTATGAGCGTCCACCTGCAGAACATGACCAGCGACCACTACTTTTAGGCAAAATATGCATTTTGACACTGCTCTGAATGACCGCATCACAAAACCAGAGATAAACACCACTGACCTTTATTTAATCCTTTGTAACCACGAGAGTCTGCAGGCAAAGTGCAGATTGTTCTCAACGACACTGCTATGAATGACCAGTATCACAAGAACAGAGACAAACTCCACTGATCTTTATTTCAACCATTGTAAACAGGACTGCTTAGGACAATTGTGCTCAACAACAACAAAAGTAAAGTAAGTCTGGCTACCTGTTTGCTAAAATCGACAGGTCATGCAGGTATCGTTATATGCTACAGACCGTAAACCAGACTAAAGCACGTCACTAACTGCCATTGTAGTGCCAAAGTCATGTAAATCCCCGTTACGATTAACTATTCCTTTTTCAAAGGGAGTAGTCCAGGATGTACATAGTCATTTAAAAGGTTCGTAATGACTCTTTATAATGTGTGAAAAACTGCAAAACGCTGACATAATGAGAAATCTTCTTAAAGGCCTTTAGCGGTCGAGTTCGTGGTTTGTCTTTGAAGTCAGTCAGTAAGGCCAGGGGCAAATGAGGTCTTTGTCTTTGTCTTTAATAAGTGATTATCGCTTTCTGGATCCGATTGTCATTGTAAAAGGTTCGTGTTGTTTGTTGCTTTTTTTATGTCGCAGTTATTAAAGCATACAAACCAAACCATCATATATTCACCCTAATTAGGCTGGTTACACCCTTTGTTTAGGATTTAATCTCTTTATGTCGTCGGTGAATTAAGTTTTTGGCTTTTGTCTCTAAATAAATCTATTTTGTTCCTGGAGGGGTAATTTTGTCTTTTGATGTCATTCATTGGTACATAAACACATATATTTCATATTTACCTAAAATCGCTACAGTGCAATTCATACACAAAATAGTACCTTAGTTTATTTTGCAATTCATATCCTAATACATGCACACATGATCTTCAAATATAAATGTGAATGTTTTTTGTTAGATGTATATCCTGACTGCTTCATCAAATTATATTGGAATGAAATGAATGCAATATTTTAACAAAAACTATGAATAAAGAATAATACGTGAGTACTGTAATTGTGGGTATTTTTCATTCTTAAGTCCTTTTGAATTTGAGCTGGAAAACTGGTCATCTTGCACAACAAAATGACCAATGTCATAGATCATTACATATGAGAGATCACATGTCTTGAGATACCACTTTTTGCTGGCAGAAGCGGTGGTCTCTCAAGACAGGTTTTTACTGTATTGTTTTTCCTGGGGTCAACAGAAAGAAATATTATTGCATGATCTACACTAGAATACTCTACTCATGTTAAAAGAATAACACACTTTTGAAAAAGTCTGTTTCTGATACTGGTGACAAACTGAGATAATCAAAGCAGTATCTCCACATATCTTGTGAAGAATTTGTTAAAGCAACTTTTTCACGAGACATTTGCAAAAAGATATAAAAATTATTTATTTTTTTGCTTGCTTGCAAGCTTGTCACTCAGTACTTTCTTATGTGCATACTTCCAGAACTGTTCACACTATTGGTTCTAATCAAGAAATAAAGTTTCCCTGTTTGAAATACCTTGGATGTTACCTTAGAGATAACTTGACTCCAGTCCTGCTGTTCCTGCGGGTACATCAACACCGGTCTTTTTAAATAAAACAAATTGTTGCCGAAATTAATCAGTTTCATCACGTCACTTTGACTCGTAAACAACCCCATGCATAGTGGTGAAAATGATTATGTAATGATCTATGACATTGGTCATTTTGTTGATTAGCACAGGTTCAGTTGGGACCAATTACAGATGCATTGATGCTGCAAGACCACATGAGTGCGCTATTCATGCAAAATTGGCCTTGTGTCATGCAGTTTGAAATTAGCTGTGCACAAGAACTGGTGTAATGAAATCTGAACTTCCGCAAATAAATATCTACAATGCATAAAAATAATCTAAACAAAACCTGGCATGTTTTGATCTGTGTATGTTTGTCTGCTTTAGTTTTGATTACCACAGACTGGAAATCAGTTCAGGTGTGCTCAGGACAATGGCCAGTTGTAAGTTGATAAGGGGTTGCTTTAAAGTTACCACTGCCAGGACATATGACTTGGATCAGGATACTGAATGTGTCATTGATGACATGAAGACTGTTCCTACTTTGGATGCATCTCCAGGAACTTCTGATCGAATTGAAACAATTGAAGTTTCTCAGGATCAAAGTCGGCTTTGACTCATACTGCATGTGATGAACACCCAAAGAACATGAAAAAGTATGATTCAAAATTTCAGAGGTCATGGTAATGTTAAAGCTAAAAAAGCTAGCCAATGCACATGCCTCTCCAAACCAGAGATTGTGAGAAGGATTTTTCACAGATTGTGAGAAGAATTTCTCAGCACAGACTAACATTCACACTGCAATCAGAAACAGACTAACTTCTGAAAATGTAAACAGTATAATGTTAATACATCTGCAGGCTAGTTCATATGAAGATTTCAGTTTCAACAGAGCACTGGATACATGGAAGGGAAAAAGGAGTGGCACATGTTCAGGTGTTAAGGGTGAGATTTATACCACCCAGTAATTTTCCTGACTCCCCCTTCCCCCCTTTTTAGAAGTCAAGAGTACCCCCTCTCCTGCAGATGATTGAAAGAGTGTCTCTCTGCCAAATAGATTAAAGCTATGAATGTGCTGTATTCTAGGACCCCACAGGAAATGTTCATTAATGCATTGAAACCTAGATATGGTGCATCAGGAACCCTGGAGCTCTGATTAATGAGAAACTGTTGTTGGGTGTAAGAGAGATGCGACTCAAAGCAATGTTTTACTCGAGGTCATCTCCAAATCAGTAGGAAAAGTGGAAATTGCTCACATGCATTCAAACAGTGACTTCTCAGCATAAAAAGTGATTCTAGTTGCTTTTTCGCCTGCTAGTTTGAGCTCTGTAGTCATCGTTTGTTCTTTGTGTGTGTTGTCTGCTATTTTGTGGATAAGATCTTTTTGTGACTTTTGCTTTCTGATCAATACAATCTCTTCATCAGCTTACTGAATTATCGAAACATATTGGCAGGAAAAATGTAGCTGTTCATTCATTTGAATGTTTACAGATGGGGATAGATAGATGGATAAACAGTTTGACAGACAGATGCACAGACAATAGCCCAATCAAAATCCATACAATAAGTTTGGAGCTTTCTGTTCCAATCACTCATGTATTAGAAAGTGGCCTTGATATTTGAATGTGAGAAATTTGAACTATAAAATTCTGAGACGTATCACTTTATAATGATAAAATATATTTATTAAACAACATTTCAGGTGTTACAAAAGTATTTAATAAGGTGTGATACATTATAAAATACTAGTATGAACAGACAAATTTAGTTCTGTTTCACTATTATGACTTTCACAACCTTGTAATATATTTGGGTTCTTTCACTTTGTAATAAATGTAAATATATCTGATAACTGGACAAACCTGGCACTGTTTGCACACATTTGTTGTTATTTAGTAACTCTGGACTGGCATTGATTGGGAATTCAAAATGTTTTTGTGAACAGGGAAACAACACAGTTTGTATTTATGCAAAGAGATCTGTAACATATACAATTTTCCTTAAATGGTATTGTTGTCTCTTGCTAAAATGAATAGTCTGGTATCCCAAAAGACAAAAGTATAAACAGAAAACACAATGTAGACTCCAGTGTGTTAGCATATATATTTATAAGCTGTCTTAGAAAACTCATCAGGCTGTTGTTTAAATTGATTTTAAATTTTTGTTTTGTCTTCATTAATAGGTTTTGGCAAGGTGATCCATATATATCATGAAAGTATACCAAACAGGTATGTATGAAAAGTAGACTGAACAGGCATGTGTGAAAAGTATACCAAGCAGGCATGTATACAAAGTATACCAAACAGGTGTGTATGAAAAGTATACTAAACAGGTATGTATGAAAAGTATACCAAATAAGTATGTATACCGAATATACCAAACAGGTATGTATGAAAAGTAGAATGAACAGGTATGTGTGAAAAGTATACCGAACATGTGTGTATAAAAAGAATTTATCAGTCAGTCATGTAAGTATACCGAACAGGTATGTATAAAAAAAATTGATCAGTCAAAGTCATGTTCAAAGAAAAAGAAAGGATTTCATCAGCTCCACCATATTCAAGAACCTGTTATATACTGCATCTCAACAGTGATATTATGGCCTACATTTGTAAACATAGACGGGTTCATGCCAGTATGGACAAAGGATGTTGGTCATTATACATGAATACCTAAAGGTTCAGCGTATTCAAACATATAAGTTATCAGCACACCAAATTGCACTAGCTTGGTTGGTATTTTGTTCAAAATCTTATTTGTGAACTACATAAAAAGAGTTCTTACAGGTGTGTTGTATTGCGACTTTATTACAGGTGTGTAGTATTAGGACTTTTTTAAAAACTCATTTTACAGCTTACATTGTTGATTTGGCATTCAGTACAGATGTTCAGTCCATATTTCTGTACCACACACCCAAATTAGAACTATTTAGGTGTTTCTCTGATGTCCATGCATAGTATTCTTAGATGCACCAAATCAGACTTTTATAAATCCCAATTTGTTTTGAATTTTATTCACACTGTAAAGCTAACAAATATTTATATTTTTAATGCATAAAAGAGGAGGTATGTAATAAATACAAAACCACATTCATGTTTTGTTCTGAGTTGGGGAAGAAAACTTGTTTGATATTGCTTACAAATAGGTAGAGGCCTCATGACCTCAACGTATTCCTATGCCATATCAAATTAGTTTTTTTCCACTGACTCGGAACAAAATATGAATGTAGTTTTGTGTACCGTAATGATGGTAAGTCTTGGGACTCCCTTAATTATTTTCTAAAGGAATTTTTTTAAGAACTATAAAAGTTGGGACATGAAGTTAAAGCAATTTTTACATGTACTGTACATCTTGAGACACCTAAAACATTTTTTTTATACTTATTAATTGCCGTATTTTATCGATTGTAACCACATGTAAAATAAACATGACTTAGTGGTTGTTAAGGGACTCTTATTGTGAATTATTATGTGGAAATGTTATAAATTATTATAATTTGTTTGAAAAGTCAATAAATATATTAAATTTTTCTGTTTTCTTATTATTTCTACCAAATTCAAATATGTAAAAATTTGATCAGACAATGACAAGAATTGAGCATTAGAGGTATATTATACCCATTCAACAGTAAATTCTCCCTTTTGTGCTTTTGTTTACTATTGTCAGTATATGCATTATTGCATTAAAATTGTCAAAAGTCGCCTGTAATTATGGGGTTTTTTTTCTCCCTGAAAATGGAAATACCTAACTCATTCAAATGTGATACCGGTATGACAACAACAAAAATAGTGTTTATTTCAACTCTTGCATTTATTGTGTGCATGTTTACATCATGGCGGCGTCACCACATGTAGATTGAAGATTTTACTCAGGCTGAATGAAGTACATACCTTGGATTCGAATCATAGGCACCACTGCACTAAACTTAAATAATATCTCTAAAATACGACAAAGAATTTTCAGAAATAATGTTTTTAAAATAAAAACTCTGTGATAGTTTGCTTTGAGGTAAGCGACCTTAAATAAGTACCTGTTTACTCAGCTACGATAATCGTGCTAATATTACGGAGTAGAAGGCACATCAAAGTACCAGCATTGCCGCCAGACAAAATTTCCTCTTAACCCAAGCCAACTTCATGGTTAAACAATGAACTGGCCTGGATTGCTGTTGGAAAACACATGACAAGTCTGCCAATTATAAAGAAAGGAGACACCAAAACAACCAGCTTGCCAGAATCAAAAGTGGAATGAATAATGTGTGGAAAATTATATTCAGAATTTTAACACTTATTCATTCTTTCATGAATATATGACAATTATGTGAATTTATGCTGGTTATGTGCTTTATATAATTAAACATGTGCCGTTTCATATAGATTACATCACTTTATAGGTTCTCTTATACCACTGAAAAACACTAACTGTTGAGTGCGTGAATCCAAAAAAATGAAACAGCAATGAACATCCAGCTGAAATGTAATCTGGAAGAACATGATTTGGTAAAAACGATGAATAAAGCAAACTCTGCACCAAATATTTTGGGGAATAAATAAGGATATAAGTGATGCCAAGAACAATTTGCACCGAGTAAGTACTGTACACTATATGTACAGGTCTCCTGGTAAACTCTAAGCAGCCAGTAAATTATGAAGTCTTTTTTTACCTTTATAGCATAAAAACAATCATATTAGTTTATAACAGTTTACTGACGTTGTCATTGAACGAGCTGGTCAGTGCTGTGTGACGTATGGTGATCTTCCCAATTTTGTCTTTACATTTTTGTGTATACAAGTTTCGGGACACCGAAAATTTTATATATTTTACATGCATATAAGTCTTGGGACAAAAAAAAAATTATTTTTTCGTGGCCCAAGATTTATTGTCATTATGGTATGTAAAGCACTAATTTCAAGTGGACTCATTAAAATTAGAGTTGTCTGATAAAAAAACTTTAAAATACAACAGTGTAAATGTTTTCAAAATTGTCTGTTTTTTGAAGATGTTGCTATGACCTCCATCATCTTCAAATCAAGTAAAACGGTTTAGCCATAAATGTTGAAAGTGATCCACTGTAATTCCTAAATTTAATGCTAATATAATCTGCGATTCGTCAGATTTCAGACTTTTTAGCTCACCTCTGTGAAGTAGAGTGGAGCTCTTGTACTACCCTCAGTGTTGATGTTGGCATCCACACAATTAAAAGCTTATACATATGTACAGCATCACTGAATCTCAACCATTCTATCTTCATAGGTCCTTGGCAACAGTTTGGGAGTGGGTTTCATAACCTACCCCCTAGAGAGGAGGCTGCGGAGGTTAACTTTGTGCAATATGCTAATACATTAGCTGTACATGTACATTCTTGGTTAAGTTTTTGCATTTAGCTCAGGTTTATCACACACTCTATAAATACTGTTATACCTGGAATCATAAAACTTGGTTAGAGGATGCATCTTGACAAGTATACTACACCCTCATCACAAAAATAGGTGACTGTGACCCATATTTCACTCTTCTAACTTGGGTTTAATTTTGTGTTTTAAGTTTATTTCTCAAGCACTTTTCATGCTAGAATCATCAGACTAGATGGTTGTATACATGTTTATTAGTACCATACACAACAAAAGAAGGTCACTATGATCAACATTTCATATTTTACTAGCTTAGGTTGCATTTAACTCATAACCAAATAGTTTTTTTTTTGCAGCTTGTATATATACTGTTATACCTAGATTCATGAAATTGGTAAAGAGATTCATCTTGATGAGTACTGCACCCTTATCACAAAAGTGGGTCACTGTTACCCATATCTCAAGCTTCACTGACTTTTGATTAAATTATGTTTTCAGTTTATTTCTCAGTCTCTGTTCATGCAAGGATCATTAAACTAGATGACTGTATGCACCTGTTGTTATCACACCCTTGCAATACAAGGTCTCTGTCACCTTTTTATGATGCTATATACATACTATGCAATCTAGAATGATGAACATGGTGAGAGACTGCATCTTGTTGAGCACTACTCCCTCAGTCCAGTAGAAGTTCATTATGGCCCATATTTTACACTTCAGTGACTTTTGTTCAGTTTTGCGTTTGATGTTAATTTCTCATGCTACAGTCATAAAATTGATGATGATATGCATCTCTGTTACTACCACACCCTTACAATCAAAGAAGCTCACCATGACCTATGTTTTATCTTTTACTAGCTTTCATTAAGTGTTTGCATTTAGCTCATGACCACACGAGTTTTTGGCATGCTGTATGCATACTAACTTACCTAAAATCATGAAACTTGGTGAGTGAATGCATCTTAAAAAGTTATACATTCTTATTGCAAAAATATATCTCTGTTACCAGTATTTCATTCTTCAGTGACTTTGTTGAAAGTTCAATGATTGAGGTTCTTTTTATGTTCCAATTATGAAACTTAATTGGATGCATCTCTATTGGTAATACATCAGTACAACCAAAAAGGTCACTATGACCTACATTTTATTCTTTAATAACATGGGTTAAGTATCTAACTTTTATAAACAGTCTACTCAAATGGTTCTTTCACATTAGTGGAATTGGAAGTAGGAATAAATAAAGCTATATGCGTGTTTTGTTCAGAGTTTGTAGAAAGAAAAGGTTTGACATGGTGTAAGGATATGACAAGGCCATTAGGCCAAGACATTTTTATGTGATGTTAAACAAGTTTTTTCCTCCAACTCGCCTCAAAACACAAATGCCATTTTATATTTATTACAGATACCCTCTTTTATGCCTTCAGAATAATTTTAGCTCTACAATGTGAGTGTAATTGAAAACAAATTGTGATTTATAAAAGTTCAGTTTGGTGTATCTAAAAATATCGACACATGGACATCAGAGAAAACACCTAAATGGAGAGCTGGGTATCATGAAAAATCTTGTACTGCGGTATTTTTTTATCATACCGCGATAGGTACCACAGTATAATGCAATTATATTAAGGACCAACAGTTTAATTTTCTGGGGTAGGGCCTTTGGATTTTTTTCTTCAAATTTCCGGCTCTCAAATCGCTTGAAAAAATATCTTGCTCTGATTTATAGCAAAGTAACATCATACTATATCCATTAAATTATTTGTAAAAAAGAATTCTCTTGAGATAAAAGAATGAAATATCTCGGCTCGAAAGAAAATTGCAGCAGCCTCTCTCCACCCCCCTTCTCTGAAAATTAAATGGTCGGTACCTTATAGTAGATGAATTTGCTATGTGTATGTTATTTTTGTATATGTTCTCATCTAAAGTGGGGTGATTAAGTTTACACTATAGCTGACACTCTGTAAAAAAACTTTGTGCTGACATTAGAGAGATAACAATTTGAAGCATTGACACTGAAGCCTACAATTTACTAGCTACACTATTGATATAATAGGCAGGGAAACTTTGAGTGGGATGCCAACACACAGTCAAGATATTTATCAGAGAGGGCCAGCAAACATAAAGCACATTTACTCAACAAACAAGAAAATATTTAGTGTACAGTGAAATTACTTAAAATTCAAACAGAAAACAACTGATCTCCTGAAAATCTTTGGATGATTTTCGGTGTTACAAAGGAATACATGTCCTTAACACATTAACATTCATCAGTAAATAACTATAAAAAAAAACCTGACATTTTGTTTTTCCTTTTTTAATCTGAAATTTTCCAAAAGTTGGATTTTACCCAAATATTTTTCACAACATCCCATTTGGCCGCCATGTTGTCATACGTGACACGTGTCAAACATGTAATTAAAGGTTCATAAATATAACTATATTTGTAATATTCAAAATTAATTTGTGACAAATTCAACAACTTTGTTACAAAAAAATAATAGTTTATGGAATTATTTTGTCATAAAAAATTAATACATGCTTTTAATATCATTAAACTCATAACAAGATTACTCAGTAATTTCTGTACATTCCTTACTGACGGAAACTACGAAAGTACCGGTACAGTGAATAAATACTGTAGTACGTACCACCGGAAAAAAAAACTACTGTGGTATACCGGTAATACCTAAATGGTCCCAATCTGAGTGTGTGATATGGAAATAAAGATTTGACAGCTGTATCAAATACCAGCTCAACCGTTTAAGATTCAGTGGGTATGTAATATTGGTAGATATGTTCATTCAATGGTAAAATTTCCATTTTAATGACAATACATTGTATATTGTGTTAGATTCCATTCAACAGGTAAACTATGTATTGTATATATGAATGAATTATGGCTATATGAATTAGATAAGTGGACTGCATATGTTTCATGTTATGTCTCATTTGTGGTGGTTAATCAAGGTAATAAGTGATGCATGAACTAGCTTGTACTACTGGCTGTCACTTCAAGATTACTCAAATCCTTTGAATTTTAATTAAAAAAATATGATACAAAAACATCTTTATTCACTGGTTTTTAGCTCTGCTGGTCATAGGATGGTCTGTTCTCCATTGTACATTGTCAGTCATCAGCCTGTCTGTTAATATAAATATGTTATCACTACTTCTCCTAAACTACTTGGAGGAATGCTATGCAACTTTACACACACATTCATCCCAAAGACTAGTTAGTCCTAAATAAAAATGGTGCCGCACCTATATCCGTTATGGCTTGATATGCTTGTTATTGCTACTTCTCCTGAACAGATAGTCATATCAATATGGGGTTTTCACTAAAAGACTTCTTATGATCTTTAGCTGGTCCTAAATGCAAATGGTGCCAATCTTGCATCAAATGTGTATGTCACAGCAGTCATCTTGAAAATATTGTTATTGCTACTTCTCCTCGATGGATTGTCTTATCAACATGTGGTTTTCACCACAAAGACTCTCACTGAATGAAAATGGTGCTGATCTGACATCCAGTATGGCAACCATTGCAGCCATTTTGAAAATCTTGTTATCACTGGAAGACTTTTAATATCTGGTTGGTCCTAAATGAAAAATGGTGCCAAAATTACAGCCATTATGGCCACCACAATGGCCATCTTCGAGATCTTGTTCTCGCTTAAGAAATATCAGAGATTGTTTCAACACTATGCAGTTAAAAAGAAGAATCAGTCATATCTTGGATTCCTGGAAATCTTTTTGGCCGGTAGAGCATCATCATTATCAACTTGTTACGGTACCTCTACTTTGATATCATGGAAAAAAATGGGTTTCTTATTGTTTTATGTCTTTTTTTTATCCTGTCATAGTAAATAGGTACATAGATAGGTAGGTTGGTTGCTTGGTAGGTAGGAGATATGTTGGTTGCTTAGTTTAGCAGCATGTCAGCACAATACTGGAAATGTAAAGCTGATTAAAGTTAAAATTTTAAAAAGATAAAAAAATAGCAACAAAAAAACTTTAATTTGAAAAAGGGCTAACATTTTGTTCTCAGCAGCTGGCTACTCACATAAAGGTGAGTTATGTAATTGTTGATTACACTCAAGTTCAATATTACATGTGGTATTTTGTCCAGATTTAGTTAAGGAATCAATTACTTTTTAAAAAAATATATATATATATTAAGATATCGGACCACTAATTATTTTACAGTCAGAGAACCAGTCTACCGGTGAGGAAATACAAAATAGAGTACTAAATATTTTGAGATGCACCAATTGGCTAGTAAAGGGGTTTAATTTTTTTCCATTGTAGATTTCATAAACTTCAGTCTATGTTGACAACAAACTATTTACTTTTATTTTGATATCCTGTATTTAATTTCCTACTGACAAAATAGCATATGAACTCTTGGTGCGAGGCTGTGTTATTAAGTGCAGACCAGGGAGTCTCCCTGTTTAGCAGCATGAGGCAAAAGAAAATGCTGTGAAACACCTGTTTTTCAAGGCTGAAAAAAAATTCTCTGACTGTAATGAATGGAAGCATGTGTGGTTTGTACACCAATCTAATGAAGAGATTATTTCTATTTTTTAATATATTAACTATTAAGTTCTTTGGGAAATGAATTAGTGGTCCGATCCCTTAAATCTGTGCTGTATTTTTTTCTCAACTTAGTATATAAACTTTCTGTTTACAGAACTGCTGTAGAGAGTTATGACTTTTCAGCAGAGATGATGAAGACACTCTACAGTTTTCCTCTTAACCAGGTTAATACTTTGACTCTGCAGAAAACTACAAATGAAGGTAATAGTGTGTCTATATCAAATTCAGATGATACTACAAAAGACTCCTCAGAAAAGATAGGTTTGGAGCCTAATGCAAACAAAGATGTCTGTGATGCATTATATGTAGACAAAAGTGATGTTGCTGACAAAAGGACAGATGTAGAAGACAGTGATGCAAACAAGTTATCTGAAAAGTCTGTTGGTAAAAATGAAACTGAAGGAAAAAGAACTCTTGATGAATCTGAAAGAAAGGTTAGAAAAGAACAGAGAGCAAAAGAATGGAAGGATGCACGAGATTTATTAGAAAGGGGACAGCTTGACTGGTAGGTAGATATGATAAATATTTTTCCTTTTTATTCATTTATATAATGAAGACATTTATTTTATCATCTGTTGTATTTATTTGTTCCAAGTTTTAGTTATTGATTTTTTTTTTAGAACCTGCTGACAGTGCTCCACCTGCTCATTAACACGTTAACTTCATTAAAGTCACATATTGTTTAGCTCACCTGTATGAAGTAGAGGAGAGCCATTGTACTTCCTCCAGTGTCAGCATCGACACAGATAAAAGTATGTACAGTAGAACCTGTCTTGAAAGACCACCCTATCTGCAAAAAGTCATGGTCTCTAAAGACATGTAGCCCATATGACAGGTCATGACACTATATGATCAATAAACCTGTGCTTTGAGAAGACAGGTGGTCTCTCATATCAGTGGTCTCTCAAGACAGGTTTTACTGTACAGCATCACTGAACCTCTACCAAATATTTCTTCCTACATCCTAGGCAACAGTTTAGAGTGGGTTTTATAGCACCTACCCCCAGGGAAGGAGGCTGAGGGAGCCAACTTTGTACATACATTCTTGGTTAAATTTTTGTCTTTAGCTTAGGTTTTTTGCACACTGGTTGCATACTGTTATACATGGAATTGTGCACCTTGGTGAGGAGATGCATCGTGACAAGCACTTCACCCACATCACCAAAGTAGGTCATTGTGACCCATATTTCACTCTTCAATGACTCTGGTTCAGTTTGGTGTTTCAAGTTTATTTTACAAGTTCTGTTCATACTAGAATCATCAAACTAGATGATTGAATACATCTCTGTTAGAACCACACCCTTAAAACAAAAGAAGGTTGCTATGACCTACATTTCACAAATTACTGCCTTAGGCAAATTTTTTACATTTAGCTCATGACCAAAAAGGTTTTCTGCACCGTGTGTGTGTGTATATATATATATATTTATATATATATATATATATATATATATATATATATATATATATATATATATATATATATATATATATATATATATATATATATATATATATATATATAATTTCAGCAATTCTGAAATATTCTCGAGTTCAGCCAGACATTTTGACAGATTTCACAGACACACATGAATCTGCTGTTTCTAATATATATTCATTTTTTTAAATCGTTTTCGACCCCACCATAGGTCTTATCAGGTGTAGCAGCAAACCATAAGTTTATCTCAATGATTTGCTATGGATTTCTGCACAAGTTTTTCTTTTTTAACAACAAAACATTTACACAGTATTTCTGTCACTGATCATAATGTTGCCACATTTACACTATGGTAAATCCACTTCAAGTTCATCAGTTTGGCAAAAACATTCTCTTTGTTTTGTTGATACAGATTGTTGTTTCAATTTCCCTTCCACTTCCTGAGCTTCTGGCATTGGATCAAAGTCTTCTATGTCAACACCAACAAGATTTATTCTTATAAGTTCATTATGAACACTCAGCCTGCATTGCAGCTTTGTTTTGATAAATTCTGGTTTGAAAATCCATGTTCACACTCCACACTTGACACTGGAAGTACATGTGAAATTTCTATCAAACAAGTCACATTTGGGTAATGTCCATTCATTGAAACTAGTTTTATCAGTAATTCAGCTGCTGACGGTCCTCTATAATTGTTGAACACAATTTACTTGAGAATCTCCCACTCATTACTATATCGGCACTGATGACTGCATAACTGTTCTTCTGGTTGACCGTAATGAGCGATTAAAGTGTCCATATGACAAACAGTGGCATGTCATTAACATTTGCAGGAAAAGTGTTAGATTGAAACACATTGAATGCATTCAAATTCGCATGGTCTGGGAATCTATCATGCATGTTTGTGTGTATAATCCATATATACACTGTTCTGCTTTGACAGTGAAGTCATTGTCACATGACAGACACTTCAATTCTATCCCTTTGAAGTGACCACTGTTGGACATGACTGTAAGAAACTCATTGCCGATGAACCCAAAATGGGGTGCATCTCCGAGGTACACAGCTTCCAGTGATCTAAAAAATTCATGGTAATGTATGGCAAATCTCTTGTTTGCAAACACTGGCTATGGATTATAGTTTTCATTGTTATTTTGCTTAAGTTTTGACATGGTGAGTAGTAAAACTAAGTCTGATACTTATTACTGTCTAATCTAGGCATATATAAGCCTACCGAGTAAAAATAAAAAATAAAAAAACCTTTAGAATAACAAACAAGCATCTTTATTGAAAAGACAATCTTTGAAATTGACCGCACTGTTGTTCACTAAAGGACTAAATTGCCTTTCTCTACCACCATTCAACCAGCTAACTCTGAGTAGTATACTTGTAGCTTTCAGGCAGTTGATCTGTAACAAGCTTAGTTGGCGACACCTCTTGATTGACTGACAAAGAGACAATCTGTAAGCTAGACGTAGTCACCTCTTAATTTTACTTTGTTAAGGTGTTTATTTTACAGTTTAATGGATTAACAAATCGAAGACAATTTGATATAATGATATTTGGGATATCCTATGACTGATATCTGGTTGTTCAGATTATGTGCTGGTCAAAACCTTTGAACTGATCATCAAGTCCAGCAAACACAGGGATTTAAGGAAACTTTATATATATATATATATATATATATATATATATATATATATATATATATATATATATATATATATATATATATATATATATATATATACACACACACACACACACACATGCACACACACACACACACTGTTATACCTATATTCATGAAACTTGGTGAGGATGCATCCATAAGTACCTTACCTGTACAATGAAAGGTCACTGTCACCTACTTTTGACATTTTACTGGCTTAAGTTTATGCATTTAGCTCATGACTAAATAGTTTTTTTAGCACCCTGTATACATATTGTTCTACCTAGAATCATGAAACTTTTTGAGGATAAAGATCTTGATGAGTACTACACCACCACAAAAATAGCACTGTGATCCATATTTCACACTATACTGACTTGGATTCACTCTTAAGTACTGTTAATGCTAGAATCATCAAAGTAGATCATTTGCATCTCTATTAGTACCATACCCTTAGAAGAAAAGAAGGTCATTGTGACTTATATTTTACTGGCTTATGTTACATTTTTGCTTTTAGCTCATGACCACTTAAGTTTTTTTTTACCTCCTGTATAATACTGTTATACCTGGAATCATGAAACTTGATGAAAGAATTCAGCTTGATGAGTACTATACCCTCATCTCAAAAGTAGGTCACTATGACCCATATCTCATGCTTTATTAACAAGGGTTAAATGACATCTTTTCCTATTCTTCTTGTACAAAAATATCTTTTTGTTGTCGTATAAATTTCACTAGCTCTTCTTTCTGTACTGTTCATGCTTGAATCATTAAACTAGATGATTGTATACATCTCTCTTAGTACTACACCAATACAGAAATGTTTACTGTGTCCTACATTTAACATTTTATTGGCTTATGTTAAGATTTTGCATCTCTGTTAGTACTACACCCTTACATCCAAGAAGGTCACTGTGACCTATATTTTATGCTTTACTAACATGAGTTAAGTATTTGTGTTTAACTTATAACCACGTAGATTTTCCCCAACTATACACATCCTAGCCTACGCAGAAGGCCATGTCTGACCAGTGCAGTTGGAAGGAGGAATATATTTGTTTATTCTATGGTAAACTTTCCTTATTCATGGCTATTCAGTGCATAAGGTGATAGGTTACCTTGAACAGGTTAAGTGTATTATACGTGTAAATGAGTATAGGAATTAGATGAGTGGACTGCTGCATGCTTTTGATGTGGGGCCTTATCTGTTGTGGCTAATCAATATATATTATTAACACAGTAATACAATCTTGATTGCTAGATCACGTCGAATTGTTGGCTTAAAAGTTAAAAATTAAAGAAAAAAAATTGCAAAAAATGTTAGAAAAGGGAGCATCATTTTATTGTCAAGGACACTTTAGTCAATTTATTTTTTGCATGATAATGTTTACAGTGGCTACTGGAAACTACTAAAAGCTTCATAGCGGTGAGCTATGTAATCATTTATTACACTCAGGTTATCAAAACTGCATTCATATTAAACAGTACTGTTGAGTACTTATTGAAATATTCATTACAATTGGGTGAAAATAATGTCCAAGTTTAAATGTAAAATTGTTTATGTTAAATAGTGAAAAGTTTTAAAGTGTCCTTGTTATCTTTAAAAGGGCTCTGACAAATAAATGTTACAGAGGTGATTACATGGTGCTTGACATGTGGCATGAATATGATTGCTCAGGAGTCCTCTGGTAGTCCTGATAAGGAATAGTTCATTAACACTTGATATTAAGTTACTTGATCTGATACTGTGGCACAGCTTAGTGGGGGCTGTTTCAGAATTAATGCTGTCAGATGGGGGGTGGGTGGGTGGTTGTTCATTAGAAGGCACAAGCTTTGAATGATATTGGTGGTGGGGGTCATCCAGACTGCTTTAAGTGTTATATATTGACCAGTTTAATTAAAATTGGATGTGTAGTGGAGTCTTTGAAACAGGGCCTTCTCTACCCTAACTCTACATTTTATTCTGGAATAACCTTGGGTATGACATTGATCTCTCTTCATGGAATAGCTGTCCATTGTCAGTGATAGCCTATATTGGTCTTCACTAAACTTAGGTACTTCCTGATACAGATCAGACACAGTGCAACTAATCCAATTGGAAATTGGCACATTTCATATTCTTGTTAACTCCAATAGAAACATTTGCCTCTGTAATTGAAATACCATATCAATGACCCTTCTACACTATGATACACTGTTAAGTGCTGAACCTATTTTCTGGTCCCTAAGATGTTCAAATTTATAGACAGATGAAACCAGGAAATGTATTACATTGGTTAAACTTGGGTAATTATGAACCTTAGATGATTTGTCAGAGTAAAATCATGCACTTCAGATTTTGATGTTCTTAGAGGTAACAAAATTGGGCTTTTTGTAACTTCTCCAATGCCATATATAGACGGGTTAACTTGAACAATTATTATTTGTATTAATTTTGATGAGCTGTGAGTCTTCTTTGATTTTAAAGAAGCTATTCAGTTTATGAATTGAATGAAGTCTTTGAAAAGAAAATGTTTCATAGTTGATAAATTTATTAAAAATTTTGTTATCAGATTAGCGTATTTACTCGCGTATAAGGTGAAACCAACTGCAAACTGCATAGACCCAATTCTGCCATCACATAATACGCTGGCAGATCTGGGTCTATGCAGTTTGTAAGGAGTAATCAGTAGAACAAACAACATAGACCCTGATCTGCTGGCACATTATGTGATGGCAGATCAGGGTCTATGTTGTTTGCATTTGGACCCGGATTATACGTGAGTATATATGGTAAAAACAATTGCATTATTGTTACAAATCAGTAGTATCATGCAAAGCATAATTTTCCCTGCTTTACTCAAATTAATAATTTCCCTGTCCCGCTCCCCCCCCCCCTTTCTTGAAGGTGGATTAAAATTCCAAGTCCATCTTTCACATCTGAAGCCACCTTCAATTATTTGTCGAAAAGTGTGGGTACAAAAAATGATTATTTTTATAAACAGATTTTATTGAAATTAATTTACTAATCTTAATACTATTAGAAGCATTTACAATGTCATCTTTTACAGCTTGATAGTTGCCTGCAAGCTCCACCCAACACCAATTGTTAGAGCCCTCATGAAATTTGTGGCTCCATCAAGGCCCATAGTGGTGTACTCCCAGTTCAAGGAAGTAAGCCGTTTAGCTTTTCTCTCTTATATACTGTAGATAAAAAAATTGCACATTTATTTCTCAGCTGGAACAAAAGAGCTAGAATTTATGGGTTTATGTCTTGGAGTAAGACATTGGCATGCAGAATTGAGAACTAATTTTGTTTGTGTCTTGGAGTAAGACCTTTAAATATACAGAATTGATAACTAATTTTGTTTGTGTCTTGGAGTAAGACATTGATATACAGAATTGATAACTAATTTTGTTTGTTCTTGGAGTAAGACATTGGCATGCAGAATTGAGAACTAATTTTATTTGTGTCTTGGAATAAGACCTTGGTTTGCAGAATTGATAACTAATTTTATTTGTGTCTTGGAATAAGACCTTGGTTTGCAGAATTGAGAACTAATTTTGTTTGTGTCTTAGAATAAGACCTTGGTTTGCAGAATTAAGAACTAATTTTGTTTGTGTTTTGGAGCAATACCTTAATATGCAGAATTGATAACTAATTTTGTTTGTGTCTTGGAGTAAGACCTTGGCATGCAGAATTGGTAACTAATTTTGTGTGTGTCATGGAGTAAGACATTGGCATGCAGAATTGAGAACTAATTTTATTTGTGTCTTGGAGTAAGACCTTGACATGCAGAATTTATAACTAATTTTGTTTGTGTCTTGGAGTAAGACATTGGCATGCAGAATTGAGAACTAATTTTGTTTGTGTCTTGGAGTAAGACCTTGGCATGCAGAATTGGTAACTAATTTTGTGTGTGTCATGGAGTAAGACATTGGCATGCAGAATTGAGAACTAATTTTGTTTGTGTCTTGGAGTAAGACCTTGACATGCAGAATTTATAACTAATTTTGTTTGTGTCTTGGAGTAAGACATTGGCATGCAGAATTGAGAACTAATTTTATTTGTGTCTTGGAATAAGACCTTGGTTTGCAGAATTGATAACTAATTTTGTTTGTGTCTTGGAATAAGACCTTGGTTTGCAGAATTGATTTTTAATTTTGTTTGTGTCTTGGAGCAAGACCTTAATATGCAGAATTGATAACTAATTTTGTTTGTGTCTTGGAGTAAGACCTTGGTTTGCAGAATTGATTTTTAATTTTGTTTGTGTCTTGGAGTAAGACCTTGGTATACAGAATTGATAACTAATTTTATTTGTGTCTTGGAGTAAGACCTTGGTATACAGAATTGATAACTAATTTTGACTTAATTAATTGATGGTAGGCATTAATGCTTTCTGCATATGTTGCTGTAGTACAGTAATTGATGTTGATTGATTCTATTGACAGTGACTGCTTGCAAGACTTTGATGTAAATTGTGAAAAATGCCACAATGTTAACAATTTCTTTAAATGTATTTTTTTTAAAAAAAATTCTGAAACCAGTATGTCAATATTATTATCACAAACTTATGCCAAAGCCATCATGGGTTAAGCTAATTGTTCTTTTTCATTTAAATGTGTACACTGCTATGTTATTCTTAATTGATTTATTTGCACCATGCCTTTCACACAAGCTACTGATTGTACCATAACATTTCTGTTCAGTTTTGTTGATTTATGTTTCACCTCACTCACAGGATGCATGTACACCTAACATTTTTGATAATACAACAACTCAAATGTCCAGCTGTAACGGTTATGGAGTAGTGTAGTTTTCTCTGTTGCATTGATTTATTCAAAATAAAATGAGTATATAAATAAACAACAACACGATACAGTTGACATAGACTTGTTTTTCTTTCATATATTTCAAGGATCACAGATCATGTAGCAAAGATCACACAGTACACTGTTCTAATATTAACAAGGGCTAACCCTTTGCATTATTTGGAATTAAAAATATTCAACAATTTGTATATTTGAATAATTCAGAGTGACTAACATTTAAATTCAGGGACAAATTGGCTCAATAATTAATATATATCATTGAATCAAAATAATTCATTCAACCTTTGAATGAATTCCTGAGAAATAACCCATCTAACTCCATTGTTAGAACTAAAATGATACACTTGTATGCAAATGACAATAAACTCATCATCTTGTATGTCTCACTGAGAAAAGATTAAATCACATGGATTGCAATCATGCAGTCAATGATAACTCAATGAAAAAAGATGCATAAATTCTCCCAAAGAATAAACATGCATTTGTATACATGTTGTCCTAGTCTGTTTTCTCAAAATAACTCTGATTTCCAAGGAAATATTGTAGGATTTTCCTACTAACCTTTGGACACACCCACTGGAAGCCCCATACTCACCCAGAATAGCAGCCAACCCCCTGTTTATAAATGTCACTATTTAGGTCATATGCAAATCAGTCAGGCTGAGAGCAAATCAGTACTGCTGGCTACCAGGCAGGGGGCCTCATGGGGAAGAAATCAACTGTCATTTCATTAAACAAAAATTGTTTTCTAGTCATATAAATAAAGAACAATTATAACTACATTATTTTCTAAACAATGCTAATTTGTTATATTTTATCATAAAATTAATCGTAATTAAAATAGTTACTTGCTTAGCATACTATCTCTGCCTCAGCACACTGGTCACAACCGGAAACGAAAGAGGTATCAGAACAAGGCTTCAGAACGGGATGATGTCATCAATATTGAATACACAAAGTAATCTCATCAAAATGAAAATGACTAATTTTTAAGATTAATTGTATCTGACAGGTAAAAATGATCAAGAAAGAAGTAGATTTAGATTCTACTGTTAGTCAACAAAACATGTGGTTTGAATTCCTTTAACTTGTACTAGTCTCATAATAGCTGACAGTTGTGTATACACCCCCACACCCCTTCTGTTCTTAATCATTTAAAGACCATGATGAACACAACAGACATAAATATCACAGATTTTGCACAATATACCGTCTATACTTGCATAAAAGCAGGGTCCAAATGTAAACAACATAGACCCTGATCTGCCATCACATAATGCACTGGCAGATCAGGGTCTTTGTTGTTTGTTTTACTTATTAGTACTTACAAACTGCATACACCCAGATCTGCCAATACATTATGTGATGGCAGATCTGGGTCTATGCAGTTTGCAGTTGGTATCGGTTTATACACGAGTATATACGGTAAGGATTTTCTAGAAACTTAACAAGGCCTGTCGTCACACATCAAAAATTTAAAAAAAAATCAAAATCTGGGACTTGCAAGTATTAAATATCTTCTTTATTACATGCTACATAGTTGAATGAGTTATCAAAATGAACAAAGACCAATATATTTAACATCTTGATCATCAAAGAAGATATTTCATTTGTTTACAATCATTTTGTGGATGTATTTTGTATTCATTAACCAAGTCACATTGTTTTTGATACTTGTCAGCTGCCTCAATGTGTTGTTGAGAAAGGCACTTAGCTCCCATTTTCTCAGCAAGATATAGCCAGTAATGTGTTATAAGTGCTATTAAAACCAGCCATTCAACAAACATACACTTTGTGACCACAGCAGAATAGGATTCCTAGCAATTTATGTTAATAAAGGGTTCAGGGTGTGTAGTTGGCTTACACTCTTTTTGTTACCAAGTTTTTTAGGAGTACACCTTTGGTGCACCATGGAGTATAATATTCATTTTCAGGTTTTGTTGTGAAAGGATGTCCTAATTGATAGTGAAATAGTCTCATTTTTTTTTCCCTCCAGGCATTGATGGACTGTGGTGTATCCTTGAGGGAAGAAGGTGGAATGGTCAACTACCGATTAAGTGAGACATGGCTTAGGGAGTACCAGGTTAGTAGCAATTGACCTATTGACTGTGATCTGAATACTGATTAGCTTCTGAAAATTTTTCTTTCAGGACTTCTTTACAAACTCTTTCGGGTTTAGAGTGAAAATTTTGCTGAAATCGGGTTAAGGTAGTGAAGTTGCATTGTGAAATCTGTCAAGGTGTGAGAGCTCTCTCTGTTTGACAGTTCTCATGCTTCAAGAAACAACAGGTAAACAGATGATGAGGCAAGGCTGCACAGGTAGCTGGCATCCTGATTGGCTATTGGTCCATGTGGATCACTGATAAGCTGTAGTTGATTGACATTTGTGGAGATGGTGGAACTAATAGATATATAGAGGGAGCTAATGATTGTATATTGCAGTTCAATATTCTTTAGGGCCTATTCCACTTTAGGTATTGCAATGCATTCACAATTTATCCTTTTTGTATCAAGCATGCACAATGCAAGAATCCCACTAGACCTGCTTTTTTAAGTCAACTAGCATGTGTTGAATGATACATTTTTATACATCCACCATAAGGCAGATCATGTTATTTTATGATGTCTCTCCATTTGCCTGTCTGTTCCCATTTCATATCTGTGCAAAAATTCAAGTTATCCATAATCTGCAGTTACTAAACTTTGCAGCTGGCTTGCACTTGGGTTAAGGAAGAACCTATAAATTGTGAGTTGAAAGCTCAAACGTCAAGGTCATTGACCAAAAGAAGAAAAATGGTTTACACACAATAACTTGAGTTCTCCACTATCTACAGTTACCATACTGTGTGGATGGCTTGCAATTGGGGCAAGAAAGAACATTATCAATTTCAGGGTCAAAAGCTCAAAGGTCAAGGTCACTATGACCAAAAGAAGAAAAATGGTTTTCACACAATAACTTCAGTTCTCCAGTATCTAGTTTCCATACTTTGTGGCTGGCTTGCAATTGAGTCCAGGGAGAACCCTATCAATTTCAGGGTCAAAAGTTCAAAGGTCTAGGTCACTGTGACTGAAAAAGGAGAATAATGGTTTCCACACAATTTGAGTTCTATATTATATACAGTAGGACCCCGCTATAATTTGATGGTCGGGGTCCACAAACTGCTATGTCCCGAACCATGCTATAACCAACCTAGATGAAACCAAGTCATTTAGCTGAAGAAAATTATGCATGCACCAAAAAAAAAACGGGGGGGGGGGGGGGGGGTAAATTGTGGGCTCAAAACAACATGCTTCATTGGCACAGTTACCATCTTAAATCAATGCATATTAAACGAGAAATACACATGCAGTGAAAACAGAGATTGCACATATAATATTTTACTTTATTCAGAGAACCATGCATTGATACATTTATATGTACATGTCTGTTGTATAGCATGAGTAGTTAAATGATCAACTTTTGTACTCACCAACCGATCTCATGGCATGCAAGTGAGTCCATAATAATTCCATCGAAAATATGCACACAGAAGTATAATAGCATTGTCTGATAAAGTTCTGAAATCCTACATCGTCATCTAGTCATTGTAAATCGTCGTCGTCTAGTCATCGTAAATCATGTCTGACTCCAATTCCTCAGCTTTACTGTCGTATGCGGGTGCTTATGCAGAGACTGAGCTTGGGCTCTGCAAGTGACACTTTGATCATAAAGTCAGAAATCTATTAAAGGTTGCAACTGGACACGTGTCAATTGTGCGGCAAGATCACAGGGAGTTCAAATAACCACCCTCTGTTACTTGGCACTGAACAAGTATCAAACTTGCGGCTTGATCAAAGGGTTGTCACGTGGGAAAACAGCTTGAAAACAAAGTGAGTGCTTTTACAAGCCAAAGGCTTATCTGCCCACGTGCACTGGCAGATAACTTGGGAAATATCACTTGGGAATTAAATCTGACTTGTGGAAACACCAGACCTAATCCTGTCCATGGCTTCAAGCTTCTCTTTAACAGTAAAAGCTTTATGTTTCCATGTACTGTTATCCATTGTAAATAACTACTAATTAAAACTCTGACACCTATTTGTTTGAACGACTACAGCAAGAATAATTGTTAATCAACAATGGGGTCATTTTTATAGGGAATGTACAATATTATTCACTGGTCAACTGATTGCGTGGCGATTGTCTAACAACACCGCCAAGCCATGTGTGCGCGTTGGCGGCTTTCATTTTTTTTGGGGGGGGGGATGTTTTATAAATCATTGCCGCATGGTTTGAACAACCTTTAGCTTTGAGATTGACTTTGATGATTGTCAGTGACTTAAATTAATTGATTTATAAATTCAGGTGCGAATCTTTTATCAACCACCGCATTGTTTGGTGCTTGGCTGTGTATGCAGTTGAATGAGCAAACATGTCAGCTATTGTTTGAGCAACGATTGTACACAATGTATTGAAGACAAACACAAAGAAGACTTAATGACTTTATTGTTCATGTATCGGTAATAATAAGATTAACACTTATAAGCTTTAAAATGAGCTGACATCTTTCAAAAATAAACTAAGATCAAAGTGCAGTGATTGACTACTGACACATTTGAAATGAACATTCACAAATAGAAATGTTCAGCATCTTTATTCATATAAAGAAAGATGCAATCATAAGACACTTTTTCTTCAAGAATACAATACAGCTTGCCAAATTATTAAATCAAACTCTTGTTTATTTTGGCACAAAACTTTGCAGTAGTTCAAGAAATTGGCGAAATTATTGTAAAATTTCGGTAGCCATGCCACGATCATGTTATATCCGAATTCATACACGATCTCTTCCCAAAGATGATAATTAATTTTTTACACATTATATTTCATACTTTGAAAAAAGAAAAAATTTTGTTTCATGTACGAAAAAATAGATGAAATTTCGGGAGCCATGCTACAATCGTGTTATATCCGAATTCGTGCTATAACGAAGCGTGCTATAGCGGGGTCCTACTGTACCTGGATCAAAATATTTGGGTCAAAAGATCAAAAGTCAAAGTCATTGTAACTGAAGAACAAAAAAAGGTTTTCCCATGATGACATTAGTTCTACATCACATGCCTGGAGCAAACTTTGTGGATAGCTTGCACTTGGGATAAGAAAGAAGCATATTTTGAGGTCCAACGGTCAAGGTGGCTGTGACTGAAAGAAGAAAAATGGTTTTATGCACAATAATATTAGTTCTACATCACAAACCTGTACCAAAATTTGTGGATGGGTTCTGGAAGAAGCCGCTTTAGGCACTTGTTGGGTCAGAAGGTCAAGGTGCGACTGAAAGAAGAAAAGTGGTTTGTGGTTTTCAATTAAAAAACAGGATAGGCCATTTACAATGCTCTTGTTAAAACCTGAATTGTTTTTATTTAGTGTGAACAACGTAAAAAATATTGATATCAGAACTTTCTGCAGGGATGAAGAGAGTTTTATCTTGATAACCCTAGCATCAGCGTATTACACTTGTATTTTCTGCAAGATTTATTCAAAACCACTTCAGTAGATCTCTTGAATTTTGAATTTAGGTTTCCTTGGGAAATTTTAAATATCCAATCATATTTTGGAATGAAAATGTACTTTTTAGTGGCCTACATCCAGATGCAGTAGCCCAGAGTAATCACATTTTTCATCCATACATTCACAGATCTTTTATCCACTGTAGCTCTGCAACCCTTACACATAATTGGATGCCATTTTAGTATGTGAATTGCCTATTACATATAGAAGTGCCTTTTAAAGGTTTAGTTTTTTCAGGTCCAATTTCAACTGATTTATTGCCCTTTTTTGATCAGTTTTAAATCTCCACTACAGTTGCTCCTTGTAACCAGCTTAGCTCAGGAACCATTCAACATATACTGATGCAATTTGGTGTGTATATTGTCTCAAAGAGCTAGATGTGCCTTTTATGGGTTTTGTATTGTAATCTCTCTTTTGGATAGAGTTACGCCCCTTTCACAGTTAACTTAATATCTTTACTTGGCATGTTGCTTGTAACCAGCATAGCTCAAGAACCATTAATCTATTCTGATGCAATTTGATTTGTCTGATAGACTAATGTGTGCATTTTATAGGTTTAGTCTGGTCTACTCCATTTTTGACAGAGCAAATTCTTGTCTTCATATGGAAACTTGGAATGTTACTTGCAACAAGCATAGCTTAAGCACCATTCAACATACTCTAATGGAGTTTGGTAAGAACATTGTCTCATAGACCTGGATGTGCCTGTTATGGCTTTTTTATTATCTACTCCATTTTGGACTGAGTTATGACCCTTGTTAATCAACTTAACATCTTTACAAGGGGACTTGTTTGTAATCAGCATTTTGATGCAGTTTGATGTGAACATTGTGTCATAGACCTATATTGTGCCTTGTATGGGTTTTGTCTAGTCTACTTTATTCTGGACAGAGTCATGGCCCTTGTTGATCAACTTCCTTTCATTTTTTTTTACATGGGATGTTGCCTGTATTGATGAGGCCTTGAAGGAGTTGGATTTCATGCATTCCACACATCATCTTTAGAGTAGTCATGACTCCTGAATGCTCATCTTCTCCTAACTTATGTTTCCTAACACAAGTTCCTCTTTCGAAGGCCCTACACAGCAAATTGTAGTGAGTGGGGCCTTTGGTGATGCACCCATCACTGGTATCTAAAGTTTACTGATATTATATGATTTGCCTTGCATTAGTATCCAAAACTACTCATCCAGATCTTTCCTGAATTTAAAGAAAGAGCTTCCAATAGGAATTGTTTTATTGTGAATTTCTGTTGTTTTTTTTGGTTAGATAATAATGAGACTATTGAACTGAAACTCAAATTTGATGGAAAAGCAAGACATCATGGTCATTTTTTGGATGACAGCATTGGCTACAGCTTGTTTAGGGTTTTTGTTAAAGATGTTTTAATTTGGTTTTCTTGTCATGAGTGTCTTAAGAAGTTAAATAGTTTTTCGTGATTGAATGTGATAATAAAGTGAAATTGGAACGTTTTTTTTTATTAGATGCCTGCCATAGGGCTGAGTGTATTATATTATGATGTCTGGCTGTCCATCTGTTCCCTGTTTCATTTTTGTGCTTTCTCAACCATCTGCCATTACTTTCTAAATAGCTTGCATTTGGGGTAAGGAAGAAGCCTATTAAGTTGAGGGTAAGGTCAAGGTCACTGTGACTGAAAGAAGAATATGGTTCTGTACAATAACATTAGTTCTGCATCTAAAAATGAAACCAAACTTTGTGAATGGCTTGCACTTGGGGTAAGGAAGAAGCTGAGTTGAGGGTTAAAAGTTCAAAGGTCAAAATCACTGTGACTAAAAGAAGAAGAGCTTTAGTTCTACATCACAGACCTGGACTAAAGTTTATGGATGGCTTTCACTTGGAGTAAGGTAGAAGCTTATTGATTTTGCAGTCAAAAGGTAAAAGGTCATTATCATGGGCTGAAAAGTAAATATTTAAAATGGTTTCTGCACAAAAATTCAGTTCTCAACTGTGTGCCACCACCAAAATATGTGGATATCTTACAAGCCTATTGATGTTGGGGTCAAAAGATGAGAAGTCAAGATCACTGTAACAGAGAGAAGAAAAGATAGTTTTTGCATAATAACCTTTGTTCTAGACCAAGTTCCTTGACCAAAGTTTGTGAAGGGCTTGCACTTAAGGTATGGAAGAGACCTGTTGATTTTGGAGTCTAAAGGTCAACTGTCAGAGTTATTGTGACTCAAAGAAAAATAGGGCTTTGCACAATAACTTTTGTTCTGAGAAAGTTCCTTGCCAAAACTTGTTGGATCGCTTGCACTTAAGCAAATGGAGAAACCAATAGATTCTGGGGTCTAAAGGTCATGGTCATGGTAAGTATAAAAAGTAAATAATGGTTTTTGCACAGTAGGTTTAGTTCAAGACTGCATACCTCGACCATAAGTCCAGGTCATTGAGACTCATTGGTCAATAATAGTCAATCATGCCCTTACTATCTAACTATTGCCTACACAGAGTACTATTAAACACAGGGCAAGAGTATAATGTTCCAATCATGGTACTCTTGTCAAAAAGTTAATAACTTCTGTTTTCTCAAGAAATGCAACCAAAAGAAAGCTGTTTATAAACATAATTTTTGTGTTATTGAAAAATTATTAATCTATCTTTAAAAGAAACTTAGTTAAAACTTGCTGAAATATTACTTGCGTATATTAGATTTTTATTTTTTTTCCAGGTTTTACCTCAGAGGACACATCCCAAAATTCAGATGAGTGGAACAGGTGGCTACATCTTCACTGCAATTACACTTGCCAAGTCATAACACAGTGAAAAACATCACTGCTGTTTCAACAGTTGTTGGAGTTTTATGTGGAGGGTTAAATACTAGAGCAAACTAGTATTTTTTTCACCAAATTTACAAATTTTTTGTACTCAATTCAGAATATATTTGACTCCAGTGAACATCACTTTGGTCAGATTTATGAGTTGTAAGTTATAGGTTGATATGCACCAAGACTATCTTGCACATGTTAGGCACTATTCTGGATACAGCATATAGAAAAATCAGCATGGGTTATTTTGCATTTTCTACAAATAACTGTATTTGAATGAAATAACTGGAAATTTTTAGTACCGGTGAAATTTCTGGAACCAGCCAAATCACACCTGTATGCTTTGTCATCTTACACAAAAGCCAAGAGCATGAACTTGATAAATATTTTATTTTCTGTTTAGACTTTAATGTTGCTTTCTATTTAATGCAAGTAACATTCTTCACTGGTTAACAAATCTCCAGGAAAAATCAGAAAAATTTTATTGACTTTCTTATGGACTGCAGTAGGATGCAATAACAGCTGATTGACTCAGTTGGTGTAGTGATATTTAGAAGAGATGCCAGAAGTTGGACTTCTTTAACATTTTTCATACTGAAGCCCAATCAGACAGGCATTTGTGTAGAACTGGAAATATTTTCAGTCATTGGTGGTGCAGCATGAGAGAATGCAGTGACGTTGGTCAATCTGGCTTTACAGGACAATTTTTTCAAATAATTTTTCAATGTTGTATACTGTTTTAAAAAGCATTAAATTTTCTTTAAGGTCATATATTTTTTCACATAAAGTTTTCAGATGTAAAAACTTCAGTTGAAAGTAAAGTTATGAAAGCAAAAAACATGCTGGACATTTTTTTTATATAACTTCAATGAAATTTTCCTATCTGCAATATTCATTTTACATTCTATATGTAAGTGTTTGAAATGGGGTGAATTTTACACCATTTAAGAAGGTGTCAAAATAAAACAAATCCATCAAGAATGTCAAAAGTTTTTACAATTTTATTAAATTTACTTGCATGAGAATTGGAGAGCAAACAGAATAATCCTTACTGGTAAGTTGACAAAGCTTTTCATTTTGGTTCATTGTTTTTATTCCACAATAAATTCTAATGTAATAATATCAGAGCTCTGTTGGGTTTATTTTGGTCCATTTCCAGGAATGCAGTAAAATTTCATAATATTATGCACACACCCAACATCGGTATATGTGCGAACTTTATGAAAAGTGAAGTTCTCAAAATGTCCAGTTAGCTTGAAAAGCATCCACGTCTTCATCATCGTCAATATCTGAGTCAGAAATACCAATTAGCTATTTATCATCTGCTCAGTTCATTCGATGCAAACAAGATCACAATCCCCACTGCCTAAAATATCAATTTCCCCAACAGAATTGTCTATATTTTCATCAAAATTGGCATCCACATCCCTGACGCTTCAGTACTGTCCACCATTTTGAATTACATGCATTAAAATTCAGTTTTGAAATCAAATTTTCTACTAACCAGTTAGCATCATTTCTGTTCATTTTGTCGAAGTCAAGCTCGCGATCTGCATTGCCTAAAACATCAATTTTTTCGACAAAATTGTCTATATTTTCATCAAAATCGGCATCCACATCACCGCCATAATTTGTTGCATCGGCACTGTCCACCATGTTGATCTCCACACGTTAAAACAATTCAAACTAATAAAATCTTATTTTCAAATAACCAGTTATCATCAGCTCTGTTCCTTTTGAACAAGTAAAGATAATGATCCACACTGCCTAGAATGTCAATTTTCCACACAAAATGGTCTTTATTTTCAACTAATTCAGCAAGCACATAACTGTCTTCACTTCCCTCTTCGGTATATGACCGCCATTTTTTTTATCTCCACACGTTAAAACTCGATTTTGAAATCGATTCTTTACAGATTTTTTTTTTTTAACACACTCTGTTAATGATATGTGTACCTTTTACCTTTATTTTCTTCTTTTCAAAAGAATACACATAAATTGATGACATATTATACAGTTAAAAATACACTTCTGAGAAGTGGTCAACGGAATGTAGTGAACATACAACCGGAGTCGTATCCTGCTGGCAAAGGTAAAGTATGACTGGAGTTGTGTCCCACTGCAAAAGGGTTAGTACATTTGCTTTTTCTTTATCTGTAACAACATTAAAGCTTAACTGCGAAGTTTGGTTGCATTTTCTCCAGTGTGGTTTGCTCCAGAGTTCAATTTATCTTGCAAGAAAGTGGGCTAAGTGTAGAGTCATGTCATGACGTAGGTTACAAATTTGAGGTCCACACACAGAGACTCTGTTATCATACTCATCAAAGAATTTATATTTTTTTTATTTTTAAGCCAGTTATGATACATTATTACAGATAAATCACTGTTTCATTTGTAAAGACCAACTTTATTAAATTTTGGTACATTTTTTTAATATTTAAATTTTTTTAATGGTAAAATGTCACCATTTTGGGCCAAAATTTCCACCCAGGTTGTTGCTATGGAAGTAAGATACCCCAGAAAGTTTACAGTGGTACTTATAATCTCTCAATCAGAGGATCTGAAGAAAGTGTATCACATGTATGCACTTAAGGTGAAATGTAAGAGGTTTTAAGAGCTATAGGTCATATCTGGAAATACAAAACTACATTGGTATTACTGGCTTTAACATTGACATACACACCGTGGAATGAAAAAGAATGCCATAAACTTATTTGTATCTTGATTTCCAGTTGTCAGAAGATATTTACACTTTTGAGGATGGTGAATTTTAGAATCTGATGGCTTCAAAGCCAAACTTCTGTATATTCCTCATAAGTAACCAGACCAGTAGCCTCGACGTCTGCCTTGTCATACCTGTCTGTGTCATCTTGAATGGACAAATCAAATTCTTTTCGATGGAAAATGGTCAAGAAATGTCTCAGTTCATAATTTTTGTCAAGACAGACTAAGTGTTACTCCAGTTATGGTGCCAGTGCCTGAAATTTTTTACTGTGGCCCCATCAAATTGGACGAACTGAACCATCTGGTCATGTCCTATTCACACTGTATAAGTATCCTAGGGGTGAAAAAACATTACATTAACAGTTATGCAATCAAGTTTTGTTTGTATCCAAAGGATTATTCAGATAAATTCAAAGTATGCAACCATGTGATAAATTAATGTGTGTAGTAGATGCATTTTTTAAAAAGAAATCATGTCCAAATCTAATGCTTCCTACTTTTTAAAAGGAAAAAGCTGTATTTTTCAGCATAACATTCTTCAAATATGTACCAAACAACTGATTTATTTGCTTATTTCACTTAGATATATACAGCAATTAACTGAATTCATCTAGGATGCTCTCCTTTCCATAGATATGGCAGGGACATAAAAACACATTCATGGATGTACAATAAGCATAATGACACTAAATAAAACAAACTACCAACCATGGATGGTGACCTCAAATTGTTTGGAGTCTAAAGAAACCAGGCATCAAGCAACGGATCTCAGAGATGCAAAGAAAATGCTATGGCAATAGTTATGTGAGCTAAGTATGGAACTAACTTGAAGCAATGAATAAAGTTCTTCTAGCTATGAAAGGGTTACATTAACTATTAGGAAAGTAAATTAACAAAAAGACAAAACGGCCCGGGCCTGCATGAGAAAATGCCAGTCACACTGGACCAGATGAAACTCTTTTTTGCATTGACTATAGCCATGGGTTTGGTGCATAAATCTGATCTCGATTCTTACTGGGCTACTGATTATGTGATATCAACCCCATGCTTCAGCAAAACAATGAGTAGGGATACATTTCTCGCTATTCTAAACAATTTACACCTGGCAGACAATGAGAACAATCAAGGTGACCCTTTACACAAGATCTGCCCAATGATTATGAAAACAGAAGCATTTGCCAAGGTTTATTCAGCAGATATGAAATATGAACCTCAGTTTTGAAGAAGCTACCTGCCTTTGGAAAGGTCGTCTGAAATTATGGGTTTATAACCCTGCCAAACCTAACAAGCTTGGTATAAAGCTGTTTCAGATGTATGAGGCAAGCAGTGGATATTGTATTGGCTACCATGTTTACACTGGTAAAACAGGTAGAGACCTTGATAATTACTGTGAAGGACTAGAATTAAATGTTGATGAGTTGAGTAAAACAACGAAAATTGTGATTGGTTTGCTCTGCAAGTGTGGTCTCTTGAATAAAGGACACAGAGTATATATGGATAACTATTATTCGTCACCTGAACTTTTTAACAAACTTGATTTGCAAAACACCTGTACATATAGAACTTTGTGAACAAATAGGGTAGGTGTTGCAGAGGCAATGAAGGTTAAGAAAAAACTAAATCAGGGTGAGTGTATTTTTTGCAGAAAGGACAATTTACTTCTGGTGAAATATCATGGCAAACGAGATGTAAATATGATCTCCAGTTTTCATGAAGCAAAGGTGGCTGTCATCAACTAGACAAATTTTGCAACGAATGTAATGAAGCCTGTGTGTATTATGGATTATGTGAAAAGCACTGGAGGAGTCAATGTAAGTGACCAATTTAACCAATACAATCCTTTACTAAGGAAATCCAAGAAATGGTGGAGAAAACTATTGTTTCACCTATTGAATGTGTTGCATGTAATAAGCAAAGGAAGGACAGGGAGGGATACTGAAGAAAGATGAGATCCTTCAGATTTTAGACATGCCAAGTGGTACTTTGTGTACTTGATTGTTTCAGGTTATTCCACACACATGTAAATTACAAACAAAGTGGTGATGGTAGTTCTGACGAGTTAGAATAACACCTGAACAGGTAATGAATTAGATAGGTGACCCTCTGTAAGCTCATAAGTGGACATGAGATGACACAAATATACCAGAATAAATAACAACAAGTGCAGAGTTTTCATGAACATTTATTACTGAATCTATCAGGTGTAAACTTACCTCTGCCATTCATGGAATGGATGTTTATTAACTGTTACTTTTTCTATACCCGTGATTTTCACAACTTGGATATAAAGTTGTAACAGACATAACATATATATGGTTGAGCTACTAAAGAATATAGTATTTCTTAGACATATTTAAACTTTTCCATTAAAAAAAGAACAAAAATACAGATGGAATACGAGGTGATTTGTCATTTTACCTGTATTTGCACCTGTACATGCAAATATGACAAAGTTACATATGTGACTTGATGCTAATCATAAAGTTCAGACCATCATTTTTCATATAGAGTTTGTGTATCTATTGTTTACAGTAAGTAAATTACAGGAAAATTAAAAGCAGAGTGCAATTTTCATTTCTTTTCTCAAACAATTTAGCACTGAGGAATCTTGTACTGCAAAACAATATAGCACTTTAAGGGTTAACCTGGACTTAACATCTCAAAAAGTCAGCATAGGTTATGTTGCATTTTCTAAAAATAGTTTGATTTGAATGAAATTACTGAAAATTTCAGTGCAAGTGACCTTTCTGGAACCGGCTGAATCACACCAATTTTCTTGGTCAACCGACACAAAAGCCAAGAGGCTCAACTCAATAAACATTTTATTTTCTGTTAAGACTTGAATACTTTCTTTTTAATGTAATTACCTTTCTTGACTGGTTAACAAACCACAAGGAAAAATCAGAGAAACAAATGTTCTTGATATTCTTAGGCATTACAATAGGATGCAGTAACAACTAATCAGTCCAATTAGTGAAGTGATACCTTTTAGATGAAAAAGAAGAATCTCATTTTTCGGTGTATTGTTATTGATTAAAATCTTGAAATATAGTAAAACCTGTTTAAAAGGAACATGTAAGGGACCACACATAATTTGTCCTTCATAGATATGTGTCCTTTATATAGAGGTTTAATGTGCACAATTGGGGCTATGATTTTGCTTGTGGTCAAAATATTTTGCCCTAAAAAATGGTGACTTGTATCTTTCTCCATCAAATACATTTCCTGATCATATTAACAGTAGGATTACTCTCTGTTACCTCTGAACACAGTCCTCTCTGAAAGATGAAAAAACATCTTTCTGCCTTTATATCATATAGATGATTGGAAGCACAGGGTGACAGAGGTTGGATGCTCAAGCATTTCCTCCTCTTCTTAACTATTCTCCTAATGTTAATGTGATCAAGTAATATATTTGATAGAGAAATTAATTTTGTTTCTAGTATATTATGTTTCTCCCATAATACTTACTCAATCACATTAAAAAAATTTCCTGGCTTCCACCCTTCCCTGCAGTGTGAGCATCCTGTTATAGGTTTCGCTCAAGCTTAAACTGGTTACATCCGGGATACTATTGGCCACTCAACGGGAATGAGGGGAGTTAGCTTGTAAGAGTTGCTTCTCTTCGTCTGTATGATGGGAGGGCTGGATTCGAAGGTAGCAGAGAGTAATCCTAATGTTAGTGTGGTCGGGTAAGTATAATTGGAGAAACATAATTTACTACAAAAATTACTTATCTACTGTACCAGAAAACGCTGTAACAATTTTCAATTCCAGAGCTGACTTCTATTCAACTTGAGTCATTACCAATTATGAACTTGTTAGCTCATGTGGTCATAAGGCCAAGTGAGCTTATGGTATGGCCCTGTGTCCATCGTGCATTATGTGTCCATCAACATTTGTTGTTTTTAACTTCTCAAAAAAACCACTGAATCAATTTGAAAAAAAATTTGGCAGAGAGCATCCTGGCATTAGGGCTTTCAAGTTTGTTCAAATGATGCTAATCACCCATAAAATATGGCCATCATTACTAAAAACTGAAAAACTTTTAAATGGCTTCTAAAAAAACTGCTTAAAAGAATTCTGACATAAAGGGCTTTAAATTTTGTACAACTTCTCATAAACCACTCAACAGAATTGGACCAAATTTGTCGGAAAGCATCCCAGTATTAAGGGCTTTTAAGTTGGTACAAGTGATGCCAATCTGTCATAAAATGTAGCCAACATTACTAGAAATAGAAAAACATTGAAACAACTTTATCTATTACAACAAAAAAAAAACATTAAAAAAAATTTGACCAGATTTGACAGATAGCATCCTGGCATAAGACCTTTCAGTATTGGACAAATGATGCCGATGTGCCATCAGATATGGGTGTAGATACAAAAAATAGAGAAACCTTGAAACAGTTGTTTTCATAACATATGCAGTCAACAGAATTGAAAGAAAGTGACCAACTGCCCCACATTTTTAGCTCTACTGGTCATACATCAGAAGAGCTTATGGGATGTTTTTTTTCTGTCTGTCTGTCCATCCATTATCACAAGTTTGTTATCACTACTCCTCCAAAACTACTTGGAGGATTGCCATGAAACTTTACACACACGTTCATCCCATGGTCTAGTTGGTCGTAAATGAAAATGGTGCTGCTCTGACATCCAATATGGCCACCACTTCCTTTATCTTAAAAATATTGTTATCGCTACTCCTGAAGAATGGATGATCATATGAACATGGGGTTTTCACTAAAAGACTTCTTATGATATCTAGTTGGTCCTCAATGAAAATGGTGCCAATCTGCTGTCCCAATATGGCCACCACAGCAGCCATCTTGAAAATCTTGTTATCACTAGTCCTGTTCAACAAAAGTTGTATTGAGATTGGGGGGGGGGGGGTTTCACCAGAAGACTTCTTATAATGTCTAATTGGTCCCAAATGAAAATGGTGTCACTTGCACATCCAATATGGCTGTCTCTGCTGCCATCTTGACAATCTTTTCGCTACTCCTACTGAATGAATTGTCATATCAACATGGGGTTTTAACTTAAAGACTTCTGATGATGTCTGGTTGGTCCTAAATTAAAATGGTGCCACTCAGATATTCAATATGGCCATCACAGTGGCCATCTTGACAATCTCGTCATCACTACGTCTCCTTAATAAAGGATCATATCAGCATGGGGTTTGTACTGAAAGACCTTATGATGTCTACTTGGTTGTAAATGAAAATAGTACCAATGGCTGGTCATATCAACATCGTGCTTTCACCAGAAGACTTCTTATGATGCATAGTTGGCCTTAAATGGAAATGGTGCACATCAGATATCCAATATGGCCACCATGGCAGCCATCTTGAAAATCTTGTTATTGTACTCCTCTAAAATGGAAAGGCTTATCAACATAGGGTTTTCACCAGATTGGCGGAGCTTGTTACCACTCTAGAAGTCATATTTCTGAGCGGAATTTGATCAAACTTGAAATATTGGCTTATATCATCAAGATCTTGGATTACTATGATAATGAGCAATATTTATGCATGTTAATGATGTAATCTTGCATATGATTGGATGAGATTGTTACCTGAAAGCTGCAATTCTGATCTGATTTTGATCAAAATCGGAAAACAGGCTTTTATCTTCCAGATCTTGAGCAGTTTTGAAAGTAAGTGGGATCAATGCATATTGCTTAGGTGATCTTGCATCTGACTGGCTGAGGTTATTACCACTCTTAAGACACATTTTATATCTGTTGGGGTTTATTATCAAGATCATGGATGACTTCAGTTATGTGCAAGAGACTGCCTTTATCTTTAGAAAGAATTTTTATCACAATATAGTAAAATAGGTAAGATATGTGAGTGATATCAGGCCCACTTGCGCCTCTTTTTTACTTCATAAATACACCAATCAACATTTTTTCCAAAGGCAGATACAAATGATGTCCTGTTGCACAAGTTTAGAGGTTGTTCGGGGTATTAATATGTGTTATCCTCAGTGGAATGTTGAAATACATTATAAATATCTAAGCACAATAATGCAAAAATTCTGTCTCAATTTTGAGTAGAAAAGAACTTTTATATACCTTACCTTGCATTATTTCTGCATGTAATTGTCAAAATTTCTTCTAAATGGAGACTGTTTTACCCCAAATGACCTCTGACCTTTGGAGCTCAGCAGTGCATAGAAAGCAACATTGTTTGTAATGGCAGGCAAAGTGTTGATTCATGTATTACTGTCAAGGTAATTTTCACAAAGAATTTTCTCTATTGTCTGTCTTCTCATTTTAACAAATGTATGAAAACTGCATTTAAGTGTTACCAAATTTAGAATCCATTTTAAAATAGATTATGTATTATTGGTTACATGTTTTGTTAGTGACCCATATTAGGGGTGGAACAAATTTTAGAGAGCATGGTTGCCCACCAGACGACCTGACTGCAAAATCTGGGTGCCAGACAAAATCATTAGCTTCTCAATTCAGAAATTTCCTCATGTATTTACTGTATATACTCACTTACAAGGTGAGACCAACTGCTGACAACATAGATTTTGATCTGCTTTTGCATAATGCACCAGCAGATCAGGATCCACGTTGTTTGTTCATTAAAAATGATTACAATAAATAACATTTTGATGCCAAATTATTAATTTTGTTTCGTTTATCAATAAATTATATAAAAAATGATGATTTAAATAACACCAGAATTTTAAAATATATAATTCATTGGTTTCCCTAGGAACACAAACTCTTAACATTGATAGAAAGGAACCAATATCAAAGTTCTAAAATAGACGCAATATATACCATATATACTTGTGTATAAGCCAGGTCCAAATGCAAGCAACATAGACCCTGATCTACCATCGCACAATGCACCGGCAGATCAGGGTCTATGTTGTTTGTTCTACTGATTAGTCCTTACAAACTGCATAGACCCAGATCTGCTGGCACATTATGCAATGGCAGATCTGGGTCTATGCAGGTTGCAGTTGGTATTGGCTTATACGCGAGCATATAAGGTAGGTAAGATTTCTCAAGTGTTACAGCCAAATCTTTTATATTATATTCATTCATTATTATTTATAGGTTCAGAATTACTGTTAGTTTAAAAGTTGTTTTTTTTTCTGATATAAGTATTAGGCATATGCCAGAATTAATTTGTTTTGTACTTCACACCAAAACTTTATACTTTTACTAAAATATTTCATTCTATTTTCCTTTATACATGTCATCATTTGATATAATTTACTTTTAAGTAGAGGGGATTGTCTATCATACAGCATATGAATGTATCATGCAATTGGGGTATAGCATTTTTCCCCTTATATTATCTCTCGTCCTTTTTAGAAAAAAAAAGAAGAAAAAAAGTCAGAATTAGCACACAATTAGTTTTTATACCACAATCTCTTGAGTGCAACTTGTTCCACAGTTTTTGATGGCTTGCCAAATAACTGATAAACATTATAGTCATCATCTGAAGATGCACACATCGACAGATCACTTTGCTCCTGCAATTTTTGTTAGAGTTATTGCCCTTTTCTCATGACATTAGCACAACTAGTCCCACAGTTTATGATCGATTGCCATAAAACTTGGTAATTATTATAGTTATCACCTGAAAATGCTCATATCGACAAATCAGTTGCTACTGCAATTTTTTTGAGTGTTGCCCTCTTTGTCTTGTATCTTTATTCAGTGTATGATAGAATCTTGTCACTGAAACAAGTATTGCAATTTTTGATGGATTGCCATGAAACTTGGTAAATATTATGGACATCATCTGAAGATGCGCATGTTGTTACATCACTGTGTTTCCACAATGTTTATTAGAATTATTGCCCCTGTTGACTTGCAGATTAATGAAGTGTATGCCAGACCCTTCCAAATACAACTAGTTTCACAAATTTTATGGGACCACCAGCAGATATCAACAAATCCATATGCTCTTGTGATTTTGTACAAGTTATTGCCCTTTTTGACTTGGAGCCTGATGTAGAGTTTGACAGTCTTGTGAACACAATTAGTCTCTCAGTTTTCAATGGATTGCCATGAAACTTTGTACATGCTATAGTCATCATTTGAAGATGCACCTATTGACAACCATTTTGCTCCCGTGATTTTTGTAAGAGTTATTGCCCTTTCTGACTTGCAGCTGGATGCAGTTTTTTAAAGAATTTTGTGAATGCATCCATTCCTGCAGTTTTTAGTGGATTGCTGTGAAACTTAGTGCATATTTATGCTCATCATCAGAAAATATGCATGTTGCCCAAGCATTGTACTCCATTTTCAGAAGAGTTTGTGCACTTCTTTTTACTACAGACTTTATTCCATCACGAGGTAGGGGATGGATGAAGGAAAGGCTGGGGTATATTTATGTCAGCAAGTTGTTCACCATTTCTCTAGTTTATCAATATAATGTATTTACATAGAATTATAAAAGAGTGATTGCCTTCTGACAGGGCCATCGGAAGGGGCGGGCGAAACAGAAATTGTGTGGAGCTTGCAGTATTTTTTACTGAGTGGGGGGTGCAGAAGGCGCGGTTTCTTCTAGCGCAAACTTGCGACGGCCCTGCCTTCTGAATACAACCAGATCTAACCTATTTAAAGCACTAATTTAAAGGTGCTCTTCAGGATGTGGAGAGATTTGAAAACAACTACAGTGTCTGCATGTGGTGGTCTAAGAAGGGTGGTTAAAGAGAACATGATTATTTTGAGTAAAACTCCTGATGTCTCTTTCTTGAATAATTCTTGCTTTATAGTAGCCTAATCAGTGTCAGAAAATAAACATACCTCTCACAGTGAATTTAACATCTGGCATTAGCCAGTTTCTGAACCACTGGGTGACAACAAAAAGTGGGATTGTTATGCATAATTAATTCTGTCAAGTAGATATTCAGGTTTTTGGTGAACACTTACACCTGGTATGAAAACACTGAACACCTGTAAAGACCTGTAGACAGCTTGTTTAATTGATTTTCCAGTAATCAAACTTGTAATAAACCATATCCATCCAAATCTAGTTGCAGGATCTGGCTGTGACTTAAAAGACACTTGGTTGCCTGAAGCTAAAATTTAGTTGTCGCAGGCTACTGGAGAATGGATTTTTTTCTACCCTTGGGTATGGGACGATCCCAAGTTAGTAGGAAACTCAACAACAAAGTGTTTTTGGCAAGCCCCAGTAAGTTTTTAATTGACTTGGTATCATTCCATATAGGGTCACTAACAAGTCATGCAACAAATCTCTTCCAATGACCTTAACTACCTTTTCAGCTCTACTTGTCCTAGACCAGAAGGGCTTATTGGATGGTATGTTGTCTATCGTCCATCCATTCATCCCAAGGTCTAGTTTGTCTTAAATTAAAATGGTACACATTGGACATCCAATATGGTCACCATGGTGACCAGTTTGAACAACTTGTTAGTCTCCTAAAGGTCATATCAACATGCGTTTTCTCTATCGATTACTTTACCCAATTACATTAATGTTGGGAATTGACTTCCATCTTCTCCTGAATCCAGCCCTCCCAGAAAGATGAAAAACATGTTCTATGCTGCACCCATCTGTCTTCCATCGGATTTGTGCTCTTGGGGTCATGCAATAGTTGATTTTTTTGTTACCCAGTGGAGTGAAAAAAGGCTGCCATCTTTGAGTCACTGATCTGGGATCCAGAGGCCTGGTTCTGATTGCTTCTCTCAGATGGAATAGGTCCTCAATCCATGATCTATTCAGTCTAGCAATAGATGTTCCCATAAGATCCAGCTGTCTCTAAATCTACTCAGACAGCAGAGTTTACAGGTCTTCCACTTATTTTAGGACAGACTTGTCCTTCACACTTGGCTCTTATCAAGAAAGCCTGTGCGAAGAGTTCAGTGAATCAATCATAGAGAGGATGTTGTGTGTTTCAAGGCCCTCCACTTTGAAAGTGTATGAAGGAAACTGGCATGTATTTACATGCTCGTGCAGGGACATTGGCATTGTCCCTTGGGGATCATCCATAAAGGACGTCCGCAAAGATGGGGGGAGGGGGGGTTTGTTCAAATGCGGACAACTGCGGACAAGGGGGGAGGGGGGTAAAGGACCTTGCGGACGTCCGCAAGCTAGTATTTTTTTTTATGATATTCTGTGTTGAACAGCTGCTTTAGGCCTACTGCGTGTATTCCAGTATGTTTTGCGGACATCCTTTATGGGTGATCCCTAAGTATAAATTACTTGTTAATTTCACTTTGTACGATTCGTGCCACAGACTATATATGAATGGGTTGGCCCTTGAAGCAGGCGGCTGGCTGCAGTAGGCCCCACTACACTGCTGCTACGCACAGTACATCTGAAAGCATCGACTCCAGCTGCCTTCCGCACACGTGTGTGTTAATCAGTGACATTTCCAACGTACTGTTTAATAGAGTTTTTAATATCTATATTTTTCCAGCAAATATTACATATTATTTAAGAATATTCTGTATACTACCGATGCTAATAATGGATGCGCGTTAAAAACTGTATAGCGACTTTAAGGATGCTTTCATTGCTGCACACCCTGATCTGAAGGCAGATCTGGCACACAAACGTGCACAGGAGCAGTGGAACAATTGTAAACAAAATGAAGAAGAAGTCAAAAACTTGATTCGAGTTTGGCATGCAAGAGCAGCAGAAAGAAAAAGTCGTCTGATGAGCATGTGGGCCCGCGCTGCCACGCCTAAGGCCAGTCTAAGCCAAGCATCAGATTCAACTACTTCGACGCTAACCACGTCATCTCAGGAACTTCCGTCAACTGTGGTGATAATAAATAGTGCCGTTCAGTCAGAGGTGGAAGAGGCATCTTCTGCTGACGTAACAGCAAGAGAGACGGATGCCGAGACGCAAACGACAGCAGTAGCATGTCTAATGAAGAAAAAAACCCAACGCTCTACACCAGCACAAGACGCAGCAAGCAATGAGTTAGAATCTGTCAACGCACAAATGGCTAGTCTTCTACAGGTAAAAGACACTGGACTGTGGACAGCTGATATGAAACAAAGTCTGATGAACTCGGCAGCAAAAAGGTGCAGCTGGAGAAAAAGTTAAAATGTCTGGCAGCTGAGCGAGCACGCAAACAGAACTCCAGGCTTGACTTCAAGAGAAAGCTGACTGAAGTTACGGAAGAACATCCAGTCATTGGCCAGCGACTCAAAAAGTTCTGTCGGCAGAAAGTAGGAAGGCCCCGCTTAGAAGATGACCAACCACAGTTGCTAAAGACAATCGTGGACATTGTATCATGTGGAGCAGCTGCTGATCCGCGGCGACGATCTGAGAAGCTTAGTGGCTGCAAAACGTTGGATGACTTGCATGAAGCCCTCGTCCAAGATGGCTTCAGCATCAGTGAGCAGGAACATTTCTACGTCTACTTCCACGTAATTCGTCGACAACTGAAGGTAAGCGTCACGTGACCACAGTGCCTGTCAAGCTGCTTAAGGCAGAAAACAGTGAAAGGCGCAATCACGTGGATGCTCATTTTGCAGCAGCTACAATCTGCTACTTGAAAGATCTGACTGTCGCTATGGGAGAACACTGTGTTTTTTTCTTGAGCCAAGACGACAAGGCACGTGTCCCACTGGGATTACTGGCAGCAAATAAGCAAGCGCCCATTCTGATGCACATGGAGTATCGTGTGCAGCTGCCAGATCACGACTGGGTTATTGCTGAACGCCACAAACTGATCCCATCAGTCTATGCTGCATGTGTTATAAAACCAGGGGCTGTATCGTATTCAGGGCCGACTGCTATCTTCATTCGCAGTGGGAAGCATGATAGTAGCACAGCAATGACACACGCTGCTGATTTTGAAGAATTCAAACAACTTCCGGCTTTTCAGCCTGTTATGTGTATTAATGGATCAGTGAAGCCGATTGTGGTCATAACAGCAGATGGCGGTCCGGATGAGAACCCTCGATTTTCTGAAAACAATAGCCGCAGCCTATCTAGCCTTCCATTACAACAACCTGGATGCGATTTTCGTTGCGTGCCATGCGCCAGGGCACTCTGCCTACAACACCGTCGAATGACGCATGGCTCCTCTGTCACGTGACTTATCAGGATTGATCCTGCCTCACAATCATTATGGATCTCATTTGGACAGCAATGGCAAGACATGTGATGTAGAGTTGGAAAGGGCCAATTTCCAGAAGGCCGGTGAAGTGCTGGCAGAAATCTGGAGCTCAACGGTTATTGATGGATTTGATGTGGTAGCATCTTTTGTATCGTGTGATGCAGGAAAACTGGACATCAGTCCACCGTCAGATGAGTGGTCAAGTCAGCACATTCAACAGTCGCAGTATTGCTTGCAGATTGTGAAGTGCAACTGTGAATCATGCTGTGATCAGCGTCGCACTAACTACAATGATATATTTCCTGAACAATTTTACCTCCACCTGTTCCACACTACAGCAAAGATAAAGGGATTACCTATGCACCAGTTGGCAGCATCAGTGGAATGTTTGGATCGCTTTATCAACGACTGGCTCTTTTACATCTGCAGCCTTCACACGACTTCCTAAGGATGCCATTTGATTTCTACTGTCCGTCGGTGACTGCTGATCTTGAGAAGCGCGTTTGTAATCAGTGTGGCCTGTACTTTCCATCTCAGGCTGCGAAGCGCAATCATGCCCGTATTCATAGGCATGCAGCAGTGAGCACACAAGCTGAAGTGGCAGACGTTGGCGCTGTGGAGCCTGAATCTGTTAGCGCTATTTTGTCAACTGCATCATCAACTTCCGCAACTGAAAGCAGTGATGATGGTCTGCCAGTTGTTCGCAACTTATTTGACTGGCTACAGTCTGCGTTTGTTGAAGTGGAGTAAGACATTGACAGTCTATCAAATTTAGCTTTCTGTGAGATGACAACTTTAGTTCTATGTCCTGAATAAAGATGTTTTTAAAGAAAGAACTTTCTGTTTATTTTTTTCTTTGTTTTGAGCTACATGTTGTGATGAGATCAGTGAGCGTTGTATTTTGAGAGCACCAGCTATTACACTGCCAGACCATAGAGCAGTGTATAATGCTAGATGGGGATGTCCGAAGCGGGGGGGGGGGGGGGGTAAGCCACATGCGGACAAAAGCGGACAAGGGGAGGGGGGGTAGGAAAACAGGTATTATCTGCGGACGTCCTTTATGGACAACCCCTTGCAGGTTTCACTTCCCCAAGTGAAGCAATTGGCATCAATTAAAGGCAACTGCTCCATGACTTCCAACACTTTCAGACATCATGGGAGAACTGGAGTAGGCCATGACAAGGATCACTCACACTTCTTGGCCAATTCTGATCCAAATTGTCCACAGTCACTCACATTGTTCCCAAATGGAATCTTCCTGACTGAATGCCTCTAAGTTTGAGCATTTGTCCTGAATGTCGCTAAAGCTATCATACAATAACCTGACAGCCTTACCTTTAGCTTGCAGGGTTAGTGAACTGCACACCCTTTTGGTCAACCCATACTATCTCCAGTTCCACTCAGATGGTTCTATGGTTCTTGTGACACAACCAGTATCCATGGCCAAAAACCAGTTGCCATTCATAGGTAATCAGAAAGTGATTGTTCACTCCCTCTCTTTGCCAGGCTTATTGAGAAATGCATGTATGCATGTATGTATGTATGTATGTATGTATGTATGTATGTATGTATGTATGTATGTGTGTGTGTGTGTGCGTGTGTGCGTGCGTGCATGCATGCATGCATGCGTGTGTGTGTGTATGCATGCATGCATGTATGTATGTATGTATGTATGTATGTATGTGTGTATTACATGGTGCCAATTAAATGTAAAGTTCTAAAAGTGTAAAAATTAAGAATGCACAGAAAACTTTAGAAGATAAAACCTTCCAAATAAATGTAAAACATGAAGTACTACAAGATAAAGGTAAATATGTTAAAATTCTGTAAAATGTATATAAAAATATAAAGGTACAAAATTTTAAAAATCCTTCAAATATGGGGTCAAAATTTCTTCAAGACATCCAAGATTGTTTTTGGTGATAATCATAGTCCTTGATTGGAAACACATAAAAAATTATGTCTAACAGGGTGAAAGTTGATACACTTGACAAGAACGTGTTTCACTGTCAGTTGACACTGACAGGGTATGCACTTTGCCAACAATTCTGTCTCAAAGGGTGGAAGTTTGATATACTCATCCAGAATGTTTTCCTTTGTCGGGGCATGCTACTCTTCCTGAACAGATGGTCATACTGACATAGGGTCTTTGCTAAAAGGAAAAGGCTTATGATGTTGAGTTGCTACTAAATGAAATGGTACTGATTTGACCACCATCGGGAAAATCTTGTCATCGCTCTTCATCCTAAATGGATGGCCATAGCAACATGGGGTTTTCAGTAAAATTCTTCTTAGATATCTAATTGGTCCTAAATGAAAATGGTGCTGATCTGACATCCAGTATGGCTGCCATCTTGTTATGGTTACTTTTCCTGAATATATGGTAATATGTACTTGATCCTAAAAGAAAATGGTGTTGATGAGACATCCAATATGGCCACATGGTAGTCCTCTTGAAAATCTTGTTTTAGCTACTTCTTCTGACAGAGAGTCATATAGACATGCGGGTTTTCATTAAAAGGCTTCTTATAATATCTAGTTGCACCTAAATAAAAATGACGCTTATCGGACCTCCAACATCATGACCATAGCAGCAATCATAAAATTCTTGTTATCACTACTCCTGTTGATATGGTTGTATTTACATGGGGTTTTCACAAAAACACTGACTTGGTTTTGGTACTTGGAGGGATTTCAATTCCTCCAATGACTGTGTCATAGTATCATTCCCTTTTAGCAAATATAGTTTATATTGCTAATAATAGTACTAAACAGTATGGTCTTACTAAAATTAGTACAAAGTGTAAATCCACCAGCCTTTAAGGTCAGTTTTATGTCAAGATAGGCAACTGAACTTTATGTAAATGGTTAGACCATATAGTTGTTATCACCCTTGGATATTGTTCCACTGAGGGTAATACTTGAAACATTAGTTAAAAATACTTCTAAAAGGAATTCACCAAAATAATTTATCAAATACTATTTCAAATGTTAATATAAATTCTGTACTGACATAAAAATAAAATTCAAAATAATATTAGTGACTAGACCATACCCACATTGAGCATGATCCATTTCGCAGGTAAGTGTAGTTTGCTTTTGTGGGGTTTAATGCCATTTTCAGCACATGATAGGCTTAGCATGGCAGCCAGTATATTTGGCGGAGAAAGAACCCAGGAAGAACCAGCGACCCATGGGAAGCTACTGGCAAGCTTTCTCATGTTGGTTGCGCCAAGATTCAAACTCGTATGGACAGGTGAGATGTGCGAGTGATCTGTACAGCTAAGCCCCTTAGACCGCTCAGTCCCTCCCCCTCCCCAAAGTAACGATAGAAAAAACTAATTAAGTTTGTAATTAATTAATCAATTAACATGTTATAATCTGTTAACCTGTTATATTGTTTTTTTACAAGTCTACAGACTGTGACAGTTAATATAAGATGACTCACCTTCGTATGACTTCTTCTTCATAGATGGATAATTCAGTTAACTGCGTAGAACTTTTAATTAATAAATTATTTAGAGCAATCTGTTTACAATAGTAAAAAGGACCATGATTAGCAATATCTCTGAAATAATGTTCTTCCATCTGATCTTATGTAAATTAGTATCACTTAAACTCTGCAGGCCATCAGCATTCTAAATACTTTGATTAACTGTGCTTGTGAGCATGATAACATAAACCATTATGAATGGATTTAGATCAAAGCCAGTTTTGGAATATATCTGAATGATAGCTGTTTAGTAACTAGGATTTCCCAAAAAAAATAATAATCATATATTTAACCAAACTTAGCATGTGGGTATATCTTGACATTGAAAAATGCAAGTTATATGATCTTCTATCTGTGATATCAAGTTAAAGGTCAAATGTCATGAGGAAGAAATTTGTTCTGCACTTAACAGGTATCTTGTGAACATGTTAACTTTAGAAGAAAATATTTTTTGTTGGAGTTTCTCAAGTATATCAAAGATGGTTTTGAAACTCATCAGCTAAACAAAAAATAAAAGGACAGAAGAAACAGACATCTTGGATGCTTGGAAATTGTTTTAAGCAAGTAGAGCATCAATCTCATCAAGGGACTCTTGTTAAAGTTTGAAAGGCCTTGTAAATGTAGATGTATGCTAGACTCAGTTGATTTGGTAGAAATCGAAAGTACATGCTGAAATTCACACTTTGTTAAATGAAATGTTAAATTATTTTATGGAAAGTCTTTTACTCATATAATGCTGAGAGAATATGCAACCTAGTGGGATTCATTTAAGTTCTGAGTACCCATTAGACCACTATATAGTTTCTGTCTTTACTATGATCAGTGGGGGGGGGGGGGGGGGGGGAAAGTCTGACCAACTTTTTTAAAAGTGGCTTGATCATCGTTTTGCAAAAAATGGATTGTTATAAGAACTTTGAATAAAGGTTCAGACAGAGATTGGGAAAAATCAGTGTTCAAGGGAGATAATCACTTAATTATCTTAGCTGAAGGCAAAGCAATAAATTTCCTCATTTCCTTGGAAATGGGAGTCCACCAGGTTATAAAACGAACTACACATATGATGGTCTCAAATTGGGCTTAAAATAAGAAGCCTCTGCTAGAATCCTTCAGCTGAAGGATCAGATATTTTTTATATTGTTAGCAACCATCTTTTATTGTTATTGGATCTTTTTGAAGGTAGAATATGAATAAATTCAATTGAACACAAACGTCTTCATTTTCTATAAATTTTCACATTTCTTGCCTGCAAAGAGAAATTCCAGTTCAATTCCACAAATTGCAAAATAAAAATACACGAGTGGTTAAGAAGGATTTTCATGTCAAACACTGAAATAGCAGGTGAAATTAGAAGACAGTTTCAGGTGAAATTAAAAGACAGTTTAAGAAACTCAAAATTTAGTACTGTATGACACATATTACAGAGGAAAAAAAAGTTCTTCACAAGCGGTTAGTGCAAAAACAAATCAGTAATTTTTTTTCAAAATCATTCTTACTGGTTTAGAACATAACATTGAGGAAAACTCGACAGTACAGCTATATTTCTTCATGCAAGTATGTAATAATGTTTTTTTGGGGAATTTAATGTTCCTTTATATTCTTCTGTATTTTAATCATTGATTTGCAATTATTCATTCCAGCATTACCAATCCAGAACTCTGAAAGAGAAAGCATCTTTCTTTATCTTATTTTAATAGTTACATTTTAACAGATTTGATCGTTAGAGTATTTCAGCAAATATACTGTATTTGACATTCATTTTAGCAGCTGAATTTTAAAATTAATCGATGGATATATCTATCATAATAGTAGACTTGATAATCTTTGTACATTGGTCGCTTCATATAGACCACCAATGATGCGAAAACAAAGCATCCCAACTTCCAAAGTCAGGAGGCATGGTTGGGAGTGGGGTGATAATGGAGCAAATAATAAAAGAATGGAAGAAATTAATCTAAGTTTATAAAACGTGTGTCCCAACTGCAGATCCCCAAAAAGTTCAAAAGCTTATAAAACTTTGAAAAAAGTTTCTACAAATAAAGGCATGAATATCTAATCAGGTCATCTACCTATTTATGCAAACATGCTTATCAAATTTCAATTGTCAACTTAAAATGTTATGAAGTTTTTCACTTTTTAAAAAGTCAGAGTCCAAAAAGATAACAAAAATATGTAAAAACAATTGAAAACGTCATTTACTGTAATGATGTGAAAATCTAATCAGACCATCAACAGATGCATACAGATATGACTGTGAAATTTAAATTTGTCTATTCTGAGTGTTTTTTCACAATCACGCTAGTCTGCTTCGAAAACGATCGATGGATTGATGGATAGGACCAAATCAATATGGCAAGCAGTTGATTGCAGTGAGGACTTGACAAAAAATCAATTGCCCCTTGCTCAGGTGTGGCCTCACATTTTATGGTTTGTTGTTTGACATTTGACAGATAATATAATATAATCTGGCAGATATAGATTGTTCCTGATTAAGCTTTGTCTGTAGAAGGAATTAAAAACTTTACTGGAATAGAATTCAAACCGAATAGAATATGAATATTGAGCAAGGAAAGCAACTCTTCTTAGACTAGTATGGATCTTTACGAGTTATGTCTCTTGACGAATGTAAGTTTATATATAAATATATATATATATATATATATATATATATATATATATATATATATATATATATATATATATATATATATATATAAATTAAAATATACAGAAGTGTAAATATACACCAAACAGCGCTGAAAGTGCTATCCCTTGATCCTACAGGAGAATGCCTGATAACATTAGCAGAATTTTAAAATATGAATAAATAATATTATCATACAGGTTACGGAGAGTCGAGCCCGGATCAGCGGGTTACAGTACCCATCGCCTTGCCAGTAAGCACCAACTCCTATACCATTTCGACCATGCACACATCACCAAAAACATGATGCTACAGAGTAGGTGGTAAAGGCATTCATGCGTAGCAGACATACCTGCATGCCGACCCAGTAATTAATTCTCATCTGAGTACACAGTCGATCTGGATTTCTACTACAGAAATCAAGGTATATACTAGTTACTATAGAGAATTACAAATATACACCAAACAGAGCGGAAAGTATTATCCCTGGATCCTACAGGAGAATGCTTGATAACATTGGCAGAATTTTTAAATACGAATAAATAATATTATGAGAATATATATTAAATAGCAACTTTAAAGTTAAGACATAACTTTCATCATTTCTTGCGAATAAATACTTTTCAATTTCATAACAGTTATCCAAGAAATGCCCAAAAAGGCTTTCGTCTGAAATAAATCCGCTCACAGATCCTCACCTGAACAGAAAATTACCCTGTATCCATTTGAGTTCGAGGGGTTCAAAGCAGGGTTTACATTGATATTTGTGAAATAATATAATTACAGCTCCATATGCGAGCAGAAATTGAGAAAATTTATGAGTCAAATTGTGTTTCTTCAAAATCGTTCATGAATTTAATCAACTTTGTAAAACATTTGTGTTCTAACAAGTGACGGAGAACCTGTTTGCAACCCGGATGTTATGTTATGGTTGCATTCTGGGATGTCCGTGACGTCATGAGCGGTAGACTTGTGGAAGAACAAAAGATGGGGATAGATACTTAATATGCATAATATTATAGGGAAAGTAGTGTTTGTTTGAAAAATACCAATGCAGTAGTAAACTACATATATTTAAGAACATTCTGGCATGGCAAAATACCAATGCAATTACTGCCAAAATGAAATTTCCGGATGCAGAATTATGTGTGCCGATTGTACAGACTTAGACCTTTGTTTACAGGCAAGTATGACGTCAGCGCGTGGCCTCGTTCGAAATGTACAATCGGGTTCACGGTGGCAACTTTTAATATTTTCCAATGCATTTTTGTCTATATTAATAAATTTTTCTTTCTACTTTTGTTTCAGTGTATGTCATTTGGTGCTGAAATAGGATGCCACAAGAAAGACCACAAGTACCAAATTTCAGTGAGTTTCCACCTGCATGTTTTATCTTGCAGAAATTCCTGGGGGTTTCCCCAAGGAATAATTATTATGGGTAACACATATACAGCTCTATATATGTGAATTCGATTTGCATAAAGTACAGCAGTATTCATGCCAATATCAGGGTTAATTCTAGAACTGGAGAAAATTCTAGAACTCCACAAAATGAGAACACTAGTTCATAGTAGAAACAAAACTCCTGCTAAAGTGAAAAGTATCAGGAGTGAAACAATAAAAACAAAATGGAAATAGTTAAGAGCTGAAATGAAAGAAAATGTATTTTTAAAAAAAGTCGCATAACAACTATGTCGAGAACATGACTGGAAGTGTAACCCCAAATTTGAAATAATTCTGAAAATACATCAACAGCCAGAAAAAGATTACCATGGCTTTCAACCACTCAAGAGATACCAGATTAATAGAAACAAATGCATGGAAAGCTGAAACACTGAACACCCAATTCTGCTGTGTTTTTCCCTACTTCAATGACATTGCTTTATCGTGTATATTTCCCAAATTACTAAAAATATAGTAATGTGTTGAAGAGTTCAGAAGTTGCTACATGGTTTAAACCCTTCATAAGCTTATGGTCCTAATGATAAACATCCAAAAATACATCATGAACTATCTTCAGAGGTGGCACCAGTGCATACACACCTTTTTCAACAATCTTTGGGCATTTGCAACATCCCAAAGGATTGGTCTCTAGCAAATACATGCCTACTGTTCAGAAAAGGTGTTTGCACAAAGGCCAGTAATTACTGTCCACTTGCCATTGTTCTTTGTAAAGTGGTTGAACATATTGTCTGTTGTTACAACATGAAGCGCTTGGATAACTTTTCTATCGTATCTGATAAGCAACATACATTCTGGAAATTACACAGCTTTGTTATATTGTTGATGGTTAAGCTAAGCATTTAGATAAAGGTGACCAAGTAGATATTTGTGTACTCAACTTTTAAAATTTATTGACACCATCTCCCACAAATTGTTAAAGAGTAAATTATTTCATTATGGAATTATAGGCAAAACCATATGCTGGCTAGACTCTCTCTTTTTTTTGTTTTCAAGAACAGTGTGGTTGGTCCAAAGTAGCTTCTCGAGTACCTCAAGCCACAGTATTGGACCAGTGCTTTTCTCCTTGCACATCATGATTGAAATTGATTTGGAAATTTGTTCTTTGCAGATGACTATGTATGCTACATATCAATCAAAACCCAGCAGTATACGAAGATACTACAAAGTGAAATTAATAAACTAGGACAGTGGGCATGAAAATGAGGCATGTGATTCCAACTGAAAAAATGCAGCATAATGCAAATGACAATAAAAAAATGCCATAAAACCAGTATGCCATATTAATAGGAAGGCATTTTAGAAAACTTAAAATCAAATATTTAGGGGTCATGGTTACTAGTGATCTGAAATGGAACCTTCAAATTCAAGAATTGTGCACCAAAGCAAATCATACTTTAGACCTATTAAAATGTAACTTATCATCTTGTCCACAAAATGCGAAAGAATTAGCTTTAAAGGATTTAGTTAGACCTATTTTAGAATATAATTTTATAGTTTGGGACCCACATTCCCAGGTTTTACAAGATGAAATTGAATAAAAATGCAAATGTAAGCAGTCAGGTTTGTAACATCCAATTATGACTATACCCCAGGAAGTCTAACCTCAATATTGAATAAGTTACCTTGGAAACCTATAAACCAATATAGACTGGAAAACGGATTTAATTTTTTTCTACAACGGTTTAAAAGACAAAGCAAAAATACCCTGCTACAGTTTAATCAAATGAAAAACAACTAGTCAAAATCAACATCAGTATACTTTTCTGATACCATACATACAAACTGATAGTTACAAATTTAGCCTTTTCTCCAAAACAATAAAAGATTGGAATTCGTTACCACCAATATTATTCACAACTGCTGAATCTTCAGAGAAACCAGATTGATAATTTTTCAAAATTAGTATGGACACATTTTTTCTAAAATAAGTGTTTGAATAGGTTGATGCTATGCTGTTCAACAGTGTCATTATGTCAAGATCAACTGAATATTTAGGGGCCAGATTCTCCCATACTTTTGAAAAAATGTCTGAATATGGTAGGGATTTAATGTAAAGAGAAGGTAGAGATTGAACATATGATTCAGAATTTTCATGCATTTGATCTATTTTTAGCATAATTTTTGAGAAGTTAGACAACAATCCTACAATCGTGCATCCAAGAATAGACCATGCAATATAATCATTTTATCTTCATCGTAAAGATTAGAAACATGAAATACATCTAGATTAAACCCAGTATGAAGTAATTTCTGCTGATATCCATGAATGTTGTAGATGCCGCTGAAAGTTTTGTAGCATCTACAGGTACATTTGGCAATGTTGTGTCAGTCCAAATTTAAATTAGTTGATGGATCTAAGTAGATACTAAATATGAAACAATTTTATGACAGTAAATCTTTAACCAATATTAGCTCTTTGACTTGCTATCTAATAATGTCACATGTCTTGTTATTTGGATCATTACCTAGTTGGCAGAGTACCAAATTTCAGTCTAGGATTAAGGGATATGGGGGTCATTGGCCCCTTCATATTTTCTAAAGGAGTCAGGTCATATTTTGATGAACCAATATTTCATGTTGTTTCTAAAAAGGTGTTTTTTGTTTTTTTTAGTAATTTTACACTATGCAGCTTAAATTCAGGGTCAATCCCAGAATTTAAAATTTAGAGCACAAATGCACCCCTCTGTTTGAAAAAAGGGAGGAGGAGTTTCCACATATAGAAGGGATTTAGTGAAGAATTAAGGGTAGGGCTTGAAAAAAGAAATGCATGATTTTAACACCGGCTGTTGATATTTCAACATGATTTTTAGCTCTACTTGTCATAGATCCGAAGAGCTTATGGGATTGCCTGTTGTCCATTTTCCATCTGTCTTGGACGATTGCCATTAAATTTTACATACATGGTCATCCCAATGTATAGTTGGTCCTAAAGAAAATGAATTGGTGCTGCTTGGGCATTAAATATGGCCAACAGTAGAAACCATCTTGAAAATCTTGTCACTACTCCCCCTGAACTGATGATCACTAAAAGACTTCTTTTGATTTCTGGTTGGGCCTAAATGGCAATGGTACTGATCTGACATCCAGTATGGCAGCCATCTTGAAAATCTTGTTATCACTACTCCTTCAAAACAAAAAGTCATATCAATATGGGGTTTTCACCAGAAGACTTGTTATGGGGTCTAGTTGGTTCTAAATGAAATTGATATAAATCGGAGATTCAATATGGCCACCATGAAAGCCATCTTAAATATCTTGTTATAGCTCAAGAATATCAGAGATAGTTTGAACACACATTAGTTAAAATGAAGAAGCAGTTTTATCTTGGATTCCTGGAAATTCTTTTCAACCAGTAGACCATCAGTCCTTTTGAGGGAAATTAGCGTGAATCCCACAGTCGTTCATCATAGAAATCACCCTGTGTAATATTGAATGTAAATAAATTTGTATTGAAATTATTTCTTCCTTTCAGTCAGTTCTTTGTGTGATATCATGTGCATTCTTCCCACGTTTAAGTAAAGGGACGCAGCAAAATTAGATGTTTGTGATGGCCCACTTATGAAAGAGATGTTAATGGAGATGAGCCAAAAGTGTTTCCAACTTTTATACTGAATTAAATTTACTCAGAGTGCTTTGCTTTTGCGCCAGTGAGTATGCTGCGGTCATTTCTCACTGATAGTCTTCTGTTTACTTAGACAAAGTGTTTTGAATAGCAATCTGAATTGTTTACATAGCAAACGTAAAATGACATGTAAATGTGAATCACTTTGTGTATTTGTGTATAGTGTGATTATTTTAAAATCACTTAGAGGTCCTACTTCATTGCACTGTCTTTATCCTGCGCAAGACAAATTTTGACTTTGACAATGCTCTCACCATGTTTGCAGCAAGCCATGTTGCCAATGCTGCTGACTTTATTACCACTCTAATTTCTTTGCAAAAGCTCATTTTATTCAGTTCCACTGCAGAACTGCATGAAGAGAAGGAAGCATCTTTAGACAATTTTCATTGGATAGTATCACTTCAGGTTGTTTTAATTGATTTAATTTCCACACAAAAATTAACATGTTTGCAAATCACATCTTGTGATAACTTTTGTTTGCATATGGCAAGAGTGGTTATCATCTTTCGCCATGTTAATTATGAAATCGGTAGCATAGAGCAGTGTACTCCATCTAGCTCGACTCACAGGTACAGAGCTGAATTCACAACTAGCAACAGGACAGATGTAGAGACATGCAAAATTTTTGCAAACTATTTTGACACCACACCATGTGCACATGTCTGTCATATCTGAGTGGGGCATCAATGATTGGTTTGCGGACAATGGCAATTATTGCAGCCTATATTACATCCTGAATACAATGGACTTAACTCTGTTAATGCTAAGACATTAAACTGGATGATTGTACGTATCTCTGTTAATACCACAGTTATACAACAGAAGTGTGTAACTGTGACCTACATTTAATATTTACTGGCTTAGGTAACTAATGATCAGATAGTTTTTTGCAACCTTTATACATACTGTTTTACCTAGAACCATGAAACTTCAGGAGTGGATGCATCTTGATGAGTACTGCATCATCATCACAGAAGTAGTTCACCATACCATTACAGCAAAAGAAGATCACTTTTGCCTCATTTTACATTTTTACTGGCTTGTGTTAATTTTTTTGCATTTAAGTCATGCCCACATAGGTTTTGTGTGACCTGTATGCATACTATTTAGAGCTCCTGAAATTCTAATGGCTCTTGCCAGACATTTTTCCCTGAAAATTAACATGGTGGCCATATATTTGTGAAATTTAATATAAAAACATTCATAGGAGATATAACAAGTTGTGACAGAAAATAATACTTTGATTATACCTGATTATTAAATGTACTGGAAAATGTCATTTTTGGTTCTGGATTTGCTGCTTTAGTATTAGTATTATCCTTCCATGATTAACTGCCTGATGCTCGATTGGTCAGTGCCAACACCAGTTGGAACTGTTCTGTATGTGCCGACTTTTCTCTCCAATCAAAAGGATGTGGCATTTTTGTGTTATTCAATTGGAATTCTAAATATTTTGACTGCGGTAATTCCCAAAGGAACATGTCAATAGGTGCAGATATTTCTCCATATTTGGCATGAAATAATGTTCAATATGCAATTTTTGTCTGTCTTTAAAAACTTATTATCGGCATGAGTACATAGTCCAGCCTATACACTACATAAGCTTTTGACAAGTCCAGGTGATAAGCTTTCGCTTCTCTTTGTCTTGTTTTGTTTCTATAGATTGTTTAAACAATTGGGAAAACATAATGACCAAACATCCTTAGCCAGCGACTCATTTGTTGATTTTCTGACAAAGAAACAATGAAGTTACCTTTGAATTATGCTTAGTTGCCAACATCTTTATTGATTGTTTGACAAAGGAACAATATATAAACTTGACCTAGTGACCGTTGAATTTTGCTTTGTTAATGTGTTTATTTGGCAGTATAATGGACAAACAAATCATAGACAAGTTTATATAATATTTGAGAACTCCTAGGACCGATGACTGGTTGCTCAGAATATGTGCTGGTCAAACCTTTGACCTACCGGACATGTCTGGCAAATACACATATTTACGGATCTCTGGTGTGGCTCTGTAATCACCTGACAGGAAACCTGCTTTCGACTTTTTTTTGAGAATTGCTGAGCCAGTTTTGGTCAAACTTAGAAGTAGTGTTTATTAGTATATGCTGTAACAGAATTGTGCTTGGGGAAACTCCCCTAGCAATAGTGTGACTTCTATAGCAACCAGAATGGCATATGTTATTCATCATCTGTCCAAGTGTCATACAGCACTCAGTTGAATGTGATACTACAAATTGAATGTGGCATGGTGCATACTGTCAAGTGTTTGAATGCGGTATGGCACATATCTTCAGAGTCGAATACATGTATCATGTTACTGTCTCGGTCAAATGCAAAAATTGCAGAATTGTTGTTTACCGTTTGTATAGCTAGATTTGAGTCTAATAAGCTGGCTTGTTATGGAAGTAGAGATTGAAATGTTTTTACCAGACTTTAATATCAGAGGAAACCAGTTTTAAAACATCTATGTATATTTATAATGCAGCAACAGATACATGCATATAATTGATATGTTTTCAGCAAGATTCCACTAATACTGCTTTTGATATACCCAATCCATGGAGCCTAGCAGAAGAAACTATGCTTTTGGATGCTGTGGAACAATATGGATTTGGAAACTGGTAATCATTGCATTTTATGCCTCAGTTTCAAAGCATTATAAGAAATTATTTTTTTGTGGAGATATAATGATTTTTGACCAAATGTAGTGAAATACATGGATACAGCCCATGCAGTAACAAGATTGGAGCTAGGTGTCAAAGCAAGATACCGTAAATTCACAGAACCCCTTGAGTGCAGATTCAAACTTTTAGAATTTGATGATCAAGCTACCGTCACATGTCATTTATTCAGACTTTTTTTAGGACGCAGATTTTGTCTGGATAAATGAACATTAGAATAAATGATAATACAGAGAACAAATTGTAGGTCCAGAGGTATCAAAAGTTCTGATTACTGTGAATTGACATTTATTCATGGGGTATACATTTTTCTGGATTTTGTAGTTTATACAAATCATGAATATAAAACTCTACAATGATCAATCAGTGAAGACAATTAAAACTTAATCCCAACAAATTTAAGTGCTGACAGTTGTGTCATATTTTGTAGAACCACAAAAATTGTTACCCTTTAAAACAAAATAAATAGGAATAATTGTAGATCTCACTGTGTTATAATGTATAGTGTATCATGTATTACTGTATTTTTCATTCAGAAAGTATGAAATTATAGGATTGTTGCACATTATATGAAATATGTAATTATATGTAAATTAAATGAGTACTGTATATACTTACTTATTGTTGGGTCCAACTGCAAACATCATAGACCCTGATCTGCTGTTGCATAATGTGAATGCAGATCAGGGTTTATGTTTTTTGTTCTACTGATTACTCCTAACAGACTGCATAGACACAGATCTGCAGGCACATTATTTGCAGTTTGCAGTTAGACCCAATTTCTGTGCGAGTATATACATGATTGTATTTATGCCAGAAACAGTATTTGAATTTTACAGTGCAATCAAGATGGAAATTGCTTTCAGTTATAGGCCTTTGGATTTTGTCACACTACTTTCGCTTCAATACAGCAGCTGCATCATATACAAGGTTATGTGGTTACTTTTGTCTTACATCAGTGGTTTCCTTGATATAAAAGACCACATTACACCAGCATAAGAGTCATCAACAGTGTGGCATATAAGTTTGTAAAACTTGTTTTGCCATTGATATCAAGTAAATAAATTTTAAACTTTAAACAATTCCAACTGTTTATTAGCTAATGATTTATCCTTGTGCAAGAAACACCGCAGTGTGCCTTTGTCTGCTCATTTACCATTCTAGCCAACCACAATTTGAAACCACTTTAACAGGATTTATCTGTCAATTCACCTTGTAATCAGTGCTGGAAAAATCTATTATCTTGCAGCCCAAAACAGGTTGTAAATCTTATTGAACAAGATAAAAAATTTCCATCACTTGTTAAGTATTTTATGTAGAATATGACATAAAAATGTAGGTTTTTGTGCAGTTTCATGAAAATCCTGAGTTTAGGCAAGTAGATCAATAAAAAGAAAATTCCAGCTCTGGTAATGGTTTTATAGCTTGATGTCAATGCTATTGTAATTTGCTTTTGAGCTTTATAACAGGTACACTGGTCATACATTGTATAAGCAAATAAAATATGATGTATGCTTGCATGTTGCTCATTGTACAGAAATGAAATGAAATGTCATTGCTTTATACCAAGACACGGGGATTATCAGCCTGCAGACAACATGAATTGCTGACAACAGTAAGGGATGTTAAAATAAAATTATAGACAAAACTCAAAACATTGATTTAAAGTATTTCATACAAACAACATCCACTGGTCCAGCTATCCACTTGTTAGCATAACATTGTTACTAATATCTAACCGTGGTTCCAGGACAATCCATTCAGATAGTTGTTGCCATTTATAGCATATGCATTATGCTCTGCATCATATAGCTTGTATTGTGCTGATGTGCCATCAATCCCTAATACATACATTGTACAAACTTTTTATGTGAATAAAATCTTAGAGAAATTAAGTTCATTGGCTAAATTTGGTAAAATTGTATGTGTGATTTACATCATGACATCTGTTTCTGTGATTTTGTCTTGCCTGTGACAAATGGCACAATAGTCCAGATACAGCAGTTGTAATCTCCATCTGACTGTCCATCCGGCATCAACTCTTTGGGTAAAGTTTTTCTTAAATGGCATTATTGTCTATTTGAATTGGTGGATCATCATCAAATTTTGCAGACAAATGCATCAGGTGGTAAAGAAAAAACATCCCCAGAGATTAATGGCCATCGAAGTCAAAGGTCATAGTTGCCAAGGAGCAATTGATAAAATTTTATGTGGGTGATCAATAAAGTTTTTGGATCAGTACTACAGGGCTCAAAACTGGGGACAGAAAAATGGCAGAAGTGACTTCTCCTTTCAGTCAGAAAAAGAAGTGGGAGAGGGTTTGAAGGAGAAGTGCGGGAAAAACAAACTCTGTAATTATTGAATTGAATTATAAATAAAGTTGTTACTATGGACAAAGGAAATAAGTTTTTGCTTAATCTATGTCAGAATGCTCAGAGACTACAGTGCGGCACGATTATTTCATAATGTATAAATAGAGTAAAGTCTTTTGAAAAAGTACATTGCAGATGCTGGTGAATAACTGAGATAATCCAAGCAGTATCTATGCATATCCTGTAAAGAATTTTTTAAAGGCAGCATTTTCTTAAGAGCTTTGCAAAAGTATTAAAATCTGTTTATCTTGTTATTTCTTTATTCACTTTTTAGCTTGTTACTCAACAGTTTCTTAAATGTATAATTCTGGAAACTCTTTTTATTCTAATGGAGAAATATAGTTGTCCTATTTGGAATTCCTTTGATTTTGTCCTACAGACAACTGTGCAAAACATCTTGCTATTCCCCATAGGTAATTTCAAAGACTTGATTTTTGGAATAAAACAATATCAGTGGTAATCTACTCATATTAATACCGTCTCATTAGGTCATCTTGCCACATAAAACCACCTGTGTAAGGTATTGGATAATTATATAATGAGCTAAACTGGTAATTACATTCATCAGGACTGCTTCAAATGTAGCAGATTACAGGTGACATATATAAAGGTGCCTTTGCGCTACATGCCCCCCCCCCCCTCCTGAATTTCACAAATATTAAAGCATAGATATGGTGTTTCAAGAACCTTTTACAATCAATGATAAACTGGTAGAAAGAAATAGTGATAACTCAAATCCATGTTTCATTGGGGGTCATTTCCAAATCATGGGCAAAGTGGAACTCACTCATATGCATTAAAAAGGTGACTTGTGATTTAAAAAAGTGATTTGAGCCCTGGTACTATCTATTATTGCCATGAATGAATCATTCCTAGAAATAGTAGAGATGTTTACTGTGGAATATAAGGATATAAAATATGGATACTGATTTGTAACTCAAAGGTCATGGTTACATTGATTACCAAAAGTTTTTTGGAAGACAAAACAAAATGAGTACAATAGGTGTTGTACTTTGAACAAAATCTACCAATGTACAGTGAAACCCCGCTATAACGCGCCCCGCTATAACGCGAATTTAGATAGAACTCGATCGTGGCGTGGCTCCCAAAATTTCATATATTCATTCGCACATGAACATTTTTTTTGGTGCAAAGTACGAGAAATAGTGTATAAAATGTGTATACTACACTATCATTTTGGGGAAGAGATCGCGTATGAATTCGAGTATAATACGTTCGAGGCGTGGTTCCTGAAATTTTATATACATGTACATGTATTTTTCTCGTACACGGAAAAAAAAAAAAAAAATTTAAGTACGAGAATAGTGTATAAAAAGTTTATTATCATTTTGGGGAAGAGATCATGTATGAATTCGATCGTGGCGTGGCTTCTGAAATTTAACAATTTCACCAATTTCTTGAACTGTTATGCCAAAATAAACATTTTCGGAAATGTTACTTATTACTGATCCACGAGTAAAGCCAGTTAAGTCTTCTCTGTGTTTGTCTTAAATTCATTATGTATACAATCATTGCTCAAACAATAGCCGACATGTTTTTCTTCTTTAACTGCATACACAACCGAGCATCAGACAATGTGGTGGTTGATAAAAGATTCTCAAGATTTAATAAACATCAAAAAACGTAAGCCGCCAACACGTGCGCTGGACTTCAATTCATCCTGTATACAGTCATTGCGCAAACAATAGCCGACTTATGTTTCTTCTTTAACTGCATACACAACCAAGCACCAGACAATGCGGTGGTTGATCAAAGATTGTCATATGTGGGTGCTTATGTAGAGACTGAGCTTGGGCGGCAAGATCAAAGATTGTCATATGTGAGTGCTTATGTAGAGATTGAGCTTGGGCGGCAAGATCACAGGGAGGTCAAATAACCACTCTCTGTTACTTAGCACTGAACAAGTACAGCTGTATCAAACTCGTTGCTCAATCAAAGGGTTGTCATGTGGGAAAACAAAGACGGATCGATATCAGATAGTAAACGGTGTTGATACCATTCATTCTATACATTAGATGTGTATACGTTATTCTCTGAAAAAAGTAAAATATAGTAAAACCCCGCAATAACGCGACCCCGCTTTTTCCGCGATCGAATTTTATGGACCCCAAATATCGCGTTATAGCGGGGTTTCACTGTACTTGTAACAACCTTGGGGATGATGGATCCAAGGGTCTAACATGAAGGTCATGGTGAACTTTTGTAAAGCTTGTGGGGGGGGGGGGCGATTTTTAGAGCTTTTCAAAACAAGACTTAATCATATGTTTCCATGCATGGATTATTAATAGATTTGGTACATATTAGTTTAACAGAGGAATGAGGTGGTTAAAAGGTCAGAGGACGAGATGATGAGTTGTTTTGTTGTCTTTTACTAAGGCATAATAACATCATGATAGGCAAGACAATAAATTTCTCTTTTATTTTTCTTCTTTATTTATAACTTCTGATTTTGAGCGATAATTGGACTGGACCCTATATATTGACCAAATTCAGATAGAAGAGTGATGCTGATACAGTGTGGACCCCCAGCACTAGCAGTAGTGTCTGTAGTAAATAAGTAAGTGTTAATTTTTGCATGGTTTCCATACTTGATGAAGTCAGAATGTTTTTGTAAATATATACTTTCAATGTTTCATAGGAATAATCATAAATCTCACTGTGTAATAATGTAATTAAATGAATCTTTCCTCTTCTAATTTTTTGCAGGGAGGATGTGTCAAATCATGTGGAGAGCAGAACACCTGCGGAATGTGAGGAACACTATGTAACATTCTATATCAAAGGAAATATTGGGAGAGGTATGGTTTACTCATTAGGGCCCAGCATTGAGATGCAAGAGCCCTATGGTAATCACCTTTTCCATCCATCCACCTCTCCATCCATTCACACTTCTTGTAACCACCATAGCTCTGCAACCCTTTCTCATAATTGGATGCCATTTGATAGCTGAATTGCCTTTTACATGTAGATGTTCCTCTTTTTAAAGGTTTCATCTATTCAGGTCCAATTTTGACTGAGATATTGCCGTTTTTCAAAATCAATTTTAAACCTTCGCTACAGTTATTCCTTGTAACCAGCATAACTTTGGAACCAGTAAGTATATTCTGATGAAATTTGTTGTGTACATTGTCCTTTAGACCTAGATGTGCTAGGGTGGCAGTAGAATTTCCCAAGTGGTCACCAGATCAATGAATCCCCATATACTGCCTACTGTATAAGTTTATTCAGTGAAAAAAAAAAATCATCCAATGCCATGCAGAGTGGCTCGACATCAGCAATGTGCCAGGCTACATGCCAGTGGTGATTTGTGAGCAGTACACTTCTTTGCCTGATTTAATCTTTAGTCATACAATAATTGATTAAGTAAGGCAGACAGCATAACTGGGTAACAGGTGAGCCTACAGTATTTGTAAAAGTGATGATATGAAGGCAGTTTTTTTTAAAAATCCCAGGATAATGTCAGTAAAATGGTCACATATTAGTAAGGATGTAACAATGAAAATTCTGGTAATATTAATGGACAGGTTTATGGTAACTTTTTGAGTAAAATCAACAAATTATGTACTATATTATGCTCACCAGGAACAAGTTGCAGCATGTCTTTTAATTCTGAAATTTGTATTCATAAATGTAAAAAAGAATTCAGAAGAAAGTTGGATAAAGGATAAGAAACACAAGAACACTATATTATCGATAAGTATAGTTTATATCATTGTTGGCAAATGAAATGAAATGTTTAATTGTTTTTAATAAATTAAAATTTCATTTATCAGCAATTTAAAGCGAAATATCAAAATTCAGAGTTCTGTTATAAACATAACTAAATTTTGCTTAGTGTAAGGAAGGCGCCATTACATCTGTGTCAGTTTCAATTTGCACTGAAATGAAAGATGCAATTGATCAATCAATTTTTAGCTCTACTGGTCATAGGCCAGAAGAGCTTATAAGATGGTCTTTCATCTGTCCATCCATTAGTAAAAGTTTGTTATTACTACTCCTACTAAACTACCTGAAGGATTGCCATGAAACTTCACACACACATTCATCCCATGGTTTAGGTGGTCCTAAAAGAAAATGGTTGCTCTCAGACATCCATTATGGCCACCACAGCACCATCTTGAAAATTTTGTTATCACTACTCCTTCTGAATGGATGGTCACATCAACATGGGATTTTCACTAAAAGACTTCTTATGATGTCTGGTTGGTCCTAAATGAAAAAGGTACTGATATGATGTCCAATATGGCCACCACAGCAGCCATATTGAAAGTCTTGTTATCACTACTCCTAAATGAAGTCATATTGACATGGGGTTATCACCAGAACATTTATTAAGATGTATTTTTGGTCCTAAATGAATGTGGTTCCACTCAGACATCCAGTTTGACTGCCAAAGTGGCCATCTTGAAAGTCTTGTTATGAATACTTCACCTGAATAAATGATCATATCAACATGGGGTTTTCACTGAAAGACTTATGGTGTCTGGTTGGTCCTAAATGAAAATACTGCAAATCTGACATCCAATATGGCCACCACAGCAGCTTATTTGAATATCTTGTTATCGCTGAAGAGTATTGGAGATACTTTCAATACTCAGCAGTTAATAGAAAGAAATGATCTTAACTTGAATTCCAGGAAATTCTTTTTGGCCAGGAGAGCATCAATCCCTTCGAGGGACTCTTGTTTTAAAAAAGGGATGGGGGTTCAGTTACTATAAAAGTCTCTTGAATTTACAGAAGTTGCAACTTGCATATGGCTACCTATAAGAGAATGTTATCTCCAGGATTGCTTGCATAGGTCCTTGGACTCCACATTTTTTTTATGGCCTAGTGCTACCTCTAGGATTTGTGCTGAAGGTCACAGCTGCCTCTCTTAAGGTTTGAGAAGTCCAAGAACACATTTCTTCCAAAACGGGGAGTTTTGTATCTAGAAAACTGTTTCTGGATTTGAGAAATTGACAGATCAAGATTTTAAACTATAGTCCTTTGAAGTAGGGATTGCCCAGAGCTGCTTTTTTCAACATTGAAAAGGAATACTGCATGGACTTTGGAAAGGATGCATTTTATCAACTGCCTTTATAATTTGATAAATGTACATTAGGCTTTTCCATAACCTAAAATAACATGGATTTAACATTGCACTAGCCTTTGATGACTATATTTTTCCAAATTACACAAGTTTGTATAGACAGAGCAAAGTATTGTTTTGAAATTTGAAAGGTATGAAGGGATTATATAATTCTCAGCAATATTGTAATTGTATCAGGTAAATACTTACAGAGATTCAAGGTTGGGTATGATTCATAATATATCAGAAACTGAAAATATAGATAAAATTTATCTTGCATGAGGAAATTGCACTAATTCTTTCATTTTTAGATAACACTGATGCTTTCCAAATGAAATTGGTAAAAGTTTTTGAACAAATATTTTGTTGTTTCCTCTAAATTATTACATTAAAGTAAGAGATTTTTTCAGTGTGCGAGGGGGCTCATGCAGTGGTAGGAGTGTGGAACCAGTGATAGAACTAATAGTCACTGATTAATCCTTGTAACTATGATGTTTGTGATCCATTCATACAATGCAAAACAAAACAAACAGCATGGTGATCAAGATGAGTCCTGCATCTGATCAAATGGAGCGGCCCGAAATGGTCAGAAAAAGTTGAATTAGACTCATTGATGACTAGCAGGTTGTCTTTATGGAAGTATTTTGGTTATCCTGTTGAGGATGAGAATGGTGTCAGAACTATTGACAAGTCTAGGTCTGTCTGCAGTCTATATTACACATGTCTTAAGCATAATGGAAATATGACCAATATGTCAACCCATCTGAAATTGCAATACCCTGCCACTGATAATCATTTTAAACATGACAAGACCTTCATGTTGATATGTATGTATCATATTATGGGTTGTGTATCACGATACATATTGATATGTGGTACAGGCATATAGTTTCTCCCCTAATGTGGTATTGTCGACTGGGCCATTAAAGCTGGTGGAAAAAGTTTGTCAAGTACTTTGTGATGGGAAGCATTTTTTCAAACAAGATTCTACACTATATATATGGGTAAAGTCAAGCAATAAATAATTAGCTATGTCATGTGTTTGTCAAAAGATGTTGGATCAATTGTAGCTTTGGTCACCTTTAGTCATACTGATGGCAGGAACATTACCATCGATTTGTTTACCGATCACAGTAATTGAAAATAAAAATCTCAAAATGGTGTGTTCCTGGTCATGTTGTACCTAAAATTGCTTGAAACAAGTAGAAAATTGTCTGTAAAATACAGTATTAGTTTTATTTAGTTGAAGTCAGTGAAGAAATACCATAGAACTAGCACCATGTGCGGAATCGCCAGGATCTGCTGAAAATGTCTATGCATTAGACTTTAGCTCTAAGGTCCCCACCACTAGTACAACTTGGAACTTAAAGAGCTACAATAACTTCAGTTTGATCAACGAGTACAAGTGATTTAAAGTTTCACCATGAAAGTGAAATGCATAAAAAAAGAATGAAATATGGACAGTATGAATGAATTTAGAATCTTTTCTTTTGCTTAAACATGAAAACTCAAGGAGGAGTGAAAAGCTCGCAAATAATACTGCTAACTCCCAAACTGATATAGATGAGATGACTGCACCTCTACCTCCATGCGCCAAAGCCCCATGAGCTACATTGTCTTCACTTGGGCCTAGTTTACCAAAATATATTTCAGAGTTCTTGTATACGAATGAAATACATTTACTGAATTCTGACATTTTGTGGACTATACATTCCATAACCAAAAATCTTCCTTTTTTAATTGTGCTTGAAAATGACATTTTTGTCCTTGGAAAGTACTGGAATTTTCTGATGAACCAAAACAAAACTGAAATCAAGAGAAATTTAATTATAAAAGCTGCTTCTTTTGAGCCAGTTATATTCATATTCATTAGGATTTTGCCTGTATTTTTGAAACTAGTTCTGATATGCTATTTATTGTTTTAAATATGAATTCACAAATAATTGCTTGATCTCTACATTTCAGTATCATTTACCTCTGGAAGCTTTGGCCATGTTACTGACCACACCTGCCCTGATGGTGGTAAGTTACTGTTATTTACCCTCAAATATGTTTAACTAATGTTATAAGCATAAACCTACTCTATAAAATTCTTCAGTTTTTGACATCTTCAGAATTTTCTGACATTTTTAATATATTTTAACTTTTTTTTATGCACTTCATTTCATTTTCTCTATTTTGTTTCATGGGTTTGGTACCAACTGTTTGGTTGTAGGACCTGCACCGATTTTGAGGTGTGGGTCTTTTGGGCTAGCGTAAATGAAAATAGATAATTATTGCAGAGATGAAAATCAGGGGGAAAAAATACACCATTTAAATCATCACATTAAATCTTTAAATGGAAATAATGAAAAACTGCACCTCATCTGAAGATCAGTCTGATTTTATGCAAGCCAATGCTTAAATTGTTCTGTTGTTATGCCTCTATAAAGGCATGTGTATATAGGAATCCTTGTGTCTGTCCATCCATTTCTCCATTTGACACAACACTTTGTTCCACAGTTTTTTATGGATTGCTATGAAACTTGGTAAACATTATTGTCATCACCTGATAATATGCATATTGACAAAATCACTTTGCTCTGAATTTTTTTAAAGAGTTCTTAAGTTCTCTGTCAACTGCAGCTTGCACAACTTTTTAGATGGCTTGCACTTAGGGTAAAGAAGAATTGATTCAGGGGTCAAATGGTCATAGGTCAAAGTCATAGTGACTGAAAGAAGAAAAATGTTTTCAGCACAATAACATTAGTCCTACATCCCAGACCTGGGTCAAACTTTGTGGCTGGCTTCCAGCTGGGGTAAGGAAGAAGCCAGTTGATTTGGAGGTCAAAGGTCAAGGTCATTAACTGAAAGAAGAAAGTTATTTCCACGCAATAACATGAGTTCCATATCGCAGATCTAGACCAAACTTTAAGGATGGCTTGCACTTGGGGTAAAGAAGATGCCCATTGTTTTTCAGGTCAAAAGGTCAAAGACCAGGGTCAGTGACTTAAAAAAAAAATTTTGTGCACAAAAATGTCTGTTCTTGACCATGTTCCTGCACACAATTTTCTGGATGACTTACATGTTGGGTAAAAAAGAAGCAGCTTGATTTTGCAATCAAAAAACCAAAGGTCAAGGTCACTGACTGAAAGATGAAGATGCTGTTTACATAATAACTTTAGTTTTAGACTACATACCTTGACCAAAAATTGTGGTAGGTTTGGGATCAAAAGATAAAAAGTCAAGGTCATAGTGGCACAAAAAAAATGGGATTTGCAGAATAACTTTTGTTCTGTCAAACTTTGTGGGTGATTTGCACACAGGGTAGTAAAGCAAGATGGGTTTGATAATGAGTGAGATCCACACATACTAATGAGATAATGTTGCATCCGATTGGCTGACCTTGTTACCACTCTGGAGGCCACATCTGATCTGATTTTTATCAAACTTGGAATATATTCATATTTCAACAAGATCTCAGATGGCTTCAATAATGAGTGAAATCCAAGCATATTAATGAGGAGATCTTGCATCTGATTGGCTGAGCTTGTTACCACTCTGGAGGCCATATTTCTGATCTGATTTTGATCAAACTTGGAATGTATACTTATATCATCAGGCTCCTGTATAAGTTCGATAATGAGTGAGATGCACATGTATTAATGAGTTCATCTTGCACCTTATTGGCCGAGCTTGTTGCCACTCTGGAAGCCATATTTCTGTTCCAATGTGATCAAACTTGATAATCAAGATCTTGGATAGGTTTGATAATGAACAAGATCTATGCATATTGATGATGTAATCTTACATCAGATTGGCTGAGCTTGTTACCCACTCTGGAAGCCATATTTGTGATCTAATTTTGATCAAACTGAGTAGATGTGCTTCAATCATCAGGATCTTGGACTGTGTCAGTAATGGGTGAGATTGATTTATATTAATGAGGTGATCTTACATCTGATTTATTGGGCTTCTTACCACTCTTGAACCCATATTTTTCATCTGTTTGGTTTATTATTATCAACATCTTGGATGACTTCAATTATGAGCCAAAGACTCTGCATGTTAATTACATACCTGCCAACCATTGCGCTTTTGGTGTAATCATTCTGCTATTTTTCACCAAATTATGTCTTATGCTTGCCTGTATATGGATTACACTTTTTGGGTACATTAAAAAAAGAAAAAAAAGCAATAAAAAGTTGTGTTTTCATTTTTATTATCATCTCTTTAATCCCACACATCATATAAATCTCAGAATATTCGAAAAAAGAAGACGGCTGCATAAGAATAGCGTAAGAGTACATTTGTCATGGACCTTCATGTACTTTCCTTTTTTTCTATTTATAGCTGCTGTATATGATACATTTCCAAGAAAACAGATGGGTTTCTTCAATTTGAAAACTTGTCTCACAGATTCATTATATTAATACACAGAATTTGTTAGCAGACCAGTCTATACTTGAAAAAATGGTGGCAGATGTTAAGTGAAACAGGCTTTTTCGATGTGACTCTCGGATGTTTTATGGCTGAAAAATGTTAGAGAAGAGGGATATTTTTAAACTTTAAAACATGTCAGATCATAGAACAGACAAATCAATAGTGCTTTACAAATTTAGAAAGAAGAACATGAGAGGGGTAAAACAGCACTCAGGTTGAGTACATGGTAATGATCGTTGCAGAATTTGTGGAGTTGACTTTATGATCACTCAGTGAAAGTTACACATGTAGACTAGTTATAGTGAGTTGTGTGTATATATAATTTGTCAGTATGTTTTGTGGTTTGTATTCTGGTACTAATCCACATGGATTTTGCCCATATGTGACTAGAACTTGAACCAGCTGCAGATCCAGGTTCATAGCAAAACTAAATGTACATTTTTCATACAGTTTATTGTAATTATGGCATGTAATATATAGATTACACTTTGTATGCTCAGATCGCGCTTTTTTGGCACTTCGGTTATGCTTATACCTCTGTAGGGGTTGGCAGGTATGTCATTATGCTTTCATCTTTAGAAAGAGTTTGTATTGTTATATAGTGAAAATAGCTAAAATCAGCATGGTAATAGTTTAGGAGATAGTTTACATTCTGTGCGTTCTTACACTACTACATAAGACCACGCTGAAATGGTCAACTATTATGTAAGACAGGTGAGTGATATCAGGCTCACTTGGGCCACTTGTAAGAGTTAACCTTTTTGACTTGTAGCTGAATGCATTGAATGATAGAATCTTGTGAATGCAACTTGTCTGACAGATTTCATTAGATTGCCATGAAACTTGGAAAATGTTATGATCATCATCATCAGATGCGCATGTAGACAACTTACTCTGCTACCACAATTTATTTTTAGAGTTACTGCCCTTTTTGTCTTGAAGCCTGGTGTAATGTATGACAGAATCTTGTGAATGCAAGAAGTCTCACAGTTGTTAGTGGATCACCATGAAACTTTGTATATGTTACTGGTCATCATTTGAAGATGTGCATATTGACAAATTACTGTTATACCACAATTTTTGTTAAGAGTTATCTTGTGAACACAACTAGTCACAGTTTTTGTTGGATAACTAAGAAACTTGGTACCTATTGTGCTCATCAGCTTAAAATGCAGATGACAACAAATAACAGCTTTTTTTGTCGTGCTTATGCAGTGTAAGACAAAATCTTGGGAACACAGCTTGTCATGCAGTTTTTATGGATCGCTGTGAAACTTGGTACAATTTATGGTCATCATCTAAAGATGCACATACACCACTCCCTCGATAACTCGTGAACCCACTTACAATGCGTGGTCAGGTGTGGATCCCATTTTTTTAATCTAGAAAATACAAAGTAAAAAAAATAAAAAAATAAAATATGGCCCTTATTTTTTGAAGGTGAAAAAATGGCAATCAAAATTAGTAAATGAAACCTTGATATAACCCTCAAAAACAGTGGTTAATACCCGGAAATTTGAATCAACAGCATGAAAGTTTCATCTTTTAAAATGAAGTCATATATTTTGTTCAATTTTCTTTCCAAACAACATTCTCAGTATACTATAAATAACAATATTCGACGAAATTTTGATCAATGAAAACGTCACTAATGCCTACTGGTGGCAACACTTTAAAAATAAATACCAATTAAATCAGTTTTGTCAAGTGAAATTTGTGTTTTAGTTCTATCTTTTAATTCAGTTTCAGTGTAATCATAAATGCAATATGCCCTCTTGCATTCAAATGTGAAAAATATAATTCAACTGACCCAGCTATCGCTGCGAGCGCTTCAGTGAAAACCTAATTAAGTGTAGACTGTTTTTGTTATCTCCGACTTGCAGAAGTATTTGTTGTGTTGTTACACTCAATTAATAGCAGACCTGCTGTGTATTATCACGTTAATTACATCTTTTGTATCAAATCAAACAAAGGGGGTGGAATAACAGAAAAGTTAAAAGGCGTGAAAATCCTGCCTGCGTAAGAGCTAGCAGTCATGGCTGTATGTCAGGTAAACTCATTTCAATTGATCAATCGAACTCTGTTATAAATATTATTATGTAAGTAATATAATTCAACTACCTTAAATTAGCCTACTCATTCACAAATGTGATCAAAGATAGCAAGGCAACCAAGCCAAATGAGTACTTGGTGAATAACAGTCTTTGTTTTACAGATACGGAGAAGTGAGTACGTATTGAACTTAAAATTTCTAATTTGCTACTCAGGGATTTCCTCAAGGATGAGAAGAAGCTTCACTGTTATTTGATATGAAATCACGACATCATTATTTTATTAATAGAACAATAAATAGAGTTTCAACGTTGACGGTTGTTTCCCGAAATAAATGCCCCTAGTTTTTTAAAAAAGGAATCTTGTTTAGTTGTGAATTGACAACAACAAAAACAGTGACGTAATTCACAATGTTTTCGCGTACATGTGTTGTTGAAACTGCTTGGACTAATGTTGTTAACGATCTTTCAGAGGTTCGGTATCTTGAAAATAAAGGTAATTTATACAGAAAAGCAAACAACTACATTAGAAAAAAGCTCTTTATTGACAATTATTCCCAATGTAATTATAAAACGAGTATTCAGCCATTAAACAGCCCTGTGACCCCCACTCCCACTGCGGTTTTCTCAATGTCCAGCGGGGATGGCATCCCCTTCTTAATTTTTTTGAGGTCTTTAGGTAACTTGCGCCTTTGCTTATAGTGCGGTCTATGTTTTTGGACCCCGTTGTGTGCGAATTATCGAGGGCGAGGTGTACTGACAAACCTTTGTACTTCAAAGATATTTACAAGAGTTATTGCCCTTTTTGACTTAGCTGGATGCAATATATGGCAGTCTTGTAAATGCAACTACTCATGCAGTTTATAGTTGATTTCTGTGAAACTTGGTTCATGTTATGGTCATCATCAGAAGATACGCATGGAGTTATGCTCTTTTTTTAACATTCGACTCATCTCCATCATTGGATAGGGTTGGGCTGCAAGAGAGGCAGGGGTGTATTTATGTGAGCAAATTTCTCACCATTACACTAGTATAAATTATATTTCTTTTCCAGAGTCAATGATTTTCATCAATGTTGACATTTTCATTTTGTTATCTTTTTTCATGTGACCTTTTATTCGTTTGGTTCCTCAGTTTTGATGCACAATTGCAGAATTTGTGCAAAATAGACACCAAGTCCTGCAAAAGAAGAGATTTCATGTGCCTTAAGTCGCACAAATAAATTGAGCAAGACATGTTTTTTACCGTTAATCTGTTACAGATGCACCAGCCAATCACTGAATGTCCAAATTGCTCAGTGATTATTTTATGATAATGAACAAAATCCATCAAACTATCTATGCTCAGCCAGTCTGTTTTCCCCCGTTCTTCTAAAGACACATATGGCAAAACTCGGGATTGTCCAGAATTAATTGTGAACTCTGTATATTCCATAATATTTCTTGGCTGAGAATAAGCTTGGGATGCTACTCAATGAAAATATGAAACAAATTCTAACAACGTATTGAGGTAACTTTCAACCCTGTTTTATTAAGAAATAAATTATTTCAGCAAATAATTGGATTCCAAGATGAAAAGCATTCACATATCCACAAGAATTTTTTGGAAGCTTAAACTTTGCAAAGACTGATTATAATATTCTCCCACACTGTTAGAGTCTGATTGGAGGCATCAGGGAGGAGAATCTGACAGTAAAGTCGAATTTTTTCATGGAAGTAACTGGTAAAACTGTCTGTAAATGATATTTCGGTTTATTATGAAGTTGGCCCACTGTGATTACACCATTGATCCACTTTTTCAAATGAAGGGGGGCAATGGGCCTTCTTTTTCTCAAACCTGGCTGAAACACTGCTTGTTAAGACTTTCAAAGCTACATTGTTTTAGAATGAGTTTCATACACTTGCTTCATTCATAACCGGTGTGCAGTGGAATTGTTCAAGTAGTAACTCACAAGTGGATTTTTTTTTTTTTTAAATTTTTAAAGTACTATTCCAAATCTTCTGTTGAATGTTTTAAAGGCCAGATTTAGCTGTATTTGATATAATAAAATTGTTATGATATTTATTCATGTTGAGTTTGCTCTTTCTTTTTCAGGTCCCCTCTCACCCAGTATTACAACTCCTATAAATCCCTTAGAATTGAGCATACAGGAGCAGCATGAATTAGGATATATGCCATTTAGAGATGATTTTGAAAGAGTAAGTAAACTAATAGGCAGGTCTTCAAAACATCCAGAAAAATCACTAAAAACTTGTACATAGTATACAATATACAGTAAAGATTGTTTATGACGTTTTAAACAGGGGACTGGAATTTTTGCAACATTATAACTGAGAAACGTAATATCCAAATTCATCACTTATTTTCAAAAAAGGTTTACGTACATGTCTTTGACATTTTACATGTATATAGTAATCTATTTATACTGGTATGATTACTGTCATAAAAACTTGTTTGAACTCCTGTAATATTAATAAAATTTTCAGAGAACATAAATTTGTATAAATACATGTTATCATGAAATAATGATAAACCAGTAAGTTTTGCCATCCACTGAAAGTGTCCACATATATGTACATGTACCAGCGGCGGAATCATAAAAATTACATTTATGTGAAAATGCCACCATTCAATAACTTGACAACTAGTAAATTAGTTCTTTATTTATTTGGATCGAAAGAGATTGTCAATAGTCATCTGCTGTTTATTAATCTGACATCTTCTGTTCATATGTTTTTCAGTAACATGCAAATTCTCTTAAAGAATATCAGGTCTGTCACTCTAAACCTTTACGTACAGTCTAATGTCCACTGCACTATCTAGAATCTTGCTGGCTCTGGGTACAACTTGGTACAACTAGGTACTCCAATGTGGCCGTCCCAGCTGGCGGAAAGTGTGGCCAAAGTGTGTGCTTATCTTCCACTTATATCTAGTCTCTTACACGACACTGAAGAATAAAAACTACCTCAGTGAATTTTGTTATCCTTCTATCATTCTGCAAATAAAATGTTCTAAAAGACCCTGTTTAGTTTACTAAAAAAATTTTTAAATGGCTGGCCTGAATGGCAGAAAATGTAATGACAGAGTTTGCGTGACCTAACTCTGCATCCAACTCATTCAAATGCTTTGCGGAAGACAGCAATCTATATAGCTCAGGTCAGATGCATACAGAGCTAAAAGAGAAATGATTGAGCTATCTTTTCATACAAAATTTTTACAGGAAGAATAAAAAGAGATTCTTATTTTGCTTTGAAAATTTCGTTGTCATAATAAACATTTTAAAAAAAACATTAATGCTCATGTGACCAATGAAAGAGTGAAATGTATTCTTTTAAGTGCTTTTATTTTCAAAAGCTGGAAAATAATAGTTTCCAAGAAAAGGTTTAAGTGCACAGCTAATATTAGACATTCAGTACTGCCATATAAAAATGGCGACTCGTGCCCAATGCCTCTGCAGGGGAAAATCCCACGCCATCCTGCAGAGAAGCAGAACTGTTTATTATTTTCAATTTTTTATAATGTTTAAATTAGTTTTGTGTCACTTATATGAATAGCACTTACTCATATGAACTCTGAAATCAGACATTGAAATTGAACAAAAATATATCTTTGTATACTCGAGCTAAGCCCTGATGTCTGTGCTTGAGTTGTTTGAGATATATATTTCTAATGTTAGTAGTGTATTTTTTATTTTAAGACTTGAAATACTTGTTATAAACGTAACAACGTGACCACTTTGTTGACATGCAGTACTACTAGCATGGACCAACAGGGGAAACAACTCCTTCAGCAAAAATCGGAAATAATCTGAATCACATATCTGGTGGTAGAACCAGATTGCCACCATATGTCAAATTATGTAAAGAAACCGGTTTTATGGATTGTTGCATTTCTTTTACAATGACATACTCAATATCAAATGTTAAGAGGAAGAATAAAACTGTGAAAACAGAAAAACTCGGTGTAAAATGTGTCCATGGCTTGAAAATTATTTCTTTGCATTTTTGATGCAGTGTTAACTACTAATACTTAAATATTTGAAACAGTGGAAATTAGAAATTTCGACATTGACTACCGCCGCATGTAAATTGAAATTTTTGTTTCAGTAAAAATTAGTATGAAGCAAAATTCATTTGATTATCTCTACAAATCATAATTAATTTTATGTCTTAAGCTCATTAGCCCCACACTAACAAAAGACATTAAACAACTGCTATAATTTTAATACATATAAAAAGGTATTGAAAATCGTACGTATCCATCAAAGCTAGGAGTTGGTAGGTTTGAGAGTAAAGTGATGTATAGTGTTGCGAGTTTGTTTTTTAAATTGTCTGTAAGTCTGTAATTTTTCCAATTATAGTCAAAAGAGTCTCAAGACTCAAGACAATGTGTCTACGGTTGAAGTGTGTGTGAGGATTGTAAAAATATGTTGTGTGCATCCATGTTTATCTAATCAAACATCGGTTTCATTGCATCATAAGCATTATAAATATATACTTCAATTAATAACAAAAAATTTAATATAATATTGAATGTTGTAGCATGATTAGGTCAAAAGTTGTAAGCATTTGAATAACGTCCCTTTTTGTATCTTTTTTGCCCCTTTTGACCAAATTGATGAAATCGTTATTTGTTAAGAGTGATTATTTGGTGATTTGAGAATGTAGAGGTCTAAAAAAAAATCGGGTGTAATCTATGTATACAGGTAAAGAAAGAAATCAGTTTGGAACCTCTGGTATAAAGTATTTCTAACACATGATTCTCCAAAGTTGGGGTTTTGTTCAATCGGGATTTTGACCCAAATATGAGTTCAAGATTAAACTTTATATCAATGTGTTCATATCAAAGAGATCTATCTAGGGGTTCAACTCAGAACCTGTTCTTTTAGTTTGAAAAAACACTTTGGTGTACCTAGAACAACAGCCATAATTGTCTTCTTCACTTTCAGTAGCAGAAATATTGGTTGCTTCCTGGCGATCACTAATTTTGCAGACAATATCTTGAATTGTTGATATTGCAGATGTGACGATATCACTATCAGAATTAACATAATTGAAGAAATTAAAATCCTCTTTACCAGATCCAAGAAGGTGTAACACATGTACCATAGCTATGGGAACATTGTCATCATCATTGCAATCACTGGTAATGACATCTGTTTGCTCACTAAACCATGCAACACAGTCTGATGAAGCATCACGCCATGCACAATATAGTGATTGCAGACAACAAATTTACTTCACATTCAATTTTTGTTGAGGCTCGCAAGGTATCTTTGGAATATAGCACATCGGTACTATGACTTTAAACTGTAGATGACTCCTTGGTCGATCATTTGCAGAACAGGTGTTGTTTCTCCTTAAGCTGTACTCAGTTATTCAACATACAGACATAGAACGATAACTTAAGGATATTTATACATTATTTGGTCAAAAAGTACAAAACAAAAACATTTCTTTTCATGCTTTAATTGCACTGAACCAGCATCTCGTGATTCTAAATTACCGATTATGAATGAGATGTGATTATCACGCCTTTGTTATTTAAACGACCACCATTGCTTACCTGGCTTCAGCTCATCAGGTGATAAAAATGATATAATTGAATTTTTTTCTCGTGGACCACAAAAATAATATGCTATAATGAATTAAAAGTTGTAACAAAGGAATGTTATAACAAAGCCTTTGCAATATATAGTACTTAGGAATTTGGCTGGGGAAATTTAACTTGAACATTCCAAGAGAGAAAATGTTTTATTCAAGAACATAGTAAACAATTTCCTAATATATCTGCAATATGAAGGAATGACAGCTTGTAAACTAATGTTTTTTAAATATCTCATTGCCATCTTCATGGTATGTATATTACTGTAGATACTCGCATATAAACCGGGTCCAAATGCAAACAACAGAGACCCTGATCTGCATTATGTGCCAGCAGATCAGGGTCTATGTTGTTTGTTCTGCTGATTAGTCTTCACAAACTGCATAGACCCAGATCTGCCGGCGCTTTATGCAATGGCAGATCTAGGTCTATGCAGTTTGCAGTTGGTATCGGCCTATATGCGAGTATAGACAGTACTTCGTTTACATCACAGTTCAGAAAATAAAAGACTGACAGTATCTGGACACTCTTCCACCAAGGTCCTCTGTATAATTTCTGAATCGACGTGTACTTTTGTGCTTTAATTCCAATTCTTTCACTAATAATTATGTTCTCCATTTAAGCCTCTCTTTCTGTTTTGATCTTTCACATGAATGTTACTCCATTTGCATCACAGTCTTAAAATAATGATCATTTATGACATCGGGGAAACTCTCCCAAAAATGTCCTCACTATTTTCTGTATCAGCATATACTGTTTTATTTTTTACTTCAGAATTCTGTTGATATCCTCCTTTAAGCCTTATATTTTTTAATGCATTCATGTGATGTGAACCTATTGTGTTACCAGTACATTGTTTTGCATGAATCCATGGTTGTGGTGCACTCGACCATTGAACACACTCTATAAGATCAATTTTTGGATGTAATGAGTGCATATGAACAGGAGAAGGGAAAAAAAAGAAAAACATAAATGGAACAGCAGCAGTATAATAAAAGAAATGTAGTCCCTCAGTACACGTTGATTACCACAAAAAAGATTTATTGAAGTAAAGAACAAAAAGTATCAGATGACACTTTACTTGGTTTTTAGATCTTTGATGATTGCAGAAAATAGATTTAATTTTCAACTCTGCTGGTTATATACAATGTTCCCATGCTACTGGGAAATTGGGAAAAAGTCAGGAGAAAGAATAAGTTTGTTTCAGACTGGGAAAAGCCCTTAAATTTTGCAAATATTGATGAAAGTTGGGGGGGGGGGGGGAAACCAGGAATTTTTACCTGCCCCTTGATGACAGAAACAAATATGTAACTGAGTCATAATTGAACTGAATGAGAGTTCAATTTATTGAGTTCTTACTGGAATGTTTGGAGTTTGTGAAACTCTTCACTCAGTTAAGATACAATTGCAGTATGGATCATTTGATGCTTGCTCTAAACATTTGTGTAGTCAATCCAAGCACTCGGGTGATTGGATTGGTCAAGTTGCCTGGTTATCACATAGTCCATTTCATATCGGTATGTGGAATATAAGAAGTCCAGTCTAGCGTCACATTGTACCAACACTTCTGCGACATGTTATCTCGCTAAATCTTCAAGAAAAATAATAAAGCTTATCTTTCCCAGTTCCCCTTTTGATAATGTAAATTTATCAAAAATGTATTGTGATACCTCTTTGCTTATTATTTGGTGGTTTGCACTGGGAACACAGTGTTAAGCATTATCATTGATAGTAACCTTTGACAACTCCAACTCACCATTGCTGTGAATTTTACTATGGGACCTTGCTAAATACATTGAAATCTACTGACTGTTGTGGTAATTTTCAGTGCAGAATCCTATGTTCTGGGTGTCCTTGACAATGGTTGCATTAAATATACAGTCCATAGTTGGATTACATTCAAAGTAAATGTTGGGGAACCTGGACCGAGTAGGTGCAGGTTTGCACCTTGAGAATATCTGTGTGCATTTTCTACCCTTAATAAGCTATGAAGCTGAACATTGCAGTGTTGCACACTGAGTGCGGGTTCGCAATATTTTGTCCCATGTCCACAAAATCTTGACTCTCAGCACACTTTTTGGTCAGGAAAAAAAATCAAAAAATATACCTACAACTTTTCTTTAGTGGATATCTGTCCATGTCTATGCTGGTGCTAGCATGGCCGTAGTCACTGAAGGTGATAAACACTTTAAGACGGCAATGAATATCCATTTCAAAACAAAGTATATGGCAATCAAAACATTTAAGGTTTGTGGTAGTTGGCCAAGTTGATTAAAGTCTTTGACTGCCGCTAGTGTAACGTATTTTTGATGTTGAAGTCACTACAGCAAGGAAGATTTAATCTATTCAGAAGCTGAATTAATTATAAAAGAGACCAGTTTATGCAAATACACAATTTGTCATTTAATTAATGATTTATTAATTTGAAAAGAAGAGTAATTTGGAAAACATTGGTAGTATTTATTATTATAAATGGTGGTAGATAAGGAGTGAATACTAAAGTTAAATGAGAGCAAGATCCGAATGGAAATTCCATGGTGCAGCTCATTTCAGGGTAAGCAGATATTCAGACATGTCAGTGTTTTCATGAGTTACACGATCACATGATAAAATGTTTATTGCAATAATGTAAGTGTCTTGGGGAAATATGACAGTTATTGTGGCAAAACTGTTGAAGCAAATAAGATTATCTCATTTTTAGCACCGCTAGTGCATTATGTTCTACAATTTTCATTTGTCCCATTAAAATGTTGTGTGTTCCCCAAATTTGGAGGGTGAGGGACACTGTCCACTGCCCTTGGAATCCTATGTGCAACACTGACATTGCCTAGCATCTAGCATACGTCAAATTCGCAATTACTTTTGCCTATTTTTGCTTACTTGTCAGTCCAAAACATGTTGAAAAGGAAGCCGACATGGCTTGTTATACAGGCACCTGATGCAAACTTGATATTAAAATGGGTTAAAATCATGAAATAATTATTGTTCAGAGTGAAGACAGCAGGTTATAAACGCTTCTAGTATCTAGTTAGCTTAAGTAGTGTTGGGATTAAGTGTACTGTATTTTGAGTAAAGCGTTGACACTGACAAGTATCTGTTGCAACTCGCCCATCCCAAGGAGGAGTGCATGGGAAAAAAAATCCCTGAGACCTACATAAGTGGATTTTTAAACAAATTGAAACCACAGCAACCATCTTGCAATCTTGTTATTGCTACTCCTCCTGAATGGATTGTCATATCAACATGGGGGTTTCACTAAAAGACTTCTTATAATGTCTAGTTGGTCCTAAATGAAAATGGTGTTGATCTGACATTCAGTATGGCCACCACAGTAGCCATCTTGAAAATCTTGTTATCACTTCTCCTGAACGTGAAGTCATATCAGCATGGGGGTTCCACCAGAAGACTTCTTATAATGTCTATTTGGTCTTGAATGAAAATGGTGCTGCCCAGACATCCAATATGGTCACCACAGCAGCCATCTTGAAAATCTTGTTATTGCTACACCACCTGAATGGATAGTCATATCAACATGGGGTTTTCACTGAAGGACTTCATATGATGTCTAGTTGGTCCTGATGAAAATAGTGCCAATCAGATATCGCCAGCCATATTGAAAATCTTATTATTGCTACTCCATCTGAACAGAAAGTCATATCAGCATAAGCTTATCACTGGAGGACTTCTTATGGTGTGTATTTGGTCATGAATACAAATTGAGCCAATCTGATATTCAATATGACCGCCATAGTGGCCATCTTGAAAATCTTGTTGCTACTCCTCTTAAATGGAAAGTCAGATCAACATTAAGGTTTCACCAGACGACTTCTTATGATGTTTAGTTGGTACCAAGTGAAAATAGTGCTGATCTGACGTCCAGTATGGTCACCATGGCAGCCATCTTGAGAATCTTGTAATTGACACTCCTCTTAAATAGAAACTCATATCAATATGGGGTTTCACCAGAAGACGAATCATGATATACAGTTTGGTCCTGAATGAAAATGCTGCCGATTTGAGATCAGACCTCAAGTTTGTCTGCCACAATGAACATATTGAAAACCTTCACCAATTCACCAGCATGGATGGTCATATCAACATGGGGTTTTCACCGAAAGCCTTATAATGGTGGTTGAGTGTGTCAATTTACACCCAGTAAGACAGTAGTATTTTGTTGTAAACTGCATGAAGAAAGTGTGATGATATACCAACCTCAGAAAATCTTGGACTTTTTGAGGGATTGCGGTTCATATAATTATTTTGACCATGTTTTAAGGAGTTTACATGTGTTACCATTATATACATTTTACAGAATTTTAACATCTTAACATATTTTATTTTATCTTCTTGTTCTTCGTGTTTACATTTATTTGGAAGGGTTTATCTTCCTAAATTTTGTGTGCAGTTCATTTTAAATTTTTCAAACTTTACCTTTAGTTGGCACCATATAGCCACTATTCTGCTGAGGTGCCATAAAACGCTACTACATACATAGATCTAATGGTATCTAGTTTGTACTAAATGGTGCCGATCCTACATCCAGTATGGCTGTTTCAGTGGTTAATTTGAAAGTCTTATCACTCATGAATATTAGAGATGGTTTCAACACTCGGCAGTTAAAAAGAAGAAATGATCTTATCTTGAATTCCTGCAAATTCTTTTTGGACAGTTAAGCATCAGTCCCTTTGAGGGACTCATGTTTTATGAGCAAGATCTATGCATACTAATGAGGTGATCTTGCATATGATTGGCTGAGATTGTATTTCTAACCAATTAAGTTTGGTAAATAAGCTAGTATTGTCATGATGTTGGATGAGTTTCATTTTGTGCAAGACCTATACATATCTATGAGGTGATCTTGCATCTGATTGGCTGAGTTTGTTTTTTTTACCAAACTAGACACTATATTTGATAGGATTTTTATCAAAGTTGGTATATAGGTCTTGGCTCAGTATGATTATGGATGAAATTCATGCATATTGATGATTTGACCTTGCATTGGTTGAGGTTGTCAACACTCTAACAGCTATATTTCTGATCAGATTTTGATCAAATTTGTTTTAGTCTTATATTATCGAGATCTTGAATGAGTTTGATTATGAGCATGATCTTTGCATAGTAATGAGATAATCTTGTATCTGATTGGCTATGCTTGTTACCACAATGGAATTCTAATAAGAGTGTGTTTCACCTTAAGCTTATATTATCATTGTGGTTGACAGGTTCTGTAATAAGTGAGATCTGCGCAATTAATGAGATACCTTGCATCTTTTTTTTGGCTGAGTTTGTTGCCTCTCAAGATCTAAAGATTATGTTTCTCATCCAGTTTATATAAAATTTGGTAAATGGGTTTATATCATCAAGATCTTTGAATGACTTTGATTATGAGCAAGAGACTCATACATATTAATTATGTCTTTATCTTTAGAAAGAATTTTTATCAGAATATAGTTAAATAGGTAAAAAATCAACATGATGCAAAGTTTGGGAGAGAGTTTATATAAGTTGTGTAGTTTACATAAAAGCATTAGTTCTACATCATATATCTTCACCAGACTTGCACTTGGGGTGTGAATGAAGCCGGTTGGTATTGGGGTCAAAAGGTCACAGATCACTGACAGAAAGAGGAAATCTGGAAGAGAACTTGACCTGTAATAATACTGATCTAAATGATGTTTTACAGAAATGAAGAATTTTGAATTTCAGTATTCTTCCATTATTATTTTTAACATTTGATACTATTAGTTTGTATTGTATCCAAACATTTTCATGGTTTATATAAGTTACTTGTTGATATAGGAGGGTATATTCTTAGCTAAATTTGCTGTAAGTAACAAAACAATTATCTTTGCCTGAACTGTCTACATCCATCTCTAAGAATGAAAAGATGAGAATGGAGGAAAACATTCTTGTTGGTGCTCTTTTGGTACATGTAAGATCAAACATTAAATCAAATGGTGACCAGTAAATCCTCAGTTAAAGATAAGCATGTGCAACACACAAAAATTTGTTACTGTCAACAAAGAAATTCAAATAGGTAGCGGGTGTTTTGTAAATTATTTCTATAAACCTTCCCTTTTAATTTGTATGCATTTCACATCAGATTTGACAAAAATATTGTTGAGAGAGTGAATTGGAACAAATACCTAGTGAAATTGCTGAAGTTCATAAAGCAGGACTCGTGTATTAATCTATATGAATCGACTGCTTGGAGTCATTTCTCAGTTACTTGATTCTTTGACCCCTCCCTCTCCTTATGGGGTTGGTGATGTAGAATAGGCCAAGTGTGCCCTCCTGCATGTGGTAAGAGGTAACTTAAGGAGAAAACCTTTTTGCCTTGGGATGCATCTCATAATGATGTTTCAGCTGTAAAGGTCTTGGATTTGTGTTTTTCAAGTGCAGTTTATATATAATAGAAGAAAATTGGACTACCATATATACTCGCATATCAGCCGATGTGAACTGCAAACTGCATAGACCCAGATCTGCCATTGCAGTTTGTAAGGACTAATCAGTAGAACAAACAGCATAGACCCTGATCTGCCTGCGCATTATTTGACGGCAGATCTGGGTCTATGTTGTTTGCATTTGGACTCAGCTTATATGCGAGTATATACGGTACATTTTTAAGACTTTATCCCTTTTATCTTTGTTTTGCACGACATTCTGGGATATGTAAACTTTATTGGTACTACATAGCCAGGATTGTGCTTTATGTGCCTTTACACCCCCCTATGCATTCATACTCGGTTCTTTGCAGTAGATGATAGCTAATGTGTGATTCTTCTTTTTATTTGCTTTTGTTCATTCCTTTAAAAGAGTAATAGGTTATTATGTCTCTGTTTCAGGAATATGATAATGAAGCAGAAACTCTAGTCAGTAGCCTAGCAATAGACTATGATGATGAAGATCTAGATATAGGTGGGTAAGATTTAGAAATCAAAGCTTGATTTCCATTACAACCAATGAAAACAGATGACCAGTATATTTGTGTACTAGACATTTCTGTTGACAGTTCATTGAAACCTGGTATAGCTGACACCTCGATATAAATGACACCTACACATGAAGAACAATCATTATGGGTCCCTTTTTGTTAAATTCCATATTATTTTTATCTATATATAAAGGACACCTGCACATGAAGGACAATCATTATGGGTCCCTTTCTGTAAATATTTTGTATCATTTTTACCTGTATATAAAGACCACTGGCACATGAAGTATAGCTATTATGGGTCCCTTTTTGTTAAAATTTCATATAATTTTGTCTGTATATAAAGGAAACCTTCACATGAAGGACAGTATGGGTACCTTTTTGTAATTTTATATTTTGCACCTGTATATAAAGGACACCTACATATTTAGGACAGTCATTATGGGTCCCTTTTTATAAAATATCATTTTTGCCTCTATTAAAGGACACTGGCACATTAAAAACAATCTTTTGGGGTCCTTTTTTGTTAGATTTCGTGTAATTTTTACCTGTTTATAAAGGACATCTGTGCACGATGGACAGATTTTTCAAGTCTCTTGGGTATCATATTTAGACAAGCTTTGCTTTAACATCTTCTTGAAACTTGCACTTTTTATTTATTTGTACATCTTAATACATACTTAACAACACAATTTTCTTTTTTTTCTTCCTTGCAGCAATTAAACTTACCCAGATAGAAAAATACAGGTCACGCTTAAAAGAGAGAGAGAGAAGGAAACAAATAGCACGTGAATATGGTCTCATAACAGCAGCTGCTCAGGCTGCAGTTGCAGCTGCCTCCACACCAGGGAAAACTCCCAAGTCTCAATCCAACAAGAAGAAATTATCAAAAGAAGATAGGTAAGACAGTGCTTTGTATTCACAAACTTCTCACATTGAGTACACGCTCAAAAATTCAAACATTGTCTCAATGACAGATGTCTAATTTGATAAGTTTTTTTAAAAACAAAGTACATGTTTGCTCTTGTGTTTTCAGACACCCTTAATTTTTCATTTGAACAACTTTTAAATGCACCAGAAGTTTTTGGACAGTTGTGGTCTAATTTTTGGACACGATAAGATCAGTGACAGTTTTCATTTGGAAACAGAAAGGTGATTTAATTTAATACAGCACCTAGTATTTGAAAAATGAAAATAACATAATGCTGCCTATAAAAGACCATCAGTAGTTGCTGTTTTCAGTTTATGAACCATAGTTTTCTATCAATATTTTATGAAAAAATGTATGAAAAGCAATATTTCTTAATCTTTATATTACAAAATTATTGTTTCCAAGTTAAAAATGATTGATTGCATGGTAGTGGTAAGAAATTCTGTTTTGAAATAATTGTTTCCCTGGAAAAAGAACAATATTTGCTAAAAAGAAAGGGTAAATTGATGAAATAGGTATGCATAAACATTTATTCCTAATACCGTTTAATTTATTGATGAAAATCTTTTGCAAGTTTTGTTGCAACACTTTACGATGGTCAGTCCCTCATGTCGCATTGTTGACGCCCTATCTTAATCGTAAAATGTTTTATAACAAAATATATTTATTGTATTTGCCCTTTTATAGAATAGATATATTGTGAATAATTTTTTTAAATAAAAATCTTAATTTACTAAATTCATGTAACATTTTCCTCTGTATACCAGGGGCCCTGGTGGCCCAGTGGTCTAAGGTGCTCTCCTTTACAGATCACTCACACATATCACCTCTGTCCATGTGAATTTGAGTCTCGGCTCAACCACTGTGTAGGTGAGAAAGCTTGCCAGTAGCTTCCCATGGGTCGGTGGTTCTTTCTGGGGTCTTCCCAGGTTCTTCCTCCACCAGATATACTGGCTGCCATGTGCTGAAAAAATAGCATTAAACCCCACAAAAACAAAACAGTTACCCTTATATCTGTCTTAAGACATTTTTAATCCCATTCTAATTGGTTGAATTAATATATTAATTCTCCATTTAGGTAAATGATGTTATTCTTACAGTCTGTATTTGTCACTGAAAGCTGTTGCTTCTTTAACATTCAACAGTGTATGCATGTGCATGAGAGAGCTTCAGACAATGATGCCAAAACAAAATTAATGTTCACCCTGCTGAATACCAACCAGTTAAGTTGTCAGCATGAAGTTTTACACCATAGGCTACTTTATCAGTGGTCCATTAAAGGACAAGCGCTGAATGGTTAATTGTTCAGTCTGTATGGAAATGGTGGCACACATAGTGGGATATACTTAGGACTATAACTGTGGAAATTGTATAAAACGATGCAATATTTCTCAGATTTTTGTATGTCTGCCATTTAGTTGGAGCATATTATGTATTTACCCTGTTCCTATTCAGCATAATCATTTCAGTTCTACAGCATGCACCTCCAGCAGAATTTATGGATAGCTTGCATATGGGGGTAAGAAAGAACCCTGTCAATATCAGGATGAAAAGTCATGGATCAAGGTCATTGAAAGCAGAAGAATGTTTTCTGCACAATAACTCAAGTTCTATACGATCTACAGTTACCAAACGTTGTGGATGGATTGAACTTGAAATAAGGAAAAATATCTATAGGTTTTGGGTAAAAAGGTCGAAGATCAAGGTCACTGTCACTGAAAGAAGAATAATGGTGTCTGCAGAATAACTCGAGTTCTTCACCATCAACAATTACAAGACTTTTTGGATGGTTTGATCTTGGGATAAGGAAGAAACCTGATTTTGGGGTCAAAAGGTCAAAGGTCATAATTATATATCACAGACCTGGATTAAACTTCGAGGCTTGCAATTGCAGTAAGGAAGAAGCCTAGTGAATTTGTGGTCAAAATGTCAAAGGTCAGGGTCACTTATTGAAAGGAGGAACAAGTTTTTTGCATAATAACATTAGTTCTAGAATATGAGTTTTGACCAGAGTTTGTGTATTGACTTTGGGGTCGAAAGGTTAAAGTCAAGGTTATTGTGGCTCAAAATAAAAATGGGTTTTGCAGAATAACTTTTTAAATGAGAGGCAGATGTATAATATGCCATTCACAGTACTCGTTTAAATTAAGGCTTCAGTAGTCTTTTGATGGTTCCTGTTTAATTTACTGATTACACTGAGCCAGTCAAATATTGTACACAGCAGAATGATAATGCATAGCATTTCTGACAACTCGAACTTCACTGGCATTGACAAACTGCTCTTGTTGATGTAGGTATTTTTGTTGGTGAGCATCGATATATAGACTACAACGATTTTGATTTCATTGAGTCTACATTAAAAACTGAATTGTTCATCAGTCAACTCCTAAAAAATAAAGATATTTTGCCACCTCCACCCCTACCTTAAGTTTTCGGACAGTTTTGTTGGGGATTTTTTCCCAAGTTTTTTGCCCTAAATTTTTTTTGGTTCTTTTGTATCCAAAAACATGGGTTAAAGATGGTATCTGTATTTATCAACATTTAATAAGCAGCATTTTGCTAATGATATGCACTGTCATATTATGAGAATAAATAAAAGAATAGAACATAGGAAATTTAAAAAGTTATAATGATAACCGTAGCTCAGTAAAGATGATAAAGCAGTTTCCTATGAAGTCCTCTGCACCCTTTCGATCTGATTGGTTGCCATTGTTGGCTTTGTCCCAGATAAAGAGTTGTCAGCATCATTTGCAAAGACAAAAGATGATTTCATTATAGAAATATTTAATGTTCAACTAAGGTGTTAAGTTTTAAGAATGAAATGTCTTGTCTTGTTTCAGGGAATTCCAAGAGAAGTTGAAACCTTTTGCCCACTTCCTTCCTTCTGCAGAATATGAATCCTATTTTGAAAGTTTACAGAGTAAGTAGTAGATTATACACTCTTGTGTACAGTCAAGTTAGTTAACAGAATTGCTAGCCTCAAGGCAATTTCAGTAAATGATAGAGAATAAACATCACGACAGTCTGTCTGTCTGTCTTTTTTCTGTTTTTCAGATACATACTGTTATACCAACAATCATGAAACTTGGTGAGGAGATGCATCTTGACGAGTACTACATCCTCATCACAAAAGTAGGACACTGTGACCCATATTTCAGTCTTCACTGACTTTGGTTACATTTTGTGGTTTAAGTTAATTTATATAGGTCTGTTCATGCTAGAATCATCAAACTAGATGATTGTATGCATCTCTGTTGGTATCACACCTTTGCAACAAAAGAAGGTCACTATGACCTACATTTTACTGGCTTGGGTTAGTTTTTGTATTTAGCTCATGACCAATAGGTTTTTTATAACTTGTACACATACTGTTTTACCAGGAATCATGAAACTTGGTGAAGGGATGCATCTTGATGAGTGCTATACACTCATCACAAAAGTAGGTCACTGTGACCCAGATTTCAGGCTTTACTGACTTTGGCTAAATGTGTGTGTTTTAATTGTTCATACTGGAATCATTAAACTAGATGATTGTGTACATCTCTGTTAGTACCACACCTGTGCAAAAAAGGAAGGTCACTATAACCTACATTTCACACTTTACTGGTTTAGGTTATGTTTTGCATTTAGGTCATGACTACATAGGTTTTTTGCATGCTGTTTACCTACTGTCTTGTCAAGTATCATGAAACTTGGCGAGGGGATGCATCTTGATGAGCACTGCTCATTGCAGAAGTAGGTAATTATGGCCCATATTTTATATTTTACTGACTTGGCTGAATTTTGTGTTGGCTGTTCATTTCTCAGGCACTGTTCATTTTAGAATCATGAAATAGGTAATGATATGCATCATTGTTAGTACCACGCCATTACAAGAAAAACAAGCTCATCATGACCTACTTTTTATCTTGTACTGGCTTTGGTGAAGTTTTTGCATTTGGCTCATGACCACACGAGTTTTTGGCATGCTGTATTCATACTATCCTATCTAGAATTATGAAACTTGGTGAGTGGATGCATCTTGATAAGTACTACATCATTATTGCTAAAAGTTGTCTCCTGTGACTTATATTTCATGCTTGAGTGACTTTGTTGAAATTAAGTGTTAAAGGTCACCAGCTTGAATGCTGTTTATGTTAGACTTGTGAAACTTGATACTTGGATGCATCTCTGTTAGTACTGCACCATTACAATGAAAGATGGTCACTGTGACCTACATTTTGTGCTTTTCTAGTTTAAGTATCAGTGTTTAGCTTGTAACCACATAGATTTTTTTCCATACTATATACAGCCCTTTGTGACTATTATAGTTGGAAGTAGCAATAAATATGTTGATTCACTTGTAAACTTTCCATATTAATGACTGTAGATTGTGTATATTGTGATAGGTTACCTTCAGCGGGTTAACTGTATTGTACATATCAATGAGTGTAGAAATTAGATGAGAGGACTTAAGCATTTCATGTGTGGCCTCAGCTGTAGCGACTAATCAAGGTAATTACTGATGCATGAACTATGCTTATAATAGTGGTCATACTGGGTGTCACTTCAGGATTACACAAAACTGATGTTCACCCAGTTAATATGGCTTTTAATGTTTGACAATGATAATAGCTTTAGAAGCAGATTTTAAGAACAATGATTTTTTAAAATAAAGACAAACAAAATTGGTCTTTTTTTTTTTTTTCAACTCATTATAGTACCTCTACCTAGATCGAAGAGAACGTTATTTTATTGTTTTGTGTCTTTTATGTCCTGTCGGAACATTTAATTGTTGAGACCGCTTTAGTAAGACTTTATTTTCTGCATGATAATGAATGTTTACAATGGCTACTGGAGACTAAAAGCTTCATGGAGTTGAACTACGCAGTCATTGATAACAGTCTTGTTTGAACACTTTTGAGGCGTGCTTTTGACTGTTAATATCTTGTTGTAATGAATTGCTTGAAAGTTTTCTTTTACTATTACATTTAAGGAGCCCATGGTCAATGTAACCACTATGATTTCTGTAATTCAGAAAATAAACGATGTCTGCAGCAAAGCAGCATTGTTCCCATGCTTTTCTCATTTATCCTCTCCCCACCCCTCTATTACTTATAGATGTATAAATGTTTCCACTGCCATGCACTGGCCTCGGAGGATGAATCTAGCAGATAACTTAGTTTTATATTTCGTTCAGTATTTTACAGGGGTGGGGGGTGATCTCAGTACCTAGAAAGCATGAAAACATGCAGCATTAAAGCAAATTTTTTTATTTTAATAGATATGAAAAGAAAGGAAACTATAACTGACTACAGTCTGTGACTAACTATACATGTGTGATGGTAGATGTTCTTAAAAGCTTTGTTTATTTAACATGTATAGTTAGTAGCTACCATGCATTTTCAATTTGCAGAAGAAAAAGAATTAAAAGCCAGAATAAAGGCATTGATGAAGTATAGAAAGAATGGTATAACCAATTTAAATGGTAAGTTTTAATAGGTTTCTTTTTTGTTCTTTGCTTTATGTAATGTCAAGCTATCAAAGCATTGGTGAGATAAAAGTATCTCATTTTCCTACTGTATTGTTAGTAGTAGTGTTGCTTGCAGCAGCAGAGTAATCTGTGTTGTGACTGTCATCATCAAATGTATTTAGCTCCATTTCTCAGGATTAATGGCAATCTGTTGCATATACAGTTACAGAACATTACAGATGCATTCATCTTGATCTTGAAGGTTCTTGCTTGCTGCTGACATAAGTAATTCAGGGACTTACCTTTCACATTTCATTGAGGTTTTAAGGATCAAACATCATACAAGTATGCAAGACTTGCTCTATCATTCAGCAGGAAAACATTTAGAATGTATTTGCGAAACACTAGGAAGTCGCTACAATTAATTCATGCAGCCTAAGTTCCCATCTCTAAAATATGACAACAACTTACCATGGAGTCAATTCAACATATCCATGCCAGAGCAACTTAATTTTAATTTCTTCTGCTTTACTTTTGCATACGATGAACAAGTCTAAAACATCATAATCACTTGATTATCACAATTTGTTCTTTAGAGATACAGCCAGGGTTGAAACATTGCATGTTTATATGTCTGCCACAAGGCAGACATTATCATGTTATGATTTTGTCTGTATGTCCGTTCATTTGTTGCCTATTTCATTTCTGCACAGTAACTTTACAAACATTGCAAGTAAGTTACAATTGGGTCAAGGAAGAAACTTATCAATTTTGGGCTCAGAAGTTCAAAGATCAAGGTCACAAGGACTGAAGAAGGAAAACTGTTTCCAGACAATAACTTGACTTGTGTACTAGATATCTTGACCAAACTTTGTAAACGGTTTACGTCTGAGATAAGAAAGACACCTATTGATTTTAGAATCAAAATGTTAAAGGTCAAGGTCACATTGACTCCTAGAAGACTAAACTTTGAAGATGACTTGCATTTGAGACAAGGAAGACACCTGTTGATTTTGGTGGGTTTAAAGGGTCAAGGATCATGATCAGAGGGACTCCAAGAATTAAAAGTTTCTTCAACGAATACTGTGGTTACATTTATTTTTATGGGTATCAATTTTCATGGTTTTATAAAAGAAGAAAGACATTTTCGTGGATTTGGCTCTGTCTGATAAACCTCCATAAATACCCAGAATAAAAAAATAAAAAAGAACAAAACTCTGCTGACAACAAAAGGTGGTCACTCAAATGGTTCAAACAATACTACTGCCAGTATGAGCACAAATCAAATACATGCCAAGATCAATCCTTTATACTGTATTTTTGACCAAGTATTCAACATCAAGCGAAGCCAATGCAGCCAACAACACCAAACCAAGCGGTTGTTGGAGCACATTTATATGATCTTTTACTTAAGCCACTGCACCATATGTACGTTCTGACACTCATTATAGTAATACAGTGACTTAAATGTTGTAAAATTCCAGTTATGTGAATAATGTCATCATTCCATGTGAACCAAGCACATGACCAACAGCTGCTTGCTAATGAATCAGCAGGCAGTGGTTATCTTTGATGTATACAAAGCCATTAAAGTGTAAAAATGCTAGCTAAAACTGAAAAACAGTGGAATCACTTCTTATTTTGTGCCTGTCTCATGTACCGACAAACTCCAACCATTTTACTTGTTAGTAAACAAACACTTCAAAGAAGCACTGAAATCACAATTCCATGACTGATAAGCAAATTAGGTCATGGAGATGTAATTCTGCAGTTTGGGGATTATTTATGTGACAAACCTGTGTGTGTACCAGGAGACTTGATTGACATGATGTTTATTAGTGGTTTTAACAGAAAATCAATGAAGTATGAGCTTTAGTAGTGTGCTGTAATCAGTGTATATACATAGTGTTTAATTAATACTTGTGCTTCAAGCCATCTAGAATTTTATAGTCTTGTTTCTTTGGATAAAAAATGTGTGGATAATATGTTATGTGATTTCAGGAGCATTTAATTTTTTATCAAGAAAGTTTGTTACCCATATTTAAAAGTATAAATGTTGGCATTTATTTATGCTCTATGTAGATTATTTATTCAGATTGAATAACACTGTGGTTAAATCTTAATCACAGATAATTGCAGAGAATAAAGTAAGTCTTCTTAGTGCAATTATTTCATACAAGTATTTTTGACATTAGCTTCACCAAACGGAATGAAAATTGTAAATAACCAATGATCTAATTTTAATAGCAGTAATAATCACCTGTTATTATTATATTGCTGTCACTTTTCCTGGCTCTAGTCCCCAATCCAAGGCTAATACCCACTTCGAGAACAAAAATAAGCACAGTCCCAGTCTGTTACCTTAGTCATTTCCATCATTCAGAATATAATTCACGCGTCATTTGTCACAATTTCCTTCAATCATATCCATTTCTGTGTTGTGGTTGACCTTTTCTCCCCAGTCTTTGCATTTATTTACTTTTATCAGTGTCCCTGTATGTCATTTTGTTGATTTTTTTGTGCACCCACTAGTTAAGCTGGGTTTCCATAATGTTATTCTCTTGTTGGTACACGTGTTAGGCTAGATATTGAGTGGTGGTGAGGCTGGAATGTCTCCTTTTCCTCCATGGCAACATGAATGAGTTTCCCTTGGCTCCATTGGTTGGTGGACCTAACAGACCTCGCCATCCCCTCCTCAAGCTTCATTATCAGTGGAGGGGGGGGGGGCACCCACAATCTCCTTCTGCATCTGTGACTTGTGTTTCATGCATCAGTGACTATTTGTGCTCGGAATTTAGGTCTGTTTCTGAAGTAATGTCAGTTTTTGGGTTATGTACCTTTGTGTGGAAATCTGTGGGTATGTACTATGACCTATATGTCATGTTCTGTCTTCACTCCGAGTTGTTTGTTTGAGATTAGTGTTTTATGCAGGTAAATGTATATGTCTATTTATTGATCATGGTGAGTAGCATTCAGGTAAATTCTCAATTAGAAAGTGCTTTGTTTATATTGTCCCATTCAACTACTTCTACTATTTGCAGAATTTCCAAAACACACTGCCAAGAAGATAAGCTGAATTATTAGCTGGGTTTTATAATACTAAACCTTTATAATGACAAAAAACTTAAAAAGTATATTGCCTAGAAAGATATGATTTCCTTAATTGGAACACTTTGATAGCAGTAATACAATATCTGATACTATTGCATTGGTTTCCTTTTCCAGGACACAAAGTCCACAATCCAAGATAAATATTCCCTCCTCCAGTTAGTAATTGGAGGCCCAAAATTGAAAAGAACATGATCCCAGTTTGATTCCTTAGTCTTTGACTTAAATGAGAGTACATATGTACAAAGTCACTTATTGAAATTCACCTTCTTTGTCATTTTTAAACTTCATTTTGGACAATCATATACATTTTGTGTTGATTGAGTATTGTCTCCTCAGTCCTTGCATTATTTTTTGTGTTCCTTTTGCTGATTTTGAAGAGTTTTTGTGATTTACTCAGCAAGTGGTGCTCCTTTTCATTGGTCCTCTTCTTAGAAACTGGTGTTCGGGTAAGTAATACACTTTTTTGGTTCCTGGATATTTTGTTTTGCAGGTTATGGGTAAGTGCAGGCACCCTGTGGGATACACACACCACCTGTCGCTTGTGCACTGGTTGTGAATGCATGGACAGATGTCCTATATGGATAGATCAAGTGTTGGACTTGGTGGAAAGTCATCACACCTATAGAGGAAGGAAGAAATCTCCTGCTTCTCATCATCACAATATAACCCCCTCTGTTCCCAGAAGGGGTCTGGATCACTTACCAGTTTGGGGAAGTCAACCTCCCCTGTAGGGCTGAAACAAGGAGCAATCTCTGTGGTTCGGGGATCACCAAGAGGCCAAGGATCCCTGATGCTCAATCTGATGCCATCAGTGCCAGTGAAGGATAGATCCTTGGCCCCTTTCAAGAGAAGAAAGTGGCTGAGAGTGAGTCACACCTTCCCAGCAGGGACGAGCAGTGCCCTCTCAAGGCAGGCATAGTACTGGTGACTGATATAAGTGACTTGTGTTTTCCTGATGACAGGGAAGAGCAGTGATCTTGTTCTGACACATCTGAGGTGTTACTGGACCAGTCTTTGACCGGGTACCAGTCAGTGGTCACTGGGCAATTACCATTTACCAGGCAGCAAGCACCAGTCACCGATCACCCTCCGAGTCCACCATATTCCAGGCAAAAGGAATATCCTGGTGGGCAACCTGTCCAGACAGGGCCATATGGTCCTCACGGGATGATCTCAGCATCAGTCAGTTGCAGAGGGGTTTTTTTTCTCAACTGTGGGTGAGACCATTAGTGAACTTTTTCACTATGAAACTGTACAACAAGCTCCCTTTTTATTATCTCCCCAGTGCCAGATCAGAGGGCCTGGGCAGTATGCTCCACCAAATCAGGATCTCCATGTCTTGGCTTATCCTGATAGCCCCCCTGTGGATTCAACAGTCATGGTCAACCCACAGATTCTTCACCTTTATGCTTGGCTCTTCTCAAATGATCAATCGGCCAAGATCAGTTGTTTTCAAGCAAGGTTGCCAACTTCATAGCTCAGGCTAAGAGGCAATCCACTTCTAAAGTTTACGATGCAAAGCAGAGAATCTTCTGTAATTGGTGCAGTAGGAAACGTGTTGATTCTAGCTGTCCCCGTTTAAATGCCGTTGCAGACTTCCTTCTCTTCCTTTTCAAGGAAAGAGAATATTCTGTTTTTACTATTAAAGGCTATAGGGCAACCATTTGTAACACTCTAAAGTTCTCGAGGGGTTCCACATTTGGGTCAGACCCTCCTCTTTCTTATCTTGTCAGGAATTATGAGCTTAAGAAACCAATATATTGCTTTTTAATTCCTGGATGGAACCTTTCATGTGTTCTTTGGGCATTATCTTAACCTCCATATGAACCTTTGAGTGAAGCTACCTTTGATAACCTTTCCCTTAAGACAATCTTCCTGCTCTCCTTAGTTTCAGCAAGGAGAAGGAGTCAGCTTCATGCCTTGTCAGTGGAAAAGGGTTATTTATGGTTCAGTAGTAACTATGACTCAGTTTCTCTTCTTTGCCAGTCTAGGTTTTCTGGCAAAGAATCGGCTACCTTCAGTAGCTCCACTTCTTATTGAGATTCACAGTCTCAGTCATATCTGTGTTGGGGATGATCACGATAGGCTCATTTGCCCAGTTAGTGCCTTAAGATTTTATTTGGCTTCCTCTGAAGGGAGAAGGAATGTTCGGAATCATCTCTTTCTATCTGTCAGGAGTTTCTCTGATATTTTGGTGGCCACAATTTCCAGGTGGATTATTCTCACTATCAAGAGAGCTTATCAGTCTGTCACTGAGAGGGACCTTTGTTTCATGAGAATTAAAGTCCATGAGGTTAGGGCTATTACTGCATCTTTGGGCCTAGTTGAATTACTCCTGCCTTCTGGTGGTCTCACACTACATTTTCATACTTTTACCTTTGATTTTTGGTGCACCAGATCAAAGGCATTTACTCCTTTTGTCCAATCGTGACATCACAGCTTGTGCAAAGCCATCTACCAGCTTACAGTAGTAAACACTCCTACTTTAAGGATTAAGTGCATTTTTTCTTATACCAGTTTTTTGTTGTTGAGGCCATAAGTCCCCTCCTAACTGGTAAATTCAGTGAGGGTAAAAACTAATTTTAATTATGTAATACTTGCTACTAATGCAAAGATTTCCTCCTCCCACCCCACTCTGATATCCTGTAGTCTCAGTCCGAATCAAAAGAGGAAGATACTCCGTATGTTTGCTGTGACTAAGGAACCAGACTGGGATCATCAATTCCGGGCCTCCAATTATTAATTGGAGGGAATATTTAGCTTGGATTGAAGACTTTGCATCCTAGAAAAGAAAATCAATGCAATAGTAGCAGGTTATTACATAATTACAATTAGTTTTATCCTCCAAAGACTACATGTTTGTGTTGGTCTGGTGTTAACAGTTGGCACTGGTGACTGTATAGACATGATATGCTGTTATCTCGCAGCTCTTGTTTGGGTTTCTGCTTGAGAAATAAAGTTTCCTTCATCCAATTTTTATCAAACTTCATAGGTAGTCTACACTTGAGCTGAGTCACCTTCATGTTGATTCTTGAGGTCAGAGGTGAAGGTCACTGGTGCTAACATTTTAATTTTGGGTTCCACATCATAAATTCAGTTTATTCATTTCTTACACCCAATTTTTATCAACTTCATAGTTGCATTACATTTTAGGAAGGACATCTTCCTGTTGAGTCGGCAGTAAATGGATCAAAGGTAAAGGTCACTAGACGTGATATTGTTAAATCATTAATTTTTCTCCAGCCTGCCTTGGCGCAGCTCAGCATAATAATAAATGTTATGTCTGTCTGCTTATCCATACGTCTGTCCACACCGTAGATTAACCTCAATGTTAAAGTTTACATTAACCTCAGTGTTAAAGTTTTTATTTAGCCAAATAAAAGGCAGCTTCAATAAGAGGGGGTCTCTTGTACATTTGTAATGTCTGTAGTTGGTCAGGTGATCAGCTGTTCTTTAGATGACTACTTTTAGGCTGGATTTACTTATGGTTTGGTCTTGCTGACTTAAGTGTCATAGCTAATATAGTTCATTTTAATTAAAAAAAAAGACTTTTAAAAGAATATTTAAAGATTATGATTTTTAAAAAAATCAAAATGATGATTCAGTTCAGTTTACTGTAGTATCACTGATTTTCATGGGGTACAAATTTTCGTAGATTCATTGTTGCCCCAAACCATGAATTGTTAAAGACTCAATGAAAAATTTGCCACATATAATAAAGAAGCCACCTCCTCCCCCCTCCATTTTCTTACTGTGTTTCATTCCTAGAGATCAACAAAGCCATTTGATAAATCAGTGTCATTTCTGTAATCTGGTAATAAAATATTAGCTTTTAAATGCATTTGTTTTATTTTGACCCTTTTAAAAAAGAATTATAATACATTTTATATTGTTTCAGTGTACATGTATCTATATGATATCTGGTAGCTGTAATTTCCACTCACTGCTTTAAATCGATATGTTCTGACATAATTAAGGAGAGAGAGCAATGAGAAAAAGCATAAGGTATTCACTAGTATTTCCGAAAATGAAAGAAAGAATAATAAATGATATTAGTATATGAAAATTAGATTTAATACTTGTTCAAATTGATTCTTCATTCAAGTGAAACTGTTGTCAAAAAATTTTAATCCTCCTGAAAGCATGTCTTGCTCAATCCCAATTAACAACATGACTGTAAAATACTAGAACTACTGCTTGAAGCACAATTACTGATGAAACACTAGGTATAATCATTAATTACTGCAGAGTATTGAAGCTCACACTTCACTTATTTTTGGACAAAACCACTGAATCAACATCATGTCAATCAAGTCTTCTGGTACATACAAATGTTTGTCAGGTAAATAATCCTGAAATTGTTTAATTAAAGAAGTCCAGCATTCTCAAAGCCATGGATTATTAGGTCCAATCTTTCACACATATTTGTGTGAGCCACAATTATCAATTCAGAATGAAATTGCTTGGTTGATGAAGTTTTAAGTAAAGTGTAGTGGTTGAAGTTGTTTTATACATGAGTCAGGCTCAAACAAAGGATTGATTCCATTGTATTTCAGTTAAGTTAGCATCTTTGCACTTTGATGGGCTCTGAACACATCAAATGTTGACACTGCTTGATAATTGCATTGAGCAAAGGGCAGCTGATCACGTGTTTGGTCACATGTGGAATGATGACATAATCCGAATTGATAGGGATCTAAGTTGAATTTTACCACTCTTAAGCCACTGTGTTAATGCCATGGTCATCAGAAAGTAATTGATGGTGCAACTTTATGGACAGTGTTTTAAGGAAGAGATCATACACATGTACTTTAATAACTGATTAGCTTAGTGTTGTTGGCTGTGTTGACTCCCTTTGATGTTGAGAGTAAGTGATTTATCTTGACAGGTGTTTGATTTGTGCTCAGACAGGTCGTAATATTGTTTTAACCATTGAAGTGACAGCCCTTTGGTGTTGGCATAGTTGTTTTCTTTTGTATTCTTTATTTGGGGTATTTGAAGAGGTTAGTCCATGAAATTAAATACCTGCAAATATGCAAACTTTGACAGGCATAACCATGAATTTTAGTACCCTTTAAAATGTCTTTTTTTTTTTCTTTTTTTTTTCTTCTAAAAAACCATGAAAATTGAGACCCACAGAAATAAATGATACTACAGTGCCAGTTTTCCTGGTTTTTGCTTGACTTTCTGAAAATGTTAAAATCACGTTCACCTCACCTTGAAAGACAAAGTAAAGGAATGGTATTGGGGATGGGGGAACATAAGGTTAAAACATGCTAAATTTGTATACAATGTGTGCGCATGCATGCATGCAGGCATATGTGTGACCTTATGACCAAGATTTTTTTTATCTTTAAACTTCCACAGGAGATGCCTTATATACCACATCAGTAACATCAAAGGAACTTGCATCTGTACTAATTTTACATGAAATTTACATAACAAAATTTGCTTATTTGTTAGCTTTGGCTAGTAATTCTTGGAAATACTTTGAAATAATTTTACAAGTTTCTTTAATTATATGAATTGAGCACCATTTTAAGATTATGCTTTTGGCATGCTAAGCACAGATTTTCAACACAGATCCAAACAAAACAGTCCATGGAATGACTTAAATTGCTCACAGATACTTTAAGTGGTAAGCATCATGTCTTTACCCTGTTTTACAAGCTAGAAAGTCCCCAGGAATTATGAAGTATTGTATTTAAAAAACCAGTATTTATATATTGAAATAGATACATGTACCTCTTTTCATGTCATTATCGCTTGTATAGCATTGTAAATCTGCTTCAGTTCACAGCCACATAATTTCACTGTCTCGCAATGTCAGACTATTTCACAGCTATTACATTTGGCAGATCTGCATCTTTTCATACTTTTAATTTTAAAAGAAAAGCATTCATCTCTATCAAATTTTGTGAATAGATTCCCATCACAAATTCCATGAAAATAAATAGCACAAAACAAATGTAGATTTTCCGTGAACTAATTGGAAATGGAACAAATTAGAAGCCATAAACAAGCTACTGAGATACACAGGAAAATTATAAGAGTGCAATTTTTTATTTAAAAAAAACAACAAAAAACAAGAAAAAAAACATCAACAACTGCATGATGACTAATGATCCAATGATCAAATAATGATTTCAAATGATACACTTGAACAACTTGCACATAGACTAGCTATCGATACTGTGATCAGATTAGTACCTTCAGGACTTACTGTTATGCCATTATCAAATTAGTACCTTAAGGACTTACTGTTATACCATTATCAAATTAGTACCTTAAGGACTTACTGTTATGCCATTATCAAATTAGTACCTTCAGGACTTATTGGTATTCTATTATCAGAATCTCTGTATTTACCACCTAAACATGTCATTGAAACGTGTGGAAAGAGTCTGATTCCCTCCATCCTTGTTTACACTCAGAGAGGAGTTTCATTAATAAATCTTCACAACAAATATGTTCATACTTTCCAGAAATAGAGGACTTTGAAGATGAAAAATTAAAAAGGGATAAGAAGAAAGAGAATAGGAAAAAGCTGGTGAGTTTTTCAGCCCATATGGGATATTTGTAAGCTAACAATATCAATCATTTACCTTCTGCCTATTTGATTGGTCTAGTGGTGTCATTGGGGTGTTGTGTGGTGGGAGAGGGGACATGTATAGCAGAAAGCAGTGTTGGGATATAAAAAAAATGCAAGCCTTTTTTGTATTCTTTGTTGTATAAGAAACATTTTCTAAGAAATTGAAATTAATGTGCAGCTGTTTATTGCCTGTCACAGTGGCCATCTTGAAAATCTTGTTATCATTACTTCTAGATGGCTGGTCATATCGACATTGTGCTTTCTCCAAAAGATTTCTTATGATGTCTAGTTGATACTAAATAGAAATGGTGCCAATCTGATATTGAATATGTCCTTAATGGCATCCATCTTGAAAATCTTGTTATTGTTACTCAAAAAAAACAGAAAGTCATATCAACATGGAGATTCCACCAGAAGACTTCTTATAATGCCTTGTTGGCCCTAAATTAAAATGGTGCCAAGCTGAAATCCAGTGTGCCCACCACAGCAGCTAATTTGAAAATCTTGTTATCACTGAAGAATATCAAAGTTGGGTTAAACACTCAGTAGTTAAAGGGAAAAAATGGTCTTATCTTGATTTCCTGGAGAAAAAAAATTCAGCCAGTAGAGCATCAATCCTTTCAAGGGACTCTTGGTTAAAGATATAATCAGCTTTGGCTATCATTTTACTAGAACTTGAGTTTTTGAGCTTACCTGAACATAAGGCCAAGTGAGCTGATGTCATCGTGCTGCAGTCATTCTGAAGCCATCTGTCAACAATTGCTCATTTCCACTCTAGAGACCATATTTCTGATCTGATTTTAATCAGACTTGGAATATGGGATTATATGATCAAGATCTTGGACAAGTTTGATCAATGAGCAAAATCCACACATGTTAATTAGTTAACTTTTATCTGAATGACTGAGTTTGTTATCACTCTGGAGACCATATTTCTGATCTAATTTGAAGCAGACTTGGTATATGGGCTTATGTCATCAAGATCTCATATGAATTTGATAATGAGCAAGATCCGTGCTTATTAATCAGGTGATCTCGCAACTGATTGATTGAAGTTGTTGCCACTCTGGATTAAATTTTTATCAACCTTGGAAGATGGGCTTTTATCATCAAGAGACCTTTCTGACATGTTGATCTTCCTTGCCTAGTACATACTTATCCAATTACCTATAGCTAATGGTGTGAGTAGTTGCATCCTGTAACATATTATGTGTCGGCATGTGGGAAATGTTCCCACAAACCAGACAAAAATATAGGCAATAGATAGTAACTTTGAGCCATAATATCTTGGCTGCTTGGATTTTGCCCAGATTTTGAGCTTGTCCTTTTAGTTCTTGTAATAAGTGTGTAAAATTTCATAGTTTTTGGATGCATAAGAAAAGATTATCCTATGTAAATGAGCAAGGGCGGGGCATATATCACATTTTTTTGTTGAGTGGTCCATTTGATTAATGAGCAAGATCCACATGTATTATGAGGTATTCTTGCATCAAGTTGGCTGAGCTTGTTACCATTCTATAGGTCATAATTTGATCATGCTTGGAATGTTGTTTTCAATCATCAGGATCTCAAATTAATTATATTCAGATCTTGAATGAGTTTCATAATGAGTGAAATCCATGCAGATGAATCAGGTGATCTTGCATCAGATTGGCTGAGCTTATTATCAAGATCTCTGATGAATTTAATATTGACTGAGATCCATGCATATTAATGAGGTGATCTTGCATCTGAGTGGCTGTGCTTGTCCGAACTCTGGCTGCATTTTTCTGATTGTATTTTGATCAGACATGGTATATGGGCTTATGTCATCAAGATCTCAAATGAGTTTGATAATTAGCAATATCCAACCATGTTATTGAGGTAATTAATAGGGTTTATATCACCAAAATATTGCACGAGTTTGATAATGAGCTCCATGTATATTATGAGGTTATCTAAATCTGAGGTTATTACCACTATAGAGACTGTATTTCTGATCTGAATTTGATCAAACATTGTATATAGGCTTAACTCATCAAGATCCCAGATGAATACAGTTATGAGCGAGATCCGCACATATGAATGAGTTGATCTTGCATCTGATTGGCTGAGCTTGTCAACTCTAGCAACTCTGTTTCCGATCAGATTTTGATTAAACTTGTTAAACAGTCTTCTTTCATCATGATATTGCAAGAGGTTGATCATAAGCAATATCTACTTATATTTTATGAAGTAATCTTATATCTTATGCGCTGAGCTTGTTACCACTCAGGATACTGAAGTTTTTATTTAGTGGAATTTGCTCCAATTTGGTAAAGTAAGCTTACATCATTATAGTCATGGATGGGTTCTATAATAAGTGAGATCTGCACATTTTAAAGAGATGATCATGCATCAGATTGGCTGAATTTATATGAGCAAGAGCTATGCATATCTTTGGAAAGAAGTTTTATCAGACTATAGTTAAATAGGTAAAATCACAACATGCTATAAAGATTGGGAGATGTACATAGGGTTTTGTTCTTACAGTACTAAGTCTGCTTTGTGAAATGGTCAACTGTTAAGCTATATAACCAGATGAGCAATATTAGGCCCACTTGAGCCTCTTATTCAGAAGTTGAATTTGTAATTTTGTTATTTCCATGTGTTTGCTTATTTACTTGTATTACAGACAATGTGTACATTTGAGCCAATACATTTGAATGAATTTTGTAAATTCAGTATATTTTAACATGAAATATTTGTGATATTAGTCTCAACAACAACACTTTTATGATCATAATGTTTATTTGTCAATCTGGCCAGCATCAAGAAACAATGGGATTGAACCCCAAAAAATGTTATTAAAGTTGTTAGATCTGACTCTATTGTTGAATTGGCTAAATTGTAATCAGATGTTGAAATCCACAAAATCATGGGATATAAAAGTATTGATAGAGATTGGGAGGGCAAAAGGTCATGATCACAGTAATTTAATTTTTTTGGGGGGTGGGTGGGATGGGGGTGGAGTCATACTACTTCTATAAATAGGCTCTTGATTTTAAACCAGGTTCAGCTGATTACATGGAATATCTAGGGAGGATGATGGATATAAGGGTCAAAAGTCAAGGTTACAGTATAAATTGTTCATAGGTGTTTGGTTAAACTTTTAAAATTCATGAAGTGTCTGTATTATGTTATCCAACCTTGCTCATAAGTGTAGCAGAAGAGTTTAAATATCCATTGAAATGACATGTTCAGAAGGTCAAAGGTTAATGTCACCAGGGTATTTCGGTAAAGTGTTACCTTCACTGTACATATTGCATTATTATGTTGATGTTTAATGCAAATAATATTTTGAACCTTTAGTTTTCATTCAAAATTTGCATGAAGTTTACCTCATCACAGATTTATTGATCTAAGAAATTCAGTCAGTGTTATTTTTTTGTTTATTTACATCTATTATTCCTGTTCTTTGTGTTTGACCAGGGCAGTTTGGCACAGATGAAGAGAAATTCAATGGCATCAAAAAAGGCCGCCGAAGAGTAAGTACCAGTCAGTATTAAACGTGTCTGATAATCCTCTGTCTTGGGGATAAATACAGTCTAGTGTTGTTAGTCGGTGTAAACATTATATAGTAAAGTCATCAGATATGCTTCAATTTTGGGATAAATGGGTAAGATGTTTAACTTCCTGTTACACAACAGTCTCTCGGTTTTTCATAGGTTTGATATTTGGTACACTTGTTTCTTTGTTGTTTCTTTTTTTTTTTATCCATCGCATGAAGTTCTTCATATTGTTCAAAAAGTGAGATTTGGGTGAATTTTGAGAGAGTTATGTTACTTTTTTATTCCTTCACTATGGTAACAGAAGGAAGCATTGTGTTGATATTATTGTGATGTAAAGACATGGATGATATTTGTGAAAAGTATGCCCCTTTATTATTATTCACTGCAGAAGGCACTGGTGATTTTTTAGTTCATCTTGCCAAAGGTTAGATGTGCTTATCATATGGCCCTGCATCCATCATGTATCATTCATCTGTCCATCAGATTTGGTATGTAAGCTTATATCAGGTTCTCAGATGAGTTTGATTATGAGTGACATCTGTGCATAATATTGAGGTGATCTTGCAGCTGATAAGCTGGGCTTGTTAAAACAGAGGCCATAGTTTTCATCAGATTGTAATCAGATTTGACATTTAAGCTTATGTCATCAGGATCTTAGATCTTCGATCCATTATGAGCAATATCCACTGATGTAAGTGATGTGATCTTACATTTCATTGGCTGAACTTGTGAACACTAGAGTTCATATTTATGGTCAGATTTTATCAGACCTGGTATGTAAGCTAGTATCATCAGTATCACAGATAAGTTCGATTATGAGCATCATCCACACATTTTCATGATGTGATCTTGTATCTGATAGCTGAACTAGCGAACACTCTGGGGATCATATTCTGAACAGATTTTGATCAAACTTGCTGTGTGAGCTTGTATCATCAAGATCTTGGACCATTTCAGCTATGAGCAAGATCCATGCTGATTGGACATTGGGAATCAAACCTGCAACCTTCCAGTTATGGGTTCAGTGACTTAATCACTGAGCCATGACAGCAAATCTCGATGGTTTCAAGGTTAAGACTGAAGGGGCACAACTTCATAAGGAAGGTTGCAGGAATCCATGCCAACTGCACAGATTAACTTCATTTGTAATGCCAGGTAACTGTGTATACCTTAAGAGTGGTTATGAATAGTTTCTAAGTTGGGGCCTAGTCCAAAGGGGCAGAGAGAGATCCAGGGGACAATGTTGGTTGTATAAAATGACTTGTCCTTTTTATGCCAAGAAAGTGATCATATATACAGCACTCCCTGAATGTATGGCCCTTTACCGTAACATGGTTTGTGTTATAGAGCGACCTTGGTCATGATCCCATATCATTAAGTGGTTGTAAAAATTATATGTATCATGTACTTCTTTATCAGATGGTCTCACTGTAAGGTGGTGTACTCTGGCTCCCATGGACAGCATTATAATGAGGGAGTACTGTATATGGTCTAAGAAAGAAGATAAAAGAAAGAAAATAAATGATACCAACATTAATAGACAGTGTAGCAACTAACCTGACAAAAGATTTCCAGCATGCTTTTGTCAGTGAAACTGCAGTTGATGTCTCTGAATAGTTTTTTTGTTAATGCTTGTAGGCAAATTATCAAAGAAACCATGAGGGGCTTTCTGTGACTCAAAAAGATGCTAAAAGTCATTTTCGGCTCTCATCTATGAAGTGGAGATAAGCTATAGTACTACTCTGGCCTTAACATCAGCATCTGCACAGATAAATCATATACATATGTACACCCAAACTGTATGCCAGCAATTTTTTCTTCCTAATTCCTAGCCAACAGTTTGGAGTGGGTTCCATAGCACATACTCCCTATGGAAAGGGTTAACTTTGTACGTACACGTACGTTATTTGTACATTCTAGGTTAAGTTTTTGCATTTAGCTCAGGTTTTTTGCACACTGTATAAATACTGTTATATCTGGAATCATGAAACTTGGTGAGGTGATGCATCTTGATGAGTACTATACCCTCACCACAAAAGTAGGTCAGTTTGATCTATATTTCACACATCACTGAATTTGGTTAAATTTTGTGGTTCAAGTTTATTTCCTAAGCTCAGTTCCTACTAGGATCATCAAACTAGATGATTGTATGCATTTCTATTACTATCACACCCTTGTCACAAAAGAATGTCACTGGGACGAACATTTCACATTTTACTGGCTTGTGTTAAGCTTTTGCATTTAGCTCATGACCAAATAGTTTTTTGCACCCAGTATATATATATATTGATATACCTAGATTCATGAAACTTGGTAAGGGGATGCATCTTGGTAAGTACTACTACCTCATCACAAAAGTAGGTAACTGTGACCCATATTTTGTGCTAGAATCATCAGATTTGATGATTGTATGCATCTCTGTAAGTACCACGCCCTTACAATGAAGGAAGGTCATTGTGACCTACTTTTCATATTTTACTGGCTTATGTTTAGTTTTTGCATTTAGCTCATTACCACATTGTTTTGTTTTTTATCTATGGGAGATTACGGTTGTACCAGGAATCATAACACTTGGTGATAGGATGCATCTTCATGAGTACTATACCCTCATCTTAAAAGTGGGTCATTGTGACCCATATTTTACTGATTTTGGTTCAGTTTGCTATATTTACTGGTAATGCTTTAATCGTTCAAACTAGATGATTGTATATGTCTCTCTTAGTACTACACCCCTAGCAGAAATGGTCACTGTGACCTCTATTTCACATTTTACTGGCACAGGTCAAGTTTTTGCATTTTTACCATATTAATACATAGTTTTTTTGTCATGCTGTGTATATACTCTCCTATTTAGAACCATGAAACTTGGGGATGCATCTTGATGAACACTACTCCCTCATTTCAGTAGTAGGTCACTATGGCCCATACTTTATGCTTCACTTACTTGGGTTAAATTTTGTATTTTGATGTTCATTTCTCAGGCACTGTTCATGCTGGAATCATGAAATTGATAATGGTATGCATCTCTGTTACTACCACACCCACTATAACATATATTTCATCTTTTACTGACTTTTGTTAAGTTTTTGCATTTAGCTCATGACCACAAGAACTTTTAGCATGTTATATGCATACTATCCTACTTAGAATCATGAAACTTTGCGAGTGGATGCATCTTGACAAATTCTACATTCTTTTTGTAGAAAGAGGTTTTTTATGTCCTTTATTTCATGCTTCAGTGACATTGTTGAAAGTTTGTGATAAAATTTGATTTAAATTTTTGCTGTTTATGTTCCTATCATGAAACTTGATAATTTGGTGCATCTCTGTCGCTACAACAGTGTTAAAACCAAAGGTCACTGACCAACATTTTATGCGTTACTAACATTGATTAGGTATTTTTGTTTATGATCACATTGATTCATCCATGATAGACCTATATACATCCTGCCATATTCAGAAGGCTCTTTGGGACCAAGATAGTAGGAATAAATAGAGGATATTTGCTTGTATCAGTGAATAATGGATATATTTCATCAAATGGGTGAAAAACTCAGTAATTTCATGAGTGGTAGAGCCACGTGTGTAAAATTAAATGATTTTTTCACCCATGAGATTAAATATCTCTGTTTACTCTGAACAAGCAAATTTTCTTTTTCTTTTATGCTCAAACATATTGGCTAACAATTTGTATAATAGATTGACGTAGCAGATTTCTTACGGTATCCCACACGATAATGTCAACTGTTTACAGTAATGTTCTGCTGTGTTTTGTGTATATTTGCACAGAAAATATCACTAGTAATATAATTCTCTTTCATAATTTAAGGCAAAAAAGCGCATTAAAAAAAAAATGTGAAGAAAAAAACACCCAGCATGTTGTGGGATTTTAACCTGGTTCTCTTGCATGTCAGGTGGACATACTTATCACTAGACCAAGCAAGTGTCAAAATGATGTCTCTAATTTCTTGGTCATACTGTTATCAATGTCTACTGAACACAGTGAAAAATATTTTGTATAATTCACTCCAGTGTATTATCAAAAAATTGTTTTGATTGGAAAACCCACTAATTCATGGGCTAGCATAAAATAAATATGTTTATTCAATTGTAAACTTTCTATATTAATGACTATACGTTGTATATTGTGATATGTTACCCTCAACAGGTTAACTCTGTATTGTAGATGTGAATGAGTATATAAATTAGATGAGTGGACTGTGTTCTGCATGCTTTTGATTTGCGGCCTTACCAGTAGGTCTAATCAAGATAATTATTGATGTATGAACTATGTTTGTATTGCTGGATGTCACTCCAAGGTTACTTAAAGACTGTCACTTTTACCCAGTAAAACCTGGCTTCTATGGGTGGACAACAATCATTCAAAACAACATTAATCTCAGGTTTTTATCAACTCATTATAGTACCTCTACTTTGATACCATAGAAAACATTGTTACATTTTTCTTATTGTCTTTTATGCCCTGTCACGGTTATTAGGTAAGTGGGTGGGTGAGTGGGTGGATAGGTAGGTGGCTTCACAGTACGTTAGCACAATACTGGCTGTATAGTGCTGAGTAACAGTTAAAAGTTTTAATTTAAAAAGGTTAAAAGTTCTAATGTAAAGATAAAAATTGCAACAAAATCTTTAACTAAAAAAAGGGGCCAAGATCACATTAGTCTGAATTTATTTTCTGCATGATAATGTTTACAATGGCTAATGGAGAGTAGTAAAAGTAGAGGTGAGGTATGTAATCATTGATTACTGTCAGTTTAGCTTTGGGGCTTCGCCACCCTGGAAACCCTGCCAGGATTATGCCCTGGACCATTAGCCTTTTCAGATTTTTTTTCTCTCTTGCCATTTTTATGCCTAATACAGGATAATTTTATCTTAAATTGCTTGTAGTAATAGTCATGAAAAGACTTTCTCATCAGCCTTTTTTGTATCTTTCAGAGAAAAATTAGATATACTTATAGACGACGGAGGTAAGTCCCTGTTTGAAATCTTAAAATCAGTTTTTAAAATAGTTTCATTTAATAAATAGTTTGAACATGTTTTTTTGATGGAAATGAAGAGATGCAAAATATATTTCTTTACAGGTACATGCAATTGTAGCAAAGGAATAATCAAAATGTGATGCACACAATTGATTGTTTTGCATAGACTGTTACCAAAAAGAGTCATTTTTTCATTTCTTATCTTCAGCTCCATTGTTTTGTAAGAAAAAAAAGGGGGGTGGGTTGGGAGGCTAATGATAATCACATAACGTGACAGAACAGAGAGGTCAGTTTACTATTGATCAGGATATTTGCAAAATTTGGTCAGGAGTTTTGACCTCAAATTATGAGGATTTTCATCATCCCAATTTGTAGCATGCAAATGGACAAAAATGACAACCACTGAACAAATTTCCTTGTTCTGTATTAAAATATGCACATCATCTCATCACATCAGTCCTTTCACAGTAACTTGTTGCCTTTCATACTGTCCTTATATGTAGCACAAGTGTTTTTAGCCTTTCTTGGTAGATCACTGCCTGGATTATATTTGTGGCAGTCCTTATCATTGTTAATCTCAACACTTAGGAGATGATGTGCCATTACTGGCTTCAGGTTTCCTCTAGAGTTGGCTTGAATTTTCCTCAAAATAGAAAATGTCCTTTCAATGTCGGCATAGAAATATGGCAATCTTAGTACAACTCTGCTGAGTCCACCAGAAAGTTTAAAATGTTTCCTGCCTGTGGGTAGATTCAGGTTGCTGTCTGCCTACCAGAACTGTTCAAGATTGGTGCTACAGTATATGGGTCGAATTTCAGAAATTCTTCTTAAAATAAACTTTACAGTAATGGCAGAATGCATAATCATGTCCCTTTGAACTTGATTCCAACCACTGAAATTCCTGTTTTCATCCATTATTTAATTTCGGGTGATATTATGGTTGTTTAGATTTTGTGTTTTAGTATTGGGAGATAATGCATGCTTAGATTTCTTGACAAACTTTAAATACTGAAGCCAAACTGACCTGTTTTATACCACCAGAGCTTTTTAGTAATGACTAATCCAGCCATAACCATTAACATCTTTAAATCTTTCCAAATTACTTATGCTCACACATAATATAATCCATCTATACTAACTTTGAACACCGAAGACAAACTGACCATGCTGAAAGAATCCAAGTACTGTTAATTGTTTTATGCTGCTTGAGTTCTTTGGTAATATAATCATAATCCAATAACGTCTTTGATCCTTTCTGAATTACTACTGATCACACATAGTATCCAATTATTACATTTAGGTTATTGTCTGTCCAATTAGTGATGAAAGTGTCCTGCAGCATAACCCAGTTCACAGTCACATGATCATAGGAAGTCTTTACCATAATTATACTACATCTGAATAAAATAAAATGGAAAAATTTTTCTTGAATAATAATTTTGTGTATGTGAGCGATTTCATTGAGGGATGGGAGACACCCCTTGTCACAGGAGAAAACCCTCCTTGCCAGGAGGTTCACATGTATTTAATCATCAAAATGTCTATTGTTATGCAACTCTATCTCCTACTCTTAAGTCAAAGGTCTCAAACCTTTAAATCTCACGGGGGTGGGGGGGGGGGGCAGAGGCGGGGGAGAGGATTTTTTTATATTTAAAAGCGGAACCAAGGGACATGATATCATGCTACAGATTTTGTTTTAACCAAATTTGTTACAGTCAATGCATCATTACAGCAGCTGTTTTCAAAAATTATTCTCATTTGGTTGACTTTTTATAAAGATATTTTTTCTCTCACATTTAACTGTGCCTAGGTTAACCTTTTCATGCTATGGTGCATTATCAAATTTTAACATCCTTTGTAGTAACAGTTTACATTGCTTTTTTTCAGACCTAAAAGATGAAGAAGATGAGTCAGTGCCCAGTACACAAGATATGGTCTCTCTTCCAGGCTATGAGATGCTCTCAGAGAGGGAGAGAAGGGTAGGTTTACTGTCCCCACCTTTTCACAAAGAGCAGGGGATATAGTAGTCATATTTCTGTCTGTCACAATTCTATTTCTACTATATAACTTAAAAGCTTTTGATATTAAGGGATGAAACTGGTATATCTGTACATGATCATTAGGAGATGTGTCATGTACCACATTGGGGGTCTTGTCTTCAAGGTTACAGGTCAGTGTTTTTAGCTTTCCAGTAGGCTTTCCTTTCTTAAAAATTACCCAATCATAATATATTAAAACATCTACTACCTGCAAATCCAGCCCTCCCATTGAAAAGAAAAAGATGGTAACCATAGCCTTTGGCTTGTTTCAGTCGGCATGTTATCGTAAGAAGACGAAGACATTGCAATTTCCTTCCATTGTATGCCTTTTCTCAATTTCAAGTAATCCTAGGAGTTTTTATTACAAGCGATGTATACTCAAATAGTTTGCATCTTAGTTGTTTACTTTATTATACAACAGCTAACTATTGCCATCATAATTCTCTATCTAATGGGCAGTAGTACTTACAATACATCTCAGTACTTAACCTTATTGTATATTTTAAGTAAATGATTGTTTATTCTCAGTAATTAGATCATTTCTCTTATTCCCTCTGGCATTTATTTCCTTTTTTAGTGTCCACTCCATTGTAAGTGTAGCACAGTGCTTGACTGATTTTTAGCTCATCTGACCTTGAGGCCAAGCAAGCATATAGTAGAGTCCTTCGTCTGTTGTCTGTTTGCTATTTATATCTTTTCAAGCGCCACTCAACAGAATTTAACCAAATTTGACAGAAAGCACCCTTGCATGAAGCTCTTTCATAGATGTTTAAATGATGATAATCGACCATCAAACATGGTCACCATTGCTAAAAATAGAAAAACTTTTAAATGATTTCACAAAAGCCACACAACAGAATTTGACCAAATTTGAGAGAAAGCATCCTGGCATAGATGGCTTTAAATTTTGTACAAATAATGCAGATCCACCATAAAATATGGCTGCCAGTATAAATATTTATAAAAAAAACCACTAAACGGAATCTGACCATAACATCCTGGCATGCAGGTCTTTGAAATTTGTTCACATGATGCCGAGCCACCATCAGATATGGTAACTGTTTATAAAAATAGCAATACCTTTGAGTGACTTCTTCGTAAAAACCATGTAACAGAATTTGACAAAAGCATCCTGCCAGTAGGGTCTTTCAAGTTTTTACAGATGATGCCCATCTGCCATCAGATATGGCCACAGTTATTAAACATTTTTAAAAAATGACTTCTCAGAAATTATTGATCAGAATGTTACCATATTTGACAAAAATAAAATTATAGCTTGAATGGCTTTCATATTTATACAGATGATGCTGATTTGCCATAAATATCGCCACCAGTACTAAAAATTGAACATTTAAAATCCTTTGAAAGACTTCTCCAAAACAACCCCATAGAATTTGACCAAATTTTACAGAAAGCATCTTGGCATGAAGAGCTTTTAAGTTTATACAAATGAGGTTTAAGCCATTGTTTAAACCATCCTGTCCTGCCATCTGCTTCTCAATACATGTTACCTTGTGACCGTTTGGCTTCATTAGCAAACCGCCTTATGCCTGGGCCATTAGTGCCCATATGGGGATCTTAGTGATAGATCTGTCCATCCTCCTACCATTGCAAACCAGCAGGTAGCTGAGCTGTTGTTGTGCAGAGCAATCTCAGGCCCACATGGGCTTCTTGTTCCTGTATGTTGTTTTCTGTTTAATTACAGGTAATAACTGGCATTAACACTTGAGCTGTCTGAAGATAATCGCCCCACCTGCATTTTCTGTATGGGGTATCAGTCTGACCATACATGTGAAATTTCAGTGGACAGATGGTCAGAGGTTTTGTTTAAACAGCTGACCTGGGCTAGTGAGAGAGTCTGAAAGCAATCTTCAAAGGATGCAGATGCTATCAGGCTGAGCAAGCCTAAATCCGATCATTGAGACCTCTGCCAACGGATATGCCTGTGAGTCAGTCTCAAATATAGTTCATGTATTGAAAAGGGCACTTAAGCACTCACATTCCAGTATCATAGCTGTTTCTGTTAACATCCAGCTCACAGAGAAAGATGCCTCCATATTCATATATGTGCTTCTTAGAGATCACCACAAGGCAGCCCTTGGATCTCGGCCTTTGTCTTCCAATCTCCTATGCCATGTAGAGGAACTCAAGAAGCAGGCTGTTAGGGAGGCAAGCCTTATGCAAGCCCAGCATCCTGCAGCCCAGCCTTCATTTCACAAGAGATGCAAGAGAAATGGAAAGGATATCACTAAGGCACTTCCTATGGGGAAACCCACTGCCAAACCTTACTCTTCTGCAAGGGCCCAGTTTCCCAGAGCAAGAGACAACACTGCAGGAAGAGAAGGACCAATTTTAGTCCAGTTTCTCATGGCACCATCCTCCTTCCTGCCATGCTCATGCTACCCTTTTCTACATCTTTGAGAAGATTAAAAGATCTCACCATAGACTCTCTTCCTCTCATAAAGGCATAGATATCATTTGCAGCACAAATGCACTTGGAATCTACTCGCTGCATATATGGGAACCCAGGCTTAGGTTGACCCCCAACACCATCTGAGAGGGACTTTCTATGTTCAGCTTGGACCACCAAGATGCATGCCTTCATATTACTATTCAACAGTCTTCCAGGAAATTCCCAAGGCCAACTAGACCAAATGATCAAAGTTTCAGATTACATGAGGCTTAATCTCTGCTACAGCATCAGCTGCCAGAAATCTAATTTGCTCAGCTGCCAGCACAACTGGCTGGGGTGTCCATCTCTAGAGTGAGTAGGATTTTGTCCCTTCAGGAACATTCCTTCAACCCTCTCAAGATAAAAGCTACAATAAATGCATTTTGATCATGGCAGAAAAAAATGATCTGAAAAAGGTGTTTGGACTCTCTCCGATGATTCTGCTGTTGTCAGTTATCCCCTAATGCCATGCGGGCTCTGGGCTGTAGAATAGGCCTGATGCACCCTCCTGCATGTTGTAAGACGCACGTAATGGAGGCAGGAGATGCAGTGGCTTATTGGTTTACAAACCAGACTCGTGACCGAAAGGGTGCGGTTCCAAATCCTACGATCAGATCAGCCTGGGTCAGCTACCATGATGTGTCCTTGGCAAGGCACTTATCTCCAATTGTCTTGGTACTAAATAACCTACTTACATTGCTGTGCAGTAAACACCAAACCAAACCAAGCCTCCAAGGGCATGGGGCAACAAATTTTCAGATCTTTGCTGTCTTGTTTTGGAATTTTCAAGGTGGTATCATGTCCACAAATCCACATTCAAGTCGGCCACATCCCAGACAGGCTCAGTGTCCCAGTGGACTCATTGTCCTGATAGAATCAAAGGATTCACACACAATGTTTCATTCTCTCCTGGCTCTTCAGTCAAATCTGCACTTGTAGGAGAAAAGGTTTTCCCAAATTACAATCAAGTGCTAATGATTTCATATTTCAAACATGTTTTGTCATCATGGAAGAGAGGACATGGGTCAGAACAAAGACCTCTCTGACCTTCTTGCCAGTTTCGATTTGCCTTTACCAAAGGCCTTGACCCTTTATCCAAAATGAACTTGCTATGGGTTTTAATGTGGTTGAACAAGTTACCCTTTGAATCACTGTCTAAAGCCTCATTGACTCCCCTTTCATATAAGACCTGCTTCCCAATCACCCTCACCTTTGTAAGTATGATCGGTGAAATTTATGCCTTATCAATCAACCAGAATTATCGACAGTTACATTAAGTTTGTTTGGTTTCGAAGTTTCGTTGCTAAGACCATGCTCTAACTCACAGGATTTGTGGAAATAACATTTTTTCCTTGACCACATTCCTCCATTAATCTATGCTAACCTATACATGAAACAAAACTGCTTTATTACATGAAACAAAGCTGCCTTATATATGTTCCACCTCTTACCTCCTGTGCTAACATATTATGATAAGGTTATTACTGTGAAAATGGTAACTGATGAATGAGAGGATTTGGCACCAGTCTCTCTATCCATGGGGAGATCACTGTTATATGACTTCCATCTCAGCAAGTAGACCACATTTTAGCACTTTTATTGTTACAACAAGCCTAAGGACATGGTGAACAGCTTATTTTGATTGAGAGGTCTGGATTTGCAAGTTAGTGGATGTTCTCCCAATGTATTATGATCAGGTTAAGTATTATGGAAGAAATATATTACTCCAAAAACTGGTTTCTGCTCTTTTAAGATTAAGAGATGAAACTCGGTGTATACATTTACATCATCAGCAGAAAGTGTGTTGTGTACCACATTGTGGGTTGTGTACCACATTGTGGGTTGTGTACCACATTGTGGGTTCTATTTCCAGGGTCACAGTCAGAGGTAAATATTATACTATGTAGTTACCAGGTTGAAAATTTCATTGCCCAGTTGCATGATACCATTAAAAATCACAGCTGGGCAACCATTTGACTCAAAGTCAATGCCAAGCCAGACAAAAAGCTTTTGATATGTTAATGGTTTAAAATGAGTATGTTTGCCAAGAAGCAAAAGCAATAAAATGTGCTGTCTACATAAAATGAAATTGAAAATAGGAACTTCTGCCATCAATTTCACCCAGTTTACAAGAAATCCAATGCAAAAGTTTGAATAATTGGTTAATCACTGTTTTATTTGGATTTACTAGAAAGATTTTGAATTGAACAACCAGATGTCTTTGCTGCACAACCAGGTTTTCAGACTGGTTGTCCAATGGGTAGCCATGATTTTCTACCCCTTGAGTTACATTTTCTCGCCTACTTTGTAAACTTCAGAGCTGTTTAAGCTAAATGGATGAAAATTGGTATATTTGTATATTGGTGCTAGAAATGTTGTATTCCACATTTGGGGTCCTTATTTCAAAGTCAGGGTCAAGGCCATGAGTCAATATTTAAGGTTTCTTTTGTTTCTGTTTTACATCTTAAAGACTTTTTAGTGTCTGGGATGAACCCTGGCACTAAATTTTTTTTAAAAAATTTGATGGCATCTCACATAACATATCAAGTTTATATCTATTAGGCCAATGACACAGATCAGTTTAGTTTCCCTTTTCTGCAATTTTACTGTTTGAAGTTTGAGATAGAACCATGAGATTTGGTTGCATGTCTGCCCAGTAACTCTACAGCTCTGTCACAGTCAGACTTCTTCATTGAATACTTTTTATGACCCTACCATGGTAGGCAGGAAACAAAAATTCATTGAATTTGCTTGTTACGGACAATATTCATATAATGCAGTTGATGAATCACTTGAGCTAAAATAACCATGCCTGTCTCTTGGCTTAGTATTTCTACAAAACTAATTTTCTTTTGAAAATTGTACCACTTGATTGGTTGATTGTGAAAATTAGATAAGATGGGTTAAAACAGTTTTAGATGTGTACATCTCTAGTCACCACTAGCATAATTATAATAATAACTCTGCCAAGGTTGATCTTGATGTGTTACTATCATATGTCAACACAGCCGGAGTTGAAGAGTTTTCAGTGAGAAATAATACTGAAGAGGCAGTCTTCTCAACCCTCAATGAATTAATTTTTTTTTTTTAAATCACCTGGCCTTGATGGCATTGGTCTCTGAATTTAAAGCTTGCAGAACCAATGTCATACATGAAGTTTAACACGTATTATCAACTTGAGTATGATTAGAGGTACATTTCCAGAAGCCCTGAAATGTACAAAGGTCATGCTTTCTTTAAAAAAATGAATGTAAAGATGATCCAAGGAACTATAGACTAATATCTATACCTCCCAACTCGATCAAATCCAAATTTTTTAAAAGTTAATGTTTAAGCAAGTGTGTGATTTCTTTGACACTCATATTTTGTTCTACAGCAACCAATCAGGCTTCAGACAATATCACTCTTGTCACACTTCACTGACTAAATTAAGTGATCTGTGGCTTAAAGAAATGGATGAAGGCTCCTTAAATGGGATTATATTTCTTGATTTCAGGAAAGCATTTGACCTGGTAGACCATGAAATTCTTCTTCAAAAGCTGCAATGTTAGAAGTATGACCATCTATTATTAAAATGGTTCTATTCATACCTAACCCAGAGATCTCAACAGGTCTTTATTGGCAATATGCACTCAAAGTCACAGTGTTAAATCAGGAGTCCCACAAGGCTCAGTTCTAGATCCTCTTCTTTTTCTAATCTTTATAAATGACCTTCCTTTGATCACTGATTTCACAAATATTGATTTGCTTGTAGATGAGACAGCCCTTCACACATGGGGTTCTGATATTATTGTTATCCAGGAGAAATTAAATAGCCTTGTCATTCCATTGTGATCATTGTTGAATAGGTGTAAATGAACACAGTCTCTTACACTTCTTGAGTATATTTTTGTTCTCACAAGATAATTATTCAGCCTCAAATATTTAGTTCCTTTTGACCACCTGTAGAATCAGTTATGGAACAACAGGTAAATATTACCGTATTTCGTGTACATGAACAAATATTTGTTGTTATTTTTCAAGGTATCAAAAGTAAGGTGTAAAACAATTAACATTTTTGTGAAGTGATAGTGTATGAAAAAATAAAGGATCCAGCATTGAAGTGAACACCAAAATATTGACATGATTGTGAGTATCAAGTTCACATTCATGTGACATAATTGCAGTAAAGCATTTTTGCTAGTGCAACAGTTTTTTGTAATTTGCTTATATATGTATGTACTTGCAATAAGTTCAAAAACAGAGAACTGACACAGACATAGGGATCTCATCATCACATCTTTATTGTTACAAATAAATTATGCCTTGATGATTAAGAGTGTGTGTGTGTGTGGGGGGGGGGAGATTTCAGCCCTTCTTCATGCCATTTTGTTCAGTGTACTTTATTTTAGACGTCCAATTTAGCTGAAGCTTTTGTCAGAGAGAAAACAGGAATAGGAAACAAAAATTATTTTAAATACTTCCTTCAGTTTCAGATATATATATATTTCAGATTTAAATATTTACAGTATTAGTATCCATATATACCACCTATACTCGCGTATAAGCTGGGTCCAAATGCAAACAATATAGACCCTGATCTGCCATCGCATAATGTGCCGGCAGATCAGAGTCTGTGTTGTTTGTTCAACTGATTAGTCCTTACAAACTGCATAGACCCAGATCTGCTGGCGCATTATGTGCTGTAATAAAGTAGTTTTATTCCACATCATTTTGCCCTTGTACACTTAGAATAATAACAAGAATTTTACTGAAATATTCCATTCTTTACTCAAAATGTAAATCCACATTACTATAAGTCAACTATCTTGATCTATTCTGATCCAATAGATGCTTGCATATCAGACATGTAAAACAAAAGATGACATTACACTATTTAAAGTAGATATAGTTTAATTAAGAGATTTCTTCGTAACTATCAGATTTTCTATATTGGTGTGAATAGAGGTTAATTCTCTGTCTGTCAAACCTCAAGTAGCCATATTTTACAATGTTATGTAAGACCGATGTATGACTGTTTATATGTGTCAAACACATGAGCGAATGAAATGTCAAATGTTGTTTTTGTATGGGTTTTCTTCATTGTAAGAGAAGAAAGATGGAGCGTAGAGAAAAAGGGTAAGATCAAAAGTTATGAATAGAGAATATAACTGGGATAAGCATAGAAGAGGAATACAGGTGCCTTGATTGTGATGAGTATTACTGACTTATTTTGGGGTCATGAAATGTTCTGTTCATGAATTCATAGTAAATTTATACTAAGAGATTATAATCTTTTATTATTTAATCCTTTCATCATATTTTTGTTATATTTTTGTTTGTTTATTTTTCAAACATATTTTTTGTTATACTCCACATCTGTAGAAGGGTGAGTATATAGGAATCCTTGTGTCTATCTGTCCATCCCTCCTTACATCTGGCACACAATCTTATTAATGCAACTAGTCCCACAGTTTCTGATGGATTGTAATGAATCTTGATTAATGTTATGAATGTTTCATATAACCTTGAAAATGTATTGAATTTGAGGGTTTGCCTTGAAAACTCCTTAAATTTTGGCAAAGTTGTTTAGCTTTTGTTTTTTCCTTGAAAAGTCCTTGAATTGGTTGAAAAACTTCTTGATTTTTTCCACCAGATTCCTTAAATTTATTTGAGTAAATAAAAAATGCCCAAACTGAATAAAATATTATAGTTTTTTACAGAATTTGTGTTCTTTATTTTTCAAGAATAATGAATAAATCAATAAAAATTGGATAAAATTGGGTGGATCAAATGACACATGAAATGGGTAGCTACCAGATGGAGTAGCATCCTTTAGCTGTAGTGGTGCACTATTTACATATTTTTTCTTCTACTTTTGTATCAGTTTAAACAATGACAATGTTCTGCCAGGAATTAATGATAGTATCAGGGCAAGTGAGCGGTAGCATCAAAAAATGTATTCAGAAACATGCATTATCTTCATAAAAGTAAGAAAGTCAGTGAAATATAAAAACAGTACATATATTTACATATTATTCTTTATTTTCAAAAGTTGTATCCTGTTTCATGCCAAAACTCATTACAGTCTTGGAATTTAAATAATAGATATATTTCTTTTCTTCACATCCCCATATCTCTTTACAACTGCATTAAAGTCAAAGTCTTTAAAGGTAGACCTGAATGTTATGTACTAGAATCGGGAATCTTAATTTGTTAGACATTGCACGTGTACTGCGAAAACTTGACACACATTCATTCACTGGATTAGGAGATATGGCTATTTAATTACTACCAAAATGCGACTTATGGAAACAGCTGAGCAACTTTTTGTATACAGCCCGATATGTATACACAAGCATGTGATGTCAGTGGGGGAACAGTGCATAAATATGCATAATAGTTTATGATAAAAGAAGTAAAACTTGCTTTTTGTTTTGCAACATTGTTTAATTGATGTGTATTTTTCCATTAAGTACATTTACAGTTGACTACCTCTGACATATATTTTTGTTTTCAGTAAAAAAGTTTCTCTTGCATGTCAAACTCTTGCCAGAATTGCCACAAAATGGAGATTTTATGTGTTTGTTTATCATTTTCTTCACAAAAAAAGATGTGCAAAACTTTGTACAATAGTAATAGCTGGATACCAAATAAAGAATCTGTCTTTATGTCAATTATATATTTAAACAATAAAAAATTCATTTCAAAAGAGTCTTGTGTATTCAGTACATGTGCGTTGAGATGTTATTTATATTACACGAAACCATTTGAAATAGAGCATAGTATTTAGCAGCCTCAGTTGTAGGCCAGCAATCAATTAACAGCAGATGTTTGATAATCGGACAATTGATAATTGATAATTACAGATTCTGCTTGTGAAAGGTGTCGTTTATATTACACAAAGCCATCTGACTTGGAGTCTCATATTTAATGGTCCCAATTTTAGTCCAGCAATTAACAGCATAAATTTGATAATTCATTGATAATTGGCCATAAAAACTGAATTCAGTAATATTTGAACATTGTCATGATTCCAAGACATCTCTCTCTCTGTCCAGTGGGTCTCCAAGTTATTAAATTGTCAGCAATTTCGGGGGCAGGAGGGGCTAGATGGCCAGAATGACCCTGCCTTGAATTCATCTGTTACTGTTATAGGGAATTCTGCATACAGGCCTCTCAGTCTCACTCCAAGAAATGTTAGGATTCAATAAACTGTATTTTCAGCTGACATTTAGCAGTTAATAAAATCTACCATTTTTGACATTCTATTTTCATGATGTTTAGTCTGCACACACCCACTCATTTAGCCCCCTACTTTAATTCTTCTCTTTCGCTATTTGTTCCCTCCTCTCTCTTACTCTTGCTGTTAAATTTTACATCTTCTCCCAATCATGGTTACCGATAATTTAAAATAAGGAAATTCACTTTTAGCTGGAACTTGGTATGCACATTTTTCAGCAACTTCTCACAGCCTACTTTCTCTTTCTCCATTTGTTTTTTTTTTATATATTATTTTTATATCTGTGTAAATATATCAAGATACATGTAGCAAAGAACATCTTCAACAATGGGACTTCAGTATCAATGCATCTGCTTCAGACAGACATGTTTATGAAGAGAACCATGTTTGACCAAGATATGCTTATGAAGAGAACCACATTTTAATAAGATAATTTTATCACACATTTTTTTGAAATAGTGGCTGCATATGAAACTTTCTCATCCAATATACAGTATTGTTTATATAGTTGGGGAGGGGGGGTATTTTGAAAATATGAGTACAGATTTACATGTAATAAGCAGTCACGAGCAGTCTTACATTGACACTCTTTATCTCTCTCACTCAAGAGTTTGATTTGATACATTGCATCTTCATTTGACGTTTAGCTGATAACAAAATTGTGAGTTTCATGATATTCTATTTTTTGTGATGTTGCAATGGGTAGGACATACTCGTGCTGCTACATCCACCAACACACCTTCCCATGCTGAATAATACATGCAATCAGAGAACAATCCAGAGAAACTTCACACTTGACAACAGCAGAACAAAGGTGATTTACAGTGCTGGGTTCCCCCAGTGATGTCACATGGATTCAAGTCACAGAAACTACAGAAGTTGTATGTGACTTAGGGGGAATATTTGGTTCGTACATTTAAACTAAAATACCTTGCTAACCATTGATCGAATAGAGTCAAAATTTTCAGCTATTTCATAAATCATTAAACTGAATAATTTAGTGGTGATATGGGTGTCTCAGGTCTACCTTTAAACCGAAATCCTGCTGTACTAATGGTTGCAAGGTAATTGAGCACCTGTGACAGCATGTTCCTCAACACAACCTTGATTCTGTTCATGATTGAAACGGGCCTCAACACACTCTAAAAAAAATGGAACAAAAAGTTTATTAAAAGATGTAAGAAAAGATACAAAACTGTCTGATTCCTGATTAAGTAAATTACCAAGGATTAACTCTTCTAGGGTCAAGACAGTGACATGTTTTTAAATAATAATAACAGAATAACTACAGTAATAAAACATATTCCTGTACATTAAGAACAAAAATTGTTTTATTCACTTGCTGTAGACGGAGTTTGTACTAGTTGCTTATTGTTGGAGAAATAAATCAAATATAAATGAAGGAATAATCCAAAACTTTGTCTATACATGTTTTCAAAATGTATAAAATTTGAAGATAAAAATTGCTCCCGTTTGTACAGATAGATCAAGAAAAATTCCAAGAGCTACTACAACAATAATAACTACTACTGCTACTACTATAAAACAAAAATAATAGATTGTAATATGGCCATAGGAATTTTACACGATCCTGCCTGCATCCTCTACCTCACCTGTTGCTAAGTAGATCTAAGCCAAATGTTGGTAATATGGAAGACATGCCATCCTATCCAGCGCTTTTCATCCAAGGATAGGAAATCTTCCATTCAGTGTTGAATCATTCCATTACTTTCATTTCTTTGAATCTTTATTTTCCTTCATGGGAGGAATCTGGTTCTCTGAATCTCAATCAATAAACTATGCAGCTGATCTTCTTGTGTCAGTATGGGGATAGCCGGCACTGGGTAATTTTACAGGGTTTTTTAGTTCTACTGGTCAAGGTCCAGAAGAACTTATGGGATGGTCTGTTGTAGTCCAGAAGGGCATATGGGATGGTTTGTTTTCCATCATCTGAAGTCCGTCCATCCATTAGCACAAGTTTATTATCACTACTCATTCTAACTTACTTGGATAATTGCTGGAAAACTTTACACACACATTCATCTCAAGGGCTAATTGTTTCTAAATGAAAATGGTGTTACTCAGACATCCAATATGGCCAGCACTGCAGCCATCTTGAAAATCTTGCTATTGTTACTCCTGATGAACGGAAAGTCATATCATCATGGGGTTTTCACCAAAGACTTCTTATGATGTCTAGTTGGTCCTAAAATGAAAATGGTTCAGCTACTTCTCCTGAATGGATTGTCATATCAACATGGTTGTTTTACTGAAAGACTTCCTTTAATATCTAATTGGTCCTAAATGAAAAGGGTGCCAATCTGATGACCATTATGACCACCACTGTAGCCATATTGAAAATCTTGTTATAGCTTCTTCTCCTGAACAGGAAGTCGTATTAAATGGGGTTTTCACCAGGAGACTTCTTATGATGTCTAGTTGGTCCTAAATGAAAATGCTCCACTCAGACATCCAATATGGCCACCACAGTGACCATCTTGAAAATCTTATTTTTGCTTCTCCTCCTGAATGGATGGTCATATTAACATGAGGTTTTAAATTCAAGACTTTTTTATAATGTCTAGTTGGTCCTGTATGAAATTGGTGCTGATCTGACATCAAGTATGGTTGCTATGGCAGCCATCATGAAAATCTTGTCGTCTCAACTCCTCCTGAATTGAAAGTCATATTGATGTGGGATTTTCACCAGAAGGCTTATCATGATATCTAGTTGGTCCTAAATGAAAAGGGGCCCCAGGTGGTAGAGTGGTCTAAGGTGCTCACCTTTACAGATCATTTGCACATCTCACCTTTGTCCATGTGAGTTTGAATCTTGACTCAACCAATGTGGGTATGTTAGAATGCTTGCCCGTAGCTTCCCATGGGTTGGTGGTTCTTCCCAAGGCCTTCCTCCACCAAGAATACTGGCTGCCATGTATAGCCTGTTGTGCTGAAAAACGGCATTAAAACCCACAAAAACCAAACCTAAACAAAAATGCTGCCACCCAGACATCCAATATGGCCACCACAGCGGCCATCTTGTAAATTTTGGTATAGATACTCCACCAGAATGGATGGTAATATCAACATGGGATTTTTACAGTATGATGTCTATTTGGTCCTAAATGTAAATGGTGCCAGTCTGACATTCAATATACCAGTCATCTAGAAAATCTTATTGCTACTCCTCACATCAACATGGGATTTTTGCCAGAAGACTTCTTATGATGTCTAGTTGGTTCTAAATGAAAATGGTGCTGGTCCAATGTCCAATATGGCCAACATTGCATCCATCTTGAAGATCTTGTTTCTTCTTCTCCTGAAAGGAAAGTCATCAACATGGGCAACATGGGGTTTTCACCAGAAGACTTCTTATGATGTCTAGTTAGTCCTAAATGAAAATGGTTCTGCTCAAATATCCAATATGGCCACCACAGTGGCCATCATGAAAATATTGTTATCGTTACTCATCCTGATTCGATGGTCACATCAACATGGGATTTTCACTTGAAGATGTTTTATGTCCTAAATGAAAATGGTGCTAATCTGATGACCAATATGGCCGACCATGGCAGCCATCATGAAAATATTGTTAATGGCTACTACTCGTTAACAGAAATTCATATCAGCATGGTGTTTTCACCAGAAGACTGCTTATGATGTCTAGTTGGTTCTAAATGAAAATCATGCTCATGGACATCTTAAAAATCTTGTTATTGCTACTCCTCCTAAATGGAAAGTCTTATAACAATATGGGGTTTTCACCGAGAAACTACATACGGTGTCCGGTTGGTCTTAAATAAAAATTGTTCCTTTCTAATATCTATCATGGCTGCCATAGTGGCCATCTTGAAAGTCTTATCAACACTCTTAGATGGAAAGTCATATCAGCATTGGGTTTTCACCAGAAGATTTGTTATGATGTCACAATTGGTACTAAATGAAAATGGTGCTGATCTGACATCCAGTATGGCCAACATGGTTATATTGAAAATCTTGTCCTTGCTATTCCTCCTAAATGGAAAGTCATATCAACATGGGGTTTTCACTAGAAGACTAATTATGATATATAGTTGGTCCTGAATGAAAATGGTGCCAATCTTACCTCAGATCTGTCTGCCAAAATGAACATATTCAAAATTTTGTCACTAATTCTCTTGAATTTTTGGTCATATCAACATGGAGTTTTCAACAAAAGTCTTATAATGGTGTCTACTTTATCCTTAATGAAAATGGTGCTGATCTTAACATCAGTGTAACTGCAACAGTGACTAATTGGAAAATCTTACTGCTCAAGACATGGTTTCAGCCCTCAGCTGTTAAAAAAGAAGAAATAGCCTTAACTTGAATTCCAGGGATATTCTTTTCAGACAGTAGAATGTCGGTCTTTTGAGGGACTCTTGTTGCTAGAGTTATTGCCCTTCTTGACTTGTAGCTTAAAGTAGTGTTTTACAATCTTGTGAATGCAATTCATCTCAGATTTTAGTGGCTCTCCGTAAAACTTGGAAAATATTGTCTGGAGATGCACACTTCAACAAATCACTGTGCTCCTGCAATTTATGTTATTTTAGACTGGAGCAGGTGTAGTGTCACAGAATCTTGAGAATGTCCTCAGTTGATTGCCATGAAACTTTGTACATGTTATGTTATCTTTTGAAGAATTGATCTCCCCATATTTGGGGGAAACAAAAAATAACAAACGGCACAAACTTCTTGTGCAACAAAGTAGTACACAGTCTATGATCTGTTTCCTGAATGTATCTGGACTAAATAACAAGTCAATTAAACTTAATTAAACAAATAAATATATTGTTAATTAAAATAGCTTTTGAATCTTATTTTATACACCTGCTATGAGGTGGAGTGTATTATGTTTTGATGTTGTGTGTCCAATCATCTGTCTATTCTCTGTTTTCATTCTACACAATTACTCAAGTTTTCCACCATCTACAGTTACCAAACTTTGTAGATGCCTTGCACTTGGGGTAAGGAAGAAGCCTTATGATTTGGGGGTCAAACTGTTGGAGGTTATGGTCACTGTAAATGAAAGAAGAAAAATGTTTTCCACACAATAACATTAGTTCAACATCACAGACGTGGACTAAACTTTGTGGAGCACATGCACTTGGGGTAAGGAAGAAGTCTATTGATTTCAGGATCAAAGTGTCAAAGGTCAAGATCACTGTAACTGAAAGAAGAAAAATAGTTTTGATATTCCTGCTTTGGCAGAGCTTAGTATACTATGACCCTTTCTATCCATCTGTCTGTCCTTTAACTTTTCCTTTTCCGCTTGATAACTTCAGTTCTACAGCATGTACATTGCCAAACTTTGTGGATAGCTTGCACTTGATGTAAGAAGAAGTCAATAGATTTTGGGGGTCAGAAGGTCAAAGGTCACTGTGACTGAAAGAAGAAAAATGGTTTCTGTGCACAAATTTCAGTTCTCAACCATGTACCTACATCAGAATTTGTGGATGACTGGTACAATGGGTAAGAAAGAAGCTTATTCTTTTTGTTGTCCAAAAAAACAAGGTCATAGTTAAGATAATAAAGAAAACTATAGATTTTGGGGTCTAGAGGTCAGATGTCATGATTATTGTGTGTCTGATAAGAAAATAATGGTTTCTGCACAATGAACTTTAATGAAAGACCACATAACTTGACCAAAAGTCCAGTTCATTGAGACCCATTGGTCAGTAATATCCAAAGTTGACCATGCTCTACTAATTCATACCTAAGAGAACTATTAAACATGGGGCCTGTGTTTAATGTACCGTTCATGGTACTCTTGTTTTATGATAACTTGAGTTCTTGACCTTGTACCTTGGCTAAAGTCTGTGGTGGGCTTTTACTTAAGATATGGAGGAGTCATATTGATTTTGGGCTCCAAAGTTCACAGTGATTGTGGCTTAATGAAAAATGCTTTTTGCAGATTAACTTTTGTTCTAGTGTAAATTCCTTGACGAAACTTTTGGATGGCTGAGCATGGGTAATAAAGAAGCCTATCGATTCTGGGGTCTAAAGGTCAAAGGTTACTTTCATGGTAAGTTTAATAAGAGGATAATAGTTTCTGCACAGTAAGTTTAGTTCAAGACTGCATACCTTGACCAAATGTCCAGGTCATTGAGACCCATTGGTCATTAATCTCCTGAATCAACCATGCCAAACTACAAAGCATCTGCAAAGAGGATTATTAAACACCGGTGGGCATATTAGTGTATTATTGTTCATAATGATCTTGTCCCCTATTACTGCACCAATTTGCTTACAAGGATACTTTTTTATTGCAGGAAGGATGACTGTACAATAGGGTATAGCACTCTATTTTCTTGTATGATAGTTCAGTCTTTGCAATAATTACTGCTGGTGTTTAGTTTCGACTGATTGTTGTCAGTAAATTGAGTATTAAAGTTTACACAGGTTTGGCTTAACTTGGATTTATTGATCTTATTGAAAAATATATGTTGTTAGTTTACAAAATTAGCTTTGTTACCTACATGATTGTACATCTTTTATGAATAATGTTACATTATGTGTGAAATTTTAAAAAGAACACCTGGAGATATATCTGTTAAACTGTGACCACATTCAGTCCAATATCAATTCATTTTCACCTCTTTTTTCAGCTATGCAGTTCTATAGGGATGAGTCCAGCCAATTACATTACAATCAAAACCTGTATTATTAAGGTAAATTTGATATTCTTATTAATATTCCAAATGTTTCAAATGTCTTAGTTACCAGGGTTCAATCTAGGATTCAGTAATATAGGGACAATAGCCCCTTGATATTTTCTAAAGGGGCCAGATCAGATTTGATGGGCCAGTATTTTGCCTGGTTTCTATTCTTTTGAAATAGAAAAATTGTATATGTTTTTAGTAATTTCACACTATGCAGTTTTTTTAATATTCAAGGTAAATAAATTAACCTTAAAAATTGTTTCTTCATCTGAGTCAATTCTTTATCTGCATTCTTCCCATATTCAATTAAAGATACTATCCACCATTTGATTCAGAGTAAAATTAGATCTTTATGATGGCCAGCTTGTGAAACATAGTCAGGTTTAATGTTGATAAATAAAGAGTTTCTCTAACTTTTACACTGAATTAAATTTACTCTGTGTGCTTTACTTTTGAGTCAGCGAGTTTCTCATTGCTGACATGTTCTGTTTACTTAGGCAAATTGTTTGGAATAGCAATCTGAATGGTTTTACAAAGCAAGCATATACTGTATATACTCGCGTATAAGACGATACCAACTGCAAACTGCATAGACCCAGATCTGTCATCGCATAATGTGCCGGCAGATCTGGTTCTGTGCAGTTTGTAAGGACTAATCAGTAGAACAAACAAAATAGACCCTGATCTGCTGGCGCATTATTCAGCGGCAGATTAGGGTCTATGTTGTTTGCATTTGGACCTGGCTTATACACGATTATATACGGTAATGGCCAGTAAATGAGAATCATGTCATGTAAATCTGTTTGTAGTGTGATAATTTCAAAATCACCTCTACTTCATTGTACTGTCATTATCCTGCACCAGACAGATACAAATGTTTACTTTGACGTTGTCACCATTGTCATAGCAAGCCATATTCCCCATGCTGCTGACTTATTAACAAAAAGATCATTACATTTAGTTCCGATGGTGAACTGCATGGAGAGAGGGAAGCATGTTAAAACAATTTCCATTGGATATTATGACTTTGATTTATTCTAATTTGGGTGAATTTCTGTAAAAAGTCGCCAGCATTCTCACAAAACACCCCTTGTGAAGATGCACATTTGCATATAGTGAGACTCGTTATCATTTTACCACTGTATTAAATTTGAAGTCGGTAACATGGAGCAGTTTAACCAATCTAGCTAAACACCCATCATTTTCTATCTATCAGATGCTCTCCATACTGTTTCTTTTGTGCTAGTAAACATTTTAAACCCTCAAATCAGACTTGTATTACAAAATTATTTTTAAAAAATGACAAAATATTTTTGCTCAGTCAACAATTTTTCTCTCTCTGTAGGACTACCTCCAGCGGCGACAGGGGTTGCCTGTAAAGATTAGATATCCAAGTGGTATGGACAAGACACATCGAAGAAAGATCATGAGCTTCCTTACAGACAATGGCTGGATTGGGGTTACTTGATACCAGCAATCTGTGATATATTATGGACCAAAACCTCTTTCATATACTTATTATGTCCTCTGTTGTGCAGATCAGTGATAAGTCTGTAAACTTTCCAATCAAAGACTTAGTGATCAGTTGAAAACTTCCCTCCAAGACTTGTGAATTTAGATGGAATGGATATTCTCAGGAACCTGGTACAGCTTCTTCGCTTTGATTGTACATGTGCATATGCATGCATTGTTTGACTTCATAGAGAGCGGGCAAGATTGTTTGTTGGTGATCAGATTTTTGTACAGATGATTAGAAAATTAAGAACTGCAGTTGCCTCAATGCAGACTGATGAGTATTAAAATGGCAAAACAGACTGGAGGTGCAAATGGAATTTTCATATTCAACAAGTTCCACATGAGTTATATTAACTTACAAAATAATACATCATTTAAATGGTTGATTACATCAGATGTTTCCAGAAAGTGGGAATTTTCAGGATCTCTCTAATGTGCAAGCCCCAATTTAAGAGTTTCCCATCCAACATGAATAAAGTACATTAACAGAGTTGCCCTTTCTCATCTACACAGTTACTTCCCCTGGAAACCCTGGCAGCTGTCATCAGTATTAGCTTCATGTGTATGCTAGAAATGGCAAAATTTGAATATATGAACGTCGTTAGGTCATCTCTACAAAGTAGAGGAGAGCTATTGTACTACCCCAGGCGTTGGCATCGACATTAATATCTACACTAATAAAAGCATAAACATATGTACAGCATCTTTGCATCTCAACCATTCTTTTTCCTAGATCCTAGGCAACCGTTTGGAGTGTGTTTCATAACACTTACGTCCTACAGAGGGGGCTAACTTTGTACAGTACTCGATCATTATTATACTGTCCATGGAAGCCATAGAGTATAAAGTCTTAATGTGAGACTGCCTTATAAAAAAGTATATGATACATAAAATTGTACTTCCTCTTATTGAAATGGGATCCATGGCTATATTCGCTTTATATTGGGTACTGTATAATGAATAGCTTTTTTTTGTGAGTGAGCGCTGTATATACATGTACATTCTTGGTTAAGTGTTTGCTTTTACTTTGTGTTTTTCACACGCTGTATACATTATACATGGTATCATGAAACTTGGTGAGGGGATGCATCTTGACTACACCTTCAATACAAAAATAGGTCACTGTGACACATTTTTATGCTGCACTGACTTTGGTTACATTTTGTGTTTTAAGTTTATTTCTCAAGCTCTGTTTATGCTAGAATCACAAACCTAAATGATTGTACACATCTCTGTTAGTACCACACCCTTAAAGCAAAAGCCCTTGGGATCTGCATTTCACATTTTACTGGCTTATGTTAAGTTTTTGCATTTATCTCATGACCATAGAGATTCTTTACTTCTGTATACATACTGTTATGAATCTTGACGAGGGGATGCATCTAGTTTAGTACTACACCCTCAGCTTAAAAGTAGGTCACTGTGGCTATACTTCACGTTTCACTGACTTGGGTTAAATATTGTAATTGATGTGCATTTCTCGGGTACTGTTAATACTAGAATCATGAAATTGATGATGATAATGTTTTATTTTAACTGTTAATGCATGAATCATTAATCTGGATGATTGTATAATCACTCTTAGTACTAAACCCTTACGAAAAAGGGCACTGTGACCTACATTTTACATTTTACCGGCATAGGTCAAGTTTTTGCATTTAGTTCATGTCCATTGGGGGGGGGGGGTTTACATACTTTGTGCATATCCAATGTAGAATCATGAAACTTGGTGAGGGGATGCATCTTGATGGGCCCTACTCCCTCATGGCAGAATCATTATGGCCCATATTTTATGCTTCACTGACTTTAGTTAAATTTGTATTTTGATGTGCATTTCTCAGGTGCTACTCATTCTAAAATTATGAAATTGATGATGATATGCATCTCTGTTAGTACCACATATTTTCAACAAACTAAGGTTATCATGACCTACATCTCTTTTACTGGCTTTGGTTAAGTTTTGGGGTTTAACTCGTGACCACATGAGCTTTTGGCATGCTATATGTATACTATACTTCTTGTAATCATGAAACTTTGATAAGTATTACACCCTTATTGCAAAAAGAGGTCTCTTTGATCTATATTTCATGCTTTATAGACTTTTTTGAAATTTTGTGCTTGAAGTTCATTTATTCATTTATTGGGTGTTGTTTGTGTTTGAATCATGAAACTTGAGAATTGGATGCATCTCTGTTAGAACTTCACCATTACAATCAAAGAAGGTCACTGTGACCTAAATTGTGTGCTTTACTAACATAGCTTCAATATTTGTGTTGAGCTCATGACCACAGATTGTTCCATGTTATGTAATATCCCAGTCTACACAGGAGGCCTTTTCTGACCAGTGTAGTTTAGAGTAGGAATAAATATGTTTATTCAGTGTTAAACTTTCCATATTAATTACTGTACATTGTATATTGCGAAAGGTCACCCTCAATATCAACTGTGTATTGTAAGTGTGATTAGTGGCTAATCAAGGTAATTACTGATGCATGAACAATGTGTTTAATACTGGCTGTCTCTCCAAGGTTACTCAAAGCCTGTGACTTTCACCCATAAAATCTGGCTTTTAGGGGTGGACAGTAATCATAACTTCTGTAGCCAATTTTAAAAACTTATATTTTTTTAATAATAAAAAAGCAAAATTGATCTCAGGGTTTTATCAACTCATTATTGAACCTCTACCTTGATGTAAAAAAGTATGTTCTTTCTATTGTTTTATGTCTTTTATGCCCTGTCACAGTATGTATGTATGTACATGGTTAACTGGAACATCAGTACAATTTAAAGTCAAGTTCTAAGAATTTGAAGATAAAAAATTGCAAATGACTTAGTTACAAAAGAGGCCAACATTTCATTGTCATGATCGCTTTAGTCAGAATTTGTTTTCTGAAGCTTCATCGAGGCAAGCTGTGTAATCATTGATTACATTCTGGTTTGAAGTGGCTTTGGCAACTATGAATTATGTTATATTTTACTGAACAATACATCAAAATACTCAGAATTTCTGGCAGTTTATCTCAGGCAGTTTATTCTCCAGTAAACTTAATGTAAGATAATGAAGATGTATAGGAATTACAAACCTTTGAGTGCTTGTAGTCTGCTTGATACAACTTTTAATAAAAGGAGGCTGATGGGGATTTCACCTTTCCATATCATACGTTCCATATGTTTGTTGTTCTTCTTAAAATTGACCAACAAACTAACAAATATTTAATTCTGAATGGTTGTCTAGTTCTGTACAAAAATATAGTAAGATATGTAAAATTTCATTTATGAATGACCAATGATAAGCATTTCAAAAACTGTAATTTACTATAGAAGTCTGTGCAATTTTTCCAGGGTAGGAACTTGTTCATGGCTATATACTATGTATTTATGTGATTTGCAACAATTGTGTGGACCCCTATGTACAAGCAGGCAACAAATATTTGTAAACTCTTTTCATAATTTGCTGATCGGAATATTTTGGAGATGCTGTATATTTTTCTTTACCATTTAAAAAAAACAATAATGCAAATTGTTTTTGAAGGAAAGTGTATGACAATATCATATAAGCTGCTGTACTATCACATATGACAGATAGAAGAGAGATTTCTTTCTGTCATGATCACATGCATTATTAAATGCATTTACATAAACTGTGTATTGCATACATGTTTATCTGTATGTTACAGATTTTGATATCATCCACCAGGGTTGAAATTCATGAATTTTATAATAGTTAAGTAGAAGCAACAACAGATATGCTGCTGCCTAGCGAATGCATTTATTTCCTTTGCCAGTAATGTCTGAAAGGTGATAAGAATATTCCTTTATAAACAATATTCTAGGTCAGAGGTTTGAAAGTTTAACTGTAGTTAGATCTTACATTTTACAGAATGTATGAATATTCTTTAGATTATCTAATAGGAATTATTCTGGGTGTTTAAAAAGTTATAAATATATTCATTACTAAAAAAAATGCTTAAAATAAGTTAATGAGATCCATAGATATTTCTATTATTTTTCCACTTAGTGTTATTCGCACAGTGTTATTAAAATAGACAGAGATGCTGCCAGGCGGCAGGATCATGGGTTTCTCTCAAAAATAATCGAGAGTCGTGCAACTTTTAAAACCCAATGTGGGAAAGATTGCGCAATTTATCTGTGGTTACCATGATTTGTCATACCCAATGTGCAATTTTTTTATTTTTTGTTTTTTAATTAGATTGATCAGATTGTCTTTTGTTGCCTTTTCTCCATGATCTTAATTAATCCTATATCTATGGAGAAGGTTGTTTGAATACAAGCACCTTTATGATGGAGATCTATTGGAGTATTGCAGAAACCATGGAGGTTTTCCGATTGAATTGTTTCCTGGAGTGGTATAGTAAATTGATCCGTCGATCAGCCATTATGGAAATGTCCATAGCACAACAGGTGTGTGTCATGATGAAACAAAAGATAACTGATTTCGTTTGGAAAGTCAGCAAGATGGAAAGATCATCTGTTGAGGACGAAAGTAGGAACAATGAACTATCTGATGGTTTGCTGCCAACCGAACATAGCGAGAAAGCGGTGATACAGAAATAACTCATGATGTCGTTTATTACAGTTTTGGCCTGGCAGAAAATCTGATATATCAAGAGAAATATCCAAGGAACAACATGCGGGAATTGTGGAACATCGAGTTTTGGATATATATCCTGAAAACCAGTTCTCGAATCTATTCAGATTGGCCATAATTGCAGTGGTTCTGCCTTTATAAAAAGCTGATTGTGAATGGGGATTCAGTCCTCAAAGTAAAATTCACCTTACTACAAGGATTAGGGTAACCACAGACACAGACCTTTAAAACCCTATCCCTATAACTAGTAAGGAAATGTCAGAATATCTCAGAAAAAAACAAAACAAAATCCGATACAGATATATAATTTAGATTATATATATATATATATATATATATATATATATGGAAAGGATTGTTTTTCCATTTTTATTTTAGATATTCTGACATTTTCTTGCTACAGTGATAGAGTTTCAAAGGCCTGTGGGCTAACATCTGAAACAGTAAATACACTGATTTTACAGATTGTGTGTGTGTGTGATCCAGTAAATTATTTTCAGTTTGCAGGCTTTCTTGAAGAAACAAAGAAGAATATTTACCAGCTGAGCAACAATTAGGTATGCAGATACCTTATACATCTATTGTCAAAGAAGTGATACAAAATCATTAAATGCTTGGTTTAAATTGCGTAGATGTTTCTGCACCTTATAATAATGTTGTCACCCATCAGCTACCATTCGGCATAGTTTACCCTTGTCCCCCCCACACACACACACACAGCAGGTAGGCGTGAGGGACCTCCCCCTCTTAAGAAAATTTCAGGCAGCATCTCTGAATAGATGGAATTATTCTGTTTAAACAGATTGTATTTGATTTGATTTGCTATGATTTATTCATACTTGTAGATTAAGATATGCACGCGTGAAGTTTTGTTTGAAAAGATCTTTTCAAAACTTTCTTCATGATACTTTTACTTGTAGATTGGTACCTACCATCAAGCAGTTCATACAGTAATGAGTCAGAAGTGAGTAGTAACTTAAGTTAATGTCCTCAGAGGAAAACTAATATTAGAGACAATGGTACTATCACATCAAATACATGGTAATTAAACCATTCACTCTTACCATAGATTGTATTTGCTTAGGTATGAAGTCATAAAGTCCTCTAGTGTAAGAGTGATTGAGAGAGACCCAAAGGTCAAAAACCACATGAATGACATCAGCCCTAGATTTAATTTCATTTAGTCTTTTTTCAAGCTAGGATTTAACTGTCTGCTATATAGTCTCAGAAATATATTGAGGTCTATGAGGCCAGGTTAAGGATTCAGTATTTTATAAATTTTCCACTGTTCTGTCATCCTAGCAACATAGCAGCATCCTAGAGGGATAATTCCCCATCTGGAAATTCTTTTTCAGTAACAGACCAAGAATTTTCATCAAAGATACTGATACAGTTGTCAGAGTCAATGTTGTCCTCAACTGGGGTCAGATTTCCAATACCATTGTAGGTAATGCACTCCCTAAATTGTTGACCAAATATTAATGGATAGTGTGTGTGCACTATACCGACCTAAACACTCTCCTTTCCATTCTTTATCGGGTTTTCCCAAACATAAACTTTCAGTCTTTGCCCAAAACAAGCTTTAGTTGCATTGCTAAATATTACTTTTGACTCTCATTTTTCAGCTGTTCAAATATGTCTCTCTTTATACCATGAAATATGTGATGCATGATTCTGCTGAGAAATCATAGTTTGCTTCCTTACAGTGCAACTCCTGAATCCCAAACTCTTTATTCATTTGCTGATGGTGTTTTCAGAAACATAAATACTTAAACACGTTAAAAGTTAGGGTCAGGTTCTTGTATGATTATCAAAGGTTGTGATGAACAAGACAAAAAAGTACATGCTCATGACTTTGGGTCTGTTTATTTCTTGTTTTCAGACAACTGCCTTTTGTGATACCATTTCAGAAGTTTATGAATTATAGTATGTAATCTAGTTTATTCCGATATTTTTCTACCACTAAAATCATTCTTGGCTAACTGAATTTACATCTGCTTCTGTCTGTGTGTCAATTCCTTATTGTGAGGTACCGTGTTTTGTTAATCACCAGGGAGGTCTAAAAATAGCACTTGCTACAAATTTACAATTTCAGTCTACAATTGAGATGTTCATCAGTGCAGTGCATGCATATAAAATCAAACTTAAAGTATAATTTTTTGCAGCAATTAGAAATCGTATTGTGCTAAATGATGTCGGCTTTTCTTACTCGGGTGGCTACTCACTTTTGATCTGGCACTGTACCTAGCTCACTTAGAATTTGAACTGTACCCAACTCACTTAGAATTTGCTACTTTTTAGTTTAATACACATGTCTGCCCTTGTATGTCATAGATGGCTCCAGTAGCAATTGTTGTTTACACCTACTGTACAATTGCAGTTATGAAAAATAATGTTGAACTTGAATTACCAAAATATTGTGAGCATGTTAATTACATTTTGTACTCTGTTTTAAAGAAGGGTGTATGTTTATGGAAGTGTTCCAAATGAACTGGTGGGTCTTTCCAAACAGGTTTGGAGGTTTTTTTCTTTGGTGTTTTACAGCACAGCAACACAAGAAGGTTTTTAGTGCCAAGGCAGTTGGAGTAAAGTGCGTTGTCCAAGGATGCACCATGGTAAGTAATCTGGACTGATCTGATGGTAGGATACCAACCTGTACCCTTTTCACCATGACCCCAGCATGCAAACAACCGAGCCACTGGGGTTTCTCAAAGAATCACATTATTATTACACAAAATGAAAGGACAGTGTATGCTTTTTAGCTGTTTGTCCAGTTTTAAAAATTTGCAACACTATTGACAGGAAAGAAGCATATATGACTTCCAGCATGACTTTTTGTCATAGGCGAACTGCATACATTCTCTTATAATTCTGTACATCTAATGTTGGTGTCCAAATTGAACATTTTCATCATTTTAATGTCATTATCACTGCACCAATATGTGTAGAATAGAAGATATTGACATGTTTAAACATGTGTTACTGCCATATCTAAGCTTTTTAAACAGTTATGTGTACAGTTAACTGCACCTCAAATTTGGTTGTTTTGTAGGTTGTGTTGTACATGTGCCTAAACAGCGAGAAAATTTATCTTTGTATATTCGCATATCCTCCACCATAACATTTTGTATGAGTAGTCTGAAGTTTCAGATATTGTGCTACAAGTGAATATTAATTGAAAATGTTTTTGTTGAGCTTGTAAAGCTGAGTTTTTTGTCAGATTTTACAAGTGTTTGTAATTCTTTGTGAGTGTTGGTGATTGTATTCTGTATAAATGTTCCGTGATTGATTCTTTAAGATTATTCCACAGATTCAGTATGCTTGCTATATAATGTGATTTCAATGTAAATATAATTTATGGAACGTATGAGAAGCAGATGACTAACTAAAGTTATTGCTTGGGAGTATTCATATGTGTACATCCAGTGCTTGAGAAAGAAACTGCTCATATCAAGCATGTGATTCAACACATAATTACATTATGTAATGCAAATTGGTCTCATGATCTTTTATTTCATAGCTACATGGCTTCACTCTCCTGATAGCTTACAAATATCATTTTGTGATGAGAACCCTGACAGAATCTTGTGTCTTTTTCCTCACCTTATTTTTCATTTGTCCATGTTCTCAAAGTTACCAGTCTAGTTTCAGTTAGGGCCCCACATTGAGATGCTGGAGCACCTTTTCCATCTGTCCATCCATCCATCCATCTGTCTGTTCATGCTTCTTGTAACAACCAAAAAGCCCTGCAACTCTTGCACGTAATTGGATGTCATTTGGTAGGTGAATTGCCTGTGATGTATAGATGATCCTTTTATAATTTTATGCACACACCAGAAGACAGAGCATGTTATGATGCTCTTACCTACCATATATACTTGTGTATAAGCTAATACCAACTGCAAACTGCATAGACGCTGATCTGCTGGCGCATTATGTGATGGCAGATCAGGGTCTATATTATTGGACTTGGATCCGGATTATACTTGAGTACATACAGTATTTCATTTCAACACAATAACTCGAGTTGTCCATAATCTACAGTTACCAAACTTTGTGGATGGCTTGTGCTTGGAGTAAGAAAGAACCTTATTGATTTGAGGTTTATAAGATCAACGATTAAGGCCACTGTGACCTAAGAAGAAAAATGCTTTCCGCACAATAACCTTACTTTTCTATCATCTACAGTTACCAGACTTTATGGATGGGTTGCACGTGGAGTAATGAAGAATCCTGTTAGTTTCGGGGTCAAAAGGTCAAAGGTTAAGGTTAATGTGGTTGAAAGAATAAAAATGGTTTCCACACAATAGCATTAGTTCCACATCATATACCTGGACCATACTTGGATGGCTTGCACTTGGGGTAAGGAAGAAACCTATCAATTTTGGAGTCAGAGGTCAAGGTCACTGACTGAAAGAAGAAAAGTGCTTTCTGCACACAAATTTCAGTTACCCACAGAGAGGACTTTTAAACAGATTGGACAGATGTATAATTTGCTCTTTATGATACTCTTGTTCATCTTCTCGGGTTCAGTTATGATTGAGTTATTGCCCTTTTTTGATCAATTTTACATCTCCACTACATCAGATTCTTGTAATTGGCATAACTCAAAAAATTTACCACATATTCTGATGAACTTAGGTGTGTACGTTGTCTCTTAGACCTAGGTTAGCCTTTGTGGGTTTTGCCTTGTCAACTTCTTTTTGGATAGAGTTATGGCCCATGAGAATTAGGTTCACATCTTTACCTGGAATGTTGCTTGTAACTAGCACAGGTCAAGAACCATTGAACGTATTCTGATGCAATTTGGTATAAACTTTGTCTATTAGACCAAGATGTGTCTTTTGCGAGTTTTGTCTTACCGGTGCCATTTTATAGAGTTATGACCTTTGACAGTTAATGTCACATCTTCCATTGAACATATTTTGATGCAATTCAGTAAGAACATTGTCCCATAGAGCTAGATGTGCTTTTTATGTTTTTTTTCTTATCAACTAATTATTGAAAGAGTTATGCCGCATTACAATTAACTTCATATCTTCACATGGGATGTTCATTGTAACCAGCACAACTCAAAATTGAACCAGTTAAATTTAATGGGAAGGGTTTGCATTTGATTAATGAGGCTAGACTGTGATGTTAGTGTTATGCTTATGCCATCTTTGAAGGGGTATGTAGTGTTGACCATCCCCTCACACCCTGTCCTGTCCTGTCCCATTTTATTATGTCCATCACAAATTTTGTTTTCCACTAAACAACTTCTGAAGAATGTAACTGACGTGAAATTTGGTATGAGGCTTTACATTAAAAAGACCTAGGTAAACTTTTTACCTTTTCCAGCAGAATTTATCGAAAATTATGGCCCTTTTGATTTGCACTTGAATTTTTGCTCAGTAACTCTTGAAGGATTTAATTGGTTGGTATGAGGCTTTATATGAACAAGTATGTCAAGTTGGGTTTTAATGGTTTCTGGCCAAATTTTATAGAGCTATGGCCCCTGTTTGACTTGAACTTTGCCCTTTTATTGCATCATATTGGCATGGGCATCTGTTATGTTTGGACACATTTCGAGTTTAAACATGTAAACCCATGATTCCAACAAAAGAAAGTAAAAATGTCCAGCAGAAACTCGGACCCCAAAATTGCAGTACATGCAAGTGAATTGTCATATTCATAAATTTGTGATGAAATTTCTGGTAAATGTTGCATTTTCATGCCCCACCACAACAGTGGTAAAGCATATAGTGTTACCCTTGACCATCCATCCGCCTTTCCTTCCATCACACCTTGGTTAAATTCTGTATTTAGGTCAGTTGCAGGCATTGTGGTGGGGCATCCCTGTCCTATGAACACATTTTTGGTTCAGGAGAAATTATTAGGCATGTTCCTATTACCTATTAGTAGACCTGTTTCACACCTCAGTGATCATACCTTGTGATTATATTAAGGGAGAAGTTAGTAATATATATTATTTAATGTACCAATAGGTTACATACAGAACTGCCATTTCTGATTAAAAATTGTAACCCAACACTCCATTTGTAAGCAGTTTATTTATAATAGTTTTGTAAAAATGTTGTCATACTTAAAAACACATTCTAACCAGTGTGGACATTTGTTTTTCATTTTTCACTCTTGCACTTGATCTAATCTTTTCTATCAGAACAGGTGGTTTTTTTTGAAATATAACTTATTGTTTTAAATTTCACAGCAGTTAGATATTTTAAAAGATTGTTTTGAATTGTACTTTTAGTTATGTAATTTTTTGTGTGCACAAAGTTGGTTCAGTTTTTTAATCTTCATATTGCAGTTCTTTTCTTTTCTCATTTCAGTCTTTATCATCTTTTATATGCCCATCATAAGGCGGAGTGGATTATGTTATAATGTTGTCCATCCATTCATGTGTCAATTAACATCCATTAGCTGTCCATCATCTACAGTTACAAAACTTTGTGGATGGTTTGCACATGAGGCAAAGAGGAACTCAATCAATTTTGGTGTCAGAGATCAAGGTCATTGATTGAAAAAAAGATAAGTTCTCCACCAGTTACCAAACTTTGTGATGTCTTGCATTTGAGGTAAAGAAGAGGTCTACCAATTTGAAGGTCAAAAAGTCTAAGGTCAAGGTCACTTTGACTGAAATAAAAAATGGTCTCCATGCAGTAAAATTAGTTCTTCATCATCTAGAGTTACCACACTTTTTAGATGGCACACTTTTTAGATGGCTTGCATTTGGGTAAGTAAGAAGCCTATCAATTTTGGGTTAAAAGTACAAAGATCAAGTTCACCATGACTGAAAAAAAGAAAACTCTTCTGCACAATATTATTAGTTCTATATCATAGAGCTGTATTAATCATAATGCATGGTTTGCACTTGTAAGTTTGGGGGTCAAAATGTCAGAGGTCAGGGTCACTATGGCTGAAAGAAAAGTGTTTTTTCTGCAAAAATATTTCAGTTCTTGACCATGTATCTTCATGAAAGTTAGTGGATGACTTGCACATTGTGTAAGAAAGAAGCCTATTAATTTGGGCATCAAAGATCAAGGTCACTGACTGAAAAAAGAAAAATGTTTTTTGCATAGTAACTTTAGTTATAGATCACATACCTTTTCCAAAGTTTGTGGAGGGCTTGTACTTCAGGTATAGAAGAGGCCAATTGATTTGTGGTCAAAAGGTCAAAGGTCATTGTCATTGTAGGTGAAAGAAAAAAGGGTTTTGCAAAATGACTTTTGTTCTTGAGCAAGTTCCTTGAACAAACTTGAGGAATCCACAGCAGTTCAGTCAGTAGAGCATCAGATTCATAATCCTAGGGTCACAGATTTTGATACCTGCTCAGGCCAGCTTGTCTCTTTGTGTTCTTGGGGAAAAGTACTTTGCTCCTATTTCCTCAGCATGATATAACCAGTAATGTGTTAAACATGCCTTTTAAACCCAATGACAAACCAAACTTTGTGGATGGCTTGCACTCAATATAATAAAGAAACATAGAATCTGGGATCTTAAGATCAGAGGTCATGGTCATGTTAAGACTAATAAGAAAATAATGGTTTCTACACATTATTTAGTGTGTTAAATGTCTACGTAGAGGACTATGAAACACATAGTTGGGGTATAATGAGTTATTCATGATACTCTTGTTTTTTAATTGCTAAATCCTTTTTCATATTGTAAAACCATAGACTTTTATACTGTGTGGAAGTCAGATGCGTGTTCAGGAAATAAAAAAGTTATATGCTTAATGTGTATTTACTGTTGTTTCTTAATGGAAGTCATACTTGATTTCATTCCAAGCATAAAGGTCATATCAAGCTTATGACATTCTGAACTAGATGATGATGTAAAACATGACATTTGGAATTTTATTTGAAATGTTTCTGACAAATGAAAAAAATAATAAAAGCAGTTAATTGGAAAGTTGATAATGCCTTTTAAAAAAAAACTTAAGCACAGCAACACTTTGTAAGAGATATTATCATGATCATAAGAACGAAAATGCTATATTTTAATTCACAAGGATCTTTATGCTTTGGACGTCTCTGTTTGTTCTTTGTATGTCATGACGGCAAAAACAGAGATCTTACAGTCTAGCTTAGGGAGCCAAATTCTCACGCTCAGACAACTCAGAAAAATTCAGATATCTGATTGCATGGTTCATACAACATTGAAAAATCCTTGAATTTGAGGGGTTGCCTTGAAAACTCTTTGATATTTGAAAAAAAAATGGGTTTTATTCTTGAAAAGTCCTTGAATTTGGTGTAAAAACTCCTTATATTTTTTTAAAAAACTATTTAAATTTAACTGCGGGAATAAAAGATTTAAAATATCACTTTTTAAATTCAGAATGTTTGTTCTTGCAGTTTTCAAGGTGTATTGTTTCTGATGGAAATTGAACTTTCTCCATATGTTACTTCATTTATATTGGGGGCCCCGGGTGGCCGAGTGGTCTAAGGCACTCACCTTTACCGATCACTGCCATCTCACCTTTGTCCACGTGGGTTCAAGCCTTGGACTCAGCCAATGTGATTATGTGAGAAAGCTTGCCAGTAGCTTCCCGTGAGTCAGTGGTTCTTCACGGGATATTCCCGGGTTCTTCCTCCACCAGATATACTGGCCGCCAAGTATGGCCTATCATGTGCTGAAAAGTGGCATTAAACACATGAAACCAAACCAAACTTCATTTATCACTGCGGAAATAATAGGTACAAAAGTAGAAAATAAAACACATAACAACTTAGTATGCCACTAGAGTACAGCAATGCTACTTGATCTGGTAACTACACATGCCATGTTTCATTTGATCCACCCAATTTTATCCCATTTAATATATTTATTCATTATCTTTTGAAAATACATAAATGACATTTAAAATGCTACTTAATTATTCATTTTACAAAAATATTATAAGCCATTTTTATTCAGACTGCATTATTTTGCAATGTTTGACATACATTTAAAACAAATGATAAAGTATGTATTCTACTTGTATGACATTTGTGTAATTCAGAGAATTTTGTACTGTAGTTTTGTCCCCTTTATTTAAATTTTACTAGTTATCGCAGTTGGTATCTTGCATGTTGTAAACAGTATAGATGTTTATTTTTACCTGCAAGAGCATCTGTGTGACAACTGTGCATCTTATGATGTATATTAGGCTGCTCCGTCTACTAAAAGTAGGATTTCTTTAACATTGCACTCACTGCTGACCTTATTTTTCCAAATTACAAAAGTTTGCAATGATGGAACAAAATTTGGTTTGAAATTTGTAAGGTATGAAGGGATTAAATAATCATGTGCTGAAAAGTCTTTAATAAAAGAGTGTGAATTTTGGTATTATAATGTTTAGGCAACCCTATTCACTAGATAAATGATGGCACAGCCTTGTAAAGCAATACATTTATATTGCAATCAATGGTCACACTGAAAATGAAATATATTTTACCGATCCAATTCATAACAAAATGGCTAACTAACACTTTCATTAAAAAAATAGATTTTGTTGTTAGTAAAATATTTCTGATAAACTGCGAAAACAATATTTTTTACTACATCAGTGACAATAATGAAACATGGACTGTTTCAATTTCTGACGGTCATTACAACTTTGAAATGTATATAAAAAGAAGCCACAGAGAGATTGAAATGGTGACAATGAAGAAAGCATGGCTGTCAAATGTTTGAGACACAACTTAAAAGTTCAAAGGACTCTGAGTAACAATTGCACAGTGTACATAACTAACTACAACTCAGAATTGCTAGGATTCAATAACTAATAGAGGTATATACTGAATCTGATAACGGTTATTTGGTTTTGTAACCTGCAAATTTATATATTTTCCAATTACTATGATGGCTATTATTCATATTTCCTAGAATTGTTGTCAGTTGAAAATGTTTTTCACATTTTTTGTTTTATACAATGTTAATTGTCATCACAAGCAATTACAGAGAGGCACAAATAACATATTGAATATCAGTATCAGAGATGAAGAAGGAAACGTTTTAGATTTTCATGGTATGCCTGTAACAAATATTTTCCTTGTAAAGTAAATAGTGTATATTATGTATAGAATGATGGACAAAGGTCTCTTTGAGGTCCTAGTGACTTTTGATTTCCTTTTAACATTGAGACAAAAACAGATAAAACATGCTGCACTAGGTAAAACAACTGACAGTATCTATCAACATTATCAATCTCACAGGTCCAGTACAAAATATTGTATGTGGCTAATATAACATAAAACTCATTACATACCTATTTAATCTTACATGCTTGCTCTGGCATTCGATCGATACAGCTGTTCAATTCGTATTTCCGTATCACACCCCCAGATTCGAACTACTTAGATGTCATCTTTGACGACTGAGCATGGATATTTTTAGATGCAGTGAATACGACTTTTATCAGTCCCAATTCATTTTGAATTTCATAAAAATATTTCAAAAGCATACAAGAGGGGGTATGTCATAAATACAAAACCGCGTTCATGTTTTGTTCCCAGTCGGGGGGAAATAACTCATTTGATATGGCTTATGAATATGTCTTGGCCTAATGGCCTCAGCGTATCCCTACACCATATCAAACTCGTTCTTTCTGCCTACTCGGAATAAAACATGTATGCAGTTTTCTGTATGGAGGATAACAATTTGGAAGATACCAATGCATGAAGAGAACAAGCTTACATTAAATAAAACTGCTTTTAAACAGAGTTGTACTGAAAGACCTAGCAAAATTCTCAAATCTACAAAATCAGATTGATGATGACAGAAAAAAAGAATTCAGATGCACAAAGATGGTACACACAGAGATTTAATACTTTATCTACTGCTATCCAAACCTTGCAAACAGTAAAACAAAGAACAGATGATTAACTTAACATTGGACAGTATATACAACTGATTGAGCAGAGGATCAATGCTGATATATCTGCCTTTGAGAGTGACGTGAAAAAAATTATTTCTCTGAAAGACTATAATACTTGACGATCTCAGATAGGACAGTTATAGAGCAATGTTGCAGAACATTTATGCTTTAACAGAGATACCAGTAATCAAAAAGATAGAGGATGTTAACAACAAAATGAATGTGAATGAAAACCTGATTAGATTAATGAAAAAAATCTACGATTTATATATTATAGATTTGGGTATTAAGATCAACACGATAAAAGATGTTATATTCACTACATTTACAACATATTGCATGATGAGGTTGAGCAATATAAAAAAGATGAAGAAGAATATACTGACAGAGAACTTCTTAAAATTATTGCTGTGGTCCAAGGTAGCATTGACGAAGTGGACAATAGAATGAAATAAGTGAGAACAATCATAAATGATGTGAAACAAACAACAGATAAAGATGCATTAAAAGTGAAATACTAGTAGATACAAAGACTCGCATTAAATGGTGGCATTAGTGCAATTAAAACCAAAATAAATAAAAACATGGAGGCATTCAAAACTGAAATGAATACCGAAATGGGAGGAAATATTATTGCGTTGTTTGATAGAATGATAACGTTGACAGAGAAAATATATCATATAAAACAGGAGAAAAAGACAAACTAGTCCCAATATAAATATTGTCTTTGGTTTTGCGTTGTTTCAGAGTTGGAAGCACCTGGATGGTATTACATTAATTGAATATCCAAACGATATCATTGTAATTATTAAACCCAATAATGAAATTCAAGAAATAAAAGGTTTGTTGGATAGTTTTAAAGCTGAAGCATCAACATAGACATTGGTCAACAGTTATGAATTCAACTATCATCCATCACATTTTGCTAATTAAAAGTTACAATATATGCTTTGCAACAATATGTCACTGAAATACAAAGATCAGGATTATACACTATTTTTATGAACTTGAATGTAAATAATTTATGATCTAAACCTAATGAAATTGTATTAGAGCTAAACAACCAACATGTTGTTTACTCATTAAAGAGTAACAAAGAATCTGAAGATAGAACTTACAGTGTACAAGAAATACGTGCATACTCTCTGAAAGAGGACAATCTTTTAAAAAATAGAATGAAATAGATAAAATGACCTAACAATTCCAGTTGATCATGTAAAAAAAAAATGGCAGCAGTATGAATATTTGTTACAAATACATCACAATAAATAGAGAATCGCCTCTATGGAAGGGCACAGCAGCAATTGTGGTAAGAGGAGTAATAGCTACATGTAATGGTCTAGCATGTATTGGAATCAGCTATCCGTTCAAGTTTTTTTTATCCTAATGGAGCTGCTGAAGTTAGAATTAGACGCAACAATTTTTAGAAAAGTACCCAAGACAAACTGAAGAGTTCATTAAACACATCCAAGATACTTGACTACCTAAACGAAAAATTTAAATAACAAGGTTCGGAGATGCATGCATTTCTTTATTGACGCCTGCTCATAGTGATGATGTAAAACTTGAAAACCCAATGCAGAAAAAAATAATGATTTCTACCATCTTGCTGATGATCAAGTAAATACAAATACATATTACATGCACTTGTTATGGGTGTTAGTATGTGTGTTGCTTTCAAGTTTTTTTAAAAGAAAGACCATATATGTCCTTTATAGCACAATAAATGGCATCGTATGGTAAATACCATACTACTAACAAGCAGGAAACAAAACACTGCCAGGTGTTAAATACCACAGTCCAACATATTTTATCACATATACCCCGAGCAGAAGTAAACCCGAACAAACTTTACAGATAGCAATAAAAAAAGTAAACTCCAGATATACTAACTATACAAAATTTCCGTGTAAAACCTATGTTTGAACGTCTCGGATATCTGGTTATTTTGTGAGGCAAGGAACAAAGATTATTTCATTCATTTTCATTCAAATTATTAAATTCTGTATTCTATTTCACAATTGAGGTTGCGTATAAAATGATCATTTTAAGTTTGTCAGCACGGTTTCTTGTATTATATTTAGAATTCCTTTAAATTCTGGCAGAATTTGATTAGTTGTTTTACTTTGATGAACTTTATTGAGGATTTCTCAGTATGTCTTTAGTAAAGAAAATATTTTGCATAAAGTATGGTACCTGTCTGTTTGTCCATCTGTCATACTTTATCTCTTAAGATTCAGTTACTATGATTACATTTTCTTCATAACATATAATTTTGTCACGTCACAAGTTTTCTTAACATTGTGTGAGAAATGGATGTTCGAGAATATTTTAGTTTTCGTTATTATTTATTTTTGCTCATTATTTTAACAGTAGATAATGATCAATTTCACTCAGATGCACATACTGTTGTCATATCTACTCTCTCTCTCTCTCTCTCTCTCTCTCTCTCTCTCTCTCTCTCTCTCTCTCTCTCTCTCTCTCTCTCTCTCTCTCTCTCTCCTGTTATTGTTTATATGTGGATTATAAGATTATGCACATGCCTCTTGCATTCATATTTGCATTTGAATAATTGAAAGGAACAAGTAAGTTGGAAAATGTATTGTTTCCAATCCATGTGCCATATATAAGTGTACCACCTGCGGCAATAAAATATGCTTGAACAAAACGATCGATTTTCGAAATACTCAACATATTGTTCTATTATTTGTATTAACGAATACATTTAAGTACTAAATATGTGATATTATTTTGAAAATAATAACGGTGTGGTAACAACGTAAGTTATTTATTATTATTATTATTTTTTTTTAAATTTATTTATTTATTGTGAAGTTGTATATTTTAAGTGTTTATGGCATCCGCGATTTTGTACAAAACCGCAGCCAGTATTTATATTGGAAATTCACACTTACCTTTACAAAAAATGCAATCTTTTCAAAAGGCTAAGATGTTTTGTCACATAATACAGACAAAATATAACTAAGAAAGATCTTTAGATATTTAGGTATGTAGCCATATCACTTACGTGCGACTACAGTATCCTTCGTACCTCTCCAAAAATTACATAAATGAAACAAAATTACAATTTGTTGGTGACTTTGGATACTTCTTAGGACAGTCATCTGAGTTTAATAATAATAATAAGAAGAAGAATAAGAATAAAGCTAGATACCAACTAATTCCAAGGTGTCGTAAATGAAGCGATATTAATTGGCACGATATTGCAATGAATTTGTCCCTTATCAAAACCTTTTCCAAATGCCAACCTGTTCTTAGATTTGGTCCCTGCGAGTAGTTATGTAAAAACTACACCATTTACAATCCCCAGAGTAAGGTCACGTAGCACATATTATTTACGCTCTGTGACTGTACTTTGTACTCAATGTGCTGTGTACACATTGTGACCGTGTTACATGGTTTTGTGCACTAGCCGCACACTGATATGTTTATTTTGTTTGCATGCCTTTCTTATTTTGCACGTAACTTCCCGGTGAGCTTATTGTGTACATATAGTGACTGTCAGGTTTTTCTTCTCTTTTTGCCCTGCCTGCCTTGTTTTTAACCTTTTCCTAATTGCGGTAGTTTTTCGATCGCGGAGTATATTTGATTTGCATTTGATGTTGTGGCCAGTCTGTAGTTAGAGAGGTGGTTCTCACTTTATATATATATATATAAAAATAACCCTTAGGCAAACGTCTAACCTCAGATTTTGAAATTCAATAGTCTTCACCAACAATCTTGCTTCCTTGCTTTACAAACTATTTTGATTTATATATATATATATATATATATATATATATATATATATATATATATATATATATATATATATATATATATATATATATATATATATATATATATGTGTGTGTGTGTGTGTGTGTGTGTGTGTGTGTGTGTGTGTGTGTGTGTAAACTTTTGGACTTGGACAGTGCAAACCTTGTTTGCATTTTTACGCAAAAAAACGTGACATTAATAAATGAAATTTTGTAGGCACGTTTCTTTCTTTATGCAGATGACCGGACTATATTTTTTTTAAATGCTAGGTTAGTGATTTTTGGACTTTGTGTAACTTTTTTAAGCTTCGGTCCTATACCTTTTGTTCAAACCTTGTCCGACCAATTATTGCAGAAACCATTCAACCATAGAACACATGTTTAAGTGCATTTGTAGATGATCTGAGTTTTGCGTGCTTCACCATGTTTTTCGGACTTTCTGGACTTCATTCCATTTTTAGTTAACTGCAGAGTTTGTGTTCGGACACTTTTGAACCGTGTTTGCTACTGAGAACAAATATTCATTCATAATATGGTTTTACCGTCTCACTAACACATAGAAAAAGAAAAACTTTAATTGTTACAAAACTTAAGTGCATTTGACACGTTTCTTCTAGTCTCCTACTCCATTCCAATGCCATGCTTTTGATACACTAGATATGAAGGCACCTATTTTACTTATTGTTACACTATTTTACAACAAGTTGTTTCAATTAACTTTAAGGCAAAACTATTAACTAAATTGCTGCAACGTGCTACAACTCCACAAGTCATTTAAAATGTGATATGTGTCAATAATTTAAATGTGAAATTCTTCTCTTAGCCTTTGAACTATGCTTCCGAACACTAACACAGTATAATTTTTACTGCCTGACAGATAGGTGCAGTCAAACAAAAAAAAAAAAAAAAAAAAAAAAAAAAAAAAAAGAGAAAGAAACACCAATTCTATTTGTTGTTAAATATTTAAGACACAACCATTTCAACTCGAACACTGAGTACAATCCATTCTCAATATCCTATCATTTAGCACAATATTTATCTATTTATGGAGTCAAACCAAATCTGAATCCATATTTAGATACTTTGAGTTGGTCCCAAGACCTGCTTATAGTTTTGGCGACTGACCGTTTTCTCTTCCTTATCAAAACCATTGTAAGCATGACGAATAAAAACTCGCTTGAGGTAGACAAATTAAATTTGGTTCAGATATTGGGATTAATAAGTATATAAATTTAGTAGATTTTCATGCCACGTCAGCAGTTTTTTCGATGTCTTTTTTATTTAATTTTTTTCTTTCTTTCTGGACTTACACTTTTTTCAATAAAGTTTTATTAGCTCGTACGAGGTAGACAGTAATTTGGTATGCATGTTTGTATGCATATTTAGGCGACTTGGTTATATTTTTTATGCCTTTATAACAAATTTTCAATGTTCTTCATTTTTTAATTTTGTCGATTTTGACTTTTTTTGTTAATCTGCGGTTGGGGATGTCACTGAATTACATTGTTTGCGGGGGGTGGGGTGTAGTTTATTTACCTTTTCTTCTCATGCTCGTCTACACCCTTCTCAATCTGTAGCCAGTATCGTCGATACTTTGATTAAATCTTGGTGCAAAACCCAAGGCCATGAGTGAGTTTACGGTATGGCCTTGCATAGGTCATGTTTGTTGTGTTTTCCATTATCTTTCAGTTAATACCCGCTTCATTTTTGCCTTACCTGGAAAGACTGTGCCAGTTTTGATACAACGTGTTACAAAATTTACCTTTTTTTCGGTAACAATCTCAATAACCGAATATTAGACTTTACAATACCATAAAAAAGCAGCTACTGTCGTTCTTCGAGTTCAAAACAATCTGTTGGTCAATGGCCATTTTTATTAAACGCAGTGAAAACATTTTATTGAAATGTTATTGAAGAAAGTTCGTTGGGGGGGGGGGGGCATAATACTACCTCCATAACAATTTTGCCGTTATCTCTTACTTTTGATGCGAAACACAGGGAATAAAAGGTTCGTTGTGGAGTGTTATATCACAGTTCAACTATGCTTGGTACCCTTGACGGACTAATAAGTACAAGAAACCATTACGCTTACAAGCAATCTTGCTTAACGAGAAAGTCCATTTTGCATTTTATTTATTAAATATATAGCATGTAGGATACATGCTTTATATAATCTCCACACAAGAGAGGAAAATTTATTTTGTATTTCTCTGAAATAAAGCACTTGAAAGGATCGTACAAACACCGTAACTGTCGACCGCCATTGTAGACTGTCCGTGACATCACAAAGTTGGTTTACTTATAATGATTACATGTTCTACGAAGTTGAAACTTGTGATTACAGTACTTCCATACCGAACACAATAAACTATTGACTTACTAGTCAGACATTCCTAATGATGAAGCTAAAACTGGACCGATGCTTTTACTTTGAAGCCGAGATGAAGCATTATTGATATGTTTTTATGTGATATTTCCAACGAGCACAGCTTTCTCTTTTAACTTTTACTTGGATAGGAAATTGACAAACTTAAAGTCGTCGCGGGCAACAAAAAAAAGCGCAATTGAATTAAAATTTAAGCTAACTCGAATTTAGTGTGATGAAATTTTTAACTCCATTCAAAAATGAATCTCACAAACGGCATTCTTATGTGTAATGTATATAGTGCTGAAATGAACACAAACCGACTTTGTGACGCAACGAACAAATCGGAAATCATCTTCTGCTTTTGTATCATTCGTTGTTGTTGTTGTGGGTTTAACGGCATTTTTCAGCATATTATATGCTATATATGACAGCCGATATATCTGGTGGAGGAAGAACCATGGAAATATCCGAGAAGAATCACCGACACACGGGAACCTACTGGCAAGCTTTCTCACATACTCACGTTGGCCGAACCCACGCAGACAGATGTGAGATGTCAGTGATCGGAAAAAGCGAACACCTTAGACCACACAGCAACCAGGGACCCCTTGTATCATTTGTACATTGCGCCTCTGCAATATGGCGGCGCCAAACACACGGCATATGATTTTTTAAAGTTTGAACTAAATTATTTCCATTAGCGTGAGTCTTTTCAAACTTAATGAAGTTAATATCTATCAAATAATAAAGGCTGAACATTTTCATGGACTTTTCTGATGACGCGGTAGAGTTCTGTTTTTATAGTGATAGCCCAGCCGTCACATTGGACTATTCTAATGTTAACAGAGACTAACAAGGCTGATTAAAAATCGTCTCTGATGCATTTATTTATTTATTTTTAAGTTATCAATCTAACGGTCATTAAAACACACGCATTTCTAATACTAGTATAAAATGTTCTTCGTGTCAAAGAAGTAATAAACTAACGCATTAGAAACTTCATCTATAATGCGTTAAAACATACTTCTAACGCGCTAGAACTAACTAACTTAACTATAACAATCCGAGCAATCATGCGAATCGCTAGAAAGCTTGGATTAGAATTAATCCTTGTCCCTGCAAGAAAAAAAAAAAAAAAAAAAAACGCGTTAGTTTTCTACGTTGGAAAGGCTAATAACTAACGCGTTAGAAGTCGTTTCCAACACTTTGGACTGTCTGATTTATAATGGTTGGGATATCCAATCAGAATCATTCTTGCATATAAAATGCGGCGGAAATATGTGCCCTTAACTGACAAACCGGTCGCTGATTCAAGATGGTGTTTTTTGTTTTAGCCATGTACAAAGCAATATCAACGTGATGCCAAGCACTTCCTTCAGAATGAAAACGAAACGGAAAGAAAGAAGACATTACAACTGGCATTTTAAAATGCAAAATTTGATTTGTTCATAGCAACATTTAGAACAGTTATAACATATCAGAAATATGTAATTAATACCCATCTAGCAACGATAATTTTGATTCTGTGATGTGTATTGCACCCTACGTAACATTTTTAAATTGTATACCAACCAGTTCAGTTTGTATAAGGGGCATTTCACACGTAGAATTATGCTCTATACGGTTATAAAGGAAACTTGTCATCATATCATTTCCTGTCATTAACAATTATTTTTACATTGTGTAACTGACACCATTTGTAGTATCTTTTGTCATTACGGAAGTGAAGGTAAGGTATCAACATCGTTGATAATTACAAACGAGACTGATGTGTCCCCGAATGTTTGAACATGTTTGTTTCAGGCCCTACCGACTTGCAGCTGAATAATGTTTAAAATTTATTTAATTTTTCAATTGCTTGTCTTCAGCCCATACTTTGATTCCCTAAATAAAGAATATGATAAAAGGAACATGGTAAAATTACCTATGATTAATTTACCAGTATTAATTAAGCTTTTTTCTCTTGTGAGATTTTCTGCCTTTACAAAAGTCAATTGCGTATATATTACAATCAAACAAATTAATCTTGATATTAAATACGAAGGCACTATAATTAATTAAATTTCTTAATCCAATATTGCCTCTAACTTTCATAAAGAAATAATTATTATGTAAGAAAAATTATTCCATAAAAAAATCAAATGCATTTGTATGGCATGTATGTAAATATCATTATTTATTTCGAACAACGATATTATTTACATTTTTTATAAATGTCCATGGAGAGATATGTCAATCTGCCTTGTAATCTAATAAAAATATACCAAATTTGCAGATGGATGAAACATTTATTTCTAACCCGTTAGACTTGTGTAACTAACGCTTAAAAGCATGATTCTAACGCGTTAGATTTGTGCAACTAACGCTTCAAAGCATGATTCTAACCCGTTAGATTTGTGCAACTAACGCTTCAAAGCATGATTCTAACGCGTTAGAGTTGTTGAACTAACGCTTAAAAGCATGATTCTAACGCGTTAGATTTGTGCAACTAACGCTTAAAAGCATGATTCTAACGAGTTAGATTCGTTGAAATAACGCTTAAAATCATGATTCTAACGCGTTAGATTTGTTGAACTAACGCTTAAAGGCATGATTCTAACGCGTTAGATTTGTGCAACTAACGCTTAAAAGCATGATTCTAACGCGTTAGATTTGTGCAACTAACGCTTAAAAGCATGATTCTAATGCATTAGATTTGTGCAACTAACGCTTAAAAGCATGATTCTAACGCGTCAGATTTGTTGAACTACGCTTAAAAGCATGATTCTTACGCGTTAAAACATAATTATAACACTTTGATAGATTATTTCTAACTAGTTAGACATTAAAAAGAAGATCGTAGTATCAAGAAACTCATAAAACCTATTGTAATTCTATTGAGCTTCTACCTCTAACACGTTTGTTATAACAAACGAGTTAAAATTGTTTTAAACGCGTTAACTATACTTCTAAAGCGTTAGAAATTCCTAACGTATATTCTAACGTGTTACAGGCATGTTTTAACGCTTTCGTTGCAAAATCTAAAGCGTTTATCATGTTTTTGACATAAACGACCTCTGACACTATTTTTTTACCAACTGTATTATTTTCTAAAATTGAGCAATAAATAACGAGCAAATAGTAACCTATGCTTACATATAGGTGGCGCTTGAGTTGCGGAAAAATCTTTATATTTGATCTTCAACAAATTAGATGTAAATCATCTTAAACAAATTATACGTAAATCATTGAATAAATAATATGCTTTCTCGTTTGTCCTTATATAAAACTGGGTGCAAATTCTGAGCAGTGAGACAGTTTACTTGATTTGAATCGATGTTCAAAATTATTGATAGTGTGATCAACATGAACTCTTGATCATAGTATAAACAAACGAAAAAAAATGATTGCCTTGATCTTTCACTTGTATTAATTTGGCATGAAAGGCATATATTGTAATAAATATTCTTGAAAGGTAGGATACATAGTCCGTCACTTAGCTGACTGGGACTATATCAAATGAAACAAATTTGAGTTTGTATGATGTGGTATGCTAATGAGTAGGCATGGTTATCTCTGCACTGGCGATAGTTCATTTGAAGGCTACTCAGATGCGTTTGGGTGCCTGTGACGTCATATAGAGAACCTCAGAAAACCTCCTATATAACACAGGAATAGGAAACTCCAGAGAGCTGCTAGATATCACCCGTTTCCTTTGGATATGCAGATGAGGTTCCCAGTGGTATGTTTAACAGGCACAGCAGAGCTGAATTCGCCCCTGGGCGTGAAAGCTAGATGTGCTTAACTACGTGACAGCTTAAAGTTAAAAGTAATTATGTTTTGTTGGAAAGCAATTGATATTTTCAACCTTTCCTATTTTTACTTAAGTTTGAATCTTTTGTCTCATTTTATGATAGTGACAAAGACCATGTCACCAAAATGTCTCTTTTTGCAACTCTTCAGTTAACCTTGATTTTCGATCTTAAATTTATCAAAATGGTGAAATGAAAGAAATTATTGAGTTAAAATTAACAATACATTGTTTGATTGTAGAGAGTACAGTAATGTAAAGTTTATCCATGCATCATGCATATACTTTTTTTAAAAAGTGGTTTACAAAAAGCCATGATGCAAACTGTCAATGCATATTATAAACTCATATTTTGACTGTCATTATCCGAAAATGCTGCTTAAATAGCCACATAAATTTTACCAATGTACCCTCACGTCGTTTTGCCAATAAAAGTATACCGTTATTTCTTACGTTAACGTTGAAATATATGAGCAGTGTGGTTTACAAAATACGTACCATGAATGAGTTTCTCTGTCCCCTTCAACAAATCCACCATATGATCTTATTGCGCACTGGGAACCTCATCTACATGACAATAGGAATCGGGCGATATTAGATGGGTCAAGTAGGGAGTTTTCAATCCCCCTGTATGTTAATTTCCGCTTATAGCTTTTTCACCCCTTATCCCCGGGATCAAATCTATAAGGGCATAAAAGGGATAATTTGGTTTTTATGGTGGAATACAGTAAAATCTCGTGATCTTTTTAAGCTGCCGTTTACTTACCTTACATAATACATTTGTATAAGGTGTTTGTTCACCCGCCGATAACTACTTGAACTTACATTTATTTTTGATCACTGTCAGGAAAACTTTGTACTGTCTGAAGCAGACAGCTGATCAAAATGACTGCTTCTTTATGCTGGGGAAATGTGATTGAAAAAGCACAAAGTGCACTAACGTCGCATGTCCTTGCAATACAGAAATGAATTTCATAGTGTATGCATTACTATTTTCTGAATTTGCACTTATGAAATTTGAAAAGATATTAAAAGGTTATCGGCTCTTTTTTATAATTTACTTCTGAAGTTAAGGAAGTGAAATTATCATGCAGAGCTAGCAATCTTCTATAAGCATTCGCAACTTCGAGGTCAATCCAACCGATCATACCTTGGCATATTTTTGTTTCGCAGAAAAAGACGGAGAGGTCTGAATTTTCAGTGAGATTCACATCAATACTTACATGCGTACTCTCAAACCAAAACCAACCCCATCATTCAAATAATAAAAAAAAATAATAATTTTAAAAAATGTAGGTTTTTTTAAACCCACCATAGGATATACACATTTCTCTTTTCATAACAAGGATTAGCAGTGGGAATAATCAGGGACATACATTTTCTTTAAATGTGTACCCTGTGCAAAAATGCGAAACTCAGTGACGGAACCTAAGGACAGTTTTTAATTCAGGGGTATTTTGAAATGATCTGTTATTCGGCTGAGGTGAAAACTCGGTCTTTATGCTTCGTGAAACGACCAGTTCAAGACCTTATTTTGTAGTGCTTACCGTATTATATACTTAAATAATGTTTTTGTTTTCTTTAATTTAAACAAAATTGTTATATGGTATATGTAAGGGTGCAAACTTATGTCGATGTATTTCGTAGAGCGCATTATTGCCGCGGTCAGTGCGGCACGTAACAATTAATCAGATTTATGAGGAAAGGTACCGTATTAAATCGCTAGACTGCGATGGTTTTAATGTCCCTGTTTGGCTAGTGTTATTCTATTCTATATCTCACCTCAGATCTCTATTTATCCCATCTATACAATTTCATATTTTATTTTTTAATCTACTCGATCCGGGCAATAACACGGAGGTCGATCATCCTCCAGATAACGATAACCAACCAAATCGTACACCTGCTACAAGAGGTGCGTAACAGTATTATTGAAGTTTGTCTCTGTAAATAATGCGACACACTCATGTAGATTATTTCAAGTATAGTGACTTGACGTGATGTGTCTAGCGGAAAGCAACGAGTCATTCACCGCATCGAATGAAGCGTCCATTTAAGGGAGACAACAAATAATATCTCATTAAGTCACGAAAAACCCACTCATACTTACATTTTGTTCCCAGTGGCACCAATGCCGTAAATAGCAAGAAGTTACCGATAAGTGGAAATATTAAACTGTAATTTTAACCAAGCAAGTCACTATTATACCAAATGACTTCTCTCTCTCTCTTACAGGAGATCGTTATTACCCTCTTAACAGGCTAAACGAGTGCTCAAAAGTACACGTACAAACAGTAAATAATCAATATTGAATAAATGGACACCGCTACAGAGTGCATCATATTTTGAAAGAGACAAAACAGTTTCATTCCGATACAATCGATCGTATGCGACACAATTTTGTTCGCCATATTATGTGGCTCAGTGATCGATCTAAAGGTGATTATTATACACTTTTATTCTCTCTACACGCTTTCTTCCTTCAAATATGTCATATATGTCAAATTAATTTTACTACATCCCTTGCATTCGTGCAACGCATATTTGGGTATTTCATATGTGTATCGGACGAGGGTGTCTTTTGGACTAATTACGGTATATCTTAATCTTTGTAAACAATCCAAAGCAAAATGATCAATCGAGCAAAAGAAAAAACACACTGGCATTTAATCTCTTTATAGGTATTTAATCCAGCCCTACAATACATGGATTTACAGATCTTTCTTTCCTAGAGATCCATTTGCAGAGCGTTCAATCGAGGACCGGTAATTGGCTTAAGGAATACCATTAATATCGTTATACCATATAACAAACTCTTAAATATAACTATGGCTGCGCTTTCCTTATTAGTAAAGTCGTATAACCATCAGAGCAATCATGCGAGTCGCAAGAAAGCTGCAATTAGAATTAATTCTAATCCCAGCTAAAAAAAAGTTTCTGTAAATCCGAAGATATGATTGATTCAAAATAGAAGATTTTGCACAAGGTGTCTATATTTCTAACTATTTGAGGATTAAAACTACCATACCATGCCGCCGTCTGATGAAGAGGAAAATGATAAGAGTGATAACAAAGATGAAACAAACAGCAAAACGTACGGAGAGTTGCCAGGAACGCCCCCGAAGGATTCTAACAGAAGAGACCCTATGCTATTGCACGGAAAAGGTTCTGGTAAGAAAATAGTCTGTATGGACGTATGGGGCCAACAAAGGTGAATATCAAAACTTACTTATTTGTTTTGGTTCTTGTTTTTTTTTTTTTTTTTTAAAGAAAAAGAAAAGCACAATGTTAAACACTTTCAACTCATTGTCTGAATTATTATATATATATATATACACGGCGGGGTGGGATGGATGTAATTCTCATGCATTTTAAATGAATAACACCATCCTACACTATTGTATAGCGTGATTCTTGTGATGGAATATGGTAAAATATCTTGATCTTTTTATCTGTCATTTGCCTTTCCATACCGAATAGTTTCGAAAACTGTTTTTACATCCCCTGAAAACTGATTAAAACGACGAAAAGAAGGTCTGTTCCTATTTGTGGCACCCATACCGTCCATTAACTAAAAGTTAGCTATAAGTGGAAATATTAAGCTGTAAGTTTGAACAAGCTCTCTCTCTCTCTCTCTCTCTCTCTCTCTCTCTCTCTCTCTCTCTCTCTCAATAAATGGCATGCTTAGCCTCGTAACAAGCCTAAAGTGTTCACAAGTACAGGTACAAACAGTAAAAATCAATATCGAATAAATGGACATCGGTACAGAGTGTACCAAGTGCACTAAATTTTGAAAGAGACAAAAATAGTTTCGTTCTGAATTCATTCGATCGCATGCGACACAATTTTGTTCGCCACAGTATATGGCTCACTGATCGAGCTGAAGGTGATTATTAAACACTTTTATTCTCTCGACGCGCTTTCTTCCTTCACATATGTCATATATATGTCGAATTATTTTCCTATATTCCTTGCATTCGTGCAACGTATATTAGTGTATTTAATGTGTGTATCTGACAGGGAGTCGTTAGGACTAATTACGGTATATCTTAATCTTTGTAAAGAATCCTAAGCAAAATTATCAATCGAGAAAAAGGAACAACACACTGGCATTTAATCTCTTCATACCCTACAATACATGGATTTACGGATCTTTTTTTACTAGAGACCCATTTGCATTGCGTACACGTGAGGAACCGTAATTGGCTCAAGGAATGCTATTAATATGTTATACCGAATAACAAACATTTAAATGTGACTATGCCTGTTTACAAAAAGTACTAGTATACTTTTCTTATTCCTAGAGTCCTATAACCATAATGACCAATCATGAACGTTTCCAGAAAGCAAGGAATTATAGTCCCAGCAAGAAAAGAACTTAGGTTCTGTATATAGAATAATGTTATTTATTCAAAATGGACGATTTTTTTTGTACAAGGTTTCTATAATTTTATTTCCTTCAGGATTAAAACTACCCTACCATGCCACCGTCTGATGAATATGAAAATTATAAAAAGTGATAACAAAGATGAAAAAGATCAAAAGTCCCATACATTATCACCCACCCCTCAGAAGGAGCTAAAATGAAGAGACCCTAAGTTATTGCATGGGAAAGGTGTAGGAATGAAAATACTCTGTATGTATGTATTTATTTGCACTAGCCAAGGGTCGTCGATCCACTTCGTTCCAAATCGATTATGTACGGGGCCTACAAAGATGAATAACAAAAATGACTTTTTGTTTTCTTACAAGAAAAGGAGGAACAACACAATGTTGAAAAATTTGAACTAATTGCAAAGATTAAAAAATATAAAATATAAAATTTCCTCGTGCAAGAAGTGAATCTGAACAATATTTCGCGACGTTCAGGATGACTTTACAGGCTAAAAAAAAAAAAAAAAAAAAAAAAAAAAAAAAAAAATTACACGTGGATCAGTTCCTAACTGAAGGTGATTATTAAACACTTTTGATACACATGTATCAGTTGCTAAATTCAGTGTTAAATGAATACCACATCCTGTAGCGAGAGTTTTTAAACCTTGGGATATGACAGTATCACAACTTGTGGGCCTGGATTTTCTTATTTCCGGTACATCTCTACGACTATTTTTCTGTTTAATGACAATCTGTAGGAAAAGAAACGATAAAACATCGCACAAAACTAACGGGGAAAGAAACAGGCGCATGGTGTACCGCAAAAAGACAAACTCAACTGCACGGATTACCGGTTGGCGTATAGATTACGGGAAAAATGACTGAGGCGCACAAGTACCGAAAGTGTAGATATGAATGGGGATAGTGAATGGACATGAGGAACGGTTTTAGATTTTTGATCTACCCCTCGGGGCGGGTTTAGAAATACGATACATGCATACGAGAACAGAACATTGTTTTAATGCTTTGCTGAAAATGTGTTGTTAACATTTTGCTTCCCTTATTATAAGGATGAATAAGATTGAATCTCTGAATGGAAATAATTCGACTTTTTATATTAAAAGTGAAATGGCTGTACAGGAGAGAGAGAGAGAGAGAGAGAGAGAGAGAGAGAGAGAGAGAGAGAGAGAGAGAGAGAGAGAGAGAGAGAGAGAGAACTTAAATGAGACTTTAAGCTAAGGGATTTTCAAAAGTCAAATATGTTTATCTGAATTCCGCACCTCTACTTCTCTGCTTTGCGGGTACGGGGATGTAGAATAGGCCCAAGGCGTGCGGGTACGGGGATGTATATTAGATCGAAGGCGTGCGGGTTCAAGTTGATTAATTGATTGATTGGCTGCATACGAAGTAACCAATATAAAAGAAGAGAACGTGAGTAATAATTATGTAGATAAGAGGGATCAAAATAGTGAGAGTCTTGTAATCAGGACGGCAAGACCTACAAGTCATAATTTAAAAAATATACACCATAAAACAAATAAACAAGGGCTTATATGTATGACCATGATTGCAGAAGCTGGCGTAAGTCACTTTTTTAAACAGATTTTTATAAAAATATATTTATGTGAAACCTTTTTCTTTTCGTTGTTTTTGGTTATCAAATACAAACCTTGTAGAATATTTGTAAAGAACAAGCTAATTAATGAAAGAAGTAGCAAATACAGAAATATCTTTTCCAGCTAATATAAAAAGCTAGTCTTTTACACTGCCAGTAATACCAGGTATTGACGCAGCTGTTTTTTTTAAATATATATTTTTTTTATAGCTAACTCGAATAAATAGTTGCCAGTATTTTCATACCTTTTTATAATTTATCAAGGAACGTATTTGCATTTCCTTTATCACCACCACTAGCACTTGTTCGTCCGTCTCCTCTTGTTAAATTTTTTACAAAATGTTCAATGGTTATTCAAAGAGTTTTTGCTATCATACTTATACCCGTAAAATTAATTGTTACACCTTGTTCTTTAAAAAATTGCTTCATTCTTTCACCTAATGGTAACTTTTCTCTAACTGTTGATTCAATGTTATTGATTTTTTTCTCTAAGCATATTTTTTAAATCTGTTAAATATCCAACTATTTGTGCTCTTTTTATTTCATAAGTTTGCAATATCTCTTGTACTTTATCTTTGCTTGTTACATCTTTTACATTGCTGATATCTTTTGGATTTCATCTATCTATTTGCCATACATTTCAACGTCTGATTTCATTCATATTATTTTTTAATTTGAGACCTAAAGAACATTGAGTAACTCCTTGATTCACTTTCTCCTTGATGAGAAAATAATCTGTTAACATTTCATTTTTTGTGAATAATCTCTTTCTAAATCTCTCTTTAGTTTATTATCTTGATTCTCAAAATGAGTATTTCCATTGCTAAAATAATTATGAATGTCTCTTACACCATTTACAATTTATTCTAACAAATCTGTGTCGTCATAAGTTTTTATTGGTTGCCTGATTGTAACTATTGGCTCAAACGGTTTATTTGTTTTAAAAGTTTGCATCTCTTAATATTGAGGAACTTTTTAAATTTAGCTGCTTTCATATATTTCATAATCTTGTCCAACCAAAAGACTTTAGAAAACCACTTCCTCCTTTTTGCGTAGCTATAGAGTTAGGTGCATGCATTTTATTTTGCTGGTCCTTTTTAGAAATCTGTAGCATGTCTTTGTTTAATGCAATCTGCTACCTCTGATGAGCAAATGAGTCCACACGAATTGATATTGATCTTCTTTGTATTCATCAACTATATTTAAAGATGGTTGTTGATGAGCTTGAAACACCTCATTAGATAAAGTATCAGTATAAGGTTCATCAATTATTATATCCGTAGTTTCATCCTCATAATCATCTTTATCGAAAGGTCATTCAAACATTTATTGTAAGCAGGATTATCAAATTCCATTAATCAACTGTTGCTATTTTAACGCCATTTAAATAGATCAAAAACAATTTGGAAAAGAATTGGTTTTTGTTGAAGATGACAATAACAGTCACAGAAGCGAATCAAAACAAAGCGATAAAGAAGAATCCATGCAGGAATAAAAAATTAGCAAAGCAAATGGAACATATGAGGAAATAACTGGTAAACATTCAACTGACAAGGATTTAGAAAAAATGGTGCGAAAGCAAATTAAACAAACACATGCAATTTTTACAAATGCAAATGCGAGATCAGCTAGAATATCGAAGCGATTGTGAGATATGGTAACGCTGAGAGTGACATATCTGATAAGTAAACTTCTTCCAATTGATAATTTGAGCAAATTACGGATAGATTTGAGAAAGATTACATGACAACAAATGGAATAAGATATTATGTTGAGTTTCTATAATTTATTTCAGGATTACCTCTTTCTGCATTTAGTGCAAGCTTAATACAAATTAAAGACATCAATACAAAATATTTGAGCAAATCAAAAATGTTCTTCAATAACAAAACCAAAACAGAACAAAATGTTAACTAAATGTGTAATGGATATTATGTAGTTATGTAATCGATGCATTTATGCCTTTCCCAGATGATGTAACAACTGTTGCTGCAATAATATCTATATCTATATATATATATATATATATATATATATATATATATATATAATATATATATATATATATATATATATATATATATATACAGTTAAACATTTACAATGGATATACAATGATATAAATGATATAAAAAGGACAAGTACATAAATGAGATAAGCGAAGAGGAGCTACAACATCAAGTTAGTAATCTAAAATTTATCCATTTAAAAAGTTGGCGGTTTGAAAAACTTCTACATTTCTATTGTGTTTTTTAAAATTTCTTTTTGTGATGGTTTTTCATAATTTTTAAACATGTTTTTCACTTGCTTACATATAGCTTGTGTTTGACTAGTGTAAACATAATTTTTGTTGAGCTGGATTGGAAAAATCAAAAGATTCACAAAGAATAACGTGAACTTAGTCTTGATCTTTTATGTTACCACCTTCAGGCTTTTTAAAATTTAACCAGTTTTTGATGGAACACTAAATATAATTAAATTTCTATCAGATTTAATGTTATGTTTTATACCACTTAAAAGTAGGATATTTTGTGTTTTTCCTGTTTTATACATATGCCTCGTAACAAGGCATAGAATTTTTTTATTATTAAACCCTGTAGTGACTTTTGCTTGCGTTATATTTTGGTCAAGTCTTGGCCTTCATTTATTTTGCACTACTTATTTTCAATTAAATTGCACTCCTTTCACCTTTCAACATTCTTGCAAAATGAGATCAAGTTGAAAAAAAAGTTTAGTTTAAAGATGGTGTTGACTAATTTGCTTCTAGCTTTAAATAATATTTACATTTGCTGTTAATTTGGTTGCAAATTAATTCGAAGGTGATCAAAGTAGAGCTGAAGAAATTTCTAAGGTAGGAGAGAAACCTGAAAAGGTAACTTCGCAAAGAAGAAAGATCCAGGTACAGTTAAACTTGGAAAACAACTTGGAAAACGTTTGAAAAGAGCTTAAAAAAGGCAAAGCAGAAAAGTTAAAACAAGAGACAGAAGCGAAGCGAGTGGAGCAAAGACTATGACATGATAACATTAAGATAATAACCGAGAACTATTAACTTTTACTAGCTGATGCAGCTAGTAAACTTTTTGTACAAAATGGATTGAAGCTCAGATACGTAAGACTTTGGAAAATAATATATGGAACGATATAAAAGTACGGAGAGATCAAGTTCATAACAAATTAACAGTTGTTGAAAGGAGTAAGAGCTACTCAAATTAAAGAGCCACAAAAACAGATTGACGATACACGAAAAAAAATCTTAGATACACAAGACTTGTTTAAGTAGAAAATCAATATCCTGTCTAATTGGGAAAAAAAATAATTTCAAAATCGTAAAAGAAAGATCAGACGAAATACCAAACATTCAACAGTGCTTACAATCCATTGAAAAAAGGATAAATTCAGAGATAGATGTATTGGAAAGTGATATGAAAACAATAAAGTTATTTTTAGAAAAACTATAGTACTTTACAGTCAGGATTAGAACAGTTAAGGAAAGACTTCAATATTGAAAAAAAAAAAAAAAAAAACCTGGAAGATAAGGTAACTGCTAACACAGATACATTGATGCAGTTCCACAAAAAAAGAAAGAATAAAAACTAAATTAATAGAAATAATCAAAAATATAGATGAAAAGAAAAACAAAATAAGTGCGGGTGAATGTATAATAAGATCTATGAGAACGATCTACGATTTATCTATTACTGACTTAGGTGATAAGGTCCAAATGATAAACGGTCAGACTTTATAAACTCTAATAAATGAACTTACTGCTGGAATAGGAAACGTCAGAGCACGAAGCAAACATCTTTTAACAGATATCAAAGAACATAGAGATCGAGAATTGATAAAAAAAATATAGGTGTGGTACAAGGAAGTATTGAAAAAATAGATAAAAGGGCGAAACGATTAAGAAAAGACTTTAATGATGTAGAACAAAATGTTTACAAGGAATTAAATGCTTTCAAACCAGATCAGGAAAAAAAACATCTTGCAAACAACACAAGTCTTGATGAAAAGACTTTAGCATTAGGTGAAAGAATCGATACAGGTAAATCAAAATAGAAAAAAACAGAAGCATTTGAAACTGAATTAAACAGAAGAATGGGTATTAAGTGTACTGGGATTAATACAATAATTGTAGAAACAAAAAAGTTTGAATGATCATAAAAACAGGTTTGATGAATTAGTTAACGAACTAATACCTGGAAGTATATTGATTTATCATTTTCGCAATGTATCAGATCTTAATTCTTTTGTTGCCATACAGAATAAAAATTAACTTTTGCTACATATGAAAAAGCAATTGAATAGAAAAATACGGTTTGTTGAGCTTATTCTCTGCTTTCACAACACCACAAACATTAACGACTACTAATGACCTGTTCTATCACGTGATACTAAATAAAAGTTACACAGAACATATAACTCACAGCAGTAGGTTGTCAAAATAAAGAAATCAGGTTTATATACAAATCTTTAAAACTTGAACAATAGAACTATAGATGATATTGAATGTTAAATTAGATTAGTTGTAAATAATAAAAGGTTTGCATACTCTGTAAATATAAATACAAACAAAACTGAAAATAATTTAATAAAAGAATCACCAACAAATTATTTTGAAGAGATCAATATTTTAGCCTTTTCAATGAGAAGAGTTGCAAATGAGAAGAAGCAATTCATTTCACATTTTATATTAGAGACAGCAGCAAAATTTCTACCATTAAATAGATTAAGTAATAAATATGACAACAGCTGCACTTTTTATGATGGGTGGAGCAATTGTTAATGTTTAGTATTCACATACAGTAATTTTATGCTTCAATTATTTGATCAAAATGGTGCGACTGATGAGATAGTAAACCTTAATAAATCATTGATGAATTGCATAATAAAACTAATGAATTTAACGAAAACAGAGCAAAGTCACTCGAAAATACTTTGGATGATGATTTTTCTCTTTATTCTTATACTCATCTTGATGCTGTTTTAGATAAACCTAAACATCTAAACTTAATGATTTTTACAAGCCTTCTAATAAGAAGATATCGCATAAGTATGTTTTCATTGCCGTTGTAATGGGACCTAGTGTTTATATGGGATATAATATCTCTAAAATGTAGGCAATTGAATAGATAACTATGGCAACATACGGAAAATATATAACTCCTCACAAATAAGAAAAACACATCAAGGTGTTAAACATCTTAATGCAATATATCACCTTATTACACATACGCAGAAAGTATACAACCCATATAACATATGTCTTGATTGTGTCTGGTATGTTTTTTATATTTTAATATTTTGTTCGATATAAAGGTGACAGGAGTTGCTATTAATGCAGTTGTGATTAACTTGTGAAGAATGCTTATTAGAGACATACATATTTCTTAATTCAGTGATGAGATTTTTTGTTAATTATTACATAATTATTACAACATTTGTATGGCGTTTAAAATTTGTGATCGACATTATTTGTGAAACAAACAAAATAGAATATGTAATAATTAATGAAAAACTTAGAAAGTTAAGATCAGGAGTTGCTAATGCACAAAATAGTGGTAGAGAAACTTTTCAGCTCAGTGTATACGGAAAGAAATATAGAAATACCATTTGCTTTTCAGACACTAACAGATAATTGTTCATTGTATCCTTTTGTTTTTTCTCAAGATTTCAGATTTGCAATTACACTAGAAAAAAACATTTGAAGTGATAGAAAGTGCTAACCGGAATTATAAATGGGAAACTATTCATCTACAGTACGAAACAATTACTTCTGATACAATGACTACTTCTGTTAAATGGAATCACTTTATTTTCTGACTAGGGACAAAATTATTGATGTCGCAGGTAATACGACTTTAATAAATGTCGTACTTCATTCACCAAGATGAGTTTAAAAGAAGTCTAGATACTGTGTAACAAGACTGAAACTATCACTGAAAAGTATTTAAATTCAGAAATAGTATATATAATGATTAAGTAGAAGCATTACCAAATGTTTTATATAAAAGGAATCAACACTTTAAAGAAGCACCAAAATCTATTTTAACGAGGAACGAAAACGTACAAAAATTAGCAATATTAGTGTTGATAAATATAATACAGATCACCATTGGTTATGGCTGGATTTAAAAAATACACATTGTAATAGATTGCATGGAACAGGGCATAAATTAGCTAATGTTCAACAAGGAATACACACATTCAGATAAATAGAAAAGAAAACGTAGATGCACATAAAATGTATATCTATTTTGTGTCAGATTTTCAGGTAAACATTCAGAAGGACCAATTAATATCTAAAAACATATTAAACTTAAAATTTAGAAAAAAAGGACGATGACCTGGTTTTAGATGATAACTGGTTTCAGGTATGATGTTTGTAAAGTGTACCAGATGTAATATAAATGGTGCAGTTGAGCACGAAGGTTGTGTTATATGTAATTTTGAAATGGGAAGAAAATATTAAAAAACAAAAAAGTTAACAAAATAATTCACCTGAAAAGCAAAGCAATGTCCTTACTAAATAATTAATTATATTACAGATGCAATGAAAAGGGATAATATCACATAATTAAAGGGATATAAACTGGAGTATGAGATATTATAAAGGTTACATGGAAATAAAATAAATGGATAAATCGTTAGCCTGGTTATGGAAGTATTTAAGTTTTTTCTTAATTTTGTATAAATCAAATACAGTGAACAAAACATAAACTGCCTGTTCTTTTTAGATAAGATATTTTCTTTGTATTGCTTAGGTACATCTATAATACCATGTAGCACAAGAAACCATCATAAAATAAACAACAGTGGTTATAATAGATGAATTAGCTGAAAAAATTAAAAAGGAAAATAAGCCTTTAATGAAGCTTTGATACCCATTAAAATCAATATAGACTCCTTAAGGTCGAACATATTCATAAGGCAAAGTATTTATTTTATTCACAAAATATCGCTTATCATCATCACAATTTAATGCAGCTCAATTTAGCATAATATTGTATGTCTTGTGATGGTAGGACCTAACTAAATTATCTCTTGGTGATTTATAATATAGTTAAATAGACAATCTTTCTACATATTTTTTTTTAGATTCTTTTTAATTGCTGATTTGTTTGTATACCCTTGCATACTTTTTTATTTTGTCAGTTCAAAAAGCATATACCTACCTTCCAATACCACAAATTACTTGCATTTTAACATCCAGCGTCGTAAAACTGAATAATTACTTTCATGTCATTGTAAAGTTATATGTTTCTTAATAAACACATAATGATTCTATATCTGTTATTAAAATGTTCAACATATTGGTTTTTTATATTGTTGTAGTAGAAGTCATATATAAGTAACCTAGCACTGTAAAGCCATGATAAATTGGATTGGTTAATTTTATGTTTTTGTTCTTTAACCTAACTAACACAATATCCTGTTATGTGATTGTTCTCCTTGCATTCGATATACCTTTGAAGCCTAACATAGTTCTCATTGTTAGTTTTTACAGTCATTCATCTGTTTACCAAACACATAATTAGTAATCAATTTAAAGAAATTCATTTCAAAATCGTTGGCTGCTTTTTGTCTGAAAGATATTTTTATTTTAATATAAGATTTCAGTCATAGCCCATTATAAAATAAAACTACTCTGTGTATCTTTATAGTTTTATTCTTTACTTAGCATACAACTTCAAATTACGATAGCGGACAACATATCTCTCTTTGCTTTTTAAATTGCACAATAATTTAGATACTGAAGGTTTTGTACTCTTTTTGTCTTCTATCATTTTCTTTTGTAATTGTGAGAAATCAGACTCTATATGAGTTATTGTTTCTGGTGCTAAATTATAGTACTTAAAATAGTATTGAAAACGCATAGGCACTACTAAATCTACTTCTAATATATCACCAAAGCTTTCATCACCTCTCCAAGACATATGACATTTTTTATTGTTTTTATTCGTTGTTCTTTATTTGCTGTTTGTTTGCCCATTTAAAGTTTCTGGCATGCATCTGTTGCTACATAGTCCATCTTATAAATTGTTACTGTTTAGGTACATAATGAATGACCTTGACCTTGACTTATCATATTCATCGTTACGTCCAATATTACTATTGTTAGCTTCGCAATTAACATAATATTCATGAATTGCTTGAGCATATCTATTTGATATCATGCTGATTTCTCCTCTAATTCTCAATTCATTCATCAGGAACATATTATACTCTGTGAGCAATTCTAAATATACATTACTTATTTTCAAACTAACATCATGAACTAATCCAGGTGCGCTAAAATAATGTACCGGGTCTAGTTTGTAATTATTCATGCATGCACTTCTAAATTCTTAAAAAATGTCACATACCATTAAAGTATCTTTCTGTATATAGCAATCATGGAGATCACAAAGAGAATTCAATTTGAAATGTTTCATGACATCTTTAACATGTTGATAATCCGCTTCGATAATTCCTGATCCACTGAGTCTTGAATAGAATTTGTTCTATTGGTGGTAATTTAGTTCCATTAAACCTTTCAAACGCATCCATGTCTTCGTGCAGATAGATAGCTTTCCTCAAATATTTTGCTTCCATTCATACAAACGTTTTAACTGTTTCCGTGAACTTATCATCGTTTAGATGTTTAGCAAGTTGTTCTAGTGATTAGTTCATAAATTGATAACTACTAGTATCTATAAATTTGATTACCCTTTTTATCCTTTTTTTGTCTTCTATCGAACATAAAATCATTTCTAAACGAAATGTATTTCATCATTATTTTGTCTTATTGCTACTTCGTTATCTGGATCGTTTTGCTTTTACAAAGGTCTTAATAATCAGATGCGAATCGTATTCAGGTAAATTATAATAATCAGTGATATAAATTTAGGATATTTGTAATTTAAATTGCACTCTAGATGTGCAGAATCTCTTTACTTTCCAGTTGAGTGATAATGATCTCTTTATTTGTAGTTGGTGGTGACAACTTTTTCTTTTACTTCTTTAATCAACTCTTCGCAAATATGGCATATATTGATGGAATTATATTGTTTTCTTATCTTTACTAGTGAATATAATTTTAGCAGTGTTTCTTGATTTCTTCATTATGTAGTCTGCTTCTCTGCAAACAATAGGATGAAATATTTCGGGTTTCTCATCTTTGTGAATTGATTTAATGAAGAGACAAAATCCTGATAGTATGTGTTTTGCTGTTATTATTGTCTTTAATGTGTGCTGGTTCTATTTATGTTTGCTTATAGGCTCCACAATATTTTTAAAGTCACAATATAAAACAAAGGAACTTTTAGTTGGTGATGGTTGTTTTTAAATTTAACTGCTGAACCCTTTTGTGGCATTATTGTGTTATCTATTTTACCGCATGATCTTTTGTGTTCTTGTAAGGATAATTCAGAATAAATATAATGCAGACACTTCTTGCAAAGAATCTTGCATCGTGCCCTTTGCTTACTTGAGATGATATTAATTTCGACAAATCCTTTATTGCACAATAAGGATAATTGCTCCCATCAAATACAATTAGTACATGAAAAAAGCCGTCTCTTTCTCTTTCTGTCAATCTAATTGACTTTAAAAGTTTGTCTACTCTTTCGCAGACATTAACAGATATATTAAATACTATTTTAATTTATTTTTGTCACGTATGTTTATTGCACATTTATTAAACCAGTGCTTATATTTATTAATGTTATATTATTGTGGCTTACGCAAATGATCTCTTGGTGGCTTTATGATAGATCTATTGACATAAAAAAAACCCAGTCATTGTCCTTATTTTCTGAATATTTATACAGGCTTTGCAAAAAAAATCCTTTTTGGTAAATCTATGCGTCAATCTTTTTTTATATTTTCGATATCTATCTATATAAAGCGTTAGATAATTTATTCAGACCAAAAAGTAATGTGTATCATGACTTGTTTCCTAACTAAATTTTATATCTAGTATAGCAGACATATTTTGAACTTTGATTTCCATTTAATTTTTGTTCGTTATGTTTACAGACAATAATCTAAGATACCAATCTATAAAATGTAAAATGTTAGTTTCATCGATAAATCTGTCTGGACTTTTAACGGATCCAAATCTTTAATTTTTCTACTTATTTTCCGTAAGCATGGTTCAACTTTTACAATTTTTTTTTCCTCCATATTCTGGTTAACTTTATTATCTTCAGCTTGAATTCTAAATTCAGTTTAACTTGTAATAAATTAATCCCTGAGCCTTCTTGTCATAATTTTATGTTTCGTTTGAAAAATAATAATTCTGTTTATTTCTTTTCTCGCCTCCAGCGGAATTAGAATAGGCTGCAATCCTCTTCTTTCAGATTTTAGTGTTTTTGTATCAAGTAAATTTTTCCACCTTTTATTATAGTGCCATTTTTCAATTAAAAATTCAGTGTAAAGTTTACTTATTTATGACTGAATAATGAGCCTCTTTTTAAAAAAAATTTCACATTCGCAAGTAATTCTTTTTCTGGGTGTATTCTCTGATTTAGTCATTTCCTCCGTTATAGTAGCATTAAGATTTAATCATATTTGCAAAATTTTTAGACTTTTTGTAGATTGTGTTTTGACGTTCCATTTGGCCGACCGGTTTATTTTGACCACAACTGTAACATGTAATATCCTCATTCATATATACTACTTTCATTTCTTACATATGAATCTGGCATTATTATTTTTTTCCTAAAATCGTTCCATACACACAATTTAAAATTTTTGCACCACCAGATATTTTATTTAAGTTTGCCTGTTCAGTCTCAATATAAAATAAACAGGTAAAATACTGAATTTATTTTCCTGGACAATATTTTTAATGTTCTTTCCCAAGTTTTTCATTATCTGATGGCAAATTTCTGGCCAGAAATGTCTATTATTAGTGGTGGCGATAATGGAACTTTTCTTTTTGTCTAAAATTTTGCTACACCAGCAGCAGAGGTATTGCGATTGTTTTAACGGAATAATTTCATCATAAAAAATTTCACAATATATTTCCTTCAGAGAAATTTGTTTGATTTTATCCTGAGATGGTTCTTTAAATTTTGGAGCAACTAATTTTATATGTTCCATTGTTTTAGCGACATAATGTTTTTATTGGGCTCCCAACTATTACATGAATCATCATGTCTTTTGCATTTTTACTAAAGCATATTTTTTACCGTTCATTGCTTTCGTTTTAAATTTCTTTTCAACCTTCAACATATCATCTTGTTTGTTGTATACAGATAACTCCTTCCAAAATAACCCTTCAATGTTCTGTCCATTTAAATCTTCTAATTTACATACAGTAGGGTCACCTAAAATTACTTGTCTGATTGTAACTATTTCCTCCATGAAATAAGAAAGATAGCCCATTACCAAAATAAATTTATATTTTGATATCCTACATTTTTCACCAATTTTATATTTAGACGTTCCTTTGGTATCAGATGTTAGATAAACAAATAAGTTTATCAATACTTTGGATATTTTTTTACGTCACTGGCATTAATATGAAGCATGTCGATTGATCTGTGATAAGTATTATTGTATCCTTCAATTCATTTTAGTAAAACGTCAACCCATTTTCTGGTTTCATTTTGAGTGAAATATTTCCACATTCTAGTATTAAAAGTTCTATTAAATCTTTCTCTGACAGATGATTTTTTGTCTGATTAAGTTGAAAAGTATTCAGAATTTTCTTTCTCCAATAGTTTCTTGACCTTTCGATTATGAAATTCTTTCCCTTCATAGAATTGTATTTTTGTTCTGGTCCTATGGCAATAATTTTTCTTTTCTTCTGAAAGCATAGTGTATGTCGTTTCCCTTTTCTGTATTCACTTTCTTTCCCCAATATTATTTTGAAAATAAATTTATCACTGTCAAAATTTATTTGTATCCATTGTTGTATTTTTCCACATGCTTGCATGTCAACAATGTCTGCCTGCCACTGATGATCCACGTGAGTAATATAGTCCCTTCTGTATGGAAACCCTTTTCAAGCTGTTCAGTCATCCAATCTTTCAATTCAGAATATTTATCTTCTTCTGTTTAATTTGCTCCTGTTTAATCTGCTCCCAGAATTGATAGATAGTTGTCTAAAAAAGTGTACTTTAATGATCGCAGTAAATATGTCTTAAACATTGTTCTTGAGTAATTATTTTAAATTATTGTTGCATTTTAAATAAGCTCCATTGTAATGAATCCTAAAAATTTGAAGAAGTAGCGTGTATATTTTCTGACTTTTTAAGTAAGGCAACGATTACTATATCTGAAAGAAATGATTGCTTACTGTCAAGTTTAGATAGTGTAAAAATATGGTATAAGATAGTTGTCTCTGAAAATATTATAAATGAATTCATCCATATTAATCTTCCCATTTCTTACACGAAGAAGAATATTCTTCCATGTCTTAAAAAGGCAGGAGAATTGCATTTAAACGTCAGTGAGCATGACATTGAAATTTCAAGCTCTATTGATGAAAGCAAAATGTTAAAAACTCAAACCATGAAACAGGTAGTCATTTTTTAAAATTCGATATAAATATATTTTACAGAGTTTTCAGTTGTCTTTATATTACAGCTTCAAGACATTTTAAGTTTTGCTAGTTCAATCTATAATGACTCAATATAAACAGAAATTTAATTTTCAAAAAATATAGTTAAAATTTTGAACGGAAAATTAATGTTTGGAGCTTTTTTAACTAAATCAATGATAGAAAAAAAATTTCAACATCCTTAAGCCATTTTATTGGTGTATGAGTATTAATAAAAGTTGTAAAATTTTAAATACTGCTGTAGTAATAGATTCTTTTCTTGGTTTGTTATCATCACCTCAAGATGAATTGGGAGATTTCAAATATTCATTTCATGTATTTGTCCCATGTGATTGCCCCTAAATTGGAGTTTAACGCTAAACAGGCAGGTGGATAGACAGGTAAGCTAGTTATAACAATAGTTCTAATTCTTATGTGTCACAACAGGTAGCGTAGCTACATGACAGTTTTATTCATACTGTTCTATTGTATCGGATTATGGCATAAGCATACGCATGACTGAGCACACCAATCTAAGACACGCTAAAGAATGCCCACGTTGTTACATTGTGGTTGCATCATAGTTATGAGAACTGTCACACAATAGGTCAGTTCATCAGTGAAGATTTAATTTGTTATTTATTATTCTAGCTTATGATTTACAACACTAATACTGCACTGAATTTTATATTAAAGAGTGGGGTGTGCAGGTTCGGCTGGCATAGCTTGCTGTATAAAGTGTAATATTTAAGAAATTTTAAGTTTTACAAAACAAGTTATAACCTCAGAGCTGATGATAAGAATCTATAACTGTTAATTATTTAATCCTCCTGATGGTTTAAAACTTTAGGAGAATATGAACTAAAGAGTGACGAGCAGAATCTCCCCCACATCCACTTCGAGGCTGTATGCTTGAAAGCTGTAGGGGACTTAATAGTTTCTTTAGTAAGTGTTATAACCTTTGAGTTTCTTTTTTAATGTTTTTTTTTTTTTTAAATATAATGTGGGAGCCTGAGCTAGTACGCATACAGACAACACTTTTTCTTCTTCCGGTTGTTGGTTTTTGAGAAGAAAAACAAAGATTTTGTACTGGTCTGTATTCGTAATGGTTATAACTTCCCCCCTTTTTTTTTTTTTTTTTTTTTTTGTCTCATGCGGTATGGTGTTAGTTCTCAAACAATATAAAAAATAAGGTTAGTTGAAGCTAGTCCAATACACATCGGATCACTAAACATTTTACAGTGTGTTGTTGGTTTTTGAAGAAAAATAAAAGACTTGATACTGGCATATAGTTCATGGTTGTTATTAATTTATTTTTGTCTCGTACGGGTGTGGAGTAGGGTGTTTTAGTTTTCGAAAAATGTAAATAAGGTGTTTTGTGGCTCAGGAATTAATACGTCTATGCTACTGCTCCTGTTGATACCGATATAACAATAACGACGAAAACGACGACGAATATTAAACGACTATCATCCACATCAACAAGTTGCCACCTTTGTTGACATAGATGATATTTATATATATTTGTATACTCTATTCTCTTTTTCATCATCTCCGTCGTCGCTGCTAATTATTATTGATGTAGAGTCGTTGCCTTGATTTGTTGTTGTACGTTATCGTCTGATTTTGTCGTCGTCTTGTACAAAACCGCCGTCATCGTTGTTGTTGATCCTCATTCTCCTTTTCTTCTTCTTCTTCTTCTTCATGGCCAGAGACCATCGAAATTCTTTGGGTACGTCATTCCCATCCTACAATGATGGTGAGGGGAAAAGTTTTACCTTGGTACGAAATAAGTAGACCTCTATGCGAGTGTCATTTGGTGGTGGTGGCAAAATTGAACAGAAGTACACCTTCTGCCATAAACTTTCTTACAGAAATCATTTTATGTAATTTGTCTATTTTTTACGGTCAAAAAGTTGGTACGGCCACGGCATTACCAACCTTAACTACCGCGATGGCCTTGTTCTTTAACTGGAATTGTATTCGATTTTACAGTATTTTCTTATAGTTGTCTTCAATCTGTATGCACTTTGCTGTCCCCTATGATTTTGATAGAAACTTAAATTAAAAAGAATAAAAAAGAGTTACAGAACTGTTTTAGCGAGGTATTCATTTTACATATAAAAAAAACAAAAAAAAAAAAACAAACAGGAGCAATGCAGAACGTGAGTCTGACTAGAATCATACTCGCTAATGTTCCCCGCCCTCCACAAGTGACAGTTTACAGTGTCGAAAGTGTTTATTATCATTTCTAACCTGTAACTAAATACTGTTATATATAAGGGTTATCGACCGCTCAGAGGACGCTCTTTCACAAAACATGTGCAGTTATGGGTAACTAAATTGTGACAGTTTGTTCATAACTAAAAAAAAAAAAATTAAAAAAAAATATTAAAAAAAATTAAAATAATAATTAGTGACTACAAATCATATTGTAATTGGAACACGTCGGAATTACTCGCAGTCTTCAATAGTACATTCATGTTTAATCAATGAGCCGAATAATGGGTTAGTAGGGTCAAAAAGTGAGTTTATGTATACTAAGGTCCTCCGTTCTTCATTATTGGAGACATGACGAGATTATTATGGCAATTGAAGATTATTACAGATGAAATAGATTAAGGATATTAATTTTCCGACAATTATTTTATGCTTGGCAAAGCTACTTATTGCTCACATATTACGGACGTGCTATCATCCAATAGGCTTGATTGTTAACACCTGGCGCGACACAATCAAAATTACAGACTATTTAAAATAGATTGGATTAAGATTAAAAGATATGAAAATTATGGCATAGGTCGTGAAAAATGTCATTTGTCCCAGTTAACTCTAACCGCCCCGACTGCAGATTTTGACGTCTTTGTTCTGATCGCCTTGAATCTACCATTTGAGAGAGAGAGAGAGAGAGAGAGAGAGAGAGAGAGAGAGAGAGAGAGAGAGAGAGAGAGAGAGAGAAGCACGATAACCACTCTGGTTTGATAACACCGTTAGCGCCAGTTACAAGCTCATATTCTTCATTAAACGAGAATAGTCGCATACGAAACACATCCTCTATGGGATGGGAATGTCAGTTGTCAAAGGTAATTTTTCTTATAACTCATACTTGCGGTTCCTTGTCAATTATAGGTCGAAAATAAATATTTCCATTTGTTTTTCAGGATGATCGCTTGTAAGATTCTGAAGTGTTGAACGTTTTCGGAAACTTTAGATTTTTAAATAGCTAAAGATCCAAGCAATTTAGATTTTTAAATAGTTAAAGATCCAAGCAATTTAGATTTTTAAATAGCCAAAGATCCAAGCAATTTAGATTTTAAATAGCCAAAGACAAAAGCAATTTATATTCTTAAATAGCCAAAGACCCAAGCAATTTAGATTTTTAATAGCCAAAGACCCAAGCAATTTTGATTTTTAAATAGCTAAAGACCAAAGCAATTTAGATTTTTAAATAGCTAAAGACCCAAACAATTTAGATTTTTAAATAGCCAAAGACCAAAGACCCAAGCAATTTAGATTTTTAAATAGCTAAAGACCCAAGCAATGTCGATTTTTAAATAGTCAAAGACCCAAGCAATTTAGATTTTTAAATAGCTAAAGACCCAAGCAATTTAGATTATTAAATAGCTAAAGACCAAAGCAATTTCGATTTTTAAATAGCTAAAGACCAAAGCAATTTCGATTTTTAAATAGCTAAAGACCCAAGCAATTTCGATTTTTAAATAGCTAAAGACCCAAGCAATTTCGATTTTTAAATAGCTAAAGACCCAAGCAATTTAGATTTTTAAATAGCTAAAGACCAAAGCAATTTAGATTTTTAAATAGCTAAAGACCCAAACAATTTAGATTTTTAAATAGCCAAAGACCAAAGACCCAAGCAATTTAGATTTTTAAATAGCTAAAGACCCAAGCAATTTAGATTTTTAAATAGCTAAAGACCCAAGCAATTTAGATTTTTAAATAGCTAAAGACCAAAGCAATTTAGATATTTAAATAGCTAAAGACCCAAGCAATTTAGATTTTTAAATAGCTAAAGACCCAAGCAATTTAGATTTTTAAATAGCTAAAGACCCATGCAATTTAGATTTTTAAATAGCCAAAGACCCAAGTAATTTAGATTTTTAAATAGCCAAAGACCAAAGACCCAAGTAATTTAGATTTTTAAATAGCCAAAGACCAAAGACCCAAGTAATTTAGATTTTTAAATAGCCAAAGACCAAAGACCCAAGTAATTTAGATTTTTAAAAAGCCAAAGACCAAAGACCCAAGCAATTTAGATTTTTAAATAGTCAAAGACCCAAGCAATTTAGATTTTTAAATAGCTAAAGACCCAAGCAATTTAGATTTTTAAATAGCTAAAGACCCAAGTAATTTAGATTTTTAAATAGCTAAAGACCCAATCAATTTAGATTTTTAAATAGCCAAAGACCAAAGACCCAAGTAATCTAAAAATTACTCAAACTTTATAGGTTAGTGTGCATTTTGTTGCTCTATATTTAGTTGAATATGGATCCCCATGTATGTGTCATACAGAAGCGCATGGGGAAAAGTACCCCATCAATAATTGTCCAGCACATAATATCTGAACAAGTATTTTAAAATTCTTCATATTTGCTCAAGGTGAAGTTCATAGACTCATCTTATGAAATACACAAAGAAAAAGGTATGTTGGTCAGTGATTTTAAAAAAAATTATAACACAATTATTGAGATTACATGGGTTTTGCGCACCGCAAGTTTGCTCGACCGAGTTACGGCAGGTCGTAAATCACTAAAGATTTCCCAAGGTCCCGTATACTTTTCGTTGATTTTACAATTTTCTTCCGTATGACATATGTCGGTTATTACGATTAGAACAACTGCATAATTATTTTTCTTGTCATTATTTAATAAGAGGCAGAATCTGCAACCACGTCATTTTACGTTCAGTCTCTTTCCAGAATTCACAGCACATCGATACTCATTCGGATCACCTCGGCTATTTCTGCGAAACAAATAGACAAATATGCCAAGGTATGGTCCGTATGATTGACCCAGAAGTTGCGGTTGTAATATAGATATATATATATATATATATATATATATATATATATATATATATATATATATATATATATATATATAGATATATATATATATATATATATATATATATATATATATATACACACACACACATACACACACATCCCTTTGATTTTGGCTTTGACACCCCTCTCCCTCGGATTTTGGCTTTGCCCCTCCCTCTTCCCCCGAAAAATTCCAACGGATGACCATGTTTAGTGTTGTTAGCTCAAAGTTTATTATTCTTATATTTTCTGTTACCTTTTTGCGAATCCGATTAAAATAGATGTAAAACAAGAGCATGAGTTTCTGCCAGAAAGCGGCTGAACCAACTTGTGGTGGCATTGTCGTTTTGAGAAAAGCGAGAGCGCCATATGGTCAGCAGTTTGGTGTAGTCTTTCCCTGATACCCGGCCTAATGTGGCAAACCAATATCATAGGCCGGTAACTAGATAAATCTCATTCTCACTGTTAGTTATGCATTTACGTCATACGCACAACATTGACGTCATGCCCTACCCTATACGGCTTGTTCGGAAAATCCCTTGAACTATAGTGATTGGTTGGTAGTTTCACAACGGCGCGTTGCATGATTGGTAAAAAGGACGAAATTTTTGTACTTTGTTCAAAGATGGCGATTTATAGTTATCTGCAGTCTCACGACCACATGAGTTCTTACGCAGCAGTGAGCAAAGGTATAGTGTATGATGTTGTTGGTTTTAACGGCACTTTTAAAACACTTCACTTTCAGGTACAAATAACTGTTATTCAGACCATTGGAATCTTCCATTTGCCTTTTGATTTCAAACTAGGTGGGAGCTGTCGTCGTAATAGACGACAATGGATCGTATTCTACCCACTGAGATTCTAGCATCGTCATCATCGTGGGTGGCATGTCAAACAAATTCAATTCTGTATTTAACATTCGCAAGAATGTTGGTGCATCAACTTTGACTATTAATTTTGTAATAAAAAGGTCTCTCACTGCTCTGCGTCTCTTTTTCTTGCCGTTTTCATGTTGTCTTAATGTTCTTACACGTCTCTTTCTGCCTTGTCCTTTCTGCTAGGATGATGTCGGAGCAACTGTTTCCACAGATGTTTGATGTGGTTTTATAGACATTTTATTCCGACACTCAGGAACGCTTGTTTGGGATTCTATTTGTCGACTATGACGTTTTGAATGAGTTGTTTTTCTTGCTATAGGGCATGACACTTCAAAGCATGCAGTCCTTTGTGAACTAAAAGTTTCACGATCAGTGCGACAGTACGGAAGAGCAATTTGAAGATACTACCCAAACTAATTCCTCGTTGTCGAGCTACTACTCTTTATTATACAGAATACACGAGTTTACAACTCACCCGAGAATAGTTTGCGAAGTTGAAGTTTCACCGTCACGTTTCCTTTCGAGAAACAAATTTTTTGTCTGAGATCTCCTTTTATATCGCTTTATTGATGGAAAGATATGTGGATGAACTAAGTTTTGATGAAGGTGATGCGTGGTTTCCACCTTCTTGGTCATCATTCTTAGAAGTGGACAGCAACAGATGAAGTGTTTCACACTCACACATCAGTGTACACGAACATCAAAATGAGTCCCTCATTCATTTCAATGGGGGTACAGAAAATACTCGTTGTTGATGATGTCTTTGGAGTAAGGAGATAGGACCAGGTTTCCTCCCAGAACAGCAAAACAACTTGGAGAACGTTTGGTGGACAGATGTTTAAAAAATCCATACGTAGATGATGAGAGGATGCGCGGTAGTCGATACTCACGTGTATGTTTAATTTGGTAAGTGCCATGCGAAACTAATTATTGAATAGACTCCAGATCGTATAGACAAAATGTTCACCATTAAAATAATATCCTTCATAAATTTTCATCTCATACACATTCAGTTGAGTAGTGGCTTCCGATGGTATTTCTCGTACTTGTTCGTCTAGTATTTCTACGATTAGAGTGGTTTGTTTCAAGACTTGAGGAGGATGAATGATTTATACCAAAGCAACTTCCCAGTCGGCTTCGTTGTCCAATTGTATGGCTTGATGCAATTTCGCTGTAAAACAACACTATCTGTTGGTGAGAAACACACGCAGAGAACTGTCGCTGGGTAAAATAAAATAAAACTGATAATTCATATTTTAATTGTTCTCGTCTCCTATGAGTCAACAAGTTTCAAATAAGGAGAACTTTCGAACGGTTCTAAGAGGTTGTGACTGTGATTGTTGCTGTTGTAATGGCCGAGACTGGGACTGCCGTCACTGCTCCTGCTACTACTGCTACAGGTTGCATATTTCAACGATAGATTGAGAAGAAGATATCAAAACCAACCGCTCAATAAAATCGTCCACAATTGTGTATCCCCTTCTTGCAAACTTTCATTTAAGATAGCATCTTTAATCACACCATACACCAGTGATCTGTCAGAAAAATTCAATTTAATTGTTTGGAACACGTTCTCCACACCCCATGCACTGTTCTTGTTAGTGTTAATCTTGCTACTGGATTGTTTCTGTGGTTCTGTAGTGATGATGCAGAGGGTGATGGCAAGAGGTTTAACTGCACTTTCATGGATTATTCATTTTATAATCGATCACTTGTGAAGGTTATCCAAGAATCGAACTAGGTGGATAACCCTTTCAACGTACTCTCACTTCTTTGATGCGATGATTCTCACTTTTGCATGTTCTGTGGTCAAGGATGCTGTCGATATCGTATATGTCGTCGTCTTTTCTGGTCACTGGTTGTAATTTCTGTTTGTAAATTGTTAATTTAAAATTTTACGGTTCCTATCTTTCCAATTTATAGACAGGTGGGAGACGTCCACGGATGTGTCCCGACACACGAAACAATTATGTTGTCTAGTTGGGTAAATATCCTTTTCGTACTACCAATGCAAACCCAGTCTCTTGTGTTGAACACCAAGGTCAGATGATGACGACGATGACTGTGGCCGTGATCGCCTTCCTTCTTCTCAGGGGTTCCAAAGAATCGATCAAACACTTTCATTGCCTTTCGGTGGTCATTTGTTCCGCTGCACATCCCATACTGCGATGTTAGGATTGATTGTAGGCTTTCACAAAACTTAGTAACACATCGATGTTTTTGAGTGTTCGTTCATATATTTCCACATAGTTTCAACAGCTTTGGTTTTAGGATTTTTAGTAGTGATAAAACGAATGTTTCAAATTATTGTTTGAGAAATTCAGCGCCTCTGTCCATTTGCCATGTCAACCATTTGTTTTAAACACGATTTTCAAAACTCGCTCTAACGCAGAACCTGTTTTGAACGTCAGAGGTATACCCCAAGCAGATTTTGAAAAAAACATCATTTACATAAAACATGTACTTGTAACAGCGACTGTACGAAGCCAAGGGGGAAACATCAGCCAGATCGGCATGCCATTGATGATCGATCTCTGACGCTAGTTTGACTTCTTGGAAATTTGCGTCGAATCGGCTTGTGTAACGCGTGTGCGTCGATTTGTATTGCTACAACTGTCGTACAACATAAAAACGTTCAATTCTGAGTTTGGCTTTGGCACCACGATACAATGTTTGAATTCCTCTGTAGCCTGCAACATGTGCAAGATTAGAATAAATGTTAGAGAAAAGCGTGACCATGCTGCTAAATAAGTCAGCCAACTTTCGATGTACTTCTGTGCATGCGGTAATTTTGGTTACGATGCTTTGCGTTTAAGAAGATGAATAGGATTAGACATATATGATCGGTTATTTGTTCACCACTTTCTTTCATTCTTTCCGGGTTCTGATGGGATGGCGTCGACATTATCTTTTTAACCCATACTTTCATTTCTTGTCGAATATGTGTGGGTGTGAACGTGACGGCAATAGTAAACGATGTCTTGAGTGTTTTAAATTGTGAGTTTGAAACATTTCCATCTCTTCCTTTTCTTTGTCTTTCAACACTTCCTCTTCTTCGGGTTCTTCACTTCTCTTCCAACGTAGACATCGATTCTCCCTATTAGTTATGCACTTACGTCATCTGAGGACGTTGAATCCGTCGCCAACGTTGTGTATTTCCTACTGCACTTGAGGCAGACTGGTTTTGCTCAGTCCGAAGGAGAATTGTTGTCATCCCAGGGAATGAAATTTTGTTTAAAGTATCGAACAGCATCGTTGGTCAAATCACATTGAAGTCGGGAATCGGGTTTCATTGATACACTAAACGATGTTGTTCGTCGTAAGACATGTGAGGAGGATCATTGAGAACACGTACAAGCAAACGTGCTGACCTTAGCATTCCTTTGGAAACGCTTTCTTCCACTTGCCTTCCTAATGCATTGTCTTTCAAAGAAGAGACTGCTGTGGCAGTGGAAGAGGAAGTGAGTGTGGGAGTAGCTGTCGTTGTTGTCTCCGCTGTATCTGTTGTTTTTTCTTCGGTCTTCATCAAATTCTTGGGGATACTTAAAGGGGCTGTGGCTGTTTTGTCTACGGTGATGTTTGAAGACGTTGCTATAATTGTACGTACCGTTGTGATTTTTTTCAGTGGGTACGTGCGCGATCAGGCATCAGAGCCTCTTTTCCTTGAGGGTCGTGGTCCTCGTCTTCCTCGGACCCCATCCTAAATGCTAATAAATAACGGGTTTCAAGATAATTTTCTTGCTTGGACTGGGTATCAGTTCTTGGATCTGCTAGCTATGTAAATGCTAGATAATGCTATTCGAAACAACGTTGCGTTTGGTGTGGAATATGAATGATTCCTTTTAGTAATTGACCTGACGTCAAAGTAAACCATGGCAACACTCTGAAACTAGTTTCCAACAGATGTGAACGCAATGTGGTACCTTTCTTGCAACTGACAGCATACAGAGCACGAATCAGTCTGCTGGTTGATGAGTTTTGAATGAGGTCAAGTTGACAAATATAATGGATAGAGTGAGTGAATGTGTGTGTGTGTGTGTGGGGGGGGACGGGGTACTTTTTAGACGGACGAAAACAAAGTGGATGACGTGTAAATCACTGGACCACTCTCGTGACTCCAATCATGAAACAGTACGAAATAATAAACAATCAGGACTGTTGGGTATAACATCGATCAATAAATACGCTTGTAGCATCGTCATGGGAAAATTTGAGGCAATGGGATCCCAATTGTTAATCCAACTCTTATATTTGATATTTTTTCTGGGATTTTTAAACAACACTACATGATGGGCATAGAGACTGATGATGCTAATAACACTACATGATGGGCATAGAGACTGATGGTGCTAACAACACTAGATGATGGGCATAGAGACTGATAATGCTAACAACACTACATGATGGGCATAGAGACTGATGATGCCAACAACACTACATGATGGGCATAGAGACTGATGATGCTAACAACACTACATGATGGGCATAGAGACTGATGATGCTAACAACACTACATGATGGGCATAGAGACTGATGATGCTATGGGCTTTGCTTTTTTGGAATCAATTTTGTGTAATACAAATAATATTGGCATTGCCATGATGCCCTTTTGGTGTATGTTTAAAGTTTAATATCGCGATCTATTATGTAGGAAAATAACAACAGTTTGTACGACAGGGCCATGTATCATCTGATACCTGTAAGAAACATTAACTGGGCAGACAAATAACTAATACAACGAATGGAAGAACCTAAAGGAACAATGTCTTGGAGTGACGATGATAAAACTGGAAGAATTTTCGAGGTAGATTTAGAAGTTCCAGCACATTTGCATGATTATTTTAAAGATTATACCCTTGCACCAGACAAACTAATTCCTAATAAGGATGGTTTATCTCTGCTACAAAAGAAATTAATGGCTGATTAAAGGGTACAAAACCATCAGTAGCAAAACTAGTATGCACGTTAAAAACTAAAGAAAGATATGTTATTCACTTCTGTAATTTGAAGATGTATGTTCATTTGGGAAGTAACTCATTAACCCCTGGCGCCACGTTAACGCGTCATGAAGTTGTACCCTACTTTCGAGCTGTGTAAGTGTTGTTCAGGTCAAATACTACTTGGAATGTATGTAATACAATGATTTGTTAGATTAAGATGCATAACACCCTTTGGTGTTTGTTGTTTCTTGTTTGTGAGGAATTATCTATTTTCCATATGTTGCCATCTTTCGTAATTATTTACTTAAATTTAGTTTATACTTGTTTTATGACGCCTAAGAACTTGTTCTCTTCGTTCACTTCTCAAAGAAATTTATACCGCACAGAAACACAGGCACCCATTCAAACTGAAATAAATATATACTCATAAGTTATCTCCTTATCAGGTGGATTATAACAAATCATCAAGTTAAAGTTTAATATTTTTATCTAAAGTGGATTAGCGGTAGGATTAGTAGAAAAATATAAAGCTTCATCCACATTATTTAAATACCGCTTAACCAAACCTTGCTCTCTTAATCTTCGATTTAAGTAATCCAGTGTATTTGCTATGTTTTCATTTACTCGCTATTTTTTAAAAAAAATTTGTGTGTGCATCTCTTTAAGTTTGATCGTGTCTTATTATTTCTTCATCACTTCAATCAAGGTTACATAATTAAAACAGACAATTACCTCCTGTGAATGATCCTCAGATTATTATTGCTGTTCCTGCCTTTTGATGATAGTAAATTTGTATGCTGTCCCCAATTGTAAAATACAAGTATAACAAATCAGTAACTTGTTTTTCATCTGCTCTAACTGAAAACGATAATATTACTTCTTTTAAATAATGTTTTTGATTCTTTCAATCTATGATATTGAAATTATTAATGTTCTTCATCTAAACTTTAATATCATACATTAAGTGTCCTGTGTAGGCAAGAGTTCTATTATTTATCAATAATACAGTACACAATTCATAATTATGTATCAATAATAAGTACACAATTCATAATTATATATCAATAATAAGTACACAATTCATAATTATATATCAATAATAAGTACACAATTCATAATTATATATCAATAATACAGTACACAATTCATAATTATATATCAATAATAAGTACACAATTCATAATTATATATCAATAATAAGTACACAATTCATAATTATATATCAATAATAAGTACACAATTCATAATTATATATCAATAATAAGTACACAATTCATAATTATGTATCAATAATACAGTACACAATTCATAATTATATATCAATAATACAGTACACAATTCATAATTATATATCAATAATACAGTACACAATTCATAATTATATATCAATAATAAGTACACAATTCATAATTATGTATCAATAATACATTACACAATTCAAAATTATGTATCAATAATACAGTACACAATTCATAATTATGTATCAATAATACAGTACACAATTCATAATTATGTATCAATAATACAGTACACAATTCAAAATTATGTATCAATAATACAGTACACAATTCATAATTATGTATCAATAATACAGTACACAATTCAAAATTATGTATCAATAATACAGTACACAATTCATAATTATGTATCAAAATACAGTACACAATTCATAATTATGTATCAATAATACAGTACACAATTCATAATTATGTATCAATAATACAGTACACAATTCAAAATTATGTATCAATAATACAGTACACAATTCATAATTATGTATCAATAATACAGTACACAATTCATAATTATGTATCAATAATACAGTACACAATTCATAATTATGTATCAATAATACAGTACACAATTCATAATTATGTATCAATAATACAGTACACAATTCATAATTATGTAAAGTAACTGTAAAGTATCTAGAACTGGAACATATTCCTGATTTATTTATTTTAAAAATATAATACTCTTATAATTCTATTCACTCTAATTTGTATTAGACAAAACACACACACACACATACACACACACACATATATATATATATATATATATATATATATATATATATATATATATATATATATATATATATATATATATATATATATGAAAACTCTTAATTGTAATTTAGTACCTTGTTTGAGTAAATATTTCTAATATGGAATGGAATTTGTACTAGAAACAGCAATGCCCATTGCATAACAAAAATGTTATATAAATAGGTCCTTTATCGTCAAACATATCTACCCTTCTCTTATTATAAAGAATTTATTAGCTTTGCTCTATTAACATTTTTAATATCATCAATTGCATTACACTTTATTCTCATTTCCGCGTTTATTTCATTTTTTAATTTAACAGTCTCCTATTTTTGATTTAGCTGTATCAATTCTTTCACTTAATGTATATATTGCTTTCTTAATCTCAACTGTTACTGTTTTAAAATCTCTTCTTAATCGTTTTATCCCATTATCCAACTCGTCTATACTACCTTGTACAACGCCAATTTTATTAGGCAGTTCTCAAACTGTAGATACTTTACTATCTTTTAGAATTTGTTCGACTTTTTTTTTTATTTCAACAGAAAGTTCGTTTCTGAAAGTTAGTAAAATCCTGATGCCTCAGAAGTTTTTTTTAATCACCTAAATCAAGACTTAATACACAGTATATTGTTCTCATAGATCTAATAATGCTTTCACTCGCATTAACTTATTTTGTAAGTCCACTATCTTTCTATTGATTTCTTCGAAGTCAGTTTTCTCCGTAATTATACAAGATTTCTAGTGCCAACTGTTAGTCTTCCAACTTTTGCACACCAGTCCCCACCTGACTTTTTAATCTCTTCATCTTTATGTTTCTTCTCATCGTTTAAATCTTTCTGCAGCTGATGAGGTTGTGATAGTAATGTATTCTAATTTTTAGAGACTTCTTTATTTCCTCCACGTCACTATCTAAGGATGATATTTCAGGATGTATCCATTGTTCAATTAGTTATTTTCTATAGGTTTTATATTTGGTTCCGCTCTAGCAGTTTGTAAAGCAGTTGATTGAGTAATTAATCTCTTGGTAAATGAATCTTGAGCATCTGGAATCTTGTTCTTGTTGTCATATATTTGTTTTTGCAGTTCTAGGAGTCTGCTAGATTTTTCTATGATACTTTGATCCATAGTTGTTAATTTTGTATCAACTTCTTTACTCTATGTTCTTATATCTTTCAAATTATTATCCTCCAAAGTCTTACGTATTACACATGTTGTACAAAACCCTTATTAACTATATCAGATATATCTGTAGGATCTCCGACGTTTGTAATACGGTTGATATTCATGTGTATGTCATTGTTTTTTTTTTTTTTTTTTTTTGGTTGTTGTTGTTGATTTTATTTTTAATATCTAGTTCCTGTACCTTATCTTTGTCTAAAACTCTAAAACTAAATCACTCTCCTTCTTCTGTTACTCCGCTGCTAACTCGTAGAAAGCAATATATCCAACCTGTTTCTTCTTCTTGTATTAACTGAGTGTTATAAAACTCATAGTCGGGATAAATTCTTTTTTCTTAGATATCTCTAATCATAATGATGTGTGATATTAAAGGTATTACAAATTTGAGAAAATTTCTCTATATCTATATTGTTGTTTGTTGGATTAAATATTTTATTATATGGCAATTGTATTGAACATTCAGACTAGAGTTTTCTTATCGAACAGTACATGTGAAACTTATATATTGATATTAATTCCTGTAACTTATTCCACATCTTGCTGTTGCACACCACACTGCGCAGTTTCATTGGCTTTTCAAACATTTGGTTCATGGGGTTCAAGACTCACTGAGCGAAATCGGAAAAAGTGTTGAGTCCATGAATTATCTTTGCTCGTCAGCCCCGGACTGCAGTTCCATCAGTGCCGTAATGGAGGTTCCCGAACACACACACTATGAGCTCGATGGGCCAAACAACAGTTAGGGATGTGAATGCCAGCGTCTTATGAACATTCAGTATTAATATATATATATATATATATATATATATAATGTCGACTGGATTATTCATTTTATTTTTTAAATTCTGGTTTTCATCTTGTTTGTTAAAGTATCGCTGAATGTTACACGGATGATCGAAATCGACGCCGTGATGACAAATAACATGTCGTTTCTGAGCAGGTCAAACGTGTGAATTTTTATAATTGGAACGAAGAATCTGTCCACAGCGTGGACACACTTTCAGCAATTCATAAACACGTGAAACACGGAATTGTTCTTTTCCCTCGTGAACACAAGGAATCGACGTCAACAGCAACGACATTTCTCTCCAACAATGGAAATGTTGCTCTCGGTTATTGAATCCTTTGTCACATTTATCACAATAGTAACTGTATTTGAGGAAGCTGTTGTCACATTTATCACAATAGTAACTGTATTTGAGGAAGCTATTGTCACATTTATCACAATAGTAACTGTATTTGAGGAAGCTATTGTCACATTTATCACAATAGTAACTGTATTTGAGGAAGCTTATATATTGGTAATGGCATCAAAATGATTTTGGTGATGATACACGTGACTGTATTTTCCGTGTGGAAAATAAGGTCCTCTAAACAGACAATCTCCACGTATCACTTGTAAGTTAACTATCAAAATATAGTGAGAAGCTAACACTTCTTGAATTTTATGTACTTCATGAGGTTTCTCCTCCCCAATAATTGTTTCCATTTTGGTGTATCGGTTTTCTCTTCTTGAACTATAGCTAACACGATGGCATGCACTAAGCACATGCTGTCTTGGTCAGTGTAAATCTTCAATATACTTCTTTTGAGGGTCGGGAGTTGATCCACGGATAACACTTTGATTATTTTCATATCTAACCTGCGATCAAGTTAGCTTCGAGAAAATTTCGCACGAGAGTACTCACTTCTACTTACACTGTCAGTTTCAAACCTACAACCTCATAATTAAGAGGTTGTAAAAATAGTCAAAATATTAGAAAGGTAGAACTCAAGGCATGAGCGTTCTATTCAATGAATCAATCCAAAGCGCGTGCTTACTTGTACCTTTTTTTCCTCCTTTAAAAACAAACATAAAAAAAAGATTGAAAGAGAGAAATGAAAGAGCGTAAAAAAAGAATTTTGTCAAACACCATATGAAAACAAACCAACACTTTTTAAAATAAGCTCCGGTAAATCAACCACGAACGAAGAAAAATATCAAGATGGAGGATTATGACAGTCCCACCTCGTCATGTACAACATATTTTTAAAATGGCAAAAAGAAATACAAAAATTAACGTATTTACAAGGTTGACAACGCTGGTTAGCAAGACCTAGCTTCCAATGATTTTAGGACAGTTTCAGTTTGTCTTTGATGGTCACTACTTTTTTGAGCTAAGAAAACATATATCTATAATGATCACGACAGTAATATTTTTTCATCGTTTCTAGAGAAATCAAGTCCACAACTAGTCAGTAAATGTTCTAAAGAGAATCATGGACTTCATTGACGAAGAAAAGACTCACAACATTTCCACACAGCATGGAATGGAATCATTATAATCTCACATTATTGATCTGATTGGATACCTCATTTCTTCTCATAAAGTATGTGATATCGTCTTCCATAGGAAGTAATTTCATTGGAATGAAAAAATTCTACGCTGTGGTCGTTAGGAAAGTAGACTGCCATCGAATGGGTTCCTGGTCGATGACTGTCGTCTATGTTGATGACATAAGCTTGAACGTCTTCAGGTTTTTGATCACGAAGTTCATCTTCAACACGAACCACTGGATTCCAGGGAATTATGAAAGAACTGTGGATCATGAGGTAATGAAGTTCCCTGTTATTAATTTTCTTTGTCGCAGGTAAACATAAGAAATGACTTCATACTTGCCTTTTTTTTTAAAGAGATCTGTCAAGTAAGTCGATTAACAGAAATGATTGGCGTTCTGCTACAATAGAACTTCGATGCGTTTCGTCTCTAAGGGAGTCAGTGGAGGTTTCTAATGGTTTCTGAAGTCTTTATTCCACTCTTTCAAGATTGTTTCTTCTGCGATGAGTGACCATGCTTCCTCCTTAAATCCTTTAAATTTTCTTCTTGACTCATCATTAAACATTTGTCGTGTTGCACTTGACAAGGATGCTCGATTAGACAACCATAACAATGGTCTCTGGTCATGAGCGTGATTCTTTCAGCCAAGTGCTGAGCAAAACAGGAGACTAAATGTTTTTCTTGTTCTGGCCATCGTGACACTACTGCTTCTTATTTTCCACCACTACCATCCCATGGATGTTGTATCTTTAACTGCTGTAGTTCCTGTGTTTGATCATCGTCATCTATATCCATGGATTTGTGTTCCATGTTTTTAATAGTCTAGGATCACTTCTCGGAGACTGTTGATTTCAAGGGTATTGTCGAATTCTGCATACAAGATCATGTTCACTATCTTCTCGAGGGCTACTGCAAACTGAAGTTCCACACAGAGTTATCCTGATTTATAGGGTGGAAATGCCCCTCGCCACGGTCTTGGTCCGGATTGAAACCAGATCCCCGCAAAGAATATCCTCCTGCATGGTCTTTGTACGATATGCCGTGATAACTGTTGGTCCCCAATTGACCCGTGGCTTCAAACAGATTAAAGTAAAATCTCAGTTAATTTTTCTGGGGTAAGTTAGATTCGAAAGGTCTGGTACAAACATTTAGGCAGCTGACCCTGGAAAACATGATCTTTGATATTGGATCGGAATCCAGAGGATATGGTAAAGGTTTTGACTTCCACTTGTCTTAAGGAATACTTTGCTGTGCTTCCTGTCAGAGCCTGACTGGTGTCGTTTCCAACTTTAGGTAAGACTTCCACACGTCGCACGTAGAATACTGCTTCTTCTATGTTGTGTTTGTACTCGTTAGCATGAGCCATGAAATGGAACACGGTGCTACTTCTATACACACTCAGACGTAACAAATACTTGTCTTGCAACTACAGGTCCAGTTGCAAGCGATCCATAATTTCTAAACTACGTCCTTGTTTGATTCTCTTTTGTTAAATCCTACATTGTGAGGATCGCCATCCTCTGTAAACTCTGTGCCATTGAATGCACCCAGTGTGTCGGGTTTCCACACCACACAAGCATCGAGGTTTGTGTTCTTGGCTTCTTTTCCGTAAGACAGGAGATTCTCTAGGTGAGCTTGTTTGTCCATGCTGCTGCTGACGAGTTTGTTGTTCAGTTGCAAATCCACTTCGCTAAACAAAGAATGCATAAATTGTTGACTGGAGCCACTCTAGCACCGTCAGCTGGATTGATGTTGTCGGTTTTTATGACTTTCAGGTATAAGTAACTGGTATGCAGATCGATGTAATCTTTTGTTTGCCCGTTGATTTGAAATTCGATGGGAGCTGAGGTCGTCAGAGACGACACTGGAAGGGATTCTACCCACTAGGATTATTGTACTGTCATATGGAAAATAACAAACAGATCTAGTTCTGTCTTGGAACATTCACAAGAATCTCTGTGCATCATTATGAAAAGCGTCAAAATCTGTGATGGTTCTTCGCTTCTTATTCTTTTTCTTGTCGTATCTTTGAGGTCTTATTGATTTTCGACGTCTCTTTCTGCCTTGTCCTTGCTGTGGCATGGAGGATAAATCAACTGTTTCGGCAGGAATGTGAAATGAATATATAGGTGTTTCTCTGGGTCTCCGGTGTTCTTATCCTGTCTTGATCAAAACATTTTCCGCTGCATTGAGTAACGCTTGTTTGAGACTTTTACTGTCGATGAATACGTTTTGGAGAAATTCTTTTCCTTGTATCAAGGCAGCAGTTTTTAAAGCGTGCAATCCTTGGGAGACCATAGATTTCAAGATGTGAGTGTCATCGTACGAAACAGTGATGAGAACACGTTCCCCGAATCATGTCGATATGAGTTACAACTCAGCCGAGAATCGTTTTCTAAACTGTAGTTTCACTGTGACTTTTCCTTTGAAGAACAGAATATTTTGTCCGAGATCACCTTTTATACGAATATTCAGACTGTAAAAATACGATTTACTGTCAGGAAGATAATGGGAATGCACAAATTCTCGATGAAAGTGATATGTATTTCCTCATTCTTGGTCATTGCAGCTGGAAGTAGGAGAATCCGTTTGAAAGGAATGACTCTTAAGAACAGAGCAGCAGTGTTTCCAACCATGCTTGTACTCAACGACATCAGAGCACACAAACATTAAATTGTGTCATTCGTTCAATACGATGGAGTATCGAAAATACTTGATGTTAATATTTTTGTTGGAGTGAGATCTGTGTTTCCACCCAGCAAACAAACTGGGATAAAATGTAATGGGCAGCATCTTGATGTCGAAAATTCCATTTTAAGACGATGAGAGGGTGGATGGTACTCGATTAGTACACGTTTATTGGTTGGTTTTGCTTTGCCAAACTGTTTGTTGAAGACATTCCAAATCATATTGACGAGATGTCGAGCATTAAAATTACATCCTTTAAGAATTGAAATTTCATACACATTCGATTGGGGATGGCTGCCGCTGGGTTTTTTATTTATTTATTTATTTATTTTTTGTTGTTGTGTTTTTTCTTTGTTTGTAGTAAACAGGTCCGTTTTTGTCCAATAGTTTTTGAACTTGTTTGTTAAGTTTATCTACGACGAAAAGTGTTTGATCCTCGGTGATATGCAACACTTGAGTGGAATAAATGATTTCCACCAAAGCCTCTTCCAAATGAGCTTAGTGATACAATTGTATGGCTTGATGTACTTTTGCCGTGAAACAACACAACGTTGTTGGGAAACACATCCACAGATCTGTAACTAGGTAAAGTAAAATAAAATTGATTAGTCATAGTCCGATCATTTTCATCTCCAAAGAGTCACACGATGTCAAAGGAGAAGAATTACTTTCCAACGGTACCAAAGGGTTTCTGTGACTGGAGTGATTGTGGCTGACGTTGGTGTGGTTACCCTGTTGTTGTTGTTGTTAATATAGTCGGCATATTTCAACCAGGGATTGTGAGCAAAATGGTCCATAGTTGCTTATCCCCTTGTTGCAAACTCAAGTTTCCAATAGCTGCTACAATAACACAATACACCACGATCTGCCAAAAAAAGACGATCTGATTTTAGGAACACGTTCTCCACATCACACACATAGTTGTTGTTTTTGTTTTTTTGTAGTTCTTGGAGTAATGCGGTCGGAGAAGGGAATGCAGTGTTTAATGGCATGTTCATGACTTCTGCTGCTTTTTATTGTCAATGGGTTGTGACGCTACAATCCGAGACTCGAAACTGGGTGGATATCCTTTCCAATCGACTTTGACTCCTTGGATACGACGTTTTCCCACTTTACATATTCTTTGATCGAGAATGTTTTCGATATCGTACAAGTCGTTGGCTTTCTTGGTCACTCGTACTCGTTGTATTTCATGTAAGTAAAAGATTCCATCTAAAGTTTCTTCACTCATATCTTCCAATTTATAGGCATGTGGGTGACACCAACGCACCTGTCCTGTGACACGCAACAATTCTGTCGTCAAGTTTGGTTGACAGCCATTGTCAAACGTTTTGTTTTTCCAAACGCAAATCCAATATCCAGTGTTGAACATGTTTTTTTTTTTTTTTTTTTTTTTTTTTTTTTTTTTTTTTTTTGGGAGGATGTCTCCGACGTTGCAACAATCTATTAAACACTGCCACCCCTTACGAGGAGTTACTTTTTCTGGGGCACATCTGATACTGCGACGGTACGATTGATTGTAGGCCTTCACTAGGCGTGGTAATACGTCAATGTATTGGACAGTATGTTGACGTGTAAAATATTTCCACATACGTTCTTTCAAGGTTTTCTGAAAACGTTAGCACGTAACTAGCTTTGGTTGCCGGATTTTTAGTAGTGGCAAAATAAATGTGTCTTTTTTTCATTTCTTATTTAAATCATTGGTTAAGAAATTCGGTGCTTTTGTCAGTTTGACTTTACATAAGGTGTCGACCAATTTGTTTCAAGACGATTTTCAAAGCTCACTCTACTTCTGAACTTGTTTTGGATGTCAAAGGAACCACCCAATCCGATTTTGAAGACACATCAATGACACAAAACAAATATATTCAACCTCAAATATTCGAAGCAAGGGAGACACATCTTCAAAATCGGTTTGCCATTGATGATCGATTCCTGCTACTTTCGTTTGACTTCATGGAAATTTGCTTTGAATGTGTTTGTGTAACGTGTACGTCGATTGTTCTTCTAGCCATTGTCGTACATCCTGGAGACGTACATTTTTGTTTAAGTTTGACTTTGGCTGCTGCACGATAGAATTTTTGAACTCCGAAGAAGCGAACCAAATGGGAAAGACTGTAATAAATGCTTGTCAATGTTCAATACTCTTAGATTTGTGTAAAAATTTGGACTGCGATGCTTGACGTGTCCAACAGGCAATAGGAGCAGGTAAGAAGGCTTCCACGTAAATCATCATTTATGTTTTCTTTACTTCCTTTTTCACTTCTGTCTTCACTTCTTTATTTTTCTCTTCTGCCAATGAGGGTGTCAACTACATAGTTTTGACCCTAGCTTTCATTTCTTGTCGAATTGGGGTAGGTAAATGTGTCTAAAGGGCTGAAACGCTTGTTTATCTTTCTTTGGTCTTTATCACATTCTTGAAATCTCTAAGAGTAGGTTTGGTGGTTTCGTCTAAAGCCTTCTGACGAAACAGTAATTGCAGTAATTGTCCGTACCGTGGCGATTTTTCCGTTTCTTTAAAATCTGTTCGATCCATCAACGATTGTAACTCTTGTTGTAAGAGTGACATCTCCATGAGATTAGGACTGGAAGGTGAGTGAGGTATTCGTGGTTCATACCAACGGTGGAGTTCCATCCACCATTTGTAAGGTACTAGAGTTAATTTTCGTCCTTCCATAATGTCCAGGTGTACAGGTTTAATGTCCTTCCAGAAATTACCGTCCTTTTTATATTCAATTCAACACTACTCCTAAAAGAGGTTTTGCTATCGTTCCTAACAGGGGAGCTGCCACTTTGGCGAACACCGGAGCTATCACCAACGGAAGAAATCCTCCTCGTTGATAGAGCACTTTATTCTTTTTGAATTACTGGAATTTTCTTTTTCGTCATCTCTCGAAGAAGGTGACGATGTCGCCCTAATCGCTGTTTCTCTGTCTTGGTCAAGGAAACCATTCCATTCAATACGTTTAAAGAATATTCACAGACAGTATCGATGATTTTGTTTGGGTGCTTTTTGAGTGATCTGTTTTCGCATCTGGGCATTCGCTTTAGTGAGCACCGACAAGACGCCCGAATGTTTGGCTAAACAAAAAGGATGTTGTCGATTCTGTGACCGTGAACTTTTGCAGAAAGACATCTTGTTTATAGGAGTTAAATGACTCTGATCCAACACTTCTCTTATACTGGAATTCGTGTCTACTGTTGCCGGAACGTCGTACCAACTTGACTTTGGGCACGACTGGACGAAGAGGTCCTGTCAACAGACTAAATCGTGCAATTTGTTGTTTGGACAAATCCGGTAAACTTTGTAAAATTCCTGTTATTTATTGTACTTTATTCTTAGTGTTGTGCGACCTTTTTGATGGCAACGGCAGCAGCAAAAAACAAAGGAAGCTTTAGAGATGGGTTTCCATTTCTACGTCAAACTCGGAAACACTTGTTTTAAATCAGGTTTATCTGGCATCATCTGTAGCGGAGGAAGATAGGAGGAGGAGGAGACGGCAACGGATGTCGATGTAGTGCCTATAGGTCGAGTTTTCGGAGAGTACGTGTGAGTTCAAGCCGCAGTACCTATCTTTCTTTAGGGTGCCGTGGTAGTTATTTTGGTCTTCTTTTTGAGACAGGATGATGTGAAGAGTGAACTCATTGCTACTCTTAACATCTTCTTCGTCTTTTTCTTGGATTTTGCTCGTTTGACCTTGGATAAGGTATTGGGATCCCATCGTGAAAGAAAAGAAAAATAATCACTCGTCCTAGAAATACACGTCCACCCGGTTTCAAGATAATGTGTTTCTTGGTTTGGGTATCGGTTCTTGGATTGACCAGTTATGTCAAGGCTACCTAATGCTTTTGAAGAAAATGTTGTTTTTGATGAGGACTGTCAATGATTCCATGCACCAATTAAAGTGCTGTCAAAGTCAACCATTTTAACACTTCTTTGAGGCTGACTTCTAAGAAATGCGAACTCACTTATGCACTTTTATTTTCGCGACTGATGGCATACAGTGCTTGAATGAGTTTGGCAAATGAATTAAATTGAAAAAGACGTCATGGTGAATAATGTCGGAGAGGAAGGAAGTGAAACAAATCCGTACGAAATTTCAAATAATCTGGGGTTGTATGTTTTAAATTGATCAGTAAATACATATGTAGCACACGAGTGGTATCGTCGTGAGCATCATTCAGCCGGGGCGTTCCTAATTGTTTAGCCAAGACTTGGACTTTTGATTTGTTTCTAGGAGTTTTGAACAACACCACATAATGAGCACTGAGACTGATCGTGCGATGCGCTTTACTTGGTTGAAATAAATTTTGAGTAATGTAAATAATGTCAGCTTTACGATGTTGTCCTTTTCGTGTAAAATAAAGTTTAATTTCTTCTTCCATTTCACCTAACATGTCATCGAAGATTACTAGATGTGTTTGACTAGAGTCAGATTCCATAGCATCGTCATCGCTAGTAATCCCTTCTACAAACAAAATCGATTTTTCTTTACTTTTTTCAGTAACGTGTAAGCCGATTGTCACTCTTTGTAACATCATACGATGCGTTGTGGATGACGATCCAACAAAAGTGATTTGCGTTCGATCAAGCTTTTGACAAATTAGGTTTTGCCTGAACCGCTCGGTCCAGCAATCAACATATTAAAATGACGATGAAGACACAGTTCCTCCCAACTTTGACAATCTAACCTTTTGTCAATCACTTGGGGGAACAGAGGATGCTGCCATAACTCTAGAGTGGTTTTGGAAATTCTGAGACCACCACAGAGGACACAAGACTTTTTATACAGAAAAAAAAACCATGGTTAGTTTTACTAATAAGAGACAACAACCTATGAAACACTCACGTAAAGAATATTCTTGTCTTAAGAAATGCAAATACTTCATGTAAGATGTACAACAGCAATGTTCTTTAGTTTTGCCGCTTTAAAAAAAAAAGGAAGTCATCACTTCGATATAAAAGTATACCAAAACCTTACGCTGCACACATGTGAGCTTGTTTACCTTTTTATTTTACACAGTGTAACTATCGTGTTCTATACACTGGGTGCTGCAACAGTTCGCGGGTTGAAAACAATTATCTAGAGCAAATACGAAAGTGAAATTTAATGTATTCTATATTTTGTCCCAAGACGTTGTTTTGGATCCAACTATCCTCCAAGTTAAATCTAAGTCCAATATTGATTCATTCACTGCTACCTTGAGCACCAGAACTCAGTTCGGTCTAAAAATCATTGAATCTGACAGTGTAAGTATAAGTGTGTGATGTCGTTTGAAATGTTCTCAAAGCTAACTTGCTCCCAGATTAGATCTCTCTCTCTCTCTCTCTCTCTCTCTCTCTCTCTCTCTCTCTCTCTCTCTCTCTCTCTCTCTCTCTCTCTCTCTCTCTCATACTACTTTTTGATTAGTTTTAAATACACAATCATTTATTGGGTTTGCAAATTCTATTATTGACAAGTACAAACAGTCCAGTACATGCGTAGCAATGTGAAGAACCAACATGTTTTGCATTCTGGATCAATCAGTCCAGTAGCAAAACAATGTATGTTGTTGGCTGTTTTAATAACAAAACCATAAAATGTAGCTCTCTTAAAGTACACGAAAACCTTATCTTACGCCAAAGTCTGGCCTTGTTTGACAGTGTAATAATATCTCGCCGTCTTTTTCGTCATTTGTTCTCTCTCGATATAAATCAGTCCATTAGCAAACGTTGTTTGCTGTTTTAAAACTCAAAGGACACACAACTTTATCTTACGCCAAAGTCTAACCATGTTTGACAGTGTAACAATGTTTTGCGGTCTTTGTTCAACCTTTTCTCACTCGATAAATTAGTCCAGCACATGTGTAGCAAAGTGAAGAACCCAAATGTTTTGCTTTCTCGAGAAATCAGTCCAGTAGCAGAATAATGTATGTTGTAACAACCTTAAAGTACACGAAAACCTTATCTTAGGCTAAAGTCTGACCATGTTTGACACTATGACAAATTCTCGCCGTATTTCACAAACAGCGCATTACAACAAGTAGCAGTTCAGTGACAAACACCAAAACAGTATTACAAAGCGAAAAACCAAACTGACAATGGATATTTTACAACACTTTGGGGATTGTCAAAGTAAGTCCATGCCTGTCATTAGGCGTGTATTTGTTCTCCATTCTGTTTAATGTCTATAGAAGGCTATAGTGCCCCCTCAATATTTAGTTACCATAGAGGTGTTGGTGAGTAGAGGTGGGTGCTAGTCAGTAAGATGGTGTGTTGGCTAATAAAGGTGGGTGTTGGTCAGTAGGTACAGGTGATGGTCAGTAAGACGGTGTGTTGGTCAGTAGATGTGGGTGTTGGTCAGTAATATAGTGTGTTGGTCAGTACATGTGAACAACGGTCTGTAGGTGTGAGTGATGGTCAGTAGGTGGATGTAACACGGTGAATTAGTGAGTAGATGTGGGTGCTGTCAGTAAAACCGTGTGTTGGTCAGTACGTGTGGGTTATGGTCAGTAACACTTAGGTAGTTAGTAGGTGTGGGTGGTGGTCAGTAGGTTTCAGTATTTTTTCATATTACCTTTCCCCTTGTTAAATGTTCGCACAGAGGCCCATAATATGAACATATGGACTCGTGTTAAATTCCTCTAATATACCGGCCGCCATATATAGCCTATCAAGTGTTGGAAAATGGCGTTAAACCCACCAAAACAAAACAAATCATCCTGATTACCAAGTCTATGTAGAGTCAATGTGGGTTATACAATATTTCACAGACAGCGGTATTTCTCAGGAGAATTTACGTGGATCGACAAGGGTGTGTCAATCGAGTCTCGAAATATGGTCCCATGGCGTGATGAAGTTTGAGACAGAGAAGAGTGAATCAGTGTTAACTACCTTTATTAACACCAATGGCCTTTTTCAGGGCCAGCCCTGTATTATAGAAAAGGATACTAGTTATTGATTGACATCTCTTCTATGTTGGTATTTGTCTGTGTTTGTATGTATGTTTGTTTGCATAAAAGTATGTATGTTTAAACCCAACCCCCCCACAATAATAGACCCTACCCCACTTTCTCTGTGTATGTGATATGGTATGTTAGATAGTATATATGTGTGACAATGACCATCACATAACTATCCTTTCTCTCATCCCTTTTGTTTGTAAGGGTGGGTGTTGGATGGTTATGATGGGTGTTGAATTGTAATTAGGTGTGTTAAGGACGATTACATAATTATCGTTTTCTTCATCGGTTTTGTATGTAAGTGTGGCTGGTAATATGAGTCTTGGATTGTTAGTAGGTGTGTTAGTGACCATTACATAACTTTCCTTTCCCTCATCCGTTTCTTTGCATGTGTTGGTGTTTTACTTTAAGAACAAGTGTGGGGCTGTTAGAAAATGTGTTAGTCCTCATGACTTTACTCCATACTTTACATCCCCCTTACATACACGTGTGTGTATGTGTGTGTGTGTCAGTAAGGGTGAGCACTGGTCAGTAAGAGAGGAAGTATTAGTATTGGTCAGTAAGGATATGTGTTGGTCAGTAAGACAATGTGTTAGTGACCGTTACCTATTCCCTCCCTTCTCTCATCCATTTGTTTCTGTGCTTCAAGTGTTTTTCTTTAAGAGCAAGTTCCATTCTCATATGACTCATAGTAACATCCTAGTATTACAAGTTCAATAAGGCCCATACAGGCCCTATGTTCCATTCCCATAAGGGTCATGTTGCCATCCTACTGTTAATTTCCATTAAGCCCTTGGTGCATATAATTTTAAATTAGAATGTTCATAGTGCTCCCTAAAGTTATATCTCATTAGCATTGGTTATTCGATAGACGGAGGGGGTGGCTGGGGTTGTCCAAACCTGTGATGACATTTTTACATTCCCCCCCCCCCCCCCCAATCTATTAACCGATACTCATAAATACTTTTGTAACGAGTGCCTGAGAAATAAAGGAGTGTAACATTGTACCAGTTTAAGCAACAATGACTTGCAAATTTGGCCTTAAAAGGTAATCAGGAGCGAAAATAAATATATTTTATATGGATGATTTCTGACAATTTTAATTCTAACATGCGAAAACTTAACGTCAATCATACAAAATACGCGACTGTCGTGTGGATTAGGTAAATTATTCTAGCGATTGCTACACACACCGTGCGAGTACCCTTCTCGTACCAGGTACACGCATCAGGTACACGCAGCCGTACGAATAGCTTTACGTACATGTATACGGTGGCAGTGCGAATAGTCTTTCCAGATTAGTTACACGGCAGCCGTGTAAATAGCCTCTGCCTAAATTTAAACTAAATCAAATTATAAGTCTATGAGTTTAAATTAAAGATATGTTTTATAGAACTTTCATATAAATTGTACATTTCACCAGAGGCAGATCCTACCGCATACTTTAGCCCCAGATTTCAGTACAATGTTACATGGTGCTTTGAAAATAAATAATGCAGTGTATTTATTCCATGATTGTTACCTTTATAAGTAATCCAAACTGATAAAGACAGCTATCAAGGGCCAACATAAACCTATTGACTAGATTACAGAGGAAATGCTGCATATCCTGCATATTACATGTTAAAAGGAAAAGCTCTGATTCGAATATGTGTCCCCCCTGAAATATTTTAATAATCTGGAGAAACACATTCACGACTTTACTAGCGGTACACTTGCAGACAATAATCGCCCCTTGACTACCCCAAACGCTCTGCATAGTAGCCCATTTCCTACATGAACGAGGTGTTCCGAATGGAGCGTCTACATACTTTGGCAACATGAGCGATGTCGGTTGAGTATACTTGTGTGTACTGTCTATTTCTGTTTTTGTCCAAAACAAAACACCACCGATGTACCCATGACATTAATCGAAGTAGGAAGGAATGAGAAAAAGACCTTTCGGATGAACCTGTTGTTACAGAGTAAGTAGCGTGACGGTTGAACGTTGTCACACATCAAAATACTCACTGGTTCAGGCACGTAGATCTATACTACAGTCTACAGTAGTGTTCAGCCTCTACAATAACATCATTCACACAGCTCTCTCTTTGTAGTCTTTGACACTGGGAGTTCTGGACCCTCAGTTTCCAGAAGTTGAGGAAACACAGTTGGTCAGTTACTCTGACTTGCTGTATGGTGCTTTGTTGTGTTTGTGGATTTTTATGCCACAGCATATATAAATTTATGACATCAATATACATGTACAGTATATGGTTGAGGGGGTGGAAGGGTGGGTCATAAGTGGGGACATAGGGCAAAATAATTCTTTACAGGGTGCTGGGCTAAGAGTAGTTTGTTTTGATTGGTCAACTATAATGTTCAGCTTCTGCAATAACACCATTCACAGAGCTCTCTCTCTCTCTCTCTCTCTCTCTCTCTCTCTCTCTCTCTCTCTCTCTCTCTCTCTCTCTCTCTCTCTCTGAAGGTCTTTGACACTGGGAGTACTGGACCCTAAATCTCCAGAAGTTGAGGAAACATGATTGGCCAGTTACTCAGACTTTCTTAATGTTGCTTTGTCATGTTTGTTTCATATATATATATATATATATATATATATATATATATATATATATATATATATATATATATATATATATATATATATATATATATATAAATATTTAATGACACATAAGTTGCAAAACAAGGTCTTCATCAGGATAGTAAAAAACAATATATATATATCATGACACATAAGTTGCAAATCAAGGTCTTCATCAGGATAGTAAAAAACAGAGACAGACATACACACAGAGTGTGACACATGCAGAACAATTAATATTAACATTTTAAAAGAGAAAAGAAAAACTATCTAGAATAATGAAAAGGTCTAAACTAAAGTTACCTCACTCTCTATGAAATGCAATTGGACAACAAGGTAACACAATAGTGATAAAGATGCAAAAGAGAGCTGCAAAAAGGATGTATTGCAAATTCAGCTAATCTTGTTATTTGGTTCTTTTTTTCTTGTTTAGACTTTTTCATTATTCTGGATAGTTTTTCTTTACTGCACCAAAATGTTAATATTTATTGTTTTAGATATGTCACACTTGGTGCGTGTGTGTGACAGTATGTCTTTTATTATTCCATGCTTTAGGTCAAAATGTTGAGAAATGTTGTCATTTTCCATGTGCTGTTTTCCATTTTGTGTTCATTATATAATATTTGTGCTGATGGTCTGCATTCCCATTTTGTTTAATTTCAAACTTCTTGGGAATCTGTTGCCTATCAAAGCCTAAGTCATTTGCTATGTCTGTGTCTTTTTATATATATATATATATATATATATATATATATATATATATATATATATGTAATAAACTGACAACAAACAGTGCAAAACTAGTTTTTAACTTGCCTAAGTGCTTTCAACTCTCATTGAGTCTTTTTCAAAGGCAAACACAAAACAGAACAAGACAAACAATAAATACAAAGAGCATTACGGCTTGAAAATATTTGATTTGTCGTCTAGTTGGCTTCAACTTGACTGATGATGTTGTAAACTAGGTGGTATTGACCTACAAAGGGAGGAGTCATAGCGCGTATGTTTTTTTATGTAAATTGGAATAACTGCAGTTTATATCCCAGATATTTCATTGTTTCCGTAAGGTGAGTAATGACCATAGCAATTATAATACCAAGAAGAACTACTAAAAACAGTAGTAATTATAGGTGAGTGAGTGACTAATCAGCAAAATAATGAATTATTTAATTGAAAATGTGATGGCTGTAAACAGATGATGATTTTATTTCTGTGTGGTTGTCTTTTTTCTAGTCTTCTTAGTTTAAGCCACTTGGTTTCAGTGTTCTAAGGTGGCATATCCAGTATATGTATACATTGTTTCCCAAAAATTAATGTAGCAGTCATATATTTGTGAAATTTAATATAAAAACATTCAAAGGAGATGTAACAAGTTGTGACAAAACAGAAAACATTAACATACCTAATTAATAAAAGTACTGTAAAATGTCATTTTTTGTTGGGGGGTGGGAGGTGGGGGATTAGCTGCTGCTTTAGTATTTATCCTTCCATGATTTACTAGTTTCCTCTCAAACTAATTATTTATATAAAAAAATAATTTTTCTTTCAAAACACTATACTATAGAATTTCACCCAGAATCAGTATTTCATTTCACTCTCAGTTTAAAAAATCATTTATTAATTGACAACAAGCATACTTACTACCTTGAAAATATGTAACACCAAATTGACAGGCTTTTCTGGTAAAGTCGGATGGCAGTGGCATAGCAAGAAATTTTGGGGCCCCCACAGGACATACTTATCCCACAGTTGTGGGGGTTACTTTGGCAGTTGCTACATGACTGTTGGACGGTGAAGTTTTACTTGATCTGGTCTCCAAATAAATCTTGGAAGATGATAATAAAAGTTAGTTGCTGTTGCTTGTATCTTTATTTGTTAATTTAATGAATGAGCAAATCAAAGACAGTTTGATATAGTGATATTTGAGATTTCCTTTGACCCATGTCAGTTGGTCAGAGTATGTACCGGTCAAGACCTTGATCTGCTGGACATGTCTGGCAAATAGAGTCATTTCAGGATCTCTGATATATATCAAACCTACATAAATAGTATTACTTTCCCAAGATTGGGTGAGTATAAAATACATTTTTGTTGAAACTCTCTTTTACATCTTTATCACTGTTGTATTACCTTGTTGTCTCCTTCAATTTCATTGGTATTGTGGTAACTATTTGATCTGATTCCAGCTTTAGCTTGTGCAAAAATGTCACATGGTTCTTCCTACACTCTTTCAGATGGAGACATAAGATTTTGAAATTTTATTTTCTAATATATGTATAGAGGCCCTGGGTGGTTGAGTGTCTAAGGTGCTCTCCTTTACAGATGACTCCCATCTCCTGTCCTCATGGGTTTGTCAGAAAGTTTGCAAATAAATACAAACATGTAATATGTGTATAGTTAGTAACTACTTATTAGATGTAATTCTTAATCAGGTCCAGCCCCTGGGAGGTAACTGGTTTGGTGGCATGGGGACCATGTTTCCTGTCCATCTATGAAAGTATATTTGTGTCCTTCCAACTGCTTTGCTAGAGGTACCAGCTTGAAATTTGTATGGATTTTTATTGTGACATATGTGTTAAAATTCTGATTTCATTTTCATGGAGGCTTATTGGGTGAAATTTAAAGTGAGAAGCAAAAAGACATATTGCATTTAAGAAAAGTACATTGTTCTGCACTGATATGTATTTCTGGCTGATGTATTGTTTTATCTGTATATAGTATTGTATTGTCTACAAGTTTTAACTTGTATCTATCAAGTTGAGGAGATTTATTGTACTACAATCAGAATCAATGTGTGCACGTATAAAAGCATATGCATATGTACAGCCTCACTGCACTGCAACTACTCTTTCTTTCTAGGTACTAGGCAATAAGTTTGGAGTGGGTGTATGAGCACCTACCTCCTAGGGAGAGGCCAATGGGGCTATCATTGTACATACTGGTACATTATTTATACATTCTTGATTTAGTTTTTGTTTAGCTCATGACCACCATTGTGCACCCTGTATAGATACTGTTATAACTGGAATCATGAATCTTGGTGAGGGGATGCATCATGATGAGTACAACACCCTCATCACAAGAAGAAGGTCTTGGGGGAATTTTTTTTTCCAACTATTATGATGGATTAAATGAGTTAATTTTTCTTACAAAATCGGAGAAAGAGAATTTTTTTTCAAGCAATTTGGGGGCCACACATTTTTACAAAATCCCAGGCCCATCCTGCCAGAAAAGTAAATGGTCAGTCCCTAAAATGCCAAAATCGGACATTGTGAGTTTCTGTTAAACCATTAGAAACTCGTATTCAAACTTGATCAGTAATTGTTTTAGTATTTACTTTAACTTACACATAAATTGTACATTGCAGTAGGTGTGTGAAATGGCTTTGGGGCTTCTGTATAAAATATAATCTCTTTGCCTGGACCAGATACACGGGAAGTAGTTCCCTTCCTCAACCAAGTTTGAGAGTAGACCACTCGGTTTCAGGGGCAAAGAGGAATTCCCAACAAACAGTTGTCATTTAAAAATAATTCCCAACAAACAGTTGTCATTTAAAAATAATTCCCAACAAACAGTTGTCATTTAAAAATAATTCCCAACAGACAGTTGTCATTTAAAAATAATTCCCAACAGTTTTCATTTAAAAATAATCATAGAAAAGGTTTTCTTGATTTTGATCTGACAATGTTCTTCGTCAACTTTCGATACTACACGTTATCTTTTCAAGAGTACCTGAATGACAGTGAGTAGAAATGGCAATGTTGTGAACAATGTGACTGTTCAGTATTTTGTGATTATGATTATCTTGTGAGTTGGAATTGGAATTTCATGTGATTTAGCAGATTTGAAGCTGTTTCCATGTACTCTAATTCAACATTGGATAGGTTACATTTTGCCTTGTTTGTTTCTTTGACAGAATGTTGCCAAACATGCTTGGTAAAAAAATGAATATTCAGATACCAATTTTCTATTTGAAAATTATCAAAATGTCTTCCAATTTGAATATTCAGTTATTTATTTCTGCTCTAGTAATCTCCAGGGTCAACCTATTAGTGCTTCATAGAGGACGGTTAAATAGTGGGTGGGTGTATAATGTGTCATTCATGTACTCTTGTTATTACATCTATTTTATTTATATGTACTAATAATAGGTAAAACTATTTCAGTATAATTTTCAGCTGATTCTTTTGAATGAATATTTGCTAAAGTTTAAAAGGAATACCATGTTTTCAGTACAAAATTTAAAGGATAAAAATGCATTTGATTTTTATGAATTGATGGTGTATGAACTGTTAGATTAAAGACAAGTTACATGTAAATAATGGCCAAACACTCTGAAACAGTTTTATGGGTTTGTTCAGTGCCTCATACTCTCAAAAATCTTGCTCAGACCATATTAACACAGCAGTAATCACATTGCTTGAGCACCTAAATTAACATTGTAAAACATCCCTAAACCAGACATGTTTAGGACACCTCAATTTCAGTCATGTAATAAAAATGTCCAGTATAAAGAGATTTGATTCTTGAGTGAATTTGATTCTTAGATATTTTGAAGGTTTGAAGATACAGGTACATTCTGTTTAACTATTATTACTAAATTCACTGAAAAAAAACATGTACAAACCAGACAGTTTGGATGAAAAAGTTCCAGCCTAGATAATTAGTATGAAATGGATGTTTTACATATCATAAAACACAATTTATATATTCCTTGGACGCTTCATCATGTCAGATAATTGAGAAGAATGATTTTCTTTGTCATGGTAATAGTTGTTGACTTTCTGCTGCAAAGAGATCCTTTATTTTGTCATGGAGGTTTCTTCAGGTCTTCCTGGTTTGATAGATGAGAGAAACAACTTCTTCCTGGTTTGGTGAATGTATGAATGGTTTGTAGGATGGGATCTTGAAACTTCCATGTGATTTCATTGAAATACTCTCCTGTTCTTGATTGTGTTTCAAGATCAAGGAGAAAGAGTTGAATACATACATTTGAATTAATCCATTTGTACCAAAAAGATGCCGAACTGACTTGTATGTGAAAACTAACCATACTGTATCAAAGTTCTAACCAAAATGCAACCCTCTTTGCCCCTTCTAGAGCATGACTAGAATATCTAATCCAAATAACTGGAAATCTCTCCCTCCTGATGACAACTGAAATATATCACATCTTTCAAGACAAGATACAAATATATAAAACTAAGTAGTGCATCTACAACAAGAAAGACACATGCCCCAGAAACTAGCTGGAGAACGGGGAGATAATTTAAAGGGCATTCAATCTTGGCACACAGGGAATAGGGAACTATGTTATGATGCTGTATTCCAAAGATGAAGTGGATTGGGTGAGGGGTTATTGAAATATAAGTGATGAAAAAAACTGTGACCACAAGGTGTCCTGCCTCTTGACCTCATGTCCAACCCTTGACCTGACATGGGCAAGAAAGGTGCATGTGTGGGGAGATAGGGAATTGTGTGATTGCATGTAAATATGACTTGAAAATTCGATAAAGGGTTACTGAATTACAGATGTTAAAAAAACACAAAACAATTGTGAAAACATGAAGCATAACTGTCCATGGCCAGCTGTAGCATAGCTAGGGAAATGCACAGGTGCACGTTCAAAACGTAGACAAATACAAATACATTGTACCATGTTTTAAAGTTACAGGAGTGAGCTGCTACATTCAGTTCTCTTATACTTGTAGTGTGTACATTAGAAAATTGCCCTCTGCAGACAGATAAACCAGTGTTGTCCATAGCCAGTTTTAGGAGAGCATTGCGCCGTGCCCTCTATATAACACCGTTCCCTCACTTGGGTGAACCCTGCCATCCTTGAAGGCTACCTTGTCTAAAATCTCTGGAATACATGGCATATAGTAACATTTCAAATGTGCATCCTGGGCATTTACTTGGTATCTTTAACCCTTATTTTTCACTTGCAGTGCAAATATTATCTTCAATGTAGACATAAAAAATACCACCTCTTATAGAGAGAGTGCCCTCAATAGAGACTTTACCATGCTTCAAAAACACTCTGAGAGGCAACCAGCAGTATGCTGTAATAATGGTCTGAAGACAGTACTGTAAACAGACATATAGACAGACAGACACTAATGGAGAATCAAAATACTAGATGCCCTCATATGGTGGTAAAAAGTACTCCAGCTTGATTTTTGTTTTAATCTTCAGCACACATTAAAAAACCCAGACATTTCTCATTTCTGTAATGATATTGAAATTCATACTGACAAATAAAAAGCTTTCCCATACAAATTATTAATATACAAGCAGGTTGAAATGTTCCCAAACACAGTTTGTTACTTTTTTATCCCATGTACATGAAGTTACAATGTTGCACCTTGAACTTGGATCATGGGGTTTCTTGCAATTTTTTGTTCTGTGTTCCCCAAATTAAAATCAAACTTGGTAGGAATGTTTATTAGGACATTCTCTATTGAAATAGTGTCAGGGTTGGCTCTCTTAGCAAAAGTGTGGCTTACTATGGAACCAGGTGGAAAACTGAGTTTCTACTTCTCTAGAATGGCTGAGCCAGTTCGATCAAACTTCATTGGAGTTTTTATTAGGACATGCTTATCCAAAATTGTGTCAAGGTCGTCTCTTATAGCAGTGGTGTGACTTCTATAACAACCATATGAGAAACTTCTCTAGAAGGGCTGAGCCAGTATTGATCAGATTTGGTTGGAATCTTGTTGGACATGCTCTGTCAAAACTGTGTTCAGATTGGCTCCCAAAGCAAAAATGTAGCTTCATCTGAAACCAGGTGGAAAACTTAATTCTCCTCTAGAATGGCTTTGCAATTTCCATCAGATTTTGTAAGAATGATTTTTAGGACATGTTTTATCAAAATTTTATCCAGGGTGTCACCCCTAGCAATGGTGTGGCTTCCATAAAAACCATATTAAAATCCGATTTTCAATTTCTTTTCCAGAATGGCTGAGCAAATTTTGATCAAACTTGGTAGTAATGTTTCTTGGAAATGCTGTATCAACATTATGTTTGGGGTGGCTCCCCAAGCAACAAAAATAAGGCTTTGTTAGCAATCATATCAAAAACTTTTATTCAGCTTCTTCTCTAGAGTCAATTTGCAGCTTCTTTAGAATGGCCAAGTCAGTTTGATGAAACTTGGTATGCATGTTTCTTAGGACATGCTCTTTCAGAATTGTGTCCTGGGTGGCTTCCCAAATAGTAGTTTGGCTTTCATAACAACTGGGTAGAAAACCTTCAAATGTTACAAGTCTCCCTTCAGTGTGTCTCATGTTTCTAATATTTAAACAAACTATCATAGAACAATGTTTTCTCCAAACTGCTGTACCATATCAGACCAAATGTGATAGGTAGAGTCCTAAGCATGAACACTGTTCTACAAAAGATGCCAAATGCACCATCTAGTCTAGCTAAAGTTACTCAGAGTAGAAACACAGTTGAATGACATTCCAAATACCACCAAATAGATGGAAATTATCCTGATGGGTGTCTTGCAACCCAAGACACGTGCCATATTACTTCATTTGCAATAGAGATCAAAGTATACAGGTGAGCAATGTCAAGCCCACTTGGGCCTCTTGTTATAATGAATGGATGAAGTGGTTTTGACATAAATACATGTCATTTTGAATGCAGTATTTCTCAATATATACATCTTTACACAAAAGAGTTTAGAAAGTAAACACAGCAAGCCCATCAAAGAATTTGAACAGGACTGGCGATACCTCTATATGAAATGTAGGAGACTATGGTACACAATATCAGCAGACTGAATGGGAAATTAATCAAGCCACAATCAATCAAATACTTTAGTGTTTAGCATTGTGTGTCGCCACAATTTCTAGAGCTCTAATTTTCAAGGGGTATTCTCTCCAGGAGATGGGCTATGTCGATAATTATGAGGTCAATAATTGTCACACATATGCCAATATCCAAGTGATGTTTTTTTTTTTTTTTGCATGTCTTTTTTTTACCACTAAATGATTGTCAGTTTTTTGCTATGTTTTTCTTGAATATTTATTCTTTGCACATTTAAGACTTGATCAGGTTTTTGAACTTCAGAATTTGTTTTTCAGAGTATTTTTGCCATTGAATAGTCATTTATATTTTGAACCTTAGGATAACATTAGTTCATTTGTTAGATTATTGATTTGGTGTACCAGTGTTTATTGAATCAAACAGCATAGATTGAAAAGGTTCTTATACATTGCATGGTGTTGTTAGATCAGATGATATATGAATATCCTGGTACCACGTTTTCCCCAAGCACAATATGCATACAACTGTAAACATCTCAGCCACAGATCTACAATCACATAATGTGCTGGCAGGTCAGGGTTTATATTGTTTGTTTGAATTAAAAGTAGAATGACCATCATAAGGCCAGATAGGCTGGTGCTGACAGCAGATCTTGGTCAACATTGTTTGTTTGAAATTACCGGTAGAATGACCAGCAGAGAGCCAGATAGACTGGTGCTGACAGCAGATCTGGGTTTACATTGTTTTTTTGAAATTACATGTAGAATGACCAGTATAGAGCCAGCAACTCTGGTGCTAACAGCAGATCTGGGTCTAAATTGTTTATTTCAAATTACATGTAGAATGACCAGCATAGAGCGGCTGGTACTGACAGCAGGTCTGAGTCTGTATTGTTTGTTTCAATTACAAGTGGAATGATCAGCATAGAGCCAGATAATCAGGTGCTTACAACAGATCTGGGTCAACATTGTTTGAAATCACCAGTAGAATGACCAGCATAGAGCTAAATGGGCTGGTGCTGACAGTTGAGCTGGGTATACATTGTTTGTAATTACCAGTAGAATGACCAGCATTATGGCCTGATTGGCTGGTGCTACCAGTAGAGCTGGGTTTACATTGTTTGGTTGAAATTACAAGTAGAATGACCAGCATAGGTTTAGATGGGCTGGTACATTATGTAATGGTAGATTTGGGTCTTTTCTGGTAACAACTGGGTGCATATTATTTACTGATTAATACAGTATTCGAATAAGAATATTGTATTTTGGCTAGGCAGTAGAATGTGTTAATTTACTTTAGTTTATGTTGATGTACACAATTTATTTATGTATATGCAATAATTAAAAAAATCAGTACAGGTTATGTTGCATTTTCTGGAAATAAGTGCATTTGAATGAAATGACCTGAATTTTTAATATAGATGGCCTTTCTTGTACTGAGAGAATCACACCTGCTTGCTTTTTGTCATAAAATGCAAAAAGTCAAGAGGCTGAACCCAATAAACTGTTTATGCTTTAAAGTGGCTTTCTATTGAACACAGCACAGGTAACATTCTTCATTTGAAAGCAGATCTCCAGGAAAATTCAGAGAAAAAATATGAATAATTTTCTTAGAAGCTGCAAAAGGGTGCAATAACCGCTGATTGTCTTAATTAGTGTAGTGATACCTTAATGAAAAAAACTGATAGCAGGTATACACTATTATGGGATGGAAAAATAATATATTCCACACTTACAACTTTTATGTACATTTTAGGTTGTCCCTCGACCAACTATCTTAGCCTAATTTCACTGGTTTGGACCAATAAAATGTTCCTTTTGTCTTGCCAAAGGTGCAACACTAAAGCTTATCCAAAATAATTCATATTTCACTGTACTTATATGACTAAGAATCTTTTGTAAATTATTTTCTTGTATGTTTTGCATATCACTTTCAGAGTATCGAATTCTTGGAAAGAAAGGTGAGGGCACTTTCTCAGAGGTTCTAAAATGTCAAAACGTAAAAGATGGAACTTATTGTGCCTGCAAAAAGATGAAGCAAACTTATGACAGGTTAGTTTTCTTAGACTTAGTATTTAAAATTATTGAGCATTCATCATACATTTGTGTGAATATAATGTAAAGTAAATGTTACAATTATATTGTCAGTACCTTAATTACACCATTATCATGTGGTTCCACTGACACATGTTTGAATATTCTAGAATGTGAATATAAATTTTACTTGAAAATGGATGTGGTGTATCAGACTGAGTATGTTTGAAACGACATATGTCATGACTACAACAATAAAGTTTTGCTGTATTTTCCAAAGTGATCATAGTATATACACAAATGAATTTATGGGGAACATGATCGCTTAAGCATTGAATGTTGTAAAATTAATATTATTGTTCAGCAAAATAGAGATGCAACTGTGTATTGCACCTATAATTCTCAAGTTCTGTTTTTAAAAAAATTCAGAAAGTAGTCAAATAAATGGATTGGTATGATGATGTTCTGAAAGTAAAGTTCTCCCACATTATAATACAGTCTGTGGGAACCATAGAATATACTGCCCTATAGTGAGACCATCTTAGAATGAAGTACTTGATACATATAATTTAACTACCACTTATGTACAATGAAATGAGATCTATAACCATACCTTATAACAGGAATCATGTTTTAATGAATGGTCTTATAGTGAGGGAATGTCTTATAATGAGGGAATGTATTATATGAGTTGCCTTATAGTGAGTGGATGCCCTATAATGAATTGCCTTATATTGAGTAAAGTTTTATGATGAAGGACCTTATAGTGTGTACATGTCTTGTAACAGGAATCATGTTATAATGAATGGCTTTATAATGAGGGAATGCCTTATAACATGAATCATGTTATAATGAATGGCTTTATAGTGATGGAATGCCTTATAACAGGAATCATGTTATAATGAATGGTCTTATAGTGAAGGAATGTCTTATGTATGTATAGTGTTTAATAGCACATCAGCACATTAAAGTGCAGCACAAGATAAAGCCAAACAAGAGTAAAATCCTTGAAATACAAACTCCAAATTTGATATAAACAACACTCTTTCACAAATTTCAAGACCTTCATAGCTGGTATATCATCACAGGACACATTCCAGGGCAAAAATGTTTCCTCTGTCTCCAACATTTGCCTCTTACAACATGCAGGAGGACACATCAGGCCTTATCTAAATCCCTTGGCCATGGGAGGAGTTGTGCAGAAAGACAGTGATAGGCCAGTGTCATTAGGTTTGATGGAAACATTTTGTAACCAGTACACAAAATTCAGTTGTGTTTATTAACATTAAGTAACATGTAGTAGCGTTTTATGGCACCTCAGCACAATAGTGGCCATATGTTGCCAACAGAAAGGTAAAGTTCAGTACATGTGAAAATAAAGAATAGCACAAAAACACTTGAGGAAGATAACCCCTTCCAAAAAATGTAAACATGAAGACAAAAATATAAAACGTAAAGATGTTCAAATTCTGTAAAAGGTGTATAAGATAAAAGATACATGTAACAGTAAAACATATAAAATCCTTAAAACACTGATTGCCTTTTTATGAAGCATATGATACATATAAATTTTTCTACCACTTAATGAAATGAGATGCAAGAAAATATTTGCCTTGAAACAGGAACCATGTTATAATGAAGGGCTATATAATGAGGGGGTGCTGTATCAGCTTTCTAATAACATATTTATCCATGTATATAAGACGCACCCAATTGCAAACAGCACAGACTCACATCTGCCACTGTATTTGCTGGCAGGTCTGGGTCTATATTAATCATTCTACTACTGAGTTCTAGACAGCCACATAGACCCCTGATCTGCTGGTACAATTTGCAATGTCAGATCTAAGTCTGTGATGTTTGTGTTTGGATATACATTATACATGTATGTGGACAAATATGGTACATGTATACCATAATTATATTCTTTAATGCTCCTAAGCATGTATCAAATTTCAGGCGCTGAAATATACCGTCTTCCTCAAAACTTAAGAATAATTTAAAATGTCATTGAAAACATGCTGCATAAAGTGTGATACTTTGAAAAGAGATCAGTGGTTCTTTTACTTGAGCAAATAGATATGACAAGTCTTGAAAAATGGAACTATTGTTATTTAAGGTCTTAAAGACACAATTATGAAACTGATCTAAGGTACAAATAAATCTTTTTCTTGATTCATTTGCTTCAAAGAAGCTTTTGGCAGACCTTTACAAATAGCATTCATTATAGACTTTTGAATTTATCAGTGAAAAAGAATTTATCAATGAAAAAGAAGGACCATAGTTTTCTCCAGGACTACTAGGATGTAATGAGTATACACTAAACTTGGCTTATTAATGTAAGGTCTGTATACCAGTTACATTGACCCTAAACGTGCTGGTAGATCATGATATTTTATGTAGGTAATTATATGAGGAGGTTTTTTTCAGAGCCCAGTTGGCTCAAACATCTTTGGATAATAGATTTTGGTGTGAGTCACAGGCATTTGCAGTGTTGCACTTTGAACACAGGATTGTTGGTTTCCCGCAGTTTTTTTGTCCTATGTCCCCCAAATCTTGAACTTGTGTGCCCCCCTCCCCAGTGTGTGCTTTTTCATCAGGAAAAAGATCGAAAAATATGCAATCAGCTTTTCTTTAATGGATGTCCTTCCATGTCTCTGTTGGCGCTAGTAATGGCCAAAGTCACTAAAGGTGATAAAAACTGTAAGATGGCAATGAATATCCATTTTAAAACAATGTTTTTGGCAATGAAAACATTCATGATTTGTTGTAGTTGACTGAGTTTCAATGTAAAATCTTTGACTGCCTCTAGGGTAATGTATTTTCTAGGTTAAAGTCACACAGCAAGGAATTTATTTTGAGGTTTAATTAATGACAAAAGAGACAAAATTTATGCAGTTACACAATTTGTCATCAAATTAATGCTTTTTACTAGTTTGAAAAGAAAAGTAATTAAGAATACATGGGTAATTACTATAATAGATGATGAGTGAACACTAAAGTCAAATGAGAGCAAGATCTGGAACAAAAAATTCAATGGTGCAGCTCATTTCAGATTAACCAGATATTCAAAAATGATAATATCTTCATGAGTTACTTGAGCACATGATAAAACATTTATTGCAATAATGTAAGCGTCCAAGGTAAATATGATAGTACTGTACAGTGCCGACAACAAAGTTAAGCTGGCAAAACTCTCGAAGAAAATAAGATTATCTCATTTTTAAGCACTACTAGTGCATTATGTGCTACAATTTTCCTTTGTCCCTTAAAATTGTTGTGTCCCTCAGATTTGGAGTGTGGGGGATACGGTGTTCCCAGCCCTTGGAATCCCAGCTGCAACACTGATCTTGGACTTTACTGCTTAGGACTTACCCATCAAAGATAGAGCAACTGTAAGATACATGGCAACTTCACTAGACCTTGTGTGGTCTAAAAGGAATTTAAATAGAGATATGCATAGTTGTATTCTCAAGGTACAAATATGTATTCTTTAAAAGTGACAGAACAAGCAATATTTCCTTTTTCAACCCAGCTCTAGCAACTGTTAGCATACTTTGGTATACACACTACCTAATGCATTTGTGTACACCCCCTGCAAGAGACAGTTCCATTATGAAAATGTAGTTTTTTAATAAGTGTCACATTTGTCATTCTGTAATGACAGATTTTATCTTGGGATTTTCTGATCAAGTTTTCCTTCTGTCCAAGTTAATTGTGCACATACCTGTTTGATGAATTTCTATAATGGTTCCATGTGTGTGTATTGAAATACATGTTTCTACATACAGTTACACAGCCTTTGTATATGTATGTGTGTGTATATATATATATATATATATATATATATATATATATATATATATATATATATATATATATATATTATAACTATTTCTTTTCACTTCTGTGGTTACAATGCTTTTGAAGAAGACATTTTATTTTGGATTTAATTATATATCACATTTGTACTTGAGTGTTGACAATAAAGTGTGTGTATGTAACTATCAACCCAATGGCCAAGGGGGGCATCCGTCAGTCAGTTAAATTGTAAAACAGAGCTTCCAGTGGTCAACCTACTAATTCGATCACCCACTGGGTGGCCAGTGAGAAGCTTCCCCACCTGAGTAGGGCAAATACAGAGAACTATGTAATGTGCAAATTCAACTCATAATAACTTGGACATTTTTTCATCCAATTATTATGACATTTTCTTAATATATACTCATCAATCTTGTTTCTGTCACTGAGAAATTTTTCAAAATGAAAAATGAAGGTTTTAAGAAATAGATATGTAAATAAGGAGGCAGACCATTCTCCAGGCTTCCGAAGGATCAATTCCTCCTACCCTATTTAAGATAGAGTCTTCCAACAAGAGCTGAAATCAACATATTCATTGTCATTCAGGCACTCATAAGTGCCCTCAGTTTTTCTACCAACACCCTTTTCATTGCCCCACTCTACAATATCTCTGGTATCCCACTTGCGCATATCATCGAACTAATACGTATGAGATGAGATCAATGCTCGTGTAAGGGTTTCAGTTAAAACTGTTATTGTCAAGTTTGAATGAGTTTCTTTTGACTTAGCAGAAATTCCCAATGTCTGTTATAAAGTCCATCCCATCAGATATGTTTGGCATGTATGACAAATTCCGAAGACCTGTGATCAATATATCCTAATTTAATTAAATTAAATTGGCCACGTCATTGGGATTTTGATTAGGAACAAATCACTTCCCAGAAAAATGTTTGAGATTGTCCCACACTTAATTGAATGGGTTTCTGCAATACTTACCAATAGTCCATCTTGAGAACCAAATGAACGTTTATGATCATACTGAGTTTAAAGATAAACAGGGAAAATAACACCTACATTCATCTGATTTTTAGTCTGAATCCAAAAAAATGTAATTATGACCCCTAAAATGTAATTTAATTAGATTTAGATGAGTGAGTTCACAGTGTTTTCAGTGTGACATGGCGGGGGCATGTGTGTGTGTGTGAGTAGACAAAGAAATAAGGATGGATAGGATAGTCATGTTAATATAGACAAATATTCAAATTCTATCCAAATACAGTCAATGAATATTTAAATAGGAAAATTTAGTATTCATTTCAGCTACTTTAAACCGTGGAATGTGACAGGAATGGTTTGTAGATGTGCACATTGGTATTAAAATTTTTATCTACCCCCAATGAGAAGGTGGGTTTTGATACATATAGTTCTAAATACATTTCATGGCATTTTCGAGTGTTATTGGGAGTGGGCTTAGCTCCATCATTTTGGGACACAATTAGATCTATTGGAGAAAAAAAAAAATCAGAAATAAAGTGTTAAAATTCAGAACTGTACATGATTTTGAACTATTTGAACTATTGGGATAGGATCTTTAAAAAAACCTGAAATTATTTCTTAAGATTACATTGTCTTTTACCGTCTTTAATATTTCTCTTTTCATGCAAGAACAAGTTACTGGTCATATTTATCTATTGTTTGTCCAAGTTGCCACCCATTACATTGTACCATAACACCTTATATTATAATGTACCTAGCTTTGCATAAAGATATACTTGCTTGTTTTGTTTACCAGGTCACGAGATATTTATCAGGCAAACATTTATTATCTCGCTAAAAGAAATGAAAGAGAGGTTATTTAAGGACATGGACTATTTAGGATCTTTATTGTTGACATAAATAGTTCAATACTCAAGAGGTTACAGCAAATTATGTAAATGACAAAGTGATTGATAATGTTAAAGGGGTTAATTTTTTTCAATGACAATTGAATTTCTTGCTGTATTCTTTGCCTTATGAGTGTGTTCAGTTATAGAACTTAATTTTCATGAACATGAACTTCTCCATTGAAATGGTGTCAGATTTTGACCAATGTAAAATTTTTACCTTTCTATATACTCCAACATTTATGTGTCAGTCAGTACATAAGATTTCAGCTGATTTTACCAAGTATGTATATGATACTTGAGACTAACAAAATTGACCCTGATCATTAACATATCCAAGAGTCATCAACTGTTTACTCTAAATCTTAAGGTAAGGCACTGGTCAAGGGTATTTGAGACCAAAAGAGGTAAGACTTCTGTAAAGACAAAGGCCAGGATTTAAAAGAGGTAGTTTATATTGTAAAACCTATTGTTGTGGCCTATTGCAAAGGTTATCATTGTTTTTGCTGTAATTGGTCAGACTTAGATAATCTTAGATCAGAAGGCACAATAGGTGTTTCCTGAAGTTAAATTTTTTAAATAAATATTTACTGTTTATATTTTCTTTCAAGATGATCATTTATTAAATTTGAAGAGTGAAAAAATAGGGTTTAAATACATAGGAATTAATACATCAGATTACAAAAGAATTAATATCATGCTTTGTGGATTCCAAAAATAATGTTGTAGGCATTTAAATTAGAATTTTTCACCACAGATGATGAGACAGATTGTCCTAGGAAAAGGATCTGATCAATTTAGATTAGAATTGATCAATACTCTTTTGATTCTTGAATTGAAAGGTTAGAATTATACCAGTCTGGATCAACTTATGCATAATTGAATCTATCTGTCATAGTCTATTATGATGTACAAGGTAGGATCTAAATAATCTGTGAATAGTTTCAAGTGTCATGATTCAAATGAGGGTCTCCACAGGGTTAATAATTAGATATAAGGCAACTTACACAATGAGAGATTTGCTACAGTTGTGTGAACTACGATCAATGACATTTTAATGTGCAAATTAGTCTTTGAGTCTTATCATGTACAAGTCTATGAATGTAAAATGTACAATTTAGTACACAAATCTTTCATTTGGTGAAATGGACACAATAGTTAGTTAAAGTTACATTCACCATGACAGAGCTATATTCCATGATAATGTTGCACAGGGTAAGGATTTATGAATAATTTTTGAACAAACCCACAAAGTATTAAACTTTGTTTGGTAGCAAATGTTTTTTTCTACTCTTTTGATAAAAAGTACAAAAGTTCAAATAATTTTTTATTTGATGAATAAAAACATGAACAAATAATGTGCTGTATATACTCACGTAAAAGCTAATACCAACTGCAAACTGAATAGACCCAGATCTGCCATTGCATAATGCGTTGGCAGATCTTGGTCTATGCAGTTTGTAAGGACTAATCAATAGAACAAACAACGTAGATCCTGATCTGCCGGTGCATTATGGGACATCAGATCAGGGTCTGCATTGTTTGCATTTGGACCTGGCTTATACGCGAGTATATATGGTATGTAATGAAAATGAATAATGACTAGCTTTAAAGCATTGGTTTAATGCAAGTTTTTAATCCTAGTAACTCATACATGTACTTTCGTACAAATAAACATTTTAAAATAGACTTGGCCATGTATTCAAATATGAGGTATTGTACAAAAAGCTGGGTGTATTTTGACTGTGTACACTTACCTGACTCCAACCACCCCATCGCCACCACCACACAGACACACACAATACACAGTAAACTGCACTCTTGCAAGCAAGACTGATTTTATTAAAGGCTGAACTTTCTTGATGTTAAAACTTATAAGTGATTAGCTTGTTTAATGAAAAAAATTATTTAAATCTATTTCTGTTGTTGTTTTTTTTTGTCTTCACATAATTCTTTTGAAATTTGATAGACATTTTATGAAAGCAGGGCCTGATAAGGTTCAGAAACGTAGAATTGCGAACAGTTTACTACTAATCTTGTTGAATGATGGCACTGGATATTAAACCATATATTTAATGTCAAAGCAAGTGCTTTCCAATTTTAACAACAGAATGTTTGTAGGACGTGCTGTTTACTATATAGTAAGTGCAGGCCTTTGATATTCACATTGCCAGTTGCCCAGGGCAAGTGAATTTTCACATGTGCAGGTATGAGATAAAATACCATGATTTAGATTACCTGTCAAGAAAGATGAAATCTGATACTACCTGTTAAGTAACTTCCCACTTCTGGCATTGTACATCAAGATTTGCATAAACCATGCCATTATTTTATGTCATGTTCTTATTTGAGATGGAATGAATTTTTGTAATCTTGTAAGGACATACAGCACTCCCGCAGTATAAGGTCTCTCATTGTAACACAGTTCTTCTTATTAGGTAGGTATGGTCATGCACCAGCAGATCAGGGTCTATGTTGTTTGTTCTACTAATTAGTCCTTACAAACTGCATAGACCCAGATCTGCCGGCACATTATGTGCCGGCAGATCTGGGTCTGTGCAGTTTGCAGTTGCTATTGGCTTATACACGAGTATATACGGTAAGTGGTAGTAAAATTATAACGTATTATCTATTTCATTATAAGGAAGTCTTGCTATAAAGATCGTATAATCTTTGGTTCTCATGGACATCATTATAATGAGGAAATACTGTATTTTGATATTTACTAACGGTGCTTTGCAAAAAACGTAAAATGTTGAACAGGCAAGTAAAAATCCGAACTTTATTTGCCTGTGAGCAAGTAAAATTTTAAAAGAAATTTTGAATGCATGAAGGGAAATAGAATTATAGTAGTTTTCTTTTTTTTTTTAAATTATTGAAGATAAAACATGATTCATATCATCTCATTTCTCAGAATTGAACATGAGATACACATACAGTAATTCGCTAATTTTAAAGTTTTGATTCAACCAACACATACAATTCATAACAGTACTTAATAATCTTGTAGTACTTTTCTTTTCTTTCTGTTTTTTGGGGGGGATGTGTGTGTCAATATTATTGATTATTATAAGCCAACTCTCATGAACAAAGGAATCTTTCCAAACACATTTATCAGATGAAAGTGTCATTGAAAGGCAGAAAGATGTTTTTAAGATAATATCTCTTGAAATTTTCTTAATTGTTTCCTGTTCTATCTTGCCAAATCCTATTCTGTTCACAAAAACCCTATTTAGAAAAAGCTAAATGCTTTTGTGCCTTGTCAGTTAATCTTTATTACACCTAGCTGTTGTACTTCTTTGGAGAAGGTATACTTCTTTGGAGATAATTTGTAGTTATTACAAGTGGTATCCAGAGATTTATCTCATGTAAGGAAGCATGTTATATATAAGTGTCAAAAAACTGAAGTAATTTTTGGAATGAGTTTTATCATTGCAAATTATAACACTCCTCCAATTACTCTTCTTAAGATAAAAATTTTGCTGTCATTGTTCAGTCACACATTTTCTTGAGTAGGGGCTTCTTTTAGTACTGTATTATGACAAGTGAGTGAAATCTAAGATGTTATTAAAGCATAAATTTAATATGGCACTGAATTAATTAACAACAAAGTGACCCAATTTGATGGCTTAGTGACGGGTGACGGTTTATCTAAATTTTAATCTCCAGGTGTTGAATTTTAATTTGCATTTAAGTTTTTTTTCTAGCCTTTGTCAGACAAAAATGCAAGACAAAGTAATGTTGATGTTGGTGTTGTCATCATTTTTGACAACACAGTGTAAAAAGGTTTTATGAAAGCTATAACTCTGAAAATGATGAAACATAGCATTCTTTGGAACCCTTGTTTTACATGAGTTATATAACAAATTCTAATACACTATTTTCTGATGTATATCACACATTCAACTATGAACATTACAGACCCTGACCTACCATCAAATATTGCACTGGCAGACCAGAGTCTACCCTGTTGCTTAAAATCACAAGTAGCACAAGCAGTATTGACCCTGATCAGCCAGTGTATTATGTGATGGCAGATCTAGGTCCATTTTGTTTACACTTGAGTGTTTTATACTTGAGCAAATATGGTAACTTGTATATACAGTGTACTTGATGGCCTAGGCGATTGCATGAGGTGTCATTTAGGTGAAGGAAATTAGAAAACCTGCAAGCATACAGGATAACTTCAAAGATTTTGGTTAGGTTTGGTGCTTTATGACACAACAACACAAGTAGGTTATTTAGTGCCGAGGCAATTGGAGTAAAGTGCCTTGCCCAAGGACACACCACGGTAGTTGACCCAGACTGGTCTGATGGTAGGATTCGAACCCACGCCCTTTCAGTGCGGCTCCATCTTAACTTCAGAGATAGCTTCCTAGAAAAATGCTACAGCAAAACTATCGAACACTTAATTCTTTTCATGTAGTTTTTTTCTTGCCAGCTTTAGGATAGGCAAGATATAGGTATCATACATTCCAGTGTTGCTAGCATCAGCATCAACATAGATATTGGATAGGTTTTTGGATAAAGATTTTTTTTACATGATTATTATTTCCAGATCCAAGGAAGGATAGCTATCATGTTTGCAAGATAGAATCAGGAATCTCTGCCCTTTCATATTCATGCACCTACCCTCCCACTGACCTTGGCAAAGTCAGTGTCATTTGAGAATCTTGGTTAAGTTTTGGTTAAAGTTATTTTTTGTTGTCTATGGTGGTAAGTCCCAAACTCCTGGAGGATTAGCTTGCAAACTTGGACTGTAGAGTCAGGAGCTCTGCTCTTTCATATCCATGCACCCCTACTCTCCTGACCTTCAAGCAAGACCAAGACCATTTTAAAGTGAAAACATATCAGTATCAGGTAGACAAGAAGATACCCCAAATGAATGCTTGGAATTTCTATATGATTATATTTTAGACAAGTTTTTCAAAGACAAGACTTAAATACTGTAAATGTAGTTCTAGAGTTCTTGTATGTGCATACTTTATAACACTCAGGTCTGAATCCTTCTGTTGAGCCCACATTAGTGGGAAGCAAGACCTACCGTACATGTATATACTCGTGTATAATCTGAGTCCAAATGCAAACAACAGAGACCCTGATCTGTCATCACATAATGCACCGGCAGATCAGGGTCTGTGTTGTTTGTTCTACTGATTAGTCCTTACAAACTGCATAGACGCAGATTTGCCAATGCATAATGCGCTGGCAGATCTGGGTCTATGCAGTTTTCAGTTGGTATCGGCTTATACGTGAGTATATACTGTAGCATTTACTTTTATGGCATGTCGTTGATGTCAATGTTTTGTTATGATTTTGTTTAAAGTTTTTCATTTGCATATATTCGCTAAACCACTTAATGGGTTCTGATCATACTTGGCTTGAATCATTATGAAGCTAAGAAAATTAATTCTTTGACATCGCTCACTCACCCCTTTTACCTTGGGGTCAAGGCCCCAGTCATAGAACATTTGTGTTAAGGTTTTGGTTCAATTGCTTACCAAAAAGTTTCAAGTATAAAGGGACAGACCTCATATTCTCAAAACATTTTTAGTACAAAACTCAAGCTCAGGCTCTGAGTCATATAACTTTGACAGTCTGTAATTAAAATTAAGTTTGAATCATATAACTTTCAATATTTTCTTAAGTTGAGTCCTGGTCCTAGACTGCTGAATTCCACTACCTAGATGTATGCCAGGCATGATGTAAAATTTGGGGATTTTGAGCTTGAGCCTTGGTAAAAAAAAAAGTTTAGAGAATATGGGGCCAGCATGTAAATTTTAAATAGTGAGAAAAATTTGGTGAGGGAAATACTGATTTACAGCAGGTTATTAGCCCTGAATATACTGCCAGTTCAGATTGAATGTAGTGTTTGTCTTTGCTGTAATGCTGGAAAACACTTCCTTCCTTCTGCAGCGCTAGTTCTCTTTTAGGCTTTATTCTGTTTCTGAAACTACAGGTGACCGCAATAAATGAACTGCATTGATTGTCACCACTACTGCAGGGACTAACTGGGTGTTGTTGCACATTTAAGTCAAAATCACACTATAAAGCTGATAGTTCCAATGTAGGTAACTTTGTAAGTAGGTCGGTAGGTACTGTCTCTTTCACCTGTCTGTACTTGGCATCAACCTTAAAGTTTGCAAAGTTTTGTTTTTCAAAGAAAAAAATTATTTACTGAATTCTGTGTGGTCATTACCAAACTTGACAATCAGTATGTCCAGTTGTTTTGTGCTAGTAAATGTATTTTCATTTTATTTGGAAGTATAATTATACCCCCTGCAGACAAAGCTGGAGGGCAGTATACATACTGGAGTCAGCTTGTCTATCAGTCCATCCATCCGTCATACTTTTGTTTACTTAATATCTCCTGAACCCTTTGAGATATCTTCATGAAAATTGGTATGCTTTTGTATCCTGACTAGACATTGTGTCTTGTAAAAATGGAGTCTGTCTGATTGGCATTTCAAGTTATTTCAATTTTTATTACAAATTGTGTCTGTCCATCCATCTTTATTCATCATACTCTTGTTCAGTTAATATCTCCACAACTGTTCGAGATATTTTCATGAAACTTGCTGTATATTTGTATCACGACAAGAGTTTGTGTTCCATATAAGATTTAGCTTTGTCAGATTAGTACTTTTAGAGTTAACTCCCCATTTTAAAAAAATTTGTATTTGCACTTCATATTTTGCTGGGAGGTGTTCCATAAGCACTTGCTTAATGACAGATCTTGTTTGTAACAGTCCACTGAGCAAATACAACAGAAATTTGTATATGAATCAGCACCATCTTAATGAGTCCATGTAGGTAATTTGCTGCAAAACATTATAATATACATTTAGATATGACTGGTATTAGATGATCAGATGAAAGATTTGCATTCATGTAAGGGGTGGCGTTGTTAAAATAAAACTTTGAAAATACCAGTTTTGTACACAGTGCTTTGCAGAAAATTGCCCACATTAACGTGCAAAAATTTCCAATTTACAGGAATTCTCTTATTTGCTGTCATCTGCTACAAATCATGCTTCTAACAAAAATTTAAATTAATTTGCTTAATCCAGAACGATTGTAAATGAAAATATAAAAGTGTATGGCCCCTTAATACAGAGACTGCTACATGCAGATGCCCAATGTTACCATCTTTGCTGATGTACTTTGTATACACCTTTCAGCTTGGAGCAGGTGAACAATTTGAGGGAAATCCAAGCCATGAGGAGACTTAGCCCACATGCCAATGTTATTGAACTACAGGAGATCATTTTGTAAGTAATTTTTTCATTGTCTTTTTATTAGTTTCTGTCTGTTTGTTTGCTTGCCATCTCTGTCTGTTTGTCTTTTTGTATAGATGTATGTAGGAAGGTAACTATGTAGGTGGGTAAGCACATCTGTCTCTTTCACCAGTCTTTACTTATCTACGTTAGTTGTGTCCGCAATTAGACCAATCTTGTATGATTTCATATTTGATATTATTTAAGACTTTTGTAGGAATTTCAGTGTAATATTATACCAACTTTAAAAAAAAAACCCCAGCTGATATTATGCTACAGATCCTTATCAGATGACATCACCAACAGCCATATTAGTGAAAATGACGTTCGTTCGTTAGTTGGATTAACGACGTGTTCGGCTAGTTCGCCATGTACGTTGGTTTGAAAATGACAAACTTTGCTGGAATTATATAGGACCAGTTGCCAGCTTGTTTGTAGAGGCAAATTTGGCCTTAAAGTCTGCTTCACAGCATCGCAAAAATGTCATTATCTTTTTCTTTAAACAAAACTGACATTCAGATGTGAATTACCATTTGCATGGAAGATTGTATTCTTTTCTTTCTGATCGTGTTTTGGAGCATTCTTTAGCACAAATTATAATCAGTCGCAATATTGGGATGAGTGTAGCGAAATATAGAAGAGGCACATGAAGGAAGGCAACCCACAAAAACAACAACAAGAAGCTGATTATGTTATTTTTGACTAAAGTAGTCTGAAAAAAAGGAATAATAACAAGAAATAAAAATTCTCGTCTTTTTTCATTACTTTGATCATTTTTATTGTTTTTGTAGACTATATTCTACCCTTCTATGATTTCACAATCTTGAACTCGACACGCATGATCAAAATATGAGACAATAATGTGAATCACACCCAATCAAGCCATGAAAGTTCTGAAATCATCATTGAATCCAGATAACATGCAATATTTGTTTGCGTCATTATTTATTTGTTTCCAATTGATGAATTGTTTTTGACAATTTCAAAGTATCCTCTGTAATAGAGAAAACTAGACGGCTAGATCTTCGCATTCAGGAAACTATAATGCAGAGAAATAAACTTGATTGCAACAGAACGTGAGGAAATATTTATTGAATAAAGGGATTATATTGTACACTTATGAACTTTACTCTACTTTTAATGCAACAACAACTTATAATTTAAAAAAAAAAAGAAAACAAAAAGGTTCTAATTTGTTAGATACATTTACTGTTACCATAAGGAATCTCACAATGCCACATGTTATAAATGCTAGCTTTGATATTTCTTTTTGTTTTTTAATGCATATAAATAAGTTTGCTTTTATTTTTCCTTTCAAAGATTTATGTTTTTTTCCTGATGTGCTATTTTAGCTCTACTGGTGATAGACCAGAAGAGCTTATGGAATTGTCTGTTGTCCATCATCTGTCGTCCGTCAGTCTGTTAGCACAAGGTCCTTATCGCTACTTGGAGGATTGCCATGAAGCTTTACACATTCATTCATCCCAAGGTGTAATTTGTCATAAATGCAAATGGTGCTGCTCAGAATTCCAGTATGGCCACCACAGCAGCCATCTTGAAAATCTTGTTTTGCTACTCTTCCTAAACAGATGGTCATATCAATATGGGGTTTTCACTACAAGACTTCTTATGATGTCTAGTTGGTCCTATATGAAAATGGTGCTGATCTGACATCCAATATGGCCACCACAGCAGTCATCTTAAAAATCTTGTTTTTCCTACTTCTGAACAGAAAGTCATATTGACATGGGGTTTTCACCAGAAGACTTCTTATGATATCTAGTTGGTCCAAAATGAAAATGGCTTTGCTTACACATAGAATATGGCCACCGCAGTGGTTATCTTAAAAATTTTGTTACTCTTCCTGAATTGATAGTCATATCATCCTGAATTGATAGTCATATCAACATAGGGGTTTCACTAAAAGATTTCTTATGATGTCTAGCTGTTCCTAAATAAAAATGGTGTCGATCTGATGCCAAATATAACCTCTGTAGCAGCCATCTTGAAAATTTGCTACTTTTTCTGAACATAAAGTCATATTGACATGGGATTTTTACCAGAAGACTTCTTAATATGTCTTTTTCGTCCTGAATGAAAATGGTTCTGCTCAGACTTCCAATATGGCCATAACAGTAGCCATGTTGAAAATCTTGTAATTGCTGCTTCTCCTGAATGGATGGTCATATCAACATGGTGCTTTCACTAAAAGACTTCTTATGATGTCTAGTTGTTCCTAAATGAAAATGGTGTCAATCAGATGCCAAATACAGCCATCATGGCAGCCATCTTGAAAATCTTGTCTCAACTCCTTCTGAATGGAAAGTCATATTGGCTTTAGAGTTTCACCAGAAGACCTCTTATGATGTCTGTTTGGTCCTAAATGAAAACTGTGCCAATCTGATATCCAGTATGGCCACCACAATGGCCGTCTTGAAAATCTTGTTATTGCTACTTTGCCTGGATGAAAAGTCATATGTACATTGGGTTTTCCCCCAGAAGACTTCTTATTATGTCATAGTTGGTGCTAGATGAAAATGGTGCCGATCTGACATCCACTATGGCCACCATGGCAGCTGACTTGAAAATCTTGCTATTGCTACTACTCCTAAATGGGAAGTTATATCGACACTGGGTTTTGACCAGAACACTAATTATGATATCTAGTTGGTCATGAATAAAAATAGTGCTGATCTGGCTTCAAAAATGGCTGCCACAATGAACATATTGAAAATCTTGTCACTAATTTTTCTGAATGGATGGTCATATTAACACTGGTTTTCAAAAATGTCTTCTAATGGTGTCTAGATTGTCCTAAATTAAAATGGTGCTGATCTTGCATCCAGTATGGCTGCAGCAGTAGCTAATTTGAAATAGAATCAGACATGCATATCCAAGATGGTTTCAGCACTCAGCAGTTAAAAGGAAGAAATGGTCTTATCTCAGATTCCTAGAAATTCTTTTCAGAGAGAAGAGCATCTGTCCCATCAAAGGCCTCTAATTCTTTCTCATGTTACAGATTTCACTGGTCGACAATTTTTTCGAAGTCTTCGTCTGCTTCAGAGATAAAATGTGCTATTTATTAGGGATTTTGATGTGCTGAATTCAAATATGACAATTAAAACAACTGATTGGCTACTGTTTCCAAGATATTTAAGTTTTTACATTTTACGTCTATGTATATTGTGTACATAGTAGAGTTTTAATCATAAATTGTAAACCTAGGTCTTTTCATGTGTTTATGGTTGCTTTATATGATAATATTTCACCTGTCCTGTTTATGTAACACTTTAAAAAAACAGCAAAAGGGTTATATAAATAAAAAATATATTGAAACAAAGTAAAAAAACTATTATGTATATATAAGTACATAGTTTAGTCCTTATTCAGTGTCTACTCAGCACTTCTTGGCTTGTCTCTTGTATTCATTAAATGGAGCATCTCTTGTCACTGTCCAGCAATAGTCAGCATGCATTGATGGGCTTCATTTGCCCTGATAGCATTTCTCCATTGTTGCAATGTCCCGGTGAAATCACTCGCTGTGCTCGTCGCTCACTGCTTCACAGTTCGGTGGAAAAAAATCTTGATGAGAGTGCAAAAAATGTGTCTTTAGTGACATGTTGCAACCAATGCTTTTGTATGCCTTGAGGAGGTTTTCCACCAACTCCCTGTAGTTGTCTGCCTTTTTGTTTCCGAGAAAATTTGTTGCCACTAACTGGAAGGCTTTCCATGCCATCTTTTCCTTGCCACGCAGTGCACAGTGAAATGCATCATCTTGAAGAAGTTCACGAATCTGAGGACCAAGAAAGACACCTTCCTTTATCTTAGCTTCACTTAACCTTGGAAATTTTCCACAGAGGTATTTGAAAGCTGCTTGTGTTTTGTCCATGGCCTTGACAAAGTTCTTCATCAGACCCAGCTTGATGTGCAAGGGTGGTAACAAAATCTTCCTTGATTCAACAAGTGGTGGATGCTGAACACTTTTCATTCCAGGCTCCAATGACTGTTGGAGTGGCCAATCTCTCTTGATGTAGTGGGAATCTCTCGCACGACTATCCCATTCACAGAGAAAACAGCAGTACTTTGTGTATCCGGTCTGCAGACCAAGCAAGAGAGCAAGAACCTTGAAATCGCCACAAAGCTACCACTTCTGCACCTCAAAAGTTGTTTCATGTTTTCATAGGTTTCCTTCATATGGACTGCATGACCAACTGGAATTGATGGCAAAACACTGCCATTATGCAGCAAAACATCTTTAAGACTCGTCTTCGATGGATCAATGAACAGTCTCCACTCATCTGGATCATGAACGATGTTGAGGGCTGCCATCACACTATCGATGTCATTGCAGGCTACAAGATCACCTTCCATGAAGAAGAATGGGATAAGATCCTTTTGACGGTCACGGAATATGGAAACCCTAACATCACCTGCCAGAAGATTCCATGTGTTATGAGGTGTGGTTCAGAGGAGGAGGATGGGAGAAAATATGGGTCATGTGACATTGATGGTTCAGGAGTAGAAGTTTCATCCTCTTCCTCTTCCTCGTCTGACTCAAGTGAGAATGATTCTGGTGCATCAGGAACCGGCAGTCCTTCTCCGTGGGGTACTAAGCGTTTAGCTGATGGAATGTTTGGATAATGCACAGTCCACTTTTTCTTCTTTGACACACCTTTCCCAACTGAAGGCACCATGCAGAAGTAACAATTGCTGATATGATCTGTTGGCTCTCTCCAAATCATTAGCACTGCAAAAGGCATAGATTTCCTTCTCCTGTTCAACCACTGGCGAATATTTGTTGCACAAGTGTTGCAGCATATGTGTGGGGCCCACCTCTTGTCCTGATCTCCAGTTTTGCAGCCAAAATAAAGGTGATAGGCTTTCTTAACCATAGTGGTTATACTGCGCTTTTTTCACTTCACCACAAACATAGCAGAAGTTATCTGCATTGTTCACACAAGTACGAGGCATCTCTTCTCACTTTGGCTAAACAGAAATGTGTCCCTTTGCAAAATCAAACACTGACAAATAAGAGAGCACGATACTGTATGATTTGTAGAGCTGATATAGGGCAATTTCTTCAGCAGAGTGATGTAAGCTTAGTTATGATTGCATAATCCATGACTTATAGGAATAACATGATGCAATTCATATCATGTATGATGCAATACCAGCTACAGATTGCATCATTCATTGTTTTGCCTAAAAAGCAAGTACTGTCCAAACCCAGTCATAGATTTATTCATAGATCCAGTCAAAGATGTATTTGAGTCATTTCTGGTTTAAATTGAGATCCCTTCCCTTTATAACTCACTTATTGTCCGCCATTCCCAAGTCAAGGGTTGTATATACTGACCCAGTATCATATCATTAAAACTAGAGCCAATCAACAATTTTAAGCATCAGTTTCGTTCTCAGTGACCCAGAATTAGTAAAGTTTGACAACATTGATTGCGGAAGCATTTTGGCTGTAGACCAGTGTTTTTTATGAATAACTGAAACCATTATCTATCCAAAGGTTTAAATTAGGAGCTTAACAATAATCCTGAAAGCATTTTGTGTTCAAATACTGCAATTTCAACTGGTTGCTTAAATGATTAATGTTGTTTATTTGTCATTACCAATATCTAGCTCATGTCTTATTTATCATTCCCTGTTTTCTTAAATTGATTAGTATATATTTTTTTACTCTTTTAATATGTGTATGAGAGAGGAAGAGGGAGAAACAATATGAATTGCTGTACAAAGAAAGATTTGGTGGCAACAGTCCTTAGCATCTTTTTGCCAGTGTTTATTTGCTAGATTTTGAATATCATATACTTATTTTTTTATTTTTAAACTTAAAAAGTACATTTGTGTTGCATATAGGCCTGTGTGGGGATGTGCATATAAAAATTTAAATATCATCAGGACCGGGTGACATGGTCGACCATAGCTGCTCCATTTTTTTCATATCTATTTATAAATGAGTAGATTGATTGCCAGCCTCAATTCTGGTACAAACCCCTCTTCATCTATGAGTAAGCAGCCCCTTAAAAAAAGGCACAATGTCCCTGGACTCGTGGTGTGTGTGTGTGTGTTTATGCATGTACGCATACTTATGAGTGTGTATACATTCTTGTTATATTGATGCAAATGAAAAACTTCTCTGAAATTTTTCACACCTGAAAGTTTGTTGATAACCCAGTTTAATAATTTAATCGAACATTCTTAAAAGTGTACCATTACTTCTTTTCAAGACTTTGTTCTGTGTTCACATCCTTAAAAGATGACAAATGTTACCATGTCAGTTTGAAATTCAATGCCATTTGACAATGTTTTATTTGAAGTACAAGAGTTTGTCAATATAAACTACATGTTACAAAGAGCAATCACTATGGTATATATCTGGATATTCATAATGGACAATCCTCAATTTCCAAATCATTTAATATAAAGAAAATTGGGGAAATAAGTGTATAAATATGGCATGAATTTCTCCAAAACCAAAATCTGGCGTTGTTTCATGATTATACTGGCCACTGAATATACATGAGCTTAAGGGATAAATACCCTGTATTTTTAAAAAATGAAATAATGTTGACTTCTAATCGTTTAAGTCAAAGTGATGACATTAATGATAAAATTGGGGATGTGGCTGTAGCAAAGACATGTTTGTTTTTTCTTTCATTTTCTTCATTCTGAAAACCTATTGGATATCAAATAAGAAACCAGAGCCTGTCCATTCAACATCTTGACAATGAATTTATCAGAAATTAAACCATATGATATTTGTTGCTGAAGTGCCTCACATGCTGGATGCTTTACAGATGTTATACTCATTCTTACAAAACGTGTGTAAAATTTGTGAATATTTTAGGATCAATCATTAATATAAGAAATAATTGTATCGAATTATTAATAAAATAATATAAGCTTTTCCCCAGCCCAATACATACACAAAACAGCTTTGGTCGTTGACGTTTGAAACATTTATAATTCTTCACTATACACCATAGGAACATCCAACTATTACAAATGTACAAATTGTTTAGCACTGCATGTTTGAGAAGAAAATGATTAAGAAATACATACATTGTCTATTCATGGGTGATTCTGGCAAGATTTTGAGGGCAAGTCAGTGCTAAACATAAACATAAGCGAAATGTTTTAAATGAAAATGAAACTAGGTGTCAGAGGTAATCAGCCATATTTAATGGAAATATGCACATCATTTAAACAATGTTATGAGACAAAAAGTTTTATAGTTGCTGTTATTGACCATTATACATATTGTGTGCAACTGCATAATTTAATCTTTTTTGGCAATAAACTTAATAGGGGTTTGTTAGCCATCATGTCTACAATCCACTTTAAAAAGGTGCCACAATGGACGAGAAACCATTGGCATTTTTAATGGTTGCTTTTCTTTATTAAAAGTAGTCCTAGATAAAAATTATATACATATTTAAGGAAGAGAGAGAGACCTCATTTATCTATACAAGTTCTACCTGGATCTGATTAGGGGCCCAAACTGTCCCTTATCCTACCTTATCCTTTGACAGAAAGCATCGTGGCAGAAATAGCTATCATTTTTAAACAAATGATGCTGATCAGCCATCAGATATGGCTGTCATTACTAAAACTTTAAAACATCTTCTTCTCAAAAACCATTCAGTAGAATTTGACCAAATTCAACAGAAAATCCAGGCATGAAGGTCTTTCATGTTTGTTTAAATGATGCTGATTGGCCATCAAATTTTGCTGCTGCTACTAAAAATATAGAGAAACCTTTACATAACATCTCAAAAACTGCTCCACAGAAATTAACCAAATTTGACATCATCCTGATATAGATAGCTTTGAAGATTTTATAAATGATGCCAATCTGCCATCAAATAATGGTCACTATTACCTAAAGATAAAAAAATTCAAAAGAATTACTTTTTCTCAAAAATTGCTCAACAGAATTTGACAAATTTACAGAAAGCATCCTGGCACATAGGGCTCTAGCATCTTAGCAATGATACCAATCCACTGTCAAATGTGGCCATCATTTGTAAAAGTAGAAAAAACTTTAAATGACATCTTCTCAGAAACAGCTGGGCAGAATTTGACAGAAAACATTCAGGCATTAAAGGCTTTCAAACTTATACACATGGTGCAGATTCACCCTTAAGTATGGCCACCACTGCTAAAAGTAGAAAGTCCTTCAAATGACTTGGCAAAAGCCACTCAGCAGAATTTTGACCAAATGTGACAGAGAGCATCTTGTCATGACACACTTTTGAGTTGTTCAAACAATTTCAATCTGCCATCAATATGGCTGCTCCAAAAATATTGAAAAGCAATTAAGGACTTATTCTAAAATGCTACGTAACAGAATTTGACCAAATTTGACAGAAAGTGTCCTAGCTTGAAGGCCTTTCATACTTATAGAAATAATTCAGATCCACCACCAAATATGGCTACCATTGCTAAAAATAAGAAAACGTTTACCATATATACTTGCATATAAGCTTATACCAACTGCAAACTGCATAGACCCAGATCTGCCGTCGCATAATGCGCCGGCAGATCCGGGTCTATGCAGTTTGTAGGGACTGAGCAGTAGAACAAACAACATAGACCCTGATCTGCCAGCGCATTATGCAATAGCAGATCAGGATCTATGTTGTTTGCATTTGGACCTGGTTTATACACGAGTATATATGGTACATCACAAAAAATCTGCTTAACTGAATTTGACCAACTTGGACAGAAAGTGTCCTGGCATAGTGGTATTTCAGTATTTGACAAATGATTTTGATGTGCCATCAAATATGGATGAAGGTATAAAAACTAGTAAAATCTTGAAACAGTTGTTTGACAACATATGCAATCAAACAGTAATATAAGAAATTTAGAAAGCATCCTCCTGACCAAGATTTTTGGCCAACTGTTCATGCATTTGGCTGTTAGGCAGATGTCATCCTGGGAGTGATCTCAGGCCAACTTGGCCCCAGGTTTTTTTTTATAGAGCAACATTGGATAGGGTGAAATCTGACAGCACTTTGATTATGTTGTATGTTTTGCAACATTGCTTTCGTCATTTAGATTCTCGTATTTTGACTCTAACAATTTTTTTGTTTTTCAGTGACAAGAAGTCAGGATGTCTTATGCTAATTCTGGAGTTGATGGATATGAACATTTATGAATTAATACGAGGTAAGAGCATTATTCATATACACTGGGGGTAGTTAGAAATGGTAAACAACTTTGCATATGTTGCACAATACGTTTCTTTTAAAAATCATGTCCTTGGTATAAATATATCACACTTTACATAGCCTTACCTTACAATGTATCTCAGTTTAGAGTGGCCTCACCTATAAACGTGGTTCACTTCTATGACTATCCTAAATAGTTTTATCGTGAGGAACTACTCTACATGTTTTCACACTGGTTACCATATATACTCGCATATAAATCGGGTCCAAATGCAAACAACATAGACCTTGATCTGCTGGTGCATAATGCACCAGCAAATCAGGGTCTATGTTGTTTTTTCTACTGATTAGTCCTTACAAACTGCATAGACCCAGCTCTGCCAGTGCATTATTCGATGGCAGATCTGGGTCTATGCAGTTTGCAGTTGGTATTGGCTTATACGCAAGTATATATCGTTAGTTAGATGTTTGTAGTTTCTTCTCAGCTCTTTCATAATTTACTTGATGCTTAAAAATTAAATCATTTCCTTCTCATCTATACTAAGCCAAGTACATGTAATTGAATTTTCATGAAGCCAAAGTAATGTATTGATTCAAAAGTCAATGAGCACTTTAGTAATTCCAATGAATATATTAAGTAAATTATTCCTCTAGAATTATATCTGATTTCAATGGCACAAACTATAAAATCTGATCTCAAATGGATTCCCACAGACTGATCTAAAACAGGAATTAATTATTTGTTTACCAAATCCCTATTTATATACATTTTCACTTGACCTATATCAACCAGATGTGAAGCAATAAAATGGGAAAAAAACCAGTCTGACTGTCAACAAGACTGGCCTTGAACTCAAATGCTAGTAAATATTCTGTTTACTAGTGATCAGAATCTAAAGTACTACTTACCTTCATGAACAAGATTTAAACACACATTATATATTAAATGAACATAACACCTCCCCTCATAAAGAAAAAGAAAGATTTAATCAATAAAGCTTTCTTTTACATATTTGTCAAATATGCATATAATACTATAATAATCAAAATTACATAGGAAGATGTCTTATGAATGACACTCAGCTGAATTACACAAAATATACACAAAATAAAGCAATATAGTACTTCTATACACGAGAGAGTGCATCTGCAATCACATTATCTTTTTTCCTGATGTGTCTAATGTCAATGTTGTATTCTTGTGGCATTAAATGCCACCTCAACAATATTTGATTTTTATTTTTTAATTTTGTTAATGAAAGTAAGGGGATTGTGATCACTGAATACAACAATCAGAGAAAAAACTGAACTGACATACACTTCAAAATGTTGCAAAGCCAATATCAAAGACAAACATTCCTTCTCAATTGTGGAATAATATTTCTGGTGCTTGTTTACTTTTTAGAAAAAAAAGCACACTGTATGATCCACACCATTTTTATCTTCTTGAATCAATACTCCACCCACCCTTGCATCAACAGACATTTTAAATAATTGGCTCAAATTTAATTTGTCATAAGAGTCCTGACATTTGTTAGACCAATAAAACTTGGATTTCTTACTCAACAAATTTGTCAGAGGTTCAGCAGTTAAGGAAATATTTGAGCAAAATTTCCGATAATATCCAGCCATACCAAAGAATTGCATCAGCTGCTTTTTACTACTATGCACCAGGAATTCAGAGATAGGCTTGACCTTAACGTCTACAGGTTTAACTTGAACTTGTCCCACAATATGTCCTAAAAATGTGACACAAGCATGGCAAAATGCATAAATTAACCGTCAGGTTTGCATCACTGAGTCGATTGAAGAATTTCCAAATGGTTTCCAAGTGATCTTCCTATGTGTCATTGTAGATAATGACATCATCGATCTACACATCACAATTATCTAAACCAGATGTTAACATGTTCATAAGAAGTTGGAATGTTGCCAGAGAATTTTTCATTCCATAAGGCATAACTTTATACTGATAAAGCCCATCTGGAGTTGCAAATGCAGAAATTTCTTTGACTCTTTCTGTGAGTGCAATTTGACAGAAACCTTTCAAAAGATAAAACTTGGTGACATATTTTGCATTTGCAATTTTGTCGATGTAATCATCAGTTCTTGGTATTGGAAATGAATCTGTTTTGGCGACACTGTTGTCTTTTTTATAGTCAGTACACATGCGGAATGTATTACCTGGTTTAGGCACAAGAATACATGGTGAACTCCAGTTACTTCTACATGTACTTGGTTCTATAAAATAATTCTCCAGTAAATATTGAATTTTTTTTTCTCAAATATTCTTGCCTGAGAGGATTCATCCTATAAGGATGCTGTTTCACAGGTGTAGAATCTACAATATCAGTATCATGATAGATTTTATTTGTTTGTGTAGGAACATCAGGAAACGATTGCTCATACTTATGTAATAGCTGTTTTAGTTTATTTCTTTCCTGTTGTTGTAGATGTGAAAGTTTCTGGTCCAGATTGTGTGGTATTTCTGAATCCTGAAGTTTGGTTAAAGCAGATTTACTACAGTTAGATTGCATTCCATCGTTTACATCCTCATTATGTGGAATTAGTACAACTAAATTGATTGAATAATTAACTGTGCTATCTCTGTCAAAATTTTCATTTTAACATATTTATGTGATAAATTTGTTTCTGTTTCTGCCTCCCAGGAGTGTTAATGATATAATTTAAGTCATTTACTTTCTTTTCAACTGTGTAAGGACCATAAAATTTAGCCCAAAGAGGATTTTGAGGTATGGGCAAGAGAGCCAGAACTATATCACCAGTCTGAAAACTCATTTTCTTTGTATTTCTGTCATACCTTAATTTCATTTTTGACTGAGTAGAGTGAAGATTAGTTCTTGCTACTTCACAAGCCTTTTACAAATTATATTTGAAATCAAAGACATAGTCAGGAAGATTAATCTTTGAATCTTCATTTGAAAGAAGTTTCTCTTTCAATAATGGTCCACGGACAGTATCTCCAAAAACCAGTTCAAAAGGACTAAAACCCAATGATTCTTGAACTGATTCCCTAACAGCAAACAACAGCAATGAACACTCTCATCCCAATCCTTTGCTGTATCAAAGCAATATGACTGAATCATATTGTTCAGAGTTTGATGAAATCTTTCCAAAGCCCCTTGACTTTCAGGGTGATAGGCAGAAGACATAAAATTTGACCCTTGATCATACTGGACAGATTTGGGAAGGCCAACAAGTGTAAAAACTTCACCAAAGCTTTTACAATGGTTTTAGTTTTATATTTCTCAAAGGAATTGCCTCTGGAAATCTTGTGAACACACACATTATGATCAACAAGTATTGGTTGCCTGACTTGGTCTTAGGTAAGGGACCTACATGTACACAGTCTACCATTATTCTGCTAATTGGTTCGTCAAATGCAGGAATAGGTTGCAGATGAGTCTTATGTATCCTCTGATTGAGTTTTCCTACCATTTGTCAAGTGTGACAAGATCTACAGTATTTAGAAACATCACTTTTAACTTTCGGCCAATAAAAATTATTCAAGATCTTGTGATAAGTTTTATTGACTCCTAAATGACGAGCCAAGTGAGCTTCATGGACTAGACTAAGAATTTCCTGTCTATATGACCTCGGAATGACAATTTGATAGCTTACTGACCACTCATCACCAGAGGGTACCTCAGATGGTCTCCATTTTCTCATAAGGACTCTATTTTTCACAAAGTAACAATCTGGTACTTGTGTGGCTTCAGTTTCACTTATAGCCCTCGAAAACAAACAGGAAATCTCAGGATCTTGTTCCTGCTGAACAACGAGGGATTGTCTTTTGTCACCCTGATTAGAACAGAGAGAATGAGTAATAAAAAGAAGATCACTGTCATCAGTACCTATTGGTTGATCAATACCAGGAGAAAAGGTGACCTCATCAAAAGACTGACCAATAAATGTGTCAGCTAAAGGAATAATTTCCTGATCAGCATCATTCTCAAGAGCTCTTTTTGCCATAGCTCTGGTAACTGCACAAGCAGGATACAAATCAGGGATTTCAATCTCAATAGGACAAACTCCTTGATCCAAACAAGGCTTGTCAGTTACAAGTGGATTAACCACAACCTTATCTCCAGCTAGGTCATTGCCTAGTAATAAATGGATACCTTGTATAGGTAAAGAAGTCACTGCTCCAACAGTCACATGTCCGGAAAACAAGTCAGATACCAAATTGACACAATGGAGAGGAACATTTACAAAGTCACACTCTACTCCCTGAATAATACTTCACTAGAAGAAGGCTTCTCAGACAAAGGCAAAGTACCTGATAAAAAAAAGAATCTGAGAAGTTCCGGTGTCTCTTAATATTTGAATAGGGATAGGTTAGGTAGAATCACCAATAAGTGATATAGAACCTACTAACATGAATAGTTCATAAGTCTCCAAAATAGAATCAGACTGGGGTTTGTTTGACCGAACAAATGTATTGCCCTCTATACAAGACCATGACCTTGATCTCTTTAAAATAAGAGCATTTGAAATAGCTCTGTCTTTATTCATTTGCTTTTTTTTCAACCTCTAGCAATCAGAAATGGCATGCTCTTTCTTTTTATAATAAGTGCACATAGGAAGAGATAAGAATTTCTGATCAGTCTTATCAGATGTTTAACTTCTAAAAGTTGTACCTGATTGAAATTTGGAAGTACTCGTATGAGACTGAGATGGATTTTTTTTACCAAAAACCTGCTGAGAAGAAGACTTACTGACAAATGAAAACTTTGTGAGTTAAGGAATATTCATCAGCCATGCGAGCAGCATTTTCCAAAGTTTCCACTTTTTGCTCATCAAGATAGGTCTTAACATCACTATGGATGCACTTCTTGAACTCTTCAATTAATACGAGCTGTCTGAGGTGACTGTATTCTTTATCAACCTTCTTGGCTGATCACCACTTATCAAATAGTTGTTCTTTTTTCCTTGCAAATTCAACATGGGTTTGTCCTGTTTCTTTTCTACAATTCCTAAACCCTGTCAATTTGCCTCAGGCACCAACTCATAAGCCTTCAACATGTACTCCTTAACCACATTATAATCGGTGCTTTGTTGTACTGACAGTGAAGTGTAGACTTCACAAGCTTTGCCAGTAAGTACATTTTGTAGTCATAAAGTCCAATGCTCTCTTGGCCATTTCAAGTTTTCAGCAATTTTCTCAAAGTGAAGAAAGTATTTATCTGCTTCTTTTTCCTGAAAAGTGGGTACTAACCTAATATATCTGGTAACATCAAAACCTGAACTTGTGTGTAAAAGGGAGAGTGTGCTCCGCTTGCCAGTTCTAATTCTTTTAATCTATGTTGCATTTCCCTTTCCTCTCTCAGCATCTGCATTTCCCTCTCCTCTTTCTCTCTCTCTCTCTCTACATCTTCTTTCCTTCATATCCCTCTCCTTTTTTTTCTCTCTCTCTCAGCATTTGCATTTCCCTTTCCTCTTTCTCTTTCTGATTTTGCATTTCCATCTCTTATTTCTCTTTCTGAATTTGCATCATTTCTCTCTGAAGCTGAAGCTTCATAATTCCAATTCCATCCAGTTTTTTTATATATTTAATTCCCTTAATTTCCTATCAAAACCAGATACAAACTTCCCAATCAAACCCAAAGCACTGTTATCCAAAATACTGAATCAAAATATTCCTTATCTCTTGCTGTGTTAAAGACACTTTCACTTCAGAAAGATCATAATGTCTGGCAAGCTCAAGCAACTCATCCTTATTCATAGACTCCAACCCCTACTCTACCTGGGTAGGATTTGAAACAAAATTTTCAACATTAGATGACATTGTGAATGCTTGCAGGTTTCACTAAAGATTTCTCAAATGTGTGAAATAAAAATCTTTACCAGGGACAATGACAATTCCGAAACAAAGTCTATTTAAATTTTAAAGGCAATTTTTAATAACTCTGAAATGTTTTACACAAATTCAGATTCCAGATGAGCCCCCAATTTCTGTTATGACTCTAGGTGTTAAAAAATATGTAACTGAAAGAAAGTGAAACCAACAATGTAAGTAATATCAACAAGCAATTTATTTTACTATGATACAAAGTGAAATTCAAAGATACTTACAATATTGTGAATCAAATGCCAAATAATCCTAAATGTCCTAATCACAAGTCCAAAAATATAGAATGTTCCGAATGAGTTCCAATAGTCGAGAACGTCCTGATATAACACAATGATACAATCCAGAATGTCTTTGTAGGAGTCCACAAAAATCCAAAGTAATGTATTAATTCAAAAGTTAATGAGCACTTTAGTAATTCCAATGAATATATTAAGTAAATAATTTCTCTTGAATTATATCTGATTTCAATGGCACAAACAATAAAATCTGATCTCAAATGGATTCCCACAGACTGATCTAAATCAGGAATGAATTATTTGTTTACCAAATCCCTATTTATACACATTTTCATTTGACCTATATTAACCAGATGTGAAGCAATAAAATGGAATAAAACCCAGTCTAACTGTCAACAAGACTGGCCTTGAACTCAAATGCTAGTAAATATTCTGTTTACTAGTGACCAGAATCTAAAGTACTACTTACCTTCATGAACAAGATTTAAACACACATTATAGATTAAATATACATAACACATGACATATAGAATCAACAGCACTGGAAAAATTTCAGTAGAAAGGATCCTACTGACCTAGATTTCTTGGCCAACTGCTCTTGCATTGGCTATTGGGCAGATGTCAGACAGGTGAGCTATCTCAGGCCCACTTGGGCCTCTTGTTTTGTGGTGTTAAATTCAGTTTTGGAAAATACATGCACTTATGTAATGTATTTAAGTCTGATCATGTTTTAAGAATATATCATGGTTGTTAGTTCAGCCAGATTTCCTGTATGGATAGACATTTCAGGAAGGGGCAATGGGTGGCCGAGTGGTCTAATGGCGCTTGCCTTTACAGATCACTGACATCTCACCTCTGTCTCAGGTTTGACCAACATTGGTATGTGAGAAAGCTTGCCAGTAGCTTCCTGTGGATTGGTTATTCTTCCCGGGGTTTTCTCGGGTTCTTCCTCCACCAAATATACTTGCTGCCATGTACAGCCTATCATGTGCTGAAAAATGGTGTTAAACCCACAAAACCACAAAAACAAAAGACATTCCAGGAATACCATCATGCAGACTGAGTCAGAGGGAACAGAAAGGGTAAGGGAGTCCCAGTATTTTCATTCAATCTTTATATTTTCCTCACATTACATATCTCATCTCTGTCAGTGCCAAATCAAAATCTGCTATACTATTCAAACTTTATTAAATCACTTTTTATGTAATTCCATCGTTGCTGAATCTAAACTGGCAAATACATTTTAAGTTTGATGCATTGATAACAACATTTTTAGAATAAAAATATTTGTCACTTTTCCAGGTTCCATTATTCTTACTTCCGATGTGACTTATAATTATGCTATGCATGTTCTCTTATTATGTATGCTAACACTCCCTATTAGATATGGTTTTTACATTGCATACTATATGGCGAAATAACTTTAATACAGTAAATCAAGTAGATACTGTGAAGGTCATTATTGGTTGGTTTTTAATGGTACTTTTAACACATTTGACTATATCATGCCAAGGAATTTGAGAGCTACATTAATTTCCCAAGGACTCATAGAGGCAGCCAGCCCTGGCTAGCCCAGGTCGGTATTGGATTACAAGTCTGATGCTCTACCAACTGAGCAAACGCAACTAATGTGAAGGTATAACAGTGAAACTAATTTAAATCGGCCCTTCTGTAACCTGGCTTCCTCTATAGAGTGGCCATATATTTTGATCTTAGTGAGGCTGTTCTAATACTAATCAAAACTCAGTATACAGGTCACCTGCATACAATAGCCACAGTTTTAATGTTGGGTTTAGGAAAGTTTTACTGTATTTTAGTAGTAGTTGTATTTTGGCCCTTTCTTATGCTGACCTTGGACATCCAAAATTACATCCAGTATTAAAATAAATATAAAGTACAAAGGTCACAACTGAAGATTGTGTGGTAAATAATTATTGCACCAGAATAAAGCAAATATTGCAAATAAACTGAATATTGAGGACACTAAAATTTGCACATTTTGTTTCCCCTATATTTTTATGGTAGTATGGTGATTGCTCTGCTCTAATTAACCTTGCCAAACCAAATAAATTCGTTGCTAAATTGTGCAATATCTTGGTGCCATATAAGTTTTGTGGCTATTTGATTTTCAAAATTGGTTATCACTATGTATCTGATACATAAAAGTGCAAAATTGGTTATCACTATGTATCTGATACATAAAAGTGCAAAATTGGTTATCACTATGTATCTGATACATAAAAGTGCAAAAATTGGTTATCACTATGTATCTGATACATAAAAGTGCAAAATTGGTTATCACTATGTATCTGATACATACAAGTGCTTAATTCTGTACAATTCACAGCAAAGTATTTTCATGACTCATCCTTCTGTGTTCTCTGTAAAAATAAATAGCATGCAAGAAACGATGTTTTACAGTAATAAACACCTTCCATGTACCCCAAAAGAAATGAATGAAGTAGAGTTTTTTATTACAGCAAATGTTTCAGTACAATTAACAGTTATTTTAAGCCTATTTTGTACTTCACCCCAAGGAACTATTGTAAGTGCTAAGTGTTTATTTAAACCTTGAATGCTATACATGCATTCACTCTTTGATGAATACTGTAAAATCTGGATTATAATTGTATATATTTATTATCTCATGTAGGGGCGAGCTATTGTACTAAACCCTTGGCATCTGCACATATAAAAGCATATACATATTTACAACCTGACTGCATCTGAGCCATTCATTCTTTTTGGTTCTAGGCGACAGTTTTAAGTGGGTATCCTAATACCAGCCAGATATTCCCAGGAAAGGGGGCTAAGGGGGATAACTTTGTACATTCTTGGTCAAGTTTTTGCATTTAGCTCAGGTTTTTTTTACCTTGTGTCAGGGCTGTGCAAATATATTTTCCATCCACTTGTCTAGGACAATTGACTTAAGAAAAGTGACTTGTCCTGACCAATTTCTTATTAGTCCCATTATTGTCCTGCATATGTAAGTAGTACTACACATTTTTCAAACTCTCACGCCACTCTTGGGGGCTCCAGGTGGCCGAGTGGTCTAAGGTGCTCGCCTTTACCGATCACTGCCGTCTCACCTCTGTCCACGTAGGTTCGAGTCTTGGGCTTGGCCAATGTGGTTATGTGAGAAAGCTTGCCAGTAGCTTCCCGTGGGTGGTTCTTTCCGGGATTTTCCCAGGTTCTTCCTCCACCAGATATACTGCCCGCCAAGTATAGCCAATCATGTGCTGAAAAATGGTATTAAACCAATAAAACCAAGCTAAACTTACACCACTCCAGGACACCTTCTCTGCCTAATTATTGGAAATTTTATTTTAAAAGATGATTGCAAAATAAGTCATTGTAATAAAAGTTCATAAGAACAGTGAGAATGAGTTATTTATAATTTAAATTAGATTTACCACTTACTACCTACAGTTAAAGTTTAGTTACCAGAATCATCCAAGACACAACTAAGCAGCAGCTGAAATGGACTGGTCAGAGTCTGTGTATTATTTTTAACGTTCTTGTTTTAAAATAGCTATTAAGATATTAACTATTTCAAATATAAATATTTCTCAGGTGTTTGTCTTTGATGACTGAATGTTCTACCAAATTTCACTTTAGGGTCTTTCTGGGCTAAAGTGTTGCACCTGTTGGATAATATGTGGCGAGAAAACAAATGTCATTACATTTACTTACTTTACTTAGCATTGGGAAAGTAGTACTGAATGAAGATAAGTTCTTGGCCTAATTGGGTTCATTTCAGTTCATTTTTATAGGCGGTGGTTCTTGCAGATTTGACATTGACAGAATTTAATTGCAATATAATTACAAAAAGACATTTAATTCAAATGTAACAAAAGACTTATTTTTACTTTTAGGATCATGTTAAAGCTGTCAAGAACCAAAATAATCAATAATTCTTATCATAGTTAAATAGTTTAATATTTATGCTAAAACTTGTTCTGTTTTGTATGTTACCCCCCCAAAAAAGACTTGACTTTTTATCTAAATAAATAAATTTGAAGTTAAACACAATCTTAACTTTGTAGAATCTGCAGTGTATCTCTCACAAAACATGTTTCTGGCATTATGCAATTTTGAAAAAGTCAAAATAAAATAAAAATTGATCTGCATGTTACGTATGACATATTGGCATAAAATATATGTTTATATGGACATCATTGACATCTGGAAAAATTTCAATCATAATATGAAAAATAAGTGTAAAATGATGATTATGAAAGTGTGGTACACTTAATGTATTTAAAGTCCAAATCAGAATGAGAAAAAGAGTCCCAAATATGTGTGAAATTTTGGTACCAATGAATATAACTGTGTTGTATGAAACAATCAAATTTGTTTTAAATTTGCTCATGAAGTGCTTACTTTTGTGAATTAAGAGAGTTTTTATCAAAAGAAAACTTTGCATGAACTAAAGAAAAATCTTTGTTTGCTAGTCAGAGAAGACTGTGTAAATTAGAATGCAATGAGTATATAAAACATATTGATATAAAGATTTGGCTGTTACTGTTTGACAAATGTTATATATCCATATATTCTTTCTATCAGGGGAATATTTTCATCAGCCACATGTATACTGGCACAGTTGGAGTTATTTAGAAAAAAGCAGAGGTAAATTAATTAAAATAGAAGCCTGAATTTCAATATACCAATCGGACATTATGAAATGAGTCCAGCTATAACATCTCAAACACTGCTCATGTCAAACAAAAAACTTCCATCACATCACATCAAAATATTCTCCCCAGTCCATGAATTTCATATATTTAAACAGTCATGTGGAATTGAATATAATTTTCATCATATAAAATGGAATAATTTTGGATTTAACTCTGTTTTTCTGAACAAAAAACATTTTATTTGGACATCATTGTAACTATCACGTCGATGAATGATATCCGACATGGAGAAAGCTGTTATATGTGACATCCATAATGCATTAATGGAAACACAGTGATTGCAAGATTTACATGCCTTTATAACAAGCAAATACACTTTTTAACCATTATCATTGTTGATTGGAATAAATATTTCAAACCAGTTTATATGCATCATCTACAGTTATTGCCAATCCTTCGCATTGAGCAGACAATAAAAGGAATTTGCTCTTGACCAACACATTTACTTGGTTTGTGGTTGTCCATTCTTCTTGTCCAGTGCAATGCTTTTGCTGATGTATTTCGCAATGCCTAATATAGTACACATGGCAAGCAAGAGTTGACATATAACTTATATTTGTATCACAAAGAACAGAATTCTGGATGATATGGGTTAGGCCGACAGATTATTGATCCAACAAAATTCCAAAAACCCTTTCGCCTGCTGCATTGATTGCACATTTTCAAGACCAATTTATTGAAAATCACCCAAAAATAAAGTGGTCAAGAAAGAAATTATGGCAAAATGTGCAGTAATTCACCAATAACAATAAGCCTTTTTTGACCAATGCCATAATGTCCAAATGTTCTATTTTAAAATCAAATAAACAAAAATTAATGTATTGTGATTTTATTCTCAACTTTTGTTTTGTCAGTCAGCAGATTTCTAATAAAAATAGGATGAAAAGAACAACTGTTATACTCCACTCGGACCTTCTGCATAAGTGGGGATCTTTTTGTCCAGAATAAATAGTATGAAAAACTGTTAGATTCTATTAATGAAACTTAATAATTGAACAACAACATACTCTTTCCACATAATATTGTTTTTCTTAGAGGTTTAGGGTATAATCATTCTAATTTCACTCACAGTAACTAGACACATTGTAGTATTTTGTTATAAAACATCTTCAGATTGGGTTAAGGTACAAATTACTCTTTAGCTCAGAAGGACCCTCTACAACTTGTGATCATGTACATGTTGTTCTTCTTTGATGTTCTTCGAACTGAACATTTGTACTTATATTAGCACATGTACCCCAGCCTCCATCATTTACCGAAACAAATGTTAGTCAAGGCTCTGATATCATAGCTAGGATAGGTCATCATGAGTTGTCTCAAGAGAATTTGATCTGTTATGAAACACAGGACACACTTCATTTTTGATGTTTTAAACATCAACATAGTAAACTTTGAAGTGTGGAGTTGTGCGACCAGGTGACTGAGATAACTAGAGAAAACATTACATTATTGAGTGGTCAAACCCACCACAAAATAGTCCACTTTTTGAATACCGTATATACTCGCGTATAAGCCAGGTCCAAATGCAAACAATATAGACCCTGATCTGCCATTGCATAATGCGCCAGCAGATCAGGTTCTGTGTTGTTTGTTCTACTGATTAGTCCTTACAAACTGCATAGACCCAGATCTGCCGGTGCATTATGCAACGGCAGATCTGGGTCTATACAGTTTGCAGTTGGTATCGGCTTATACACGAGAATAGACATTAGTTTTCCAAATCGTACCAGAAAACATGTCTGCTTAGAAGTGAACACCAGGTAACCAGTCCATGTTATTAATCTTACTGCTGTAAGTGATGATCAAGGTGTTAAGTGTCCTGTGTCAGTTGCATGTAAAGGATGTATTCAGAGTAATCCATGGTAAATTCCCCCTTTGTCCTTCGGATAAGGGATAAGTAAACAAGTGTTCTTTAGGAGTAATGAGTGAATTTATTACTTTTAAAACAGCATATATCCCATTTTCATTTTTGAACAAAATGTATGTGCCTGGTACTAAATTCTTGCTCTACAGCATTTGCCCAAGTGAGACATTGGATTAGTGGCAGACATTAGGAAATCCAATTTGTACAGCCGATGTATACAGACATGTACCCTTATACTTGGAATCTTGAAACTTGGTGAGGGGATGTATCTTGACTAGTACTACACCTTCATCACAAAAGAAGGTCACTGTGGCCCATATTTCATGCTTTGTGTTTGAAGTTTATTTCTCAAGCTTTGTTCATGCTAGAATCATCAAGCTACATGATTGTATGCATCTCTGTTAGTACCATACCCATACAGCAATAGGTCACTGTGATCTACATTTCACATTTAATGCCTTAGGTTATGTTTTGCAGTTAGCTCATGACCACATCATCACATTATACAAACAAAACAAGTGTGAATTTCTGAATGTTTCCGACTGTAGAACTCACTTAATTACATTATATCTCCTAGAGAGGCCAATCTTAGGCCAATCCATAATAAAACTTTAAATCTTTCTTGAAAATATTCTGACCAATTAGAGGAGTATATGTTTATTCTGAGTAAGATTTGCATGTCTGGAGTAACATTTATTGCTCAAAATGTTTATCAAAATTCACAATTAAGTCTTGTTAGAGAACTAAATGTGGCAAATAAATCAACAGAAGTGTATGGAAATGTTCCATTGTAAAATTCATTTGTGTGGTTCATCCTTTAGTTTCATTACCTCTGATGTGTCCAGAATTTTTAATCTTGACAATGTCCAGTTTTGGGAAGTTTAAAATCTTGTTATTGCTACTCCACCTGAATGAATGGTCATATCAGCATGGGGTTTTCACTGAAAGACTTATTATGATGTTTAGTTGGTCGTAAATAAAAATGGTGTGATCTGATGTCCAATAGGGCCACCACAGCAACCATCTTGAAAATCTTTCTATTGCTACACCTTCTGAAATGAAAGTCATTATTGGCATGGGGTTTCAGCAGAAGACTTTTTTTGGAGTCTGGTTTGTACTAAATGAATAATGTACTGCCCAGATATCCACTATGATCATTACAGTAGCAATCTTACAAATCTTGTTATCTTGTTATCGCTATTCCACCTGAATGGATAGTCATATCTACATGGGTTTTCACCTAAAGACTTATTATGATGTCTAGTTGGTCCTAAATGAAAATGATGCCAATGTTGCTTGTGTTCATAAGGCCATGAAGGAGTTTTAATTTCAAGCATTCCACATCATCGTTTAGAGGAGTCAGGCCCTTAAATGCCCGTCTTCTCCATGCATTGGTTTCCCAACACAAGTTCTTCTGTTTAAGTCCCTATGGAGCAAATTATAGTGAGTGGGGCCTTTTGTCATGCTCTTGATATTACTAACAGGTTTTGTTCCTCTCTACCCTTGTTGTAAGCATGTGTTTGGTGGAAATGTTACATTGCTACCTAAGCTTAAACATGGAAGGAGGGATTACATTTTTCTATTATACTTGGCCCCAGTTTGTATATAAATACAGGCATATATACATAGGTACACAAAAAGCCACAAGGTGTGCATGAGCTAGGTAAGATTGTTACAAATTACCTACATCATAACAGCTTACCTGCTGATATTCACAGTTCAAAAATGTAATTGATCTTCTTCTATACCCCACAAGGTCGAATATATACCTGAAGGTTCTAACCTGAAATAACTCTATGATATATGTATGTATGTATATCTATATTTATCATATATATTTTTATTTACAGTGGTATGTTGATTGTCTTAATCAGATTTTTCCTATGAATATAAGCCACATGATCCCAAGGGTTATCAGGATAGACCTTTTTCACAGACCAAAATCTGGAATACATCTAATTAGACTTCAGAGTGAATCCGAGGTTCCCATAAAGAAATTTGACTCTTAGTAGGGTAGTCTATAGTGCATAGAAAAAAATATATATATGTCAGTCATTCCTTATTTCAGACATTACAAAATTCTAACGGTAAATGTGAATACACTGAAACCTTTCAGTACTGACATTTCAGTAAACTGAAACCCACTAGAAACTGATTTATTTTTGTCTGGTCCCAAATTTGTTTCCTTCTTTAGTTTAAATAAACTTTAAGTCAATAAACCAAAATCCTGCTGCTATGAATGCCAGAATAAATGTTTGGTCCCAAAGTGTTAATAATAAGACTAAAATGAACCCCGTAAAACTGAGTTAGGTATTTGGCCAGTCAGTGGTCTTTAAACAGAATAAAATATAATCCAACATGGAAACACATGCAGATTCAATACAATCGTTATTATCAAATAGCTGTTTTAACATTTGTACTGGCTACTGATGTTTTGTTAAGTCATACTTCCATTTTTTTCTTGTATGTAAGAGTATAGGCCTGATTATGTCTCTTTCTTTGGTGAAAAAGAGCATCACATTAAAGAAAAAACTTAAATTCAACATGTTAATTTTGTATTGAGGACATTCTGTCTTGAGAGGTTTCATGGTAATTGTAAGTCTTATTAAAGCAAGTATGATTATACAACTATATCTATATATATATGTGTGTGTGTGTGTGTGTGTGCGTATATATATATATATATATATATATATATATATATATATATATATATATATATATATATATATATATATATATATATATATATATATATATATATATATATATATATATATATATATATATATATATACACATCAATTAGGACAATAATTTTAACATTAATAAATTCATTAAGAGAATCTTGGAGATTTTAGTTGTTTGACAGTCTCGCTTGTTTATTCTGTTGGTTAATGTCTTAAAATTCTTGTTTGCTAAAAATTTTATATAACAAAAGAAGGGAGAGTACTCTGGTCACCTAGCATGTGTTGTGGAACTTATTATTTTTATTTTTATTTTTATTTTAGGGCTGTGTTAAGTTTAGCCAAGCCTCAATGGCAGTGTTGTTTCTAAAGCCTCCATAATTTTTTAAAGGTTGAGTGATAAATTTGTAATTCATGAATATAATATCTACAGCTGAGAAACAGGTGTGATAAAACATCAGTTTCATTATTCTGTGTTTTTCTTCTCAAATACTTATCACTCCATAATTTACAAAACATTTTCAGTCAAGTCTTGATATACTTTTATACTTATCATGTTACTAGCATCTGGTTCTAACAGGCTGACCACAAGTTGTAAATGTATCAACAGATAATGCAAAAAAGGAAATTTGGTTCATGATCACAATTTACATTGTTAAACTGACACTTTCCTTTGAATTCCAGCATCAACCACTAATATTGTTTCCAAAATGTCTCATTTTTTTAAAAATTGCAATATGGATAGATAAATTCTAGACAAATGCTATGAAAATGATAGCTACCTAAATATTTTATCTATTTCTGCTGATTAATTTTGTGATCTCGTCTAAATGCAGAAGAATTCCTTAACTGCCTAAAAAAATATGGTTTTTACACTAAATCTGTGTGGTCACCCTGTTCTAGAATGGTTTATGATTGACTTAAGTTTGTCCTCTATGCTTGAAATGAATTGACTCTTTTGTAGGAAAGAGACATTATCTTCCTGAGCGAAAAGTGAAAAATTACATGTATCAACTGTTGAAATCAGTTGAGCACATGCATAGGTAAGATTTGTCCTGTGCACAAAACCCTTCATCTTGGCACATGGTAGTGAAGAACTATTTTCTTTGCATCTTTAGACTTGATCTAGAATGAAGCACCATATTTAATCATCCAGTTCACAAAGTGAAGGTGGTTATTGTTGCCCTTTGGTCTTTAGAATGTGGCTCTGAGGTGAATACCTTTCTCTTAACCAGTTCCTCAAGGGCAGCTTTCATCAATTTGAACATGAGGGAAGTTAGAGAAATAAGAATTTACAGGTTGAAAATTTTATTTCATTCATATAATTACATTTTCAAATTGTACAGTTGAAAGATTTATGAAATTTCTACTCTTTATTGTTTTTTTTTTATCAATTGCTGAATTTGCTATTTATTACCCCCATGCTTTTTGAAGAAGTGGGAATTACGTTATCCTGCTTATGTCGACATGCTTTATGTACATATGTGCGTGCACACTTGAGTAATGTCACACAAGAGATTTTAAACTTTGTGATATGATTGTGCTCCACTCCCATGATGCAGAGCTTGTAGTGGTGGGGGTGGGGACACATCTCCAGACTTGGGATAATGATTGAGGTGGTGCACAGATTTTCACATTGGTTTTGGAATTCAGATCTACTCTCACCTTGTGGAGTTGGGGCTGGGGACACATGCATATATGTGTAAGGAGGGCTGAGTAGTGAAAGCTGAGAAAAGTGGGGGAATAATGCTTCTTTGCAGTAGTTTCAGTTATTCAGTCATAATTTTTTGCATCTCTGATGAGATGCATATATTTGATGTTTCTTAAGCCTTTGAGGTACTGTCATGTCCATGTTTATTGTTGAAACATACCTGTGATATTTTCTCATTTAAGACTTTTTTTTTATTTAGCTTTTAACTATACAAGTACTAGTAATTGTTGTAATCTCTGACAATCTGCCATTACAAATCTGTCACAGGCATGTTACAGATGCTTGCTTGAGTAACTGCGTCTGTTTTAGCAATTATTACCATATATACTTCTGTATAAATCGATACCAACTCCAAACTGCACAGACCCAGATCTGCCATTGCATAATGCACCGGTAGATCTGGATCTATGCCGTTTGTAAAGACTAATCAGAACAAACAACATAGACCCTGATCTGCTGGCTCATTATGCGACGGCAGATCAGGGTCTATGTTGCTTGCATTTGGACTTGGCTTATACGTGAGTATGTACGGTATATTTTAGTCCATCTATACAGTCTGTAATTTTTTCATGCCCTTTTTGTACACCATCATCATTAAATCATAATTAGCTTTTGTCTTCTAAGATTTTGTACAAAAAAACTTTCTATTCTTATTACAATTATGCAAACATTTTGTACTTAAAGGATCAGCTGACAGTTATTGTCAATACAGCTTTCCCTGTTTATAATGCAATAGTTGGTGTCCATAACTGCTGACCACATTATGTACCAAACCACTGTGTGAGAGATAGAAAATTTGATGAATGCATGTGTGTCACAGGAGGGGGGAATGCCAGTTACATGTATAGTAATAATTTTAATTTGTATAAATTAAATATGTTTTTAATTTAATGGTATTTTTTGGGTATATATTTGTCAAATAATAATGTTTTGAAAAGGAAATAAAGAAATATTGCTAAGCTTCATGCTGTTTTCTTTAACCCATTTTTTGGAACATTTCAAAGACCAATATATATATATATATATATATATATATATATATATATATATATATATATATATATATATATATATATATATATATATATATAAATTGTTGCGGGGATGGCCTGTTGTCCTTCGTCTGTTGTTCCTCATCTATCTGCTAGTGCAAATTTGTTATCACTACTGCACCTAAACTCCTAAACTACTTGGAGAATTGCCATGAAACTTTACATACAAATTCATCCCAAGATCTAGCTGGTCCACAATGAAAATGGTGTTGCTTAGACATCCAATATGGCTGCCATAGTGGCCATCTTTAAAATCTTGTTGGGATTTTCACTACAAGACTCCTTATGATGTCTAGTTGGTCCTGAATGAAAACAGTGCCAATTTGACAGCCACTATGGCTGCCATTGCTACACGTCCTAAATGGATGGTCATATTGACATGGAGTTTCCAACAGAAGACATCTTATGATGAAATAGTTGGACCTATATGAAAATGGTGCCACTCCGACATCTAGTATGGCTGATACAGTGGCCATCTTGAAAATCTTGTTATTGCTACTCCTGAATGGATGGTTATATCAACATGGGGTTTTCTGACAGACTTCTTATGTGTCTAGTTGGTCCTAAATGAAAATGGTGCCAATCTGCTATCCAATATGGCAACCATGGCAGCTGTCATGAATGTCTTGTTATCACTACTACTTTTGAATGGAAAGTCATATGGACATGGTGGTTTCACCAGAAGACTTCTCATATGGACATCCTATATGACCACCAGGGCAGCCATCTTGAAAATCTTGTTATTGCTACACCTCTGATATAACTAATACAGTGACCATCTTAAAAATCTGGTTATATTGCTGTGCCTCCTAGATGGATGGCCATATCGACATGGGGTTTTCACCTGAAGAACTTCTTCTGATATCTAGTTGGACCTAAATGAAAATGGTGCTGATCTAACATCCAGTATGGCCACCATGCAGCTAGTTTGAAAATCTTATTATTGCTATTCCTTCTCAATAGAAAGTCATATTGATATGGGGTTTTCACCAGAAAATTTATTAAGATGTCTAGTTGGTTCTAAATACCTATCTGACCTCCAATAAGGCCATCATGGTGGCCAGTTTGAAAATCTGGTTATTGCTACTCTTCTTCAATTTATGGTCATATCAACATGGGGTTTTCCCCAAAACACTTCTTATGATGTTTTCTTGGTCCTAAATGAAAATGGTGCAGATCTGACATTCAATATGGCCACCATGGTAGCCATCTTTAAAATCTTTTTATTGCTACTCCTCCTGAATGCATGGTCATATTCACCTGGGGTTTTCACCAAAAGACATTTAATGATGTCTAGCTTGTCCGAAGTGAAAATGGTGCTGATCTTACATCCAATGTGGCTGCCAGAGAGCTTGCTTTGAAACTCTTGTTATTGCTCAGAGTTGTCAGAGATGGATTGAACACAGCAGTTAAAAAGAAGAAATGGTCTTATTTTGAATTCTTGGAAATTCTTTTTGGCCAGTAGAGCATCAGTCCTTTTGAGGGACTTTTGTTACAGTTTTGGTATAGGGTTCATAATGTTACCATGTTATACCCAGAATCATGTTATAATGAAAGACATTGTAACAAGGTAGCGCTGTATATGTTTTACCAGTATAATAGCTTGTGTACATCCTAAATATGATTACATATACTAAAATATGTATAAAAATTACAGACTGTATAGTAATGCACCAGTAGAATTTACAGGCAGGTATATATCATAAAGAAAATCCATTACTTAAAGAATTGTCATGAGGCATATTTTGTAAAATTTTGTAATATATTTTTTTAAATATCATAAATGATAACTATGGTATTACTGATTTGTGACTGTTTACTGCAGGTACAGTTGACATATTACATTCATGAACTATCGACATTCAAAAGTTGTACAAAGTTGTTTTTTAAAGTTGCAGCTAATGTTTGAAAATACATGAATTGAAACGTGTTTACAGTATCTTAGTTTCTTTTTTTGTATCAAACAAAAGGTTGCAAGCAGTAAAGTTTGATTTTAGTTTTCTGATTCATGATGTGTAGTTAACAAGTAATGTTTGATATATACCTGCCATGATCGTAATTTGTAGTGCAGTTAACCTGCCATTGTTCAGTAGTTTTATTTCACTGTAGCATCATTTGTGTATTGAATACTACATATTTACTACTCCATTTTCCCTTCCAGGATTGCCTCACTACTTACCTGAATTCACTGTCAGAAAATATATGTATCAACTTTGCAAATCTGTAGATTACATGCATAGGTAAGCTAGTGCCAGTTTTCAGCATGGCTTCTTGACAGATTTGGTCTTTTGGTTTGTCTTTACATGCTAATGCTTAGATATCTTCTAATACTTGACAGAAGCTTGGTATATAAATATTATAAAATATTATAAACATTTAAAGTATATTAGGATACAAATGTATATCAAAAGGAACATCAGGTCATTTATGTCACATTCTGCGTGTGTTAACCAGTCAGACTTGAAGTATCCAAAAAGCTTTATGTGGTGTCAGATACAGAATCAATACAATTAGCCCCACAAAGCTAACGTTTCTAATAAAAAAAAAAAAAAAGCATTAAATTACAGGCAACACTTAAACAGATGCATCAGGTATGACATCAACAAACGAAGAGAATTTCTTTGGATAGTTTTCATATGATGTCATGTATTTGCATAATTACTTCCCTTGAAAATGCTGTCCACCATATTTTGGGTCATCCAATAAACATATGGGAAAAATTGATTGGGTGAAAAATGTGCTTATTGCAACCAGAAATGTGTACATGGCACTTGGATGCCCCACAACAGTGCCTGAAAACTGACCTAAATGCAAAACTTAACCAAGTTGTGACAAATAGATGAACATATGGATAGATGGACAGTTAAAGGTAGCATTCGACTACTGTTGTGGTAGGGCATAATTAGCATAATTACATGTTTCGTAGGTGTGCAAGCAATACTGTCTACAAAAAAAATATTTGTATGTATTTATATTGCCTATCTTATAATCTGTAACAAGTGAATGTTCCTCTCAATAATAATACTGTGGAAGATTGACCCAAAATATGGTAGACACCAATTTCCAGGGGAGGTAAATCTAATGAAATGGTAACCAACAAATTTCACCTGAGCTCAGTTCTATACAGACTGTCACCAAAGAAGGAGTTCCTTATCAAAACTTGATTGGCTGCTTAGTTTAAAAATTTATGCAAAAAAAAAAAAAAAAGCTACTTGAGGAAAATATTTTTATTTTGAAAAATAAATCATAATATTCTGAGTATACAAAAACTGTGGATGAAAATACTTGTCATGGCCAGCTTACATAAATGCATTTGTTTTACAGATTTAGACATATTTAATATTACTAACTTGATTTTACTATTGTTAATTAATTATCATCTAATGTTGTTAATTAATTATCATCTAATGTTCAAAATGGTTTGCTTTGAAGCTTTTATATCTATATACATTCTTTGCTTGGTGTTTTGAAAATGATACTTATTTGATACATGTAAGTTATTCAAAGAAATTGAGGTAATTGAAGTTTTAATATATATCATTATAACTCTGAACTGAACAGATTGCTGTTGTTATTGTGGTTATAAGGTCAAACGTAAAGTCAAGGCCACAGGATTATTTTTCTGAAACACATTCTTGTATGAATGGATTCCTGATCATTAAACTTGGCAACAAGAGATCTGCTTTTGGATGTTGCAATTGATTTTTATGTCAGTGAGTAAAAGCAGTTGGTGATTGGATAAAATTATTCACACTACTGTTTCTGCTTTATAATATTACACAATATCCATTGATGGAAACAACTATTGTTAGAACATCATCTAAAATATCAAAGGCCACATACAGTCACCAGGATTGACTGATTAACATGTTTATGCAACATTACCCTGAAGTGCACAATATGAATGAATATTTAACACTGGTATGCCAACTCAGTGTAGGATTGAAATGGTTGTCATTGATGTTAATTTTCAAAATGTCATGGTCAAGGTCACATGTCTCTTCATACTTCTCATGTCAGGGTCTTTTGAATTGAAATGCATGTTGAAAACACGTGTTTTTGATTATGCAGATATTTTACAATTTCATATTAAAGGCAAGATTTTAAATATCAATATAGAATTTGTCCTTGAGGTAAAGGAAATTTAGATTACAGGATACAATTGTCAATTTTTAATAGATAACTGTTCTGCTTGCACATTATAGGTCTGAGGATTAAATATACCGTCTATACTCGCGTATAATCCAGGTCCAAATGCAAACAACATAGACCCTGATCTGCCATCGCATAATGCGCCGGCAGATCAGGGTCTATGTTGTTTGTTCTACTGATTAGTCCCTACAAACTGCATAGACCCAGATCTGCCAGCGCATTATGCGATGGCAGATTTGGGTCTTTGCAGTTTGCAATTGGTATAAGATTATATGCGAGTATATACGATATGCTAGAGTGTATACCATTTTTATTGCAAGATTGACATATAAAGTGGTGCCACTTTTGCTAATTTGTGACAGCTGCTGTGTATGGAAAATGGTCTTTTACATCATTTTACAATGAGATAGTTTTTGGATTTACCAACATTTGTTCCACTTAATTTAAACAAGTAAGGAAACATCAGGCTGGCTCAGACAAGGTAATTGAGGTCAGAATTTTCAGGCTTTCTTTAAATGATCTGTATCAATCTTCTCTTGGCTTATAGAACAAATTTCAGGCACTTAAAGGTTATTTACAAATCAAGATATTTCAGAAGAACACAAAATTCAGAATTCTAGTATAAATATATATATGCACAGACTATCAAACTTTATTTTGATGACATGATATCTCTGAACTTTGCTATAATAGGACTTCAAAGGAAATTTGTTTCTTCATTACTTGAAGTGTCTATAGGTTTATAGGTTTATAATGTTTATTTTAGAATACCGTATATACTCATGTATAGGTCTGTTCCAACTGCAAACAACATGGACACTTATCTACCATCACATAATGTACTGGCACATCAGGGTCTATATTCTTTGTTCTACTGATTACTCCTAGCAAACTGCATAGACCCAGATCTGGTGTATTATGCGATGATAGATCTGGGTCTATGCAGCTTGCAGTTGGATCCGACTTGTACGCGAGTACATATGGTATTTGGTTTGTGCTTTTTAAACAAAGACTTCTCAAGTGCATACAAGATTTTAAGCTCAGTTCAATAGTTTTCTTGAGATTACAAGAGATAAGAAATAGATTCATATGTAATATTTTGGAGTGTATACTAAATGATATAAAACGATCAGTACATATTATTCTTTTCAGCAGTTTTGTAAATAAATGTAAGATGTAGGTTCCTATTTATATTTAGTTTGACAGTCTAGGTGGACTTGAATAATCAAGCACATAAACTGCTGCATTGGTCGACATTGAGCTTGATGAAAGGATTCTTTCTCAGTACTTACCAGTAGTGAAAATAATGATGATTGAAGTGTGGCTAAATATGTTTTGTTCAGTATATGTTATTTTAAATACATGATAGTCTTGATGTTCAATACATTTCATCTGCAATATCAATTCGTTTAACATGCCTAAAGTATTTGCAAAACAAAAATCATGACGTTGGGATTATATAGTGTTTCAGAATGTCATTACTGCCTGTGTCAAAGAGAATGTCAATATTGATATACAGAAAGAAAATCAAATTGGGGCAACAAATAACTAAAATGGAAACTAAATGATGTCACAGAGAATTTTTTCATTGTATTTTATATTTTGTGTGTGAACAGAGGACCTAATACGAATCATGTCAGATATGAAAAAACCACTGTGGATTTATTTATTTTTGTTAATGTATTTTTTTTTTGCTGTTTGGAAACAACAATACTTTTGTCAGTTCTTAATTTAAAGGGTATTGATGTAATTGTCCTGTTTTGTAACAGGGGAATTATTTTAGGTTGGGTATACTGCATGTTCTTGACAGATCTTTTAAAATGATCTTAATATTTTCGTTTAGTCAGCATGCAACAAAATTACATTGAAAGTGATCAACACTATAGCTTCCACCTCCTCTCCCAACAGCCATAAATATTTAGGAATTTCCTATACTGGTTTTAGTCAAGTTCCAATGTTGGATGATGATATCCCTCTCCAATATATTGGCCAGTCACATCGTTAATTTTTTTTATGAAACCCATTAATTAGTGTTACTTGGATGAAACTCATTAGTTAGTGTCAATTGGATTATAAGCTTAGCACAAGCTTCAATTAAAATTAAACAAATAGAACAACAAACCTTTCAATGATAGTACACAGTAATTTACAAGATATTGTTTTGCTTCTGCTATTGTATTTATTCATTCTATTGATTTCAACCTCTGTTTTGCAGAAATGGCATCTTTCACCGGGATGTAAAACCAGAGAACATATTAATTAAGGTGGGTTTTAATTTTCAGCAGTATGGGAGGTGAATGTTCCGTATATACTCGTGTATAATCTGATACAAACTGCAAACTGCATAGACCCAAATCTGCCATTGCATAATGCACCGGCAGATCTGGGTCTATGCAGTTTGTAAAGACTAATCAGTCGAACAAACAATATAGACCCAGATCTGCCAGCGCATTGTGCGATGGCAAATCAGGGTCTATGTTGTTTGCATATGGTCCTGGATTATACACGAGTATATACGGTAATATGATTCTATATGTACAAGATAACAGTGTTCATTCAGTAATACCTGTACATAACATGTTTTGTTTCAAGTCTGCTGAAGAACACTTGACCATCAGGCCAGGACATATGATTGTGCCATGTCAGATGAGTCCTTTCCTCTTGACTCATAATAAAACATGGTTTTGTAATTGCTTATTTATTATATAACCCTTTTTTACACTTGCCACTTATTTTTATAAATGCTGTTTTGATATAATTCAAAGTATATTGGGATTTATACAAGTTTGATTTTTTTAAATGTAAAACTACCCTTGCATGAATATCAGTGAATACTCCTATTTCAGCTTCATTTTGCTGATGAGACACACACGCTGTTGAAATTGTTTCTTAATGATTTTATAGAAATTTCTTAAATTACACCAAATAGCTTAAAAGCTCTTGAGCATAATTTATTTACGAAATTATCATCAGTAATAAGTCAAATTTCAAATGGTAAACAGTTGCACCCTCAGTGTACAATACAGAAATTGTTAATGCTGCATGGAATATAGAGTGAACATTAGTATCAGATGCCATATCAAAGATTTAATAGTAAGTGAGTATATACAAATGCCATTACCATTTTTATAACAGTGACTTCAGCAAACATACATTGTACATGTATGACTGTTTGGCATTCCAAGGATTTTCAGCAAAAGTGTATGCAGTTAATTAATTTGAATTATATTTCGTAACAAGAGGATTAAAAGAAAGATTAGAAAGATGACAAATAGTAGTAAAAGTTTTAAGTGATACAAATCAATATTTGTTAGTATAAAATTGATTACAAATACACTAAAACCCGTCTTGTCAAACTGCTGCCATGAAAGACCATGTCTGGAGAGACCACATTCTCCATGCACAGATTAATGAATTATATAGTGTTCTGACCTGTAATGAGAGAATGAGACTACCGTATATACTCATGTATAAGCCGGGTCCAATGCAAATAACATAGAGCCTGATCTGCCATCACATAATGCACTGGCAGATCAGGGTCTATGTTGTTTGTTCTACTGATTAGTCCTTACAAATTGCATAGACCCAGATCTGCTGGTGCATTATGCAATGGAAGATCTGGGTCTATGCAGTTTGCCATTGGTATAGGAATATACATGAGTATATATGGTATCTGCCTTGAAGACCACTTTTTGTTGGTAGAATGTGTGGTCTCTCAAGACAGCTTTTACTGTAGTATATTCTTACATAAAATTGCTTTGTTACAGTCTGTTAAGGGAGCCACGGTAGCTCAGTAGTTAACGTGCTTGACTCACGACTAAAAAGGTGTGGGTTAAAATCCTACCATTGGACCAGCCTGTATCAGCTAACATGGTGTGTCCTGGGGGAAGTCACCTTACTCCAATTCTCGGCACTAAATAACCCACTTGTGTTGCTGTGCCATAAAGCACCAAACCAAACAGTCTGTTAAAAAAACTGAATTAAATTGGGACAATCCAGAAACAGGGTCCACGTTTTTTTTTTTTAAAGTAAAGATATTTTACCATTTAATTTCTTTTATTTACTTATATATCCCGGTGTTTTTTTTGTTTTTTTTTGTAGGAAGAAGTATTGAAGTTAGCAGATTTTGGTTCATGTAGAAGTGTATATTCTAAGCAGCCATACACAGAATACATATCCACAAGATGGTGAGTTACAAAATAAAAACAAAGAAGAGAATTTTCATATATACTCATGCATAAGTCAAGCCAAACTGCAAACACCATAGACACTACTAGGGTCTATGTTGTTTGTTCTACTGATTACTCCTTACAAACGGCACAGACCCAGATCTGCCAGTGCATTATGCGACAGCATATCTGGGTCTGAGCAGTTTGCAGTTGGACTTGACTTATAAGCAAGTATACATGTAGATGGTACTGGTGAATTATACAGTCAGCACTCATTACAATGACCAAGTTCATTTCCAATTATTCTGCCATAGTAAGGAATCTTTTGTTCTATTGATCATGACTTTAATTATCAAGGTCAAAGCAGCATGTATAAATGAGAAGAATAAGTCCAAAATATCAATTTGTACTTCATGTCTAATACTATTGTAATTATTCTTAAATCTTGTAAATATTTAAAACTCATTTTTTTTCCATAAATAAAATGTTACATAGTGTCGTCTGACATTCCTGGTAAGAGTAAAATCCCAAGGAATGACAATATCGTTGTAAAAACAATATATAAAAGGAAATATGCATGTTTGTTAACAGGTAATCGCTGTTGGAGTCATAAGCTAAATATTTTGTTATAAAGATAAAATTTACTTTTGAACACATTTGTTTCAATCAGTTTTCTGTCCAAACTGAAACATTCCATTGTAATGAATGTTGTTTTAATGAGATTTGACTATCTTTATTTTCTTCATGATTGCAGGAAGAAAAATTGAATTAATTTTGTTAAGCTTGCACCAAACGGTGTAAGTTGCATGACATGGCATTCGGACGTTCAAAGTTAGCTTGCCATATGTGTGATGTAAACAGTTCTCTTCTTTTAATTTTCAATTGAAGTTGATCTACTATTAAATTTTATCAGTGTTACTTTAAATAGAAAAGGCATTTGAGTAATTCTCAACACCCATCTGACCAATTTTGTCAGTGAACATCATGTGTTTTGCTTTTTGGTCAGTGCCAGCCAGGTGAATGATCTCTGACTCACTTTGGACTCTTGTTTTGAATTGTTGTACTTGGTCACACTGTATAATAAAATCGTTAGAATTATAATGGTTAATTGCATGTTCATATGATGCCATCCATCCATAGTCAGACGGAGTATATGAGACAGATATACATGTACTGACTGATGCACATGACATGACATCGGAGTAAGGTAACACATTCCTGTTGATGCTATACATCCATAGTCAGGCAGAGTATATGAGACATATACTGTCTGATGCAAATGACATGACATGATTGTAAGGTAAAACACATTCCTGTTGATGCCATACATCCATAGTCAGGCAGAGTATATGAGACAGATATACATGTACTGACTGATGCACATGACATGACATCAGAGTAAGGTAACACATTCCTGTTGATGCCATACATCCATAGTCAGGCAGAGTATATGAGACAGATACACTGTCTGATGCACAACATCAGAGTAAGGTAACACATTCCTGTTGACACCGTATGTCTATAGTCAGATGGGGTATATGAGATGGATACACTGTCAGATGCATTTGACACAACATCAGAGTAAGGTAACACATTCCTGTTGATACCGTATGTCTATAGTCAGATGGGGTATATGAGATGGATACACTGTCAGATGCACTTGACACAACATCAGAGTAAGGTAACACATTCCTGTTGACACCATATGTCTATAGTCAGATGGGGTATATGAGATGGATACACTGTCAGATGCACTTGACACAACATCAGAGTAAGGTAACACATTCCTGTTGATACCGTATGTCTATAGTCAGATGGGGTATATGAGACAGATACACTGTCAGATGCACTTGACACAACATCAGAGTAAGGTAACACATTCCTGTTGATACCGTATGTCTATAGTCAGATGGGGTATATGAGACAGATTCACTGTCAGAAGCGCTTGACACAACATCAGAGTAAGGTAACACATTCCTGTTGATACCGTATGTCTATAGTCAGATGGGGTATATGAGATGGATACACTGTCAGATGCACTTGACACAACATCAGAGTAAGGTAACACATTCCTGTTGATACCGTATGTCTATAGTCAGATGGGGTATATGAGACAGATACACTGTCAGATGCACTTGACACAACATCAGAGTAAGGTAACACATTCCTGTTGATACCGTATATCCATAGTCAGATGTGGTATATACTGTCTGATGCACATGACATGATATCAAAGTAAGGTAACACAAATTCCTGTTGATGACATACATCCATAGTCAGATAGGGTATTTGAGACCAGTATACTGTCTGATGCACATGACATGACTTCAGAGTAAGGTAACACATTCCTGTTGCAATCATGGCTAAGAATATTGCATGTAATGTATCAGTGAGTGTGGTCCAATTGGTAATTCTTTTTGTTTCATATTTGTATTGAATAATAGATTTTTTTAATATACATTTTTTGGGGGAAATACAGTACTGTAGAGACAAAATTCATTTGAAAAAACAGTTTACAGAGACATTTCACACATTTATTGTAGTTTTCTCTCATGTGGCATACCTATGTATTATAGGGACAAGTACTAAGTACAGTCTACATTTGTTTGAATGCCAACATTTGTCCTCAGACAAAATTGGCATTACAAGAAGATTGGCAGTATAAGGGGTTCTTACCTCACCCATCATGAAGAGCAAGGATAGATAGATAAATAGATACCATATATACTCGATTATAAGTCAAATCGACTATAAGTCGACACCCCCCCCCCAACTTTTTAGGGCTGCAAAAAGTGAATTTCTCTTTGACCCTCCTTTAAGTCGGGGTGTATTTTGAAAGTCAACAAAGTGAGTCCCTTTACAAGCCAAAGGCTTATCGGCCCACGTGCACTGGCATATAACTTGGGAAATATCACTTGGGAATTAAATCCGACTTGTGGAAAAGGAAAATACAAATTAAATCAAAACTATTATTGCATCAAGCAGTCTTTATACAGCAAAACACAAATATTAATACAAATACAGGTTGTTCGAACTTGCATGAAAAAGGAGGCAATATACATACTAGTAAACACCCACGGTAAACGTTGATGGACACTTCATTTTGTGTTAGGTAGTATTTAATTTACCGGTAATATTTTCAAATTAATAAAATCCAAATAACTGTAGATACATGTATTGTGTAATGAATACCATCATGAAACGGATAAACACAGTGCATACCATATATGCATTATTGCATAGGAAAAGTGGCATGAAAACGTAAAAATATATGAATTGACAGTATTTTTATGTACTGCAAACATCTAGAGTTTCCAACATTACCTCAAGATTTTTTTTTTTTTTAATGTTGCGCTTATAAAACAACCCCTACTCTGCATGAATCGAATTCTGAGTAAAAAACGTCAACTTGTAAGCGAGTATATATGGTAGGTATATCAATAGATAGCTGGTATATAGTTAATATGAAGAAAGATAAATATAGAATAAAGAATGATTTAAGAAGTTAAAAATCACTTCCATTTAGTTATTAATTATTTCAAAAATGCAAAACCTAAATCCTATGTCATTTTTGATACATTTTACTGAGATTAAGAGACATCACTGTAAGAAGAACATGTCACTAAGATTAAAATTTTTAAAGTGTCATCATTTTTGTGATTTTATATTTTTTCATTAAGAAAACAGACAGCTTTCTTTGTAATATTATCCAAAATCCAGATCTCAAATGGAAGCTGTGAATCATTTTAATATGGAAATTAATTGTGCAGAATTTACCTTGGAATCTCAAGCTTTGCAGGGCATTTTTTATGATTTCTTTATTTCCACAGATCAGTTATCTTTTCAGCATCATAGCGGAATCAAAAGTTAAAACTACACTAAATATACCATATATACTCTTGTATAAGCCTATACCGACTGCAAACTGCATAGACCCAGATCTGCCATCACATAATGCACTGCCAGATCTGGGTCTATGCAGTTTGTAAGGACTAATCAGTAGAACAAACAACATAGACCCTGATCTGCTGGTGCATTATGCAACAGCAGATCAGAGTCTATGTTGTTTGTATTTGGACCTGAGTTATACGCGAGTATATACGGTAGTTACTGTAAGAAAGAATTATGAAATCACATAAAGAGGTTTAAAGCATTGCATAATCAACTGGCATTACAACAAAGACAATTACTGTGGAAAATGTTATTTTTGTCTAAAATTTAGGTTGGTGGATGGCAATATACAAAGGTTGAAGTATGACGTTGTATATTTATAGTTTTTTAATCCATTCAGCAGTATTTGTTGGCAATAAACAATTGTTTCAGTATAATGCGTGGCATTTTAACAAGTGTAGGCTGTACTCTTAGATATGAAAAAAGTTCCGTAGCATGAACAGTTGATTAAACAGATTGATAGATGAGTGATACAGGTGCCTATGGTATGATATATGTGAAAACCCAAGCAAGTGATATGTACCAGAATCACCTACCTGTCAACCTATGTAATTAATAATATCCTTTTGTATCCAGCAATATGTTCATATGTTCTAATGTTATATACGAGTCAAAGGTCAAAGATTAAGGTCACAGGGACCAACACTCTTCACACAAGATTTTTGTATCCATGAAAAAAGTATGCACACTTTGGAACTGCAGCAGTGGTGCAAATTCTGCAAATTCAGTCACCAACAGTTATTAGCTTCTATCTTTTGTAAATTTAGTGACAGTATCAGATACAATTTTCAAACTTGTCAGATGATGTATTAAGTTTGTCCTGAAAATCAGTTTCATAAACAATAAATATGATCTGTTTTGATTTGAAAATAATAACCTAGTCTGGGTGAATGGACAATTTGGAAAATTGATAATCAATATGCTACTATACTCCACTGCACCCAGTCCATCATTTGCTACTATTATACAGCTATTGACCATTGCTGAGGTGAATATGAAATTTTATGAACCAGTAAAATCTTGTATTGATCAGCATTAAGTGGAGATCAATATTCATCCATATATTGGTGGTCAGTATCTCCACACCCTCCATTGGCAGACTGACATGTAATAAATTCCTCCATGCCTTTAACACATCTACCAAAAAGTGTTTTTAACTTTAGAAATTAGGCTTTGTATAAATTCATTCCCCCAACTCTATCCAACAACAACTCATTGATACTCTGCTTCAGATAATCTCACAAATTTTGCATCTAGTCTGAAAAGCCTTCAAATTCATGTGACTTTTTAAAGCTATGATAATATCAATCATTTTTAATCCACCCATTGAAATATCTTGGACAAGGGTTTCCATTTTAACTCAGTTTTAGAATTCCAAAGAAATTCATAAGACAACTGTGTCAGTTGTTGCATTATGTGGTCTGGTGGATTTGGGAGTGAAAGAAATTGTTTATGATTGGTATCACCAATATTTTCAGTACTATTTTCTTTCCAATGAGTGTAAGGCTTCTCCTGGACTATGCACTTAGAAGATTTTTTATTGTTTGCAATTTACTCTCATAGTTAAGCCTAACCAGATCTTCAAAGTTAATAGAAAATATAATTTCCAATAATGTAAATACTGTTACCCATTGTAATTTAATCCTGTGATGAAATGTTTTAGCACTGAATTTTGTACTGCCTATCCATACAGCCCTAGTTTTTTTTAATGTTGAATTTGAAGCCAGAAAGTACCATTTATACTCATGTATAAGCCAATACCAACTGCATAGACCCAGATCTGCTGTCGCATAATGTGCCAGCAGATCTGGGTCTATGCAGTTTTGTAAGGACTAATCAGTAGAACAAACAACATAGACCCTGATCTGCCGGCGCATTATGTGATGGCAGATCAGGGTCTATGTTGTTTGCATTTGGACCCAGTTTATATGCGAGAATATCCGGTAACCAGAGGCCTTTTTAAAGTCAGTAAAAAGTAATGGTCCATGAATATAATGCTCTTCACTGTATTGCATTATATCATATATCAACCTTGTGTTTTCCCCAGTATAACTTCCATTCAAAAACCCTGTTTTGATCTTCTGAGATGAGTAAATTTAGCACATTTTTAATCCAATTTGCAATAAATTCAGAAGCAATGTTATACACTATATTTATTTCAATGTGAAATAACACCCGCGTTTTTTATATACTTATACTGCTTAGACGTATCACCTTTAAGATTATAAGTAATTATACCCTGCCTCAAGATTAGAAAATTGTCCATTATTATAAGCATCGTTTATTACTCTAACTAAAAAATCACTGAGATCAAGCCAGAAAAATGCCAAAATTTCACTTGTAAATCCATCAGAGCCACGACTCTTATTATTTTTCAGACATGCTAATACTTCTTCATTTGTAATTTTATCCAACAATTGATTTGAGTGAACATCATCAGATTTTGTTACCTTCTTATTGTTCAAAATTTAAACTAAAACAAAATCAAGTGTCATTTCATTACTTGTGTATACATTTTCATAAGTGCTGTTCCTGTACAACATACTTGGGACTCAGGAAAGGCACTTTCAGTGTGGAGTAGTCACACATAAATGCAATTTAGAATTTTATATCAAATTTTATATGAACTCTCTGAGTAATCAAAGTACCCTGGTATATATTTTTTTTAAAAAACTGTCTTCCCAGGGTACAGTGCAAGTTTAAATGGAATCGCCCTAATGACATTTAACCTCTGTTAGAATTTCCCATTGATCAGTTAGTATCTTCTCCTTTCCTTAAATTTGGTATAGTTTTACTTTCATAATTCCTCAGTTGCAGGAAACATAAATACCATGTGGGTTTTTCCCCTTCTTTTACCAATTTTGCTTTTGATCTCACAATATTTCTCCATAATTTGTCTTTTTTGATAGACTACAAGGCTTCAGCCTCTTTCCCTTGATTAAATTAAATTTCTTGCTTTAAGAACTTTTTCCAGGTTTTGTTCTTTTTTTTATTAGTAGTATATGATATATTTCTATCCCATATTTCCATCAACATTGTATATAACAATAATAAATCATTGACATTAAGTGTTAAGATGCAAGTCTGCATTGGACATACCATTTAAGCTCCCCTTATACCATTTATAGTAACGAATATTCACTCTTTTAATTATGTTCTTTATTTCATTTGCATATTAAATGTCAGCTAACTGACTATTATTAAACTTTCAGAGTCCTTTCCCTCTGGTAAAGTCATTTGAAAATTGAGTATCTTGTAGACAATAAATGTCATCTGGTTTTTTACTCAAGAAGTCAAATACATCTTTACATTTTTCATCCTCTCCTAGTCCCCAACAATTAAATGATAATATTTTTAAGCTTTGACTATTCATTTCAAAAATTTAGAAATAAATTACTTACTAAGTGTTCTTTACCTGCCCAACTGTTCCTGTATAAGTCATACACACTTGATAAATATCCCACTCTCTATGAATATCTAAGCTCATTCCATAACATAGTGTAAAAAAATAAAAAATTATAATGTAAATAGTGAAATGACACATACCGTATATACTCGCATATAATCCGGTACCAGCTGCAAACTGCATAGACCCAGATCTGCCATCACATAATGTGCTGGCAGATCTGGGTCTATGCAGTGGTAAGGATTAATCAGTAAACAACATAGACCCTGATCTGCCGGTGCATTATGCGACGGCAAATCAGAGTCTATGTTGTTTGCATTTGGACCCAGATTTACGCAAGTATGTACGGTACATATCTGTAAGTGCAGATTTTGGTGAATAAAATACTCATCACAGTATTGACAAGTTGTCTCATATATTTTTTTTAAGTAGTCAATACCTTCCATTAATCTATGTGGCTGAAGTTATAAGTTTACATTGTATTTTAATGTAAGAAGTTTTACATTTAGATTTATATATAATACAGCCAGACTGCTCTATCTTTGTTGCAGAAGCAATGAACTTTTCCCCCTCTTTTTTTTCATATTCTCAACAGAGCTTAGTCGAAGTCCTGTCAAAGGGAGATAACTGCTCTTAACCCTTGTTAAATCAAGGGAAGAAATGAGCAGTTATAATAAGAGCTTGACAACTCTATAATGACAATGACAGCAACAACAACTACTACTACCACACAATTAAAACAAAAACAACAACAATAAATAATAATAATAATAACGGCAACAACAAAATAAAACAATTATCATGATCATAATGATCATCAGCTCAGAATCTTCATTTTTTATTTTCAATTGTATGTCATATTTTAAATCTACTTATATCAAATCTGAATTTTGACATAACTTTTGACAAATTATTGTTTTGAAGCTATAGTACTAGGTTTTACACAGCAGTGACAAATGAAGTAAACCTCTACTGTGGCAGATTATAGAAAATAAAGGATGTTTTGAAATATAAACAAAGCATTATTAGATTAAGGGTTAGGTCTATAATAAACAGGTCATTATAGGTCATTATACAATGATCTGTACAATATGGATTTTTATTTAACTTGTCCATGTTGTGTTGAAATATCTGCATTAGACATGATGCCTTCAGTGTCTCCTGGTTTTTCAACACAACATAGACTCATACAATAAAAATCCATTATGTACATATCACTGTATAATAACCTCTTAATATTTAACCAGTGTAATAAACATAATTATTGTATTTGGTTGTATATAACATGTACCCAGCTGCAGATAGTTTAGACCTGGACTTGCTGTCAGGATGCACGAGCAGATCAGCTTCTATCTTGTTAGTTTTTTTGCAGATATCATTAGAACAGTGCAAACTTAGATCTGCTGGCATACTATGCGATAGTAGATATAGGTTTATGCTGTGCATAGTTTGATATGGAGTATGTAATAGTAAGTACAGTAATTGTGTTTTATCATAGTGCTTTGCTGATATAACATTTCATCAAGCTATTTGACATTGTCAGTACTGTACTAGTGTATTATCCTGGCATGACATCACACAATAGTGTTAACATCTGAGGCATTTCATGTAAAAGTGCTCTTAATATCAAAAGATATTGGTTTTTTTAACAGTTTATAAAATAAGATTATCATATAATAAATTGACTCTGACATTTGAGCTTGTGATCAGTAAAATTAATAATTACTGTATATACTCGCATATAAGCCGATACCAACTGCAGACTGCATAGACCCTGATCTGCTGGCGCATTATGCGACGGCAGATCAGGGTCTATGTTGTTTGCATTTGGACTCAGCTTATACGCGAGTATATAAGGTAAAATATGTTGCTTAACAAAGCTCATAGAAGATAGAAATTATTCAATTCATGTAATAAATTCCATAAGACATGGGTTCATAGAAGATAGAAATTATTCAACTCATGTCATAAATTCCATAAGACATGGGCACTAATGCAAAATCCTTTATATTTTTACCCTAGGTATCGAGCTCCAGAGTGTTTGCTGACAGATGGCTTCTACACCTACAAAATGGACATGTGGAGTGTGGGATGTGTCTTCTTTGAGATTCTTAGGTAACTATATGTCACTTAATGTGTCTAACACTGTATATCAGTACAATCTTACAATCATCTTACAGCAGTTATTTTTTTATTCCACATAAGTATTTCAGATTCATTTTTAGCATATGACTTCTGTGTTATCTAGGTTAATATATCCAAATCATAATTGTTCTATATGTAACTTGTATAATAATACCTCATCAAATCACAATGATGCCATGTAATGCAAAATCCTATTGCCAAAAGCATCTGAATGTATTGCAAAGTCGTTCAGGGTCTGTGTTGTTTGTTCTACTGATTACTCGTAACAAACTGCAATGACCCAGATCTGCCAGCACATTATGGCAGATCTGGATTTGTGCAATTTGCAGTTGAACTCGACTTAAAAGTGAGTATAATGGTATCATTGTAAGTCAAGCACATAATTGAGAATAAGCCTGTATTGTGTGGCAATGTGTATAGCCAAGATACATTTTCTGTTCTTTGTTACAGCCTTCACCCTTTGTTCCCTGGTTCTAATGAAGTAGACCAGATCAACAAGATACATGATGTTATGGGCACTCCTGATCCTGCAGTCCTCAATAAATTTAAAAAGTAAGTCAGGAATGGACATCAAGCAAGATGCATGCACTGAAATATCAAATGGACAGGTCATTCTGGTTGATCTGTACTTAATATATGTTGTAACAACATGATTACAATCAGCATATAACATTATCTTAAATTTTAAGAAAGATATCAGGTGATTGTTCTTCAAACAATATACAGTTGCAAAAGGCCAATTATCTGTACACAGCTTAACCCCTTTTACCAAAGATTTATATATGTTCAGTACATTTGGTTACATAATTACAATCAAGGAGAGGGTTTTGATACTGGTCAGTGAGACAGGTGTAATGCCAGATTAGAACAGTCACATGATTGACCAATAAGATGCCTAGTCATAGGTCTGTTCATTAACATGGCCACAGAAAATGACACAGCTCAGTTATCATCTTTTTATACCCCAATCATCTCAGTAAGTATTCTAAACTATATACACACTTGAGAATTTATTATTTTTGAAATTGTCAGCATGATATATCAAAATTCTGTCTGTTATACATCCATGAACATTTTCAGACTTTTTTCACTGTGATCATATTTATGGTCTAATTATATTTTCAGACTTCTTTGACAAAATCTGACGGGAGATATGTCCCCTTTCTGACCAAGGGTTTATTTCTGAAACTGCTGTTAACTTGTAAGCACAATTGTAGAAAAAACTTTGGATATAGACAAATCAAATGTGGTAAGCATGTCCATCATTAGAAGTTCATTATCTGAAAACACTTTTCACATTCCATTAGCAAATTTAATAGAGCTTTTTTATCTGTTTTAGGAACAGTGTATATCTGAAATAGTATGTAAATGACTTGAAAGACAGTGCTGCAGCAGGGGGCATATGTGTTATACAAAATATGTCTACAGATTGGTTCAATGTCTCATTTTATACAGCCTGTTATAGGGACCTGTCCAGCCGGTCTGTCTGCATGGCTGTCAGTTTAGACAATGGATCCACTGTTCATGACTTATCCTTTGGACATATACCAGAATTTGACCTTAGATAATACTGTATCTTCCATTTCACTTGGTTTGTTACACATGGATTGGAAAAATCTGCTGGAAGAGCACAACCAACCCTGTTGAGTGCAGGGAAAACCTTAATTAGAGATAATGATCTGTTTGGACATCAGCTCCCATGGTTGGGAGGCACACATATTGTCCTGCTTCACCATGGTGAGAGGCAACTGGGGACCAGAAGAGAAGGCCATTCACATCAACCTCCTGGAAATGAAAGCTGACAGCAGTGCCTTTCATGTCTGAAAAGATCTGCATTGTTGGAAGTTGACCCTCACAATATGCAACAACTCAGTGGTGGGGAACTGTCCCCACAAATAAGGGGAAGACCATGTCACCAGATCTTTGCATTCTGGTCTGGGAATTTTTTGTGTTGGTGCTTCAGTACCACATAACTGTCCAGACAAGACACATCCTATGCAGACTTAATGTCCAAGCTGACCTATTATCAAGGAGAGACCAGATTCTGTACACTTAGTTTTCTCTACACCTGTCCATCTCTCATTGGATTTGCACCCTCTGGGGTTGCCTGATGATAGGTCTCTTTGTGACCAGATTCATTCCTTAATTTCACCAGTTCTGGATCCAGATGTTTCCCATCCCTGTCTGAAAAGTACCTTCTTCATGCCTAGCTTTTGCCAGGAAACCTTGTGCAGAAAGAAGTTCAGTGTTTCGACCATGGAGAGGATTGCATCAAGCTAGAAGGCCCTCAGCAACAAGGCTGTTTCAGACATGCTGACCAGTTTTGATCTGAATCATCCCTGGACACTCATCTTGTTTCCAGGTGGAACCTTTCTTTGGTTTTGGCATGGCTCAACTCTTCCATGTTTGAATCCTTGTCCAGAACATCATTGGAGCTACAATCATATAAAACATGTTATTTGATAGCCTTAGTTTCAGCTCACAGGGTGAGGGAATTGCATGCCCTGTTAGTTGACCCAAGCTATCTCCAGTTCTGTTTGGTTGTTCTGATCACACAACTGGGTTTTGTAGCCAAGGACAGGCAGCCATCTACAGGTAATCAGAAAGTGATCATTTACTCTCTATCCTTGAAAGATCCTTTGAGAGAGATGGCTCAGCAAGACCCAGTTTATGCTCACAGGTGCTACTTGAAATCCACAGAAAGCATTCATGGGGCCTGACAAAGACTTTAACTCCCTATGAAGGCAGGGTGGCAAGACATAACTCTCCCAACATTTGCCTCTTGGCATAAGTAGGTGATCCACTCAGTGGATTCTGGCATCTCACAGGATCAGGTATGCTTCCAGAGAATTTCTGCTCATGACATTAGAGTCATCTCTGTGAGCCTTACTTTCAAACACAATGTTTCAGTTTGAGATATTTTTGAGGCTGTCAGCTGGATTGTACAATCAGCCTTTTCAAGCTTCTACCTTCATGATCTAGCATCACAGTGAAGGGATCTAAATCTGGGGGGTCTGCTGACAGCTTCCCAGACCATCGACAGATCATGTTAGCAACAGCATAACCCTATCATGGACATTTCATTTATAGCTTTTGCTGTATTTGGCTGAAAATTTTCTTTCATAAGGACATGCCACTCATTTCTTCTTACTTTCTGTGTAATCCTTCACATGGAGACCTAAGTCGTAATATCCTAAGAAGGAAAACTACGGTAGAGGTTGGATGCTCATGCATTTCCACTTCCTCTTGCCTATTCTCCTAACATTAATGTGATCAGGTAGTGTATTCAACAGAGAAAGGAAATTTGCATTGTAAATTATGTTTCTCTGAGAATACTTCCTTGATCACATTATGATTAAGCCCTCCCACATCTCCCCACAAATGCAAGCATCTTTGTTGATGTATTGCTCAAGCTTAAACTCAAGAAGCATAATTATTCTTGAAAAAACATAATTTATGATAAAAATTTATTTTTATTGAAATGAATCACCATCTGAGAATTTTGATTGCCATCAGCGATTTTGGGTGATCGCTAGTGCTACTAAAGACAAATGTAACTGCTAAACAGTCTTTTTAAATTCCACTTTACAAGTAATTTTTGTCTATCATGAAATATCAGTTATTAATCCTCAAGAATTTTGAAACTAATTTTTAAAGTAATACCATATGTACATTTTGATTCATTTTGGTAAATAATTTTCTCCATCAGTGTATTGTTTGCATTTGTATATGCCAGAGATTTAGTACTGACTTATCTCCCCTAAAAGTGCATAATAAAAGTGTTTTTAAATCATTTTGATGTATTGAACATATAAAAGAAAGAGAAAAAGGGGAAAAAAGACTTTATTTTGGCTCGTTCCTGTTATTCAACCTATTCTATAGTACATTTCTACTATGATACAAGTAATATTTGTTTTGCGCAGTTTTCTTGCAAAGTATCCAGAAGGTTGGCATTCCACTTGTCATGGATGCATTTGTATTTTGTACAGTTTATAATGCTCCCACTGTGATAGTATATGGGGGCATATTGCTTTGCTCCTGTCAGTCTGTAAGTCAGTATTTCTGTCCTGAAACAATTTTAGTGCGATATCATACATATTATTAGACTTGAAGCCATGAAATTTTACAGTCATTGCAGGCATTTTTAGCTCATCTTGCATTAAGGCCAATTGAGCTTATGGTATGGCTCTGCATCTATCATGCATCTGTCGACAATTATTATATTAAACTTTTCCAAAAACAATAGACCAAGTTTGACCAAATCTGGCAGAGAGCATCCTGGCATGAAGGGCTTTCAGATTTGTGCAGATAATACAGCTCTACCATCAAATATGGCCACCATTACTAAAAATAGTAACAAACTTTCAACGACTTCTTCGAAAATTAATCGGAACAGAATTTGATAAACTTTGACAGGCATGAAGACCTTTCAAGTATACACAGCATTCATGCTGATCCTCCATCAAATATGGTCACTATTACTACCAATAGGAAAGCCCATCCATCATCCATCACAAATTGCTATTTTTTACTTTCGACCAAACATGGCACAGAGCATCCTGGCATAAAGGCCTTTCAGGTTTGTATAAATTATGCTGATCCACCATCAAATATGGCTGCCATTACTAAAAATTAGAAAAACCTCTAAATGACTTCTTCTGTAAATCCACTGAATAAAATTTGACCTAACTTGATCAACAGCATTATTGCATGAAAATCTGTCAAATTTATACAAATGATGCCAAATCTGCCCTCCAATATGGCCACTGATACTAAAAATAGAAAAACCTTGAACAACAACTTCTCAAAAAATCATCCTGACAAAGAGGGCTTTCACGTGTATGCAACTGATGCTGATATGCCATCAAATGAGGCTGCCATTACTAAAAATATAAACCTTGAAATGGTTTCTTCTACAAAAGCATTGAACAGAATTAACCACACTTGACAGAAAGCATCCTAGCATGACAACCTTTTAAATTTATACCAATGATCCCAATCCACCATAAAATGTGGCTGCTGTTACTAAAAATAGTAAAACCTTTAAATTACTATTTCTCAAAAACCACCAAACAGAATTTGACTAAATATGACAGAACACATCTGGCATAGAGGGCTTTCAAGTTTATACAACTGATGCTGAATCACCATCAAATATAGCCACTATTACTAAAAATAGAAAAACCTTTAAATTATTTCACAAAAACAGCTCAACAAAATTTGACCAAATTCAACAGAAAGCATCCTGTCATAGAGAGCTTCTAATTTTACACAAATGGTGCCTATTTGTTGTCAAGTCTGGCCCCTGTTGCTAAAATTAGGAAAACATTTAAATGATCTCTTCTGAAAAACTGCTCAACAGAAATTAACCAAACTTTACAGAAAGCATCCTGGCATATAGAGCTTTAAAATGCATACAAAAAATGCCAGTACACCATCAGATATTGTTGATATTACTAAAAATAGAAAAATTTAAAATGACTTCTCAGAAACTGCTAAGCAGAAATTTAACTATATTAACAAAATAAATTCTCGTTATAAGAGCTTTCAGTTTGTACAGATGATGCTGATTTGGCATCAGATATGGCCATTGTGACTAAAAATGCAATTTAAAAAAAAAAAACTTCTTCTCAAAAACCACTCGGAGCTTTTTAAATGTGTACTAATACCAATCAACTGCTGTTACTAAAATATAAAAACATTTTAATTTCTCCTGAAAAACCGCTTAACAGACATTGATCAATTTTTACAGAAAGTGCCCTAGCTTCAATGCCTTTCAGATTCATATAAATGATGCTGTTCCACCATCAAATATGGCTGTTGTTACTAAAAGTAGAAAAACATTTTCACAACTTTATCTTCAAAAAAATGCTGAACAGAATTAACAACTTTGACCCGAAGCTTTCTGGCATAAGAGCCTATCAATATTGGACAAATGCTGATATACTGCCAAAACATGGATGAAGATACAAAAACTTGAAGTAATTGTTTCATAGCATATGCAATCAATAGCATTGGAAGAAATTTCAACAGAAAGCATTCTACTGATTTAGACTTCTTGGCCAACTGCTCATGCATTAAGACTGTTAGGAAGATGTCAGCTAGATAAGTGATCTCAGATCCTCTTGGGCCTTTTTGTTCAATTTATTATAAAATTTTGAACTTTCTGACTTTTGACTTTTTTGTCAAAAATCTTGTTAGCACAATTAAGCAAAACCCACTCAAGGTAGACAAATGAATTTTGGTAGGAATATTTGTATTCAGATGTAGGTGACCTTTTTAGATTTTCAGGTCATCACAGCAATTATTCAATTTTTTACACATTTTTGACCTTTTGGGATTTTTTTTACAACAAAAGCTTTGTTGGCACAAGTTAGCAAAAATCACACGAGGTAGTTATATGAAATTAAGTATGCATGTTTATATGCATAAATAGATGACCTGATTAGATTTCATGTGATTATACCAATTTTTAAAAATGTCAACATTTTTGGATTATTTTGGTCTGCAATGTCATCAGTGGAGGCATACATTTTTTGCAAACACAGATCTGATTTATACCTGTAATACTATCGTGATACAGTGTGGCTGGCAATACCCAGCTCTAGTTAGCTATACTGGTCATAGATGGGATGGAATGTTGTCTGTCATCCATCTGTCCATTAGCAAAAGTTTGTTATCGCTACTCCTCCTAAATTACTTCAAGGATTGCCATGAAACTTTACACACACATTCATTCCATGGTCTACTTGGTCCTAAATGAAAATGGTGCCACTCGGATATCTAAATTACTTCAAGGATTGCCATGAAACTTTACACACACATTCATTCCATGGTCTACTTGGTCCTAAATGAAAATGGTGCCACTCGGATATCCAAAATGGCCACCACTGTGGCCATCTTGAAAATCTTGTTATCACTACTTCTCCATAACATAAAATCATATTGACATGGGGTTTTCACTGCAAGACTTAATACAATGTCTAGTTGGTCCTAAATAAAAAAAGGTGCTCTCCAACATCCAATATGGGGTTTTCACTAAAAGACTTTTTATGATGTCTAGCTGGTCCTAATTGGAGATGGTGCCAATCTGACATCCATTATGATCACAATGGCAGCCATCTTGAGAAACTTGTTATCACTACTCCTCATGAACACAAAGTCATATCAACATGGAGTTTTCACCAGAAGACTACTTATGAAAATGATGAAGATCAAATGACCAATATGGTCACCATGGCAGCCATCTTGAAAATCTTATCATTAATCCAGACACACACACACACATATATAGATAAATAGATCTTATAAACCAAGTAATAATACCATTTAATCTCTCTCTCTCTCTCTCTATTAATATATATATATATATATATATATATATATATATATATATATATATATATATATATATATATATATATATATATATATATATAATCATTAAAAGATATCTTACTTAAAACTGTAAGATATCTTAGAAAGTATGAAAGAAAATGGACTTGTAATGGATTTCTGGCCTTTCAGCCAGCATCAGTCCTCTTGAGGGGCTCTTGTTTTGTACATGCTGTTTTGTGACATTAGTCCTATGCAGACATCACAAGTACACATGCTGCTTGAATATTTTGTTATGCATTTTGAAAAAAAAGTCATTTTTATAGGTATTTGGTATATAATTTATGTACTTAGTAATTGATCATGTAAGAAAAAGAATCATGCATGGTTTGCAATGTGAAAACATTTTTAAGAGTATATAAGAAAAATTTACCATATATACTCGCATATAAGCCAAGTCCAAATGCAAACAACATAGACCCAGATCTGCCGGCACTTTATGCACCGGCAGATCTGGGTCTATGCAGTTTGCAGTTGATATAGGTGTATATGCAAATATATACGGTAGAACCTTTGGGATCCAAATTATCCCTCATGCTTCAGCTAATGTTTACTTACAGCAAACCATGTATGATTCCTGTGTACTTGGATATTAACTTTCTGGAGAGGGCATTGTAAAGTACCCACGTTAAGATACGGAAAGGTCAATTTGGTATAGGCTTCTATTGTAACATTTTATGAAAAAAGGGATACATACTGAATAGGTTCAGTGTACTGCACTAATTGTCATTTTATGTAAGACAAATATACTGAATAATGCTGTATATAGAACAAGTCGGTTGAGTTTTGGCCAGATTCACACTGTTAGAACTTGACCCTTAATCAGTACCATATAGGCATTATTGTGCTAACATGCCTTTAAACCATACATACATACATACATACCTACATACCTACATACATGCATACATACATACATACATGTGTAAGGTAGTCTACAATACAGAACAAAAATGTAATTAGAAAAGTATAAATACTGTATTTGCATGAAAATTATTTAAAACAACAAGGTAACTTACATGTGAATCATTCTGTCAGTGTTCGAATCCTGCTCAGACCAGGCCAAGTCGGCCACATACATACATACATACATACATACATACATAAATACATACAGACATACATACATGTGTAAGGTAGTCTACAATACAAAACAAAAATGTAATTAGAAAAGTATAAACACTGTATTTGCATGAAAACTATTTAAAACAACAATGTAACTTACATACATGTGAATCATTCTGTCAGTGTTTGAATCCTGCTCAGACTAGGCCAAGTTGGCCACAGTGGTTTGTCTCTAGGCAAGGCACCCATATTGATAGTTTTTACATACGGGCTACAACAGGCTTGACATTCATTTCTGGTAGGTGAAAACATTTGGCTTACTCTGGTCTTATCCTTCATATTGCCTTACAAGTTTCTAATTTGTCATCATAAAATTTCTCAAAATGATTCTTGGAAAATCTGGGGAATATATCTCAACATGTTATCAGATATAGATATTTAGTTTTAAAACAAAAATAGCAGGCTAGAACGATTGTCTTCGCTATCAAAGTCAAAGGCCTAAAGGATAAAAACTGAGTCAATCACCTACTCGAATGAGTCAGATAGCGGTGTTTGATTTGGTTGAATGCCAGTGATGCGGTCATTGCAAAATTATCAATTGCCTTGGCTGAGTATAACCTCTAATGTACAGATGTGCCATTAAAAAAAACAATCAATCAATGAAGCATTAACAGATACAATAAAGAAATATGTTAATAATGACTTTCTTTACCATTCTCAGGTCCAGGGGAATGAATTTTAACTTTCCCACCAAAAAAGGATCAGGTATAGAGCGTCTGCTACCAAATGCTTCTCCTGATTCTATAGAATTAATCTATAAGATGTGTACATATGACCCAGATGAACGCATGACTGCCCGGCAGGCTCTAAAACACCCATATTTCAAGGAACTCAGGTAGGACTTACACTTTTAACTACCATTTTTTCCTGACAAATGTTTAGAGGTAATGCAAATCAGAAAATTTTGAAGAATAAAGTTTTCTTGAATTTATTGAGTCAAGTAAGTTTCACCACTGTTTTATTGTCAAGTCCACATTTGTAGAAAGCAAGATATTACAATCACTTTTCTAGCACCGGCAGCATCAAAAGTTTTTCATTTGCATATACTTCCCAGACCCCTACTTGGGTTGAATTATTATGAAGCTAAGGCAATTCATCCTCCAACATGCACGTTTGCACCTTTAGACCTTGGGGTCAAGGTCACAGTCATAGAAAATGTACATTAAGGTTTTGGCTGAAGTTTTTCATTTTACTTATACAGTGAAACCCCTCCAAACTGAAACCTCACTAAATTAAAATCCTCTTGAAACTGAAACATTCTTCTGGTCCTGAATTTTCCTTCTTAAATTTAAAAAAAATAATATGCAGTAAACCAAAGTCCCTCTGCTCGGAAAACCAGAAGAAATGTTTGGTCCCAGATTTCTATTTACACTATAATGAAACCCCTACAACCGAATCTTCTGCAGAATGTGGGCAAGTAATTGTCAGATCCCAATTGTGAGGTCAGCCAACAGTCTGGAAATAGCATACGGCCATGTGTGAAGTAAAACAAAGCCTGGAACACACACTGGCACAGATTATGATCAGTGTCAACAATAGGCTAATTGTTTGTCTTTACACATGGCTGAAGTGACAGCTTTCAAAGTTTATTGTTTGTAAAATAGTGCCATTGGCTGTGCAAATTAGAGGAGATTATGTTAGTCTGCTGATATTCTGACTATATCCGATGCAATACACCTAAATGATCCTCAGTCAACTGACTTTTGAACTTAAAACTTGGCTGGTGCCCTCACCTTTGACATTAATACCAACAAAGACCAGCAAAAAAACAATTTTGCAACAATGTTTTGTCATATTACTGCCTAGTAACATTTTATCAAATCATGTAAATTCATATAAAATTACAAATTCATCTGTTGAAACAAAATTACTGTAAACACTTACACTATAAATATCAATAGAAATAAAATCAGTATATTAATAAAACGTAAAGAAGGCACTAATGAGTATATACATTGTTATAACTCATGGGACATAACTGATTGTATCTCATATTTGGTGAAATCTGAGAACCCCAGATGAGCAAAAATCCTCAAAACTGAAACATTTACTTTGTCCCATTGGTTATCATTATTGAGAGGTTCCACTGTATTTCCTAAATCTCATGATGGATTTTGTTTATTCTTGGGATGAACCATCATGAAGCAAAGGCAATTAATTGTGCAACATGCTCATTCACACATTTGACCTTTGGGTCAAGTTCACAGTGATAGAAAATGTGTGTTAATGTTTTGGGTAAAGTTTTTCATTTGCTTATATTTCCTTAATCTCATGATGAGTTGTATTCATGCCTGGGATAAATCATCATTCAGCTAGACTATTCATCCTACAAGACACTCACTCAGCCTTTGGATATTGGGTCAAGGTCACTGGTTTTAAAGCAATGCTTTGATCTTGGGCTTGACATTCAGGCCCTGGCCTTCTTGTCAACATTAATAGCTAAGTGGTTACCGTATATTCTCGCGTATAAAACGGATACCAACTGCAAACTGCATAGACCCTGATCTGCCGGCGCATAATGCGCTGGCAAATCTGGGTCTATGCAGTTTGTAAGGACTTATCAGTAGAACAAACAACATAGACCCTATCTGCCGGCGCATTATGCGACAGCAGATCAGGGTCTATGTTGTTTGCATTTGGACCAGGATTATACATGAGTATATACAGTACTTAATATTTTGTATTGCCTATAAACAAATTTCCACATATTATGTTGCAAATATATATGCCATTAATGAATTTGCCAAAAATTAAATGATGCTTATTATTACACTTTTATATAGAATATTTAGATATTTCACAAATTATTTTTATGTTGTAATTATGATGAAGCTTGATGTATGCATGCATTCTTAAGAGTTTTACACCAGCACATAATAGGCGGGTCCCTTAATTTAAATGTTTGAATTTGAAAAAGGTTATTCCTGATGTATGGGCAAATACTTTGTGCTACTGCTCAATGCATTTTTTTGCAGAAATTATTTGCAGCTGTTGATATTTAGAAGAATAAAGTAGAGGAGTTGTTAATATGAGATCATCCTAGTAAATGCTTTATTTCATTGTTTGATTAAAATCCTTCAAATAGTTAACATCAGTGTCTAATAAGACTACATTTGTTATTATACCAACATTTGTCATAATTAAAATTGGTGTTATAATGTGGTTGGCTGTATAAGGGGTTGTGAACTTACTGATCATTAGGAACAAGGATAGATAGATAGATTAGGAATTATAGAGAAACATTTTTTGAAAATATTGCACAGAAACCTGTATATAAGGATAGTCAAGGGACATAACAGAATTGTCCTTTACATTCAGGTGTCCATTGTATACAGGGCCAGTACTCGATGTGCTTTACAGTTTGTACAGTTATGACTCTGAGCATTATGTAAAATGTGAAAAAGTACCATATATACTAGCGTATAAGCAAGGTCCAAATGCAAACAACATAGACCCTGATCTGCAACTGCATAATGCGCCAGCAGATCAGGGTCTATGTTGTTTGTTCTACTGATTAGTCCTTACAAACTGCATAGACCCAGATCTGCCAGCGCATTATGCAATGGCTGATCTGGGTCTATGCAGTTTGCAGTTGTTATTAGCTTATACACGAGTATATATGGTAACCTCAATTGCTCATGTCAATGTAGTTGTTAATATGCGCCAGTGTTTGCTGGGAAATTAAACCAAAGTTGAAATGGTGCAGACAATCAATGCCTGCTGAAATCATACTATTGAAGTGCAATCACACAATTGATATCCATTCACCAGGTATGCAAACACTGTAAATCAAAAAACATAGGCCTTGTAATGCTAATCAACCTGAATTGGGAGCAGACAAGCTCATGTGCACTACAGACCTTTAAATAAATTTTCATCACAAAAATCAGCATTATACGTTGTACCTTGATATGTAAGGATTTTAATTGAGAACACTATTAACGTTATAGTATTTTTAAGTCAGATCTAGTTACTCATACTCACTCATGAACCATTTAATTTACAAGATATTCAGCACTGCCATTTTATTTGTAGGGTGCCCATCACTGTAACTGTGCTATTTTTGATCAGATTGAAGCAAGATTGTATCAGTTATGAAATCGATATTAAGTAAACTTGCAGCTGTTTACCATCTATACTCGTGTATAAGCCGGGTCCAAATGGAAACAACATAGACCCTGATCTGCCATCACATAATGTGCAGACAGATCAGGGTCTGTGTTGTTTGTTCTACTGATTAGTCTTTACAAACTGCATAGACCCAGATCTGCCGGCGCATTATGTGCCGGCAGATCTGGGTCTATGCAGTTTGCAGTTGGTATTGGCTTATACTCGAGTGTATACGGTAATAACAGGTTATTTACTGCTGCTTTCAGGGAAGCTGAAAAGAGGACAGCAGCTCTGAATAAGGGCAAAGAGGAAGAAACCGGTCCCAGAAAAGTAAATATTGTTGAACCAGCCAGTCCTGAGGTGGAGACAACACAGAAGGAGAAGAAAAGCATTAAGGACTCAGAATCAGATCTCCAGCTGATAGCCAGTTTACCTAAACCTCAATCTCTCCCTGTCCATCACTTGTACAAAAGTAAAAAGGTACAGCCAGCTTGCCTAAACCTCAATCTCTCCCTGTCCATCACTTGTACAAAAGTAAAAAGGTACAGCCAGCTTGCCTAAACCTCAATCTCTCCCTGTCCATCACTTGTACAAAAGTAAAAAGGTACAACCAGTTTACCTAAGCCTCAATCTCTCCCTGTCCATAACTTGTACAAAAGTAAAAAGGTACAGCCAGCTGGCCTAAACCTCAATCTCTCCCTGTCCATAACTTGTACAAAAGTAAAAAGGTACAGCCAGCTTGCCTAAACCTCAATCTCTCCCTGTCCATAACTTGTACAAAAGTAAAAAGGTACAGCCAGCTTGCCTAAACCTCAATCTCTCCCTGCCCATAACTTGTACAAAAGTTACAAGGTACAGCCAGTTTTACTTAAACCTCAATCTCTCCCTGTCCATAACTTGTACAAAAGTTACAAGGTACAGCCAGCTGGCCTAAACCTCAATCTCTCCCTGTCCATAACTTGTACAAAAGTAAAAAGGTACAGCCAGCTGGCCTAAACCTCAATCTCTCCCTGTCCATAACTTGTACAAAAGTTACAAGATACAGCCAGTTTTACTTAAACCTCAATCTCTACCTGTCCATGAATTGTACAAAAGTTATAAGGTACAGTCAGTTTTATCTAAACCTCAATCTTTACCTTTCCATCACTTGTTACAAAAGTAAAAAGATACAGCCAATTTACATTGACTTTTTGGTCTCTACCTGTCCATCTCTTGTACAAAAGTAAAAAATAATGCCTATTTACCAAAACCTAACCTTAATCTCAACCTGATCATTGACTTAAACAAAAGTAAAAAGATAGAGGCAGTTTACCTAACCCCAATCGTTACATTCTCATCACTTGTACAATAAATATGTAAATAGATACAGCCCATCATATCTACAAAAGTAAAAACTGTATTGCCATTTTAATTTAATATCAATCTCTGCCTGCTCATTACTTCTACCGAAATAAAAAGGTTCAGCAAATTTTCCTAAACATCAGTCTCTGCATGCCCATCTGCTGTACAAAAATAAAAAAGGTACACAGCCAGTTTACCTAAATCTTCATCTTTGCCTGCCCTTCACTTGTACAAAAGTATCAAGGTACACAATAGGGTTACCTACACTTCAATCTCTGCCTGTCCACCATTGGTGCAAAAGTTGGAAGATGCAGTTGGTTAAACCTCAATCTTTGCCTTCTCATTCCTTTTACAAAATTTTCAGGTCAAAGGTTGAATCCAAAAAGAGGAAGAAACTAGTCCTAGAAAATTAACTATCATTGAACCAACTCCCAGAAGACATTAAAGATATACAGTGTATTTCTTTGACCCAGTCTTGTTACAAATTGTAGGGTTATATCTCCCATCAGTTGCAATGCTATTTTGAAAATTTGGTTGTCCTAAAAAGATGACAGAGAACTTTTTCTAGGGGAGATAAATCTGACTGACAGTAACAGATATCTACTATCTAAATGATCAATACACTGCACAAAACCTGTATCTTCCTTTCACATAGTCTTGATAGTGTTTCAATATATTGGCCTTTTTCTCTGATTAAGCTAGATAATAATTTCTACCATATGAAAAAGGGTTTTTTCATAGCAGAGCTTCTCACTTTGCTATTGATGTTAATGCATCATGCATTAGTAGATCAGGGTCTGCATAGGTTGGTTAAAATGATAATTAGAACAAGTAGTATAGACCCTGATTTGTTTGCACATTACACGATTGCAGATCTGAGTCTGTGCTGTTGGCAGTTGGGAATGGGTTTTACTCTAGCGAAAAGGGTTAGCCATTGTTTCCACTGTTTTCTTGAATTGAGGGTTTTGGACCCCCTGGGTCACTAAAATGGGGCTACAACACAAAAGACAGGGCGTGTACATTGAGATGAAACTAAAATAGTATTACTACACTGGAGTATAAAAAAATAATAATAAATAATTTAAAAGGTCATAACTTGTTTATACTCAGTACTTTAGAACTTTAGAAAGTAATTCTAATGTACAGAAGCATTCAACTGTACGCTATTTAACAGTTCCAATTATTGAAAGTTTCCATGGCTTTTTTAAAAAAATTCTCAGAATGAAGATAAATAAATAGCATTAATAAAAATAGCACTAAGGAATACCAATGCCTCCATTAATTTGAAAGTTGGGAATCCCATATGCTACTCCAGAATTGTGATATCTTGATGGTTTTCTTTTTTGATCTGCACTGTACACTGAAAGCATAGTAGTACAGTTCAGACAAGGAACCAGTCTATCCCTCATGGCCAATATGGCAATTATACAGAGTTACCACTCAATGTGTGTCATAAAAATTGCACAAATCAGCAGTGTTTGATCAGGCTTTCTTTGTTATCATTGAAAAATAAGTAGAAATTGAATGACACTGACACCCAGCTACAAATACAATCAAACTTGCCCGAAACAGTCACCTTTATATAGCGGTCACCTGGTCTCAGTGGACGTTCCCATTTCCTCCTACAACATTTTCTCTATAAAAGTAATGTATTAAATGGTCACATGCTTTCCATGGTCAAGAGCCAGGTGTTTCCTAACCAATCAGTGGTTTCTTACTGCTCAAAGTGGTCACTCAAGTGTGTTGACCATGCAGATAAAGCATTTGTTTTCCCAAGAAAGACATTGTTTAGGTCAAGACAGGTCTTGTGAATTGATGTGTAAACATGCATATATTCATTGTATTCAAGTCAATTTGTCAGTGTAACTTTAAATTGGCTAATATCTCGATTGTTTTTTTAGGAATAAAGCCACAGTATTGTATGGATATTGTACTCGAGGTTAATGATCATTCTTATAGACTCTGCCCCCCCCCCTCCTTTTTTGGAGGGGAGGGGGTGTGCTGATGACCATGCTAAATGTATCTATCAGAAAAAATCAATAGAGAACTAATTTTATCTGGAATTTGGTTTAGTTTATCAAATTTGACCTATTCAACAATTTCTATCAGTGTTTACTGCATAATAATAGTTTGATGATCATGAGCGCGATAAGCTGTTCCTATGTATTGTTTAGAATGCAAAAAATCAAATTCACTTTTCAAACACTTCACATTTTTATTGGCTAAGTTGATTGTAATTATTGTAAGTGAAAAATAAAAAAATTAAAAAAACAACTAAAGCATTTATAATGGTATGGAAAAGTCGGCATGAACCCGTATGTGCAAAGTGCATTGTGGTCCAAGAAAAATGAAGACAATCACAATATACATATCAGATCTTCATTAAATATCCATCCATTTTGGAGATGAAATGTTAACAGACATTTAATCATTTAGTTACTCGTTTTAATCCAATAATAGACAATGGACTAACAATTAATTAACTTTTTTATATAAGATGTTATGTTGGGCCAAAAATTTTCAAGAAATGCTATGCCAAATTCTGTAGCAACACAGAACTGAGGATAAAAACTCCTGCATGTTTGATAATAAGTATATGATGGGAACAGTGTTTCAACTTAAAAGCATCACAAGTTTTTGAACAAAGGTTCATCTGTCAGTCATCGGGTTGACACTTTCTGTATTTGGCCTAGGTCTTTTACTTCTAAGACTCAAGCTGCAAAATACAAGCAGCTGAGCTAGCTAACTCCTTACCATATATACATGTACAAGCAAAAATGTGCTGCATTCAAAATAGACAAAGGGAGAGCTTGAAGAAATCTTAGAATGAAATGAAACCCTTTCCCACCAGAATTTATGAATGATACATATATGGTGAATTCAGTGAAAAGAAAATTGTGACAATTGCCTGAAATAATGATGATAATAATAATAATAATAATAATAATAATAATAATAATACATGTAATAATGTCATAATAAAAATGGTATTCATTGCTTGGTATTTGTTCAAGAACCAAGTTTGAAAGGTGAACCTGCATTCAGAGGTAACTTGTGTACCAAGGCAAGTTTAGTCTTTTCCCATGTGGCTGCTATTGACAGGTTTGACAGGACAGTTTATCAGACTTAATTTAGTACATGCACTAGGCTTCAATTTCATTACATGAACCATCAGGTGGATGTTTTCTGTGTGTCAAGTGCTGTTAATGTGCGATTCACATACATTTTTGGCTTGGAGGGATGTCATATCTCAAAGCCATTCGTATGCTGTCTACTCTCAGTTACTAAGAATAGTTTGTGCTTCTATTAATAAGGCATTTTATATATTTAGCTTCTGGTCTTTTGACCTTTGGGCCTGTCAAGATATGTCAAGGGACATAACTCAAGTTCTGATCCTGAGAGGAAATAGTCACAATGGCTACATCTCTTGATATAGTTTGACAGCTTACATACATAATCATTTCCATAGAAAATGCTCATTAAAGGTAATTTTTCAATATTTTTTCAAAATATTTTTTTATTTTCTCATCAATTCTCAGTTAAAAGATAACTACAAGAAAAGACTTCAAACATTTATAATTAAGATTATATGTATTTAGAGTGATATTGATATTTGCTTATCATCATAGAAGGATTGTGGTTATCAATATCTTGCATGTTTTATCAGGCATTGTGGGTATGAGTGTAATAAGGTTATTCTTTGAAAGCTTTTTTGTTGATTGTAGTAGTGAGTTAGTAAAACATGGTACCAGTCATACCCACACTGTCTTACAGAAAATTACGCATCCCATTCAAGAATTGGTTGTTGCAAGTGAATTACAGTGAAACATGTCCTTAAAATGCCTCTATATAAAGGACACTTTTATCAGAGGATACTTTCAGGAATATTCACGTAAAATGCTCACAAAATTTCCCTTTATACAACAAATGTCTAAATTGTTTTACTACATCTAAAGGACTCAAACTAGAGGTTATTACTTGTGTCATTTTACTTGTGCATCTTACTTTGATAGTCAGTTTATTGTTGTATATGTTATATATGACACCTGTCTATTAGGGGTGAAATGATTCATCGATATATTGATGCATCGATACTTTTGCCATATCGATGCACGTATCGATAGAAGAGGTGAAGAATTGATACAAAACAATACTTACATTATCAAAGTTACTTTAATCTTCAGCAGTCATGAATAATTATTAGTCGTTTGCATTTTTATTCGTTAAACTGAGAATTTATCTGCAACGGCCATTGCAGGCACAGGCACTAATGTTTGTTAGTACAAAAGAAAAAGAAAACTGTTGAAAACACCCACTCACCTTTTGCAAATTAACACAAGGTTACGTGGTTCGAAATGTGTCTCCCCCCATCCCCTTTTGTCAATTACAGGCTAATTAATTATCCCATCAGCATGTTCAGCCACTGATAAATATATATCAATGTAAAAGAGACTTTCCAAATTTGTTCCCCATGTATGATTGCAGTACTTTACTGATCATTTAATGACCACTTATCTGGTCTATATGGATCAAATTTAAAGGCTCCACTTCCAGTAGGTCACTCAGTGAAATATGTTACATTAAATTCTGATTGGTTGTTTGTTGCAGTCCAGGGTAAACAATAACAACCAGTCAGAATTAACCGCAGCTTATTCACTGCGTGACACACCGGAAGTATTGGCATCCAAACTCGATCCAGGTAGATACAAAACAGCAGAGAAACTACATTCAAAATGGTTATTAAATGATCTGTAAATTACTAAAATCGTACATGGAGAACAAGTTTGGAATATTTCCTTTTATGTTGATATAGGTAATCAGTGACTAAACATGCCAACAGGATAAATAAATTGAGCACAGAATCAACGATGAGGCAGATTTCAAACAGTGCAGGTTTGTCACCTTTTGTTAATTTGTTAATTTTGTATAGAAGGGGAGTGGGCATTGTCAGTAGTTTTTGTTTTCACTAACAGAAACGAGTGCTTGTGGCCACGGCAGTTGTTTTACATCTGCAGGAAGTACAATGTAATAGATTTTGGTTTTTAGTCATCTCCACTCCCACACCTGGACTTGCTCTAAATAACATTTTCCTTGCAGGTGGAAATTGCACTGTTTCTTCTGTTTTGACATGAAATTGATAATAAGATGTTTTAAAAGCATTTATGCAGTGCAAAACAAAGGGTGTGGTTACCAAGAAGAGTCCTGGATCTGATCAAATGGAATAGCCTCAAATGGCCTAAATGATTGAATTAAAATCACTAACAACTAATATGTAGTCTTTTTGGATGTACTTTTTTATCTTGTCAAGGATGAAAATGGCATATGAACAGATGGTAAATATACGGCTTCTGTAATCTGCATACTAGAAATACAACCAATATGTCAACACATATAAAACAGCACAACCCTACCACTGAGAGACCTTCTAAACATGAAAAGACCATCAAGTTGATATGTGTGTAGATAATGTATCATATTGTAGACTGTGTATCGTGAATCGTATCGATATGTGGCACAGGTGTATCGTTTCACCCCTACTGTCTATAAAGGACAACTCTGTCTTGTCCCTAGACTGTCTGTGACAGATTTTACAGTATCACTTGCCACAGATTACTTTATGTTAGTGATATATATCCAACTTGTGTAATTCTACTGTAGTAGTTATTTTCTTACAGCGACGACACAAAAGAATGGTGGAGACTCAGCACCATTATTCCAGTCAGGCAGGGCTTTTCCCTAAGGTGCCAGTTAACAACAGCTCAATCAACCCCACATATCATTCCAAGTCCTTCCCGTCATCATTCTCCCAGATCCACAATTCGTCCAATATATCTCTTCTTCCAGGTATCACCAGTACCTATAAAACTCACAAGGTAATTGTTAGAGAATTGTAATGAATATTATAAATTCAATTAGAATGAATCTTTGTTTTTGTTTTTATTAAATAAGAAGCTTTAACAACTAAGTACAGCTGTAACCTTGATGGCCTTGGAAGTGGAAGAAACCAAAAGCCCTGGAGGAAATCACAGACCTTTAATAGGTGACCACTAAACTGTACATATATTAGAACCAAGCATTGATCTTCGAACTGTAGAGATATGAAGTAAGTTTGTTACCTCTGCACTACCCAGATCTCTGTATACTGTATGTACTCACGTATAAGCTAATACCAACTGCAAACTGCATAGACCCAGATCTGCCATCACATAATGCACTGGCAGATCTGGGTCTGTGCAGTTTGTAAGGACTAATCAATAGAACAAACAACATAGACCCGGATCTGCTGGCGCATTATGCTACGGCAGATCAGGGTTTATGTTGTTTGCATTTGCACCTGGGTTATAAGCGAGTATAGTCAGTAACTGTTTTACTGTGTATCTAATGCACCTGAACTGCTGCTAATTTTGACCAATTTATTGCTAATTTGGTATTCTGCAAAATTAAGAACTTTCCCATTTTTCTAGTATCTACCGTAAGTACTCGCATAAAATCCAATACGATACCAACTGCAAACTGCATAGACCCAGATCTGCCATCGCATAATGCACCTGCAAATCTGGGTCTATGCAGTTTATAAGGACTAATCAGTAGAATGAACAACATAGACTCTGATCTGCCGGTGCATTATGCGACGGCAGATCAGGGTCTATGTTTACATTTGGACCGGCTTATATACGAGTATATACAGTATTCTTCACATTCAGATTTCTCTTGTTGCTGCTTATAATGAGCACATATATTATTACCATTTCTAACAGATTCAGATTTTTTAATATTTATTTTTAAAAAATATTAAATATGGCTGAGTAATCACTTCAGGATAATGTAAAGAATTTGGGTTAATTTTTTAAATAGCCCTAGGACCATCAAAATATAAAATTTAAGATTTTGATTCACCCAATTTATGTTAAGTTTACTGACCTTTTTTACATCATGATATTGATAAATGCCTCTATATAAAGAAGGCCAATATTGCAATTGTTTATCTTCTTTGTGTCTGTGTTATAGATTTTCCAAGTATTATTCTACTGTACCAATTGGACATTAATATAGACATCATTTTTAGTCATCAGTATATATTTGTAATTCTTGTGAAGGCATAGATTAATTTAGATAAAGTCATGCATAATTTTTTCTGTTTTGGGGTTTAAAAAAATCAACGGTTACAGGCAGAAAGAGACCAGATAAAAAAAAACATTGCTGGGCATTCAGAAATTGAAAAGATACCTTTCCTCCTATGTCATAATTAATTTGGAAATATAGCTATACAGATGAAATTTGAAATTTCATGAGTATGTTCATCTGTCCACTCTGTCTACACTGCAGCTTCAGATCAGTGTTAAAGTGTTTTTAGATTAGACTTGAACTTACAGTGTTTTTCTTTCTAACTAAATAAATGGCAGGCTGAGCAAAAATTATGTCTCTGGTTCTATTTCAGTCTACCAACAAAACCTCAAAGAATATATTTGGACAGTATCAGCTTCCTTCTTTAGACAGAAGAGGAGCAGGCTTCTAAGGAACCAGTCTATTTTATGAATACATGATACCAGTCAGCAGTACAGATGCCAACTGGTTTCAGATTTTTCCAAACCATGAAGCTTTGGACTATTGCAAGTGTTCATGGATCCAGTCTGTAACCTGTAGTAAAATTGATTCCAGTAATACTAGTTGATTTTATGTACGAGTATATATACTTGTAAGTGGAAAAGTTTATTGAGGAAGAGTATGTTAGGTGCTGTAACTGTGAGAGCATAATATGTATGCCAAATTTATACAGTCGTACAGAATTGCAAATTAAAATTACTTTAACCCAGACTGTACTCAAAATTTCATCCTCTATGACATGTTCAGATAACATGGATATAACTGTAATCTGTCATATATCACTCGTATTAATGGTAAGTTTCATCTTTTTGTAACACATTATATGTTATAATTTTTTTACCTATAAATTTACACGTTTTACTAATACATGTCTCCCTTGATAACTCGTGCTCGGATAACTTGCAACCCACTTATTACATTGGGTCAGGTGTAGATCCCATTTTTTTCTTCTAGAAATACTGAAGATATGGCCCCAGTTTGTTGAACATGAAGAAAATCGTGACCAAAATTGGTAAACGAAACCTTGATATACAGCTCGTTTTATCATCAAAATCACTTTTTAGTGCCTGGAAATTTTATTAAAAATTATGAAATTCTTAACTTTTGTTAAATTTTCTTTTAAAAAATAAAACATTTTCAGTACACTGTAAATAACAATATATGATGAAATATCAGTCAAATTAAAATGTTAGTAATGCCTACTAGTGGCAATACTGTAAGAAATAAATACCAATTAAATAAGTCTTGTCAATTGAAATTTTTGTTTGTTTTATCTTTTAATTTATCTTCAGTGTAATCAGCATAAATGCAATGTGCACTCGTGTATTCAGATGTAAAAAGTGTCAATTGACTTTCACAGCGATGCCCATGAGTGTTTCCATGAGAAGTTAAAAGGCATGCAAATCCTATATGTGTAAGAGTTAGTTGTCATGCTAATATCTTAACTCAACCCATTTCAATTGACTTGTTGAACACTGAGAACACTTTAAGTACATGTAACATAATTAAAGTATCTAACATTAATCAGCAGTTCAACATACTCATTCGAAGATGTGACCAATGATAGCAAAGGAACCAAATGAAAGGCATACTAGGTGCATGAAAAGCTTAGTTTTGCAGATAGGGTTCATTATGGAGAAGCTAGTTCCAAAGTTTATAGTGAACTTAAAATTCCTGAATTGGCACTCTGAGGTTTGCTCAGGGAAAAACAAATTTTGCTATAACTTGCAAAGAAATCATAGGATCAGTATTTTACTAATATAACAATTTTTAAAAAAATCGAGTTACAATTTTGTTGTTTCTCTAAATAAATGTCACTATTTTTTTAAATAAAGAATCTTGTTTTATTCTGAATCTACAGTAACACTAGAATATATCCACATTCACGTGGTAAAAGCGGTGACATAATACACCATATTTTTTGCTGGTACACATGTGCTGAAACCACTAGGAGTAATGTTTTAAAAAAAATTTCAGAGATTGGATATATATTGAAAATAAAGGTAATTTATGTAGAAAAACAGAATTTCATTAGAGAAAGCTATCCCAACATGATTATTAAACGAGTATTCAGCCACTTAACCCGCCCCCCCCTTCCCCCACTTCTCACTGTTGATGTCCATCCCTTTCTTAATTTTCAGAGGTCCCTCAGTAACTCGTGCCCTTAGCTTATGCCATGGTCTGTGTTTTTGGACCCAATTGTGTGTGAGTTATCGAGCGAAAGGTGTAGACATAATATTTGAATATGACCATGATAGTAGTAATATCAGGATGCATAAATTATTACAGACAAGGCATCTAAAATGTCACTGAAGTAACTATAAATTATGGCTTAATTACAACTGACATGTTTGACTGGGTAGATCATCAGTGAATAATATCAAAATTCGTTTACAGTAAGAAGAACATGTATCTTATCATTTCCAGCACATTTGTATTCACATATATTGTCATACCTATGAACTTTGTGAAATTATTGATTTATGAACAATATGAAGCACTGCAGTTGTGAACAATTACTTGTGTGAAGCAAAATTATGACATTGCTGTTGAGGATAATAACTTTGCATATGAAGTCCATATGTACCATATATACTTGATTGTAAGTCAAGTCCAACTGCAAAAACAACATAGACCCTGATTTCCCATTGCATAATGCACCAGCAGATCAGGGTCTGTGCAATTTTGCAGTTGGACTCGACTTATAAGCGAGTATAGATGGTACATCAATTAAAGCATTGCACAATAACAGAAATATGAAATCAATGCCATTGTAATATACTTCCTAATTTAAAATTTCTAATTGTAAGATGAAAGACATACTTTGTGGATTGGAACCTGTTTATAATAAACTGGGAATCAGCAGATTTGAGAGAGATACCAATACGGGTCTTAATAATTATGTAGTCTATGTGCAGTCAGACTTGTGTATGATGACTACTCAGGTACATCCAGAGGTGGTTTTTATATGCTGTATCAGAGCTGTTTACTGCTATGATTTCACTGTAGTTCTACAGAATATTTCACAAAAAATACAAGTTACAGTTTAAGGTATTGATTTTATGGGCAGGGTTTTTTATTACAAAGATGCTGCAGGCCAGAGTTCTTTTCATTTATTAGGATCTTTAGAATGTTATACCTGGCCAATAAATGTGAATCCCACAAGTTTGATGTGATGATGAAATGTTGACAAATAAAGGCTAAGGAAGATACCTATCAATTTTGTTGTCAAAAGGTCAGAGGTAAGGTCATTGACTGAGAGAACAATGATTTCTGCTAATAACTTAAGTTCAAAATTGCTGACCTGGTGTAAAGTTTGTGGATGACTTGCACCTGGAGTTGGGGCCAAACAGTCCAAGGTCAAGGTGACTGGTTGAAATATGAAAAATAGTTTCTGCACAAAAGTTTCAGTTCATAGTCAATGTACCTTCACCAGAGTTTGTGGATGACTTACACATTGGCTGTTTCAGTAATGAGCTCCTTACATGTTTATAAGGCCATTTTGCATGTGATTTGCTGAGCTTATTACCATTCTGGATGCCATAATTTTAATCCTGTTTTTATCAAGATTGGAATATGGGCTTACATCATCAAAATCTTAGTCAGTTTCAAACATAAATGGGATAAGTGCATATTAATGAGGTGATCTTGCATCTGATTGGTTGAGCTTGTTACCACTCCGTAAGCCATATTTTGGTCTTGGGGGTTTATTATCATCAAGATTGTGGATGACATTGATTATGAGCAAGAAACTGCATATTAAGTATGCCATTATCTTTAGAAGGAATTTTTTTCAGAATATCCTAATAAAGGTAAAATCAGCATGATATAAAGTTTGGGAGATTGTTTACATAGGATGTATTCTTACAGTACTACATAAGCATGCTTAGTCAGATAGACAACTGTTAGGTTATGTAAGCAGGTGAGTGATATCAGGCCCACTTGGGCTGCTTGTTTTTAAGTAGCTTCAGAAACAGTAATTATCTTTCTTTTCAGTGATCTCTTCTGTGAATTTTTCCTACTCATATTGATTGCCTATTGAATTTGTTAGTTGATGACTGTTCATACCATTATTCTTTCACCCAAAAGTATCTACAATATATTTTTATAGCACAGACAAATAATTTTTTTTTTTTCTTGAATGAAGGCAGTAATTTTTTTTCCCTCTTTAATATATAGATTCATACGAACATACATGTGACAGAACCAAGACATGAAATCAGTAGGACTTTTTATCAACATAAATTATGCATGTTTTAAGGGGATTGAAAACAAAACAGTTGCATTTTTTCCCATAATATGTATTCTGTTTGAGTTATAATAAAACAGCAAGTATTGAACATGAGTCAGATTCTTGTGGCAAATTTTACAAGAATAATTAATTAATATGAGTTAGGGTATTGTCAATTAAATGAAAAAGGAATTGTATATCTCATAGTTCATTGCAAAGATTTTGTCATAATATCCACAAGCATTTTTAATTTCCTTCACAAGTTCATTGCCGGGTGTCCACTGATGACATTCATTGTAATTATTAAGTTTCACACTTAACAGGCTCACCTATGAGATGGTGTCTGCATATGCTGGTAATATTATCTATTCACCCATATACTTAAAATCCACTTTGCATAAAACACACAATGCAAACTCAAGACCTTTGCTACTTGCCTGCACTCTAATTCCAAGCATTGTTGAACTTGTTGTAGTATTTCTTAGCTGTTTTTTTTTCTCTCAGCATTTTAGCATTTAGCGCTTGTTTCAGCATTTTGACATGAATTGAACAACAAAAAGATAACAGCTGCCCTTAAATATTCCTCTTAAAACATCTTGAAAAACACAATAAAAATTAAACAAGATAAAAATTCTGAATATTCAAGTTTTTCTGCCAAAAACATAATTGGGTCAGTCTCTCCTTTTTATCTCACCTCTGTCAAAGGTTGGTTGATTTGTTATCAAAGACTCACAAGCCATGATGGACCACCTTTGGTCCATTTATTACTTTTAACACCTCAATAAATACCCAGCCTTTGGCCTTAAACACTCCAAATTACAGCAATAAGGTAGTCAATTTACAGCTTGTTGTGTACATGTCAGCTGTTGTGCAACAATTCTTAATTGGATTGCTCAGCATACATCATTGCACTGATCATTGCATTGGTGGAACAATTCTGGTCCACAGTAGACTGGTTCTGACTGGTTTCTGTAATGCGTGGATAGAAAACTTAAAAATTCAGTGTTTTTTTTTAAAATAAATTGTTTAATCTTTAAATTTTCAAAAGAGGTCGATTTCAACTCTAAAACAGTTGTGTGTGTTATACAGCCTTTAAAACGGTATTTTTGTCCTACTGCCGATAGAATCACATGTATGTGTTAATAAAGATAAAATGAAGAGACTTTGGACATAGTAAACAATCTACCTACCTTGGTGGTAACAACAATTACAAATGGACTGATGTTATTATCTGTATTAAAAGAAATATTGGAGAATAACAATTGGCAAATACACATTCCAGTCCCCAAGTGAGTCAAAAAAGTTCGAGTCACATGTGTAAAGAAAATGGAAGCATCTAGATTTTATGTTTTGTGTAAGTTTGTATGCTTTGTTGCTCATTAAATGGAAGGTGAAAAATGGTGAAAACATAGATATCCGTACCAGATGAATATGCATGACACTTAAGTTATTGATGATAACCAGCAATAATTATTTGAATGTGTCACATTAATCATTGCATTAATAGATCCCATCCCCCTTGTTTCAAATACATTCCATCCAGTAGTAACATTGCATTTCTACCAAACTATTTTGTCAGTATTTTCTAGAACATATTCCATGTAAATCATCATGTTAGTTTCCCAGATATATCTGCCATCGGTTCATATTTGTCTGTTTTCTAAAGCTTCTTTGTTTGTATGAAAGTAGATGTTAGAAGCACTTGAGAAACTTGTTTTAGACAAAAGCAATTTAGTGTCACAATGACATCATATAAGAGTAACTATCCATCAATGACTATTATACATTTCAGTGTTTAGTGAAATAATAATAATGATGTATTATTAGTTATTACTAAAATGTTGATGAAGTATCAGGATGCTAAGATTAGTCATTTTTCAGATTTTCTAGATAGTATATTCTACCAATTGAGGGACCAGCAGTAGCTCAGTTCATAGAACATTGGACTTGTAATCCAAGGATTGTGGGTTCAGTACCCATCCAGACCAGCCTGGGTCAGCTACCTTATTGTGTCCTTGGAAAAGGCACTTGGCTCCCATTTCCTCGGTGTGATATAATGTGTTAAAAGGGATGTTAAAACCCCCAAAATATCTACCAATAGGACAGAAGAAAATCTTTTCCATTAAAAATGTGGTCTGGATTACTTCTGCAGAAAAACAAAACAAAATATTTTAAATAAATAATGTCAGCAATTTTTGCAGATAAAAATACATAATATCTTACAGAGCTGTATATAAGGAGAGTTCCAACTTCCAGGGCCTCCAGTTTTTAGTCCTAGACTTTTCAAAATTGGGTCTACAGTTTTCAATGTGGCCCTGACTTCCATTTTCAAAATCTCTTACAAAGTGCTCTGGTCTTGCATTCAGCAATTAGTTCCTTAATTTATTTGTCTGGTCAGGTTCCCTGTTGATTTGTTAGTAAGGACCATTCTGACAAAAGGATGATCCAGAGAGGCCATAAAGACAGGTGAAACTTCACTATCCAAATTTAAAGGTGTGTTGGAATTTTGTCTACTGAATCATACTACCATCTATACTCGCATATAACCCTGGTCCAAATGCAAACAACATAGACCCTGATCTGCCATCACATAATGTGCCAGCAGATCAGGGTCTATGTTGTTTGTTCTACTGATTAGTCCTTACAAACTGCACAGACCCAGATCTGCCATCGCATTATGTGACAGCAGATCTGGGTCTATGCAGTTTGCAGTTGGTATGGGATTATACATGAGTATATACGGTAATCATTACTCAGAATTTTTAATTGAGCCTTATATAACAGAAAAAGTAAGTAATGTAAATGTTATATCTGAAGATGAAATTGTAAACTGAAATACTGATCTTAGGCTATTGACTGACACTTTTTCATTTGTACTTTGTTGATTAAGTAAGTAATCATTTTATTATAGTGGCATCTGCCTTACACTGTACAAAGCTATACAACTTTCTCATTAATACACTGATAACACAAAATGTATAAAAAGCATGCAGCCCAATGAACTTATAAGTCACTTCAAATATATAATCAAATAAACATTCAAAACATTCAATGATGCATAGTGAAACTGCAGAAACATATGTATATTCATCATTAACTGATCTGAATAGTAAATTGACCATAACAGATGTCTGTCATGGGTATTTTTTTCATTATATAAGAATTTTGTGGCCTCAGGCTGCCTTGTAAAATATGTTACATGATACTAAATATCTACATGATTTGATGTGTTTAATCATTATATTTGTTTTGTTGGATGAAAGTTAAAGAATTTTTTCAGAGTGACTAGTTAGAATGATTGAAATGTCTCGGAGTAAAATTTTTGTATATTATTAAATTGAGTAAGCTGTATATTTCCCTAAACAACTCATGTGAGTAAATTTGTACACAAATTAAATGAAGCTGAGTATGGAATGGGCAATATTTGTATTAGTACCATCAGCATATAAGTCAAGTCCAACTGCAAACTGCATAGACCCAGATCTGCCATAGCATAATGCACCAGCAGATGTGGGTCTGTGCAGTTTATTAGGTGTAATCAGTAGAACAAACAACATCAACCCTGATGTGCTGGTACATTATGCGATGGCAGATCAGGGTCTATTTGTTTGTAGTTGGACCTGACTTATAAGTGAATATATGGTATTCTTATAGTTGCCATTATGAAATGTATTAAGTTCATCATATACCTTTACAGTAAATACATGTACATATTAGTGTATTTTGTTATGAAATTTTATTTAAGGTACATATGTTTACTTATTTTTATTTTTCCTCCACCCAAATGTAGAAATGTTTATATAATAATAATTCCTTGAGCAATTGAAGAAGTGATATTGAAAACTGAAAGAATACTAGCACACATAATGTTTGCATTCTTAGTACATCACATGATAAGTTCTTGATTTCCGATTGGTTAATAACAGGAATTTGACTAACTTCAGGGATTTATTTAAGGACAGTATGTATTTCCTCATGACTTAGGAAAGTTATATCTGGCAACGGTCATTACACATGTTCCAACAGGCAGTATTGCCTTGCACTAATATTGTATGACATCACATGATCATCATGTGATGTACTAAATCTATTATTGCCTTCTCCCTTGCAAACTGTCCTCCTACAGTGTTGTCTGGTTGAGTATAGTGCCGTTACCTTGAGCTCAGACACAATACTCCACCAGACTACACTGTAGGAGGACATTTCACAAGAGAAAAGGCAATAATAGAATAATAATGACCCTGAAATGGTTTTATCAAAGGTTACTTATAAGCCATAAAGCTAAGATGCAATCATCTATACTCGCGTATAAGCCGACACCAACTGCAAACTAAATAGACCCAGATCTGCCATTGCATAATGTGCTGGCAGATCTGGGTCTATGCAGTTTGTAAGGATTAATCAGTAGACAAACAACATAGACCCTGATCTGCCAGCACATTATGCAATGGCAAATCATGGTCTATGTTGTTTGCATTTGGACCTCGATTATACACAAGTACATATGGTAAATATTCTTATTCTCAGCTAATCTAAAGTTGCCTGGCCGAGATACATCATTTTTGTCTCACCTGTGTAAGCATGGTGAAATATAGTAATCACTTTTCTGGCAATGGCAGTGGTGTCATCAGCTTCAATAATGTTAAAGTTTTTTGAAAGTTACAAGTGAAACTCTGATAATATCACTATAAGTTTAAAGACCATGCCGTGATATGCAAGGATTTTCTGTCTTGCCTGTCTCACCTGCTTAAGTAGAAAGCATGTTTTATCGTTGTAAACAGTGTTAAAGTTTTGTGTTAAAATATTTGAAAGTCACATATCAGCAACTTTAGTTGCTGTATTCAACTGAAAATTTTGGATAATATTGCTGTTGGTCTAAAGTTTATATGCTGATATGCAAGGACCCGTCTTGTCTGTCTTGCCTACTTAAGCATTTTGGTAAGCAATGTTGAAGTTTTGTGTGAAAGTTTAGGAAAGTAAGATACACAGATTATACTGACAAGTATATGGATATAGGTGAGACAGGTGGAACACTCCTCCATTCGTTGAGAACAAAATCTAGTGCTGAAACTTAGGCACACAAGTTTTATAAACTTTAGGGCAGTTTTCACCATGTGAGTTTTCTAACTTGTATGTCAGGAAAACCCTATTTAGCTTTCAAGGTCATGAATACTTCATGTCTATTTTCTGTATTTTTCTTTTTAAGTAAATTACTCCTTACTTTGTCTGTGTATATCTTTAGCTAATCAGGTGCTTTTTTTCTTCAAACATTGCATGTATATTTACATGCATGTATATGCAAAAATTTTGTTTCCTTTTAAATTTGCATTTATAATTTTTGTATGAATGTGTCTTAATGTAATGGTTTGCTTTTCCTGTGTTTCGTGTTTGGGGAAAAATAAGAAAGTAACAAGTTGCTCTTCCATCTGTTTTGGCACTTTTGCTTTTTATAAAACAAAATAAATTGGAACTAGTTATTGAGAGAAATCGGTTCTCTTATTTTTGTCTGTAAATTTGATATTGCTGTTGCTTGAATTTACTTTCAAACTAGGCAGTTCCTACAAATGCCATAAATGCATAACTTACGAACATTTACTTGGCAGTCAATTTATATTTTTAGAACTTTACTTTTAATGAATACTATACAGCCAAGCTTGTGCTGACCTGCTGTTAAACCCCATACATACATACATACATACATACATACATACATACATAAAATTCTTTGAATTGCCAGATAAACAATGTATATTGCACTCCAAACTACAATGGAAATAGGCCCAGAACTGCCATCACAGAATACACAAGCAGATCTGGGTCTATGTTGTTTGCTAGAAGCTATAAGTGAAATGAACAGCATACGCATGAAGATGTGCAGTCATGAAAAGTGCATGGTGTTAAAGGTGTTGTCTAAGTGTGGTAATTAATGTAGCTTTTCATTGGAAATTATAGCAAGTAGCATGGACCTAGCTCTGCTGGCAGATCTAGGTCAACATTTTTTCAATTTTTGTTTGGATTTTACATGAACAAATACCATAGCTTCAATTAGAAAGCTTCTGGGATGGACTTCATTTTAAAGAATAGGTACAAATTCTTCCCAAATTTACCTTCTGTATTATTGTGCACTCTTAGATTTTTTAATATAATTGTTAGCGCAGTCACAAACAATATTTTAGAGGTTAAGATCAATGTTTAAGTTTTTTATTCTCTTGATACATAAAAGGCAGGCTAAAAAAAAAAAAAAAAAAACAAGAGTCTCTTCTTTACTTTTCTCAGATTTTGAAAGAGTCACTTTAATCTTCAACTTCATTAATCATTTAGAGATTGTTATTTCAACAAGTTTGCATATCATTCACAATATGCAGCATAGCAGGTTAGATTATTAGAGCACCTTGCACATTTGTTGTTATGAAGTGTCTGATTGGTCACAGTTCATTGACTTGACCAATCAGTGGAGATGTAAGAGTTTTCGTTATGACAGTCTGTAGAGTTTTTTAGGTTTTACCATCATTTCAACAACAGCAGCAGAGCTGTTAACTGTTACAATTTCAGCATTGTTTTATGAAATATTTCATGAAAATAACAGGCTACAGTTCAAGGTATCAATTTTACAGGCAGTCTTTTTCTGTAAAGATGTAACTTGCTATAGTTCTATTAATTTATTAGGCTCTTCAGCTCTATCATTATTGTTCTTGAAAATGCTATACTGCTCTCAATTCAAGCATCTGTTTGATTATGAATTCGATTATTTCTGTTATTTTTCTTTTCTTCAGCTGCAAAGGGGGGGGGGGCTTTTTTATCTTCCTGCACCCCACCCCACCCCCACCCCCAGAAGGGCTTTGTCCCCTTTACCATCTGACTGCTACTAAACCCTCATGTCAGGCTTTCTTTTGCAAAAGTGTTGGCAAATATGAGAAATAAGAGTGTTGGCTGGAAATGTCTGTTTTGCTATTGTAATTTTTAGCACAGTGAAACATGGTTTGGAACAACACTTAAAGGTGAATACAGTTTCAGTTTTTTCAGTTTTACCAGCATTTGGATGTGGATGTGCAGTCATGAAAAGTACTTGTGTTGAAGGTGTTATCTAAAGATAGCAAGCAACCCTTTTTAGCTCTACTGGTCATAGACCAGAAGAGCTTATGGGATTGTTTTTATCCGTTGTCTGTTGTCCGTCTGTTAGCACAAGTATGTTGTCACTACCGGTACTCCTCATAAACTACTTGGAGGATTGCCATGAAACTTTACACACACATTCATCCCATGGTCTAATTGGTCCTAAATAAAAATGGTGCTGCTCAGACATTTGATATGGCTGCCATGAAGGTTGTCTTGACATATTTTTTTATCACCGCTCCTCCTGAATGTATGGTCTTATCAATATGGGGTTTTCATTAAAAGACTTCTTATGATGTTAAGCTGGTCCTAAATGAAAATGGTGCCAATCTGACATCCATTATGGTTGCCATGGCAGCCATCTTGAAAATATTTGTTATTGCTACTACTTGGAAAGTCATATTGACATAGTGTTTTAACCAGAAGACTTCTTATGATGTCTAGTTGGTCGTAAATGAAAATGGTGCCAATCCGACCTCCAGTATGACTGCCACAATGTCCATCTGGCAAATCTTACTATTGCTACTTCTAGATGGCTGGTCATATTAACATTGTCGTTTCACCAGGAGACTTATGATGTCTAGTTGGCCCTAAATGGAAATGGTGCACATGTGATATCCAATATGGTCACCCTGGCAGCCAGCTTGAAAATCTTGTTATTGTTACTCCTCCAAAATGGAAAGTCATATCAACATGGGGTTTTCACCAGAAGACATCTTATAATGTCTTGTTGGCCCTAAATTAAAATGGTGCTGATCTGACATCAAATATGAAAATCTTGTTATTGCTACTCCTCTTAAATGGAAAGTTATTTTGACATGGGTGTTTTCATCAAAAAATAGTTCTTATGGTGTCTAGTTGGTCCTAAATGAAAATGATGCAAATTGACCCTCAATATGTGCACCTTAGTGGTCATCTTGAAAATATTGTTATATCTTCTTCTCCCAAATGGATGGTTCCTTCAACATGTGGTTTTCACCAATAGACTTCTTGCGATACCGTGTTAGTCCTAAATGAATATTATGCCAATCATGCATCCAATATGGCTGCCATGATAGCTGTCTTGAAAACCTTCTTGTAACTACTTCCCCTGAAGGGATAATCATTATGACATGGGGTGTTTACCAAAAGACTTCTAACGATAAAAATGGTGCCAATCTGACAACCACTAAACTCACCACAGCAGCTAATTTGAAAATCTTGTTATCGCTGAAGAATATCAGAGATGGTTTCAACACTCCGCATTTAAAAGGAAGAAATGGTCTTATCTTGAATTCCTGGAAATTCTTTTCACCCAGTAGAGAGTCAGTCGCTTTGAGGGAGTCTTGTTTTTGTTAACTACAGTTGAACTTTGACAACTTCAAGTACTGCAAGCCTAAACTGAGTTTTTTTTATTATTGTTTTGAGGAATTTTTGGGGCAGATGTTTTACAAACACAAATCTAGTTGATTGTTGAATTGAGTTTTAGAGGTCACAGGCAAAGGAAAGCATGTGCCAGGACTATGCAAATCCTTCAAGTAATGTAAAATATTTGAGTGATTGATGTTTGAGTTGTAAAAATTGTACTATTGTGACTTTGTAGAAATGCCTTGATAGTCTGTCTTGGTTTTCAACATAATTGTGATGATGTTACTTTACAATGTAGTTAACCTTGTTCAAGTCGAAACTTGCACTATAGAAGTAGATTTTGTGACTAAATGCACATAAAAAGAATAAAACAATGAAGCAGATAAAATTGCTTCCTGTATGCTATCAAGTGCCTGATTTGTTAGGTTGTAATATATATCATTTTCTTCTTATGCAAAGGAAGCTTTTAAAAATGGATTTGTTACAATTTTAATTGAAAACAAAATATTTAGCTGAAATAAATATTGCCAGGGAAATCTTACTCACCTCAGAAATTGATGTCAAATTTCAAATTACATTAAATAGTTGCTTGTAAGTTGGAAAACAGTTTTCCTGGATTACATTCATATTTGATTGGAACAGCCCTTCATAAATGATCATTTCATTATTGCAAGACCATCGATTAGATAATGATATCCTTTATTCATACACACTTATTGATTGGTGTGTAATGACAGATCAATACATGAAGGGTTTTATTGTCCTGAGGCAATTGGAGTAAAGTGTCTTGCCCAGATACACCACGACAACTGGTCAGGTCTAGTTAGAATTTCAACATGCACTTTTATGGTCTCTAGTCCGTCACTCTTACCACCAAGCAACAGTGGCTCCTATTCATACGTGATTAGGCCAGTTCTAGCCAGTTTCATGCATGTATTGTTGCAAAGTCAACTCAAACATTAGAATTGCATGTGGCAATGGAGTTCATGTTTTTACAGTTCTATAAAACTTTTTTGGAGTAATTCATGCATTGATTTTGTAACAGATCATGGAAAAATAAAAATATTACACATTTATGATGTGAAAATATTTGCCATAGAACATGGGAAACACTTATAACCCTCAGGCTCAAAGCCTTCCAATGTGCTCTTGCAAAATGTGTATGATCCCAGTGCCATCTGCTTTGTGGCACATAATGAGCAGAAATCCATATTCAAAATAAAACTTTGTAGAGACCAATATTCTTATTTCACCTCAAATTACTGAAATGATTTTTGATAATTTGTTAACAGGGTTGTAATATGAACAAGAACAAACTCGGGCAAAGTGTCAATCTGCAATCTAGTTGAACTTAATTCAAAAACCAATCCACCAGACTTAAATTGCCTTATAAGAAATGTAGATGTATATACAGTACAGCTCACGTGATTTTTCGGAACTCCGCGCATTGCGGTGGGGTACTTAATCCCCTCCACTTTAGCTCCGCGATAGCACTCCGCGGTGGAGGCATAAATTGGCATAAATACCTACAAATCACCACCGCATTTCGGCAGACACGCCGATATAAACTCCACCATGGAGGGGCTAGTCGACATTACTGATTGACATCTGAGCAGCCAATGAATGAAGACCACCTATGGAAAGACTGAGATGTCAAGAGTGATTTACAACCGGATACCATCTGAAGAATCAGTCGCTTTTATTTCGATCATATATTTGGACAATAAACGAATAATTTCAAAAGTCTTGTATATTCAGTACACATTACTGTTTATAAAAGGTTGATCGACTTCTTTTGCAATAAGTTTATGATTTTAATTTATTTCAAAGAAATATGAACAAACTTATGCACTGACTTGACGAGAAGCACACATTGCTGAGCCTCTCAAGCAAAATAAATTTATCATTTTGTTCCAAAGGAAAGTAATTCTCTGAGATATGGACAATTAAAATCCAAATTGACATCCGCTTCTGCTTACCCCCCCCCCAACAACAACAAACCTAAAACACTGAATTTACACTGAAAAGCAAACCGCGTGCTTAGTCTTTAAGCAGTAATAGCAGAGTCACAAGGCTGAATATTATGACTGCATGTATACTGTAAGGGACTGACCATTTAATATACGGGGTTTATATGTTATTTTGTTTTTTTCGACCGGGATATTTTTTGTTCTTTCATCACAGTAATTATTTACTTTAAGTGAAATATGGAACATATTAACGTCTGCTACAAAAATCAGAGAAAGACAATTGTTTTCATGTATTTACCCCCCCCCCCACCCCCACGGTTGGAAAATTCAATTGTCTCTCCCTAATAAAGACTTGACTTCAGTGGATGTTCTACAGAAATCAAGGCAGTGACCATTGTGAACACTGTTGTAAAATATTAACAAGGGTTTACATCAAAGGATGATGTAAGTTTCAGCTTGGGAACTGTGTGTTTTTATCACACGAAGCCATCTGACTTAGCGCATTTTGCTTTACAGCCGCAATTATGGTCCCACCATTAACAACGGAAGTTTGATAATTGTTAGTAATTAATCTGAACTCTGCTTATTACCGAAATGAAAAATAATATGGAAAATTCTAAAATCTGAGATGTTCAGAGATTTTAATTTCCAACAAGTTTAGAACATTTTGCATGGATGTATTGTCTCCACATGTATCCTATTATTTGCACATTTTCCTACGGCGAAAATATAAAAATAAAATATACTTTTTTAATTATTTTTACGCAGATATTAAAGAATGCAGTTTCCTGTTTGTGACTGTTAGAGCCTTTGGTTATTGAGCGTGTTTCTGTTTCTTACCACTTGCAGACTTTTCCAGATTTCAGTTTACGATAACTTGTGCAGTAGTGATTTGGATTCCATATTTTATGAGAGAGAGAGAGAGGGGGGGGGGACTTTACTAAGAAGAATTAATGATCTAAAACTATTCATCTTATTTTTCTGTATTATGCAATAGGAAAACGATCAGAAAAGAAAAAGTTAAACATTAATTTCATCTGATGCGCAAGTTTGTCAAATCAATGTCAAAGAAAACAAACCCACAGAAGCGTTGCTGTTGTACTTTTAGGTTAACAGTTAGCACATGAAATTAACACATCAATATCAAAGAAAACACGCAGTGCTGATGGCTTCTATTGTGCTAGGTTACTTGCACGTGTCAACTACATGTATCTAGGATGACCTTTAGTGACCATTTGTGATTTTTAGAAAAACCTGCTACTTTGGTAATTAATGCAAAATAGTACAGTTTAAAATAAAATAACGATGTGAAATCTTAATAATGCTTTATTTAAGCGATTGGATGTCAGAAAAAAACGTACAATATGTGAATGAGTATTCATGCATGGAGTAACCATCGGAACTTGTGCGATTTTGTTTCACTTCAGTCAGGTATGACTGCAGCTTTGTTATTAATTTGTTCGATGTTTATCGTTCTTTTCATTGCAGGTAGTACAATATCACTGACTTTCATATGATCATTACAATTTTATATTGCGTTTACTGAAAAAGAAATAAGGATATGAATGCATGTTTAGATTCCGATAACATAGTATTGAAGAAAAAGAAATTAGATTCATTGCGCAAAATGTAGTATTAATACAGTTTACGAGGCATTGTCATTACGTTATCATCATCTTAAATATGATTTGGCACTATGTATCATACATTATCTTCGTTAGAACAAGGAAATATTTATAATTAACTGAATTACTACGTTTTTTTCAGTATTAAAAAGTTAGCAAATTGCTCCCCAAAAGTATAACGATGTAGATAAATCGGTGCCCCCCCCCCCCCCCCCCCCCCCCCCCCGTCTCTCTCTCAACCTCTGCTTGCATGGGTAATAAACAGTAAACCATGCCCATATTATCGAGACCACGTCCACTCCGCGGTGGTGATCGGATGCGACTCCGCGAGAAAGCATGGTGTACAGGGCTATTCTCCACGACAACTCCGTCAGGACGCGTGGAGTGATGGTGGAGGGGTTTTTCCTTATCCTCTCCACTCACTCTCCACCCCCACCGCGATGCGCGGAGTTCCGAAAAATCATGTGAGCTGTACTGTATAGAAAATAAACTTTGAATTTCAGAAGCATAGAAAGGGTATTGTAGTCCAACTATAGGTATTATTGAGACAAAGACTAAAACTGTGTTTATATTACAAGGATGCCCTAGCCAATATAATGTTATTGATAGGTAAATTTCTAGGTCATACAGGGGCCATAACTCCATTAAAGTTTGTTGGAAATTGGTGAAATTCCAATGGAACTCTTCAGTTAGTTGATGTTCAGTTACTGCAGTTGTTATTTTGGAGTATGCAAGTCTCTATGGCACCTTTGTCCAGTCAGCTAAATCATAAATATTTTAGAAAAAGCACAAATGACCTCTAAAACACACATCCAAATGATTTTCTCTTACACTAAGCAGCAGTGAAAGCAAAACATATATAATATCAAAGTAAAGTGGCAAAAGTGTACTGCATTAACTGGCACTGATGACAACTCTGGCAAGGGTAGTTAAACAACAGCACATGGGAAATGTTTCAAACCAGTTTATGGAGTGGTAAACCTTTTGTGTAAGGTTCCAAGAAAAGTCACAATTTCCAAGTATGCAGTCACTATTTCCATGCATGTTTCTGTCTATGAAAGTCAAGTGAAAATAAAAGTTAATATTTGAGTTATATAACATTCCATCTCCTGTGTCAACTTTGTATGTCATCAATGTCATCAAATGACCCCCCCCCCCCCCCATTTGAAGCACTGTGTTCTGCCAAGGCAGTTCTGTTACTATTTTTGCAGTAGGCTGTGTATATTTCCTCATGCAGGTATCCTTCAATAGACATTCAGGATTGAATTTTATCAGTTGGAAAAGCACTCAACAGAGTGTAGAAAGGCAATTTTTTTATTTTATAAACAAAATATCCACATTGACTGATTTTGGCAGCTAAAGCTAGTTAAAATTGTTGACAAACAAAAACGAAATCTGGAACAGTATTCAGTATATACATACTACAGTCCTAATTGAAGTTGATAACTAGTCTGTTCCCGATGACTGTACACCTTGGGGCTAAAGTTTGTGATGTATTCTCTCTCACTCTCTTTCTTTGAACTGACAGTAAAAAAGTACATGTATTCCTCATTCGATAAGGTCTGAAGTGTTATATCCAGTGTTTTCATTCCTGATTAGAGGTCTAATTCAAATCTGAACTTGGATGTTATGGGAGACCCTTAAAGTAGAAGCAGGTTTTATTTATTTATTTTTTTTTTGGTTGTTGAAATGCGCATTTTCCGTGCCAAAATGTTATTTGTTCCATTCAGCTGTGATCAAGTGATGTAGTTCTTTTACTTGTGTGATTTATGTTACCAATGACTTCTGATTTTTTAAACTTTCTTTCTCTTTCCTAATTTATTTTTTGATGGTCTTTCAATCAATTTGTATAGACATTCTGTCCCTTGTGCATTATGTATGAGTAAGCCATGTCTAGGTTGTATAGACATTCCGTCCCCTGTGCATTATGTTTGAGTAAACCATGTCTAGGTTGTATAGACATTCTGTCCCTTGTACATTATGTACGAGTAAGCCATGTCTAGGTTATATAGACATTCCGTCACTTGTACATTATGAGTAAGCCATATCTAGGTTGTATAGACATTCCGTTCCTTGTACATTATGGATGAGTAAGCCATGTCTAGGTTATAGTCTCATAGACAAACTATGAATTGTATCATTTTTTTAAAAAATGATATTGAAAATAAATAAATTGTGAGTAAAATGCAATTGTCTTCATATTATTTTTCAACATTTAAACATAAGGAGCTTTAAGACAAAAAGAGCCACTTGTCTATATGAAATCAAGGTAACTGTGATCCAATTCTTATTTCAGCCTCTCAAGCTGTAGTCATGTTGCCAGTTTGTTGCATTAACTTTTTACTGTCATTTTGACTTTTATTTATTAGTCTCGTCAGTACAATAGGGCATACAGTAGTAATGATCCCACCAACTCCTGGTGGGGTTACTCAAACTGCACCATATATTCCAGGGCCTTTATTTTCAAAGAGGCTATAAATAAATTAAGAGTTAAAAGGTATAACTTGATGATTGTCAGGTCAAGAGTCAATAAATTGTACAATTCATGTAGCTGCAAAAGCTGGTAGTACCAGATTTGACTTGTAAAAGTTCTGACCTCAGTTGGTTAGCAGAAGTCTTATCAAAAGGAGTGTGAAATAAGAAATTCCAAGGAATTAAATATCTTGCCTGCTTCCCTGCCTTATACAGATATGTTTTCATTTTTAAATGACCTTGACCTTGAATGAGGGTCATAGGGAGGGTGGGAGTGCATGGATATGAAGTAATCCAATTATGACAAACAGTGTAGTACCATGAGCACATCGAGAGGAAGTTTTTCCACCTAATACCGCCAGGATGCCATTGAATGCGATAAACTATATCTTGATCATTGATGAGGGACAGAAGTACAAAAAATTTTGCCCTTACAGCCCAGCCCAGGTGCATCAATGAACAGCAATCTCTCCCTAGTTTTGAGTTTTCTGACCATACAGAGAAACCTTTTCCAAAATTCTTAACCACTGTCGATTGTGGCAATATCACCACCGCCATTGCCATAATTAATTATATTTTTCTTTAACCTATGCTAAAACAGGCAAGACTAAAACTATATTTTTTCAAATGTAAATTTATTTACATTTTTGTTTTGTACAAGTACTCACATCCAATGTAAAAAAAATGTGCATTGTAACTATTTAATCAATGTGCTGGTTAACCTTGTTACTAATACATAGAGGATATTTTCTTTTCCTACGTTAATACGGGATATGTTTCATTGTGTGGTACAAAAAAACGTGATATTTTAGCAAGTGGTGAAGCCACAAGTTAAAATATATCGTTTTTTGTACCACAAGATGAAATATATCCGGTATTTATGCAGAAAAAGAAAATTTTCTTTTTATTATATACCATATTTGCTCCAGAATCAGAGCTTAGAAGATTAAGCTCACTCTTCAGCACAACAACCCACCCCCCATTTCATAAATTAACCTCACTTTCATAGACATGATATAAATATCAGTGACTTAAAAGAGCAGTAGTATTGGGATGACCTAATCTGTCTGAATAAATTACATTTTTGACATTTTGCAAACTATTTGATCATATCTGAATGCAAAGCAAGTCCAAATCAGTAATGCATCAATGCGGGTTTATCATTGTTGTCAAGGAAGTAAGGGGAAATAACTTCATAGAGACGCAAACAGTGTTGAGTCGAATTTCTTCAGCAAAAATTAATTTCCTTATCTGAAATGTAATGCAGTTTCTATTTATTTGTTCTAGCTCACAAAGTGCTTGTGTTTTGTTGCTGCAGGTATAAGTTCTTTAGGCACACACAATCAAGCATCACATGGCATGATGGGAAATCTTATATTTTCACATGTGAAAATATAAGGATATATTTTTCACCAGTGAAAATATAGGAGTGAAAAAAATATTAAAATTATTTCGCCAATAAGTTTCTGTATTTCACACTTAAGTATATAATAAATATTTCCATTCTCTCCTTTCATGAAAAAGTAGAGAAAAATAATGCATATAGGATACTTCTAGTCCATTTGGATGGAATGTACATTACTTGGAGCATACATATTTTCCTAATGGAAAATATTCAATAGATCCTTTAGAAAATTATTAACAACTCAGGACTTTAGACCAAAATTGAAAATGCCCACATGGAAATGGTGAAGCTAATATAGCAAATATAAATTGCTATTCTTTCCCAAAAGAATACATTGTACTTTTGTAAACAATTAACCAACCTTGTTACATCAATTATAAATAACGCTGTCAGAGTTGCATAATGTAATTTATAATCTGCAGAAGTAACTGATATACAAGAGGATAACCCGAACAATAATAGGAAAGACAACACCCTAAATGCTGGTTTGCCTCTGTTACCTCTAAAAGAAAGTTTACATTATTCTTCCTTAGAAATTCAGGTGTCTTGTTGTTGTTGTTGTTGTTGCTGTTGCTGCTGTGTAGTTGCTGTTGCTGCTATTAAAATATTGATTTGTAACTTTTTTATTTCATCATTATACTGTAATTATTTTGCATTTAAGATAGACACATTTGTGTATATCAGCATATTCATGTTTTAAGTTCTTGACAAGTCACATAGACATTTCCATTTCACTGTTTTATTATTAAAATAATATGGAAGGTGAAGTCACCCAAAATGACAGAGTCATAGGAAAATTAATGTCCAGAAGCATACTTGTTATGGACTTCATATATGCTCTAAACTATTATAATTATGTACTACAATAATGGAAAAACATCGATAGGGTTAAAGCCTGTTTGTATTTAAATTATTTTGTTGAATAGGCACTTTATACAAATTACAATAACCAGCAATAATAATGTTAGCTCATTTTTCTCTGAGGTATTGGGGTTGTATAAAATATTTTTTGGGTGTTTAAAGATAATATTAGTTGCATGTTGGATTACTGGGGTGTATAGAATGTTATGACCATCTTTAACCCCATACACCCTCCACCTTTGGCTCAGGGTGTATGGGATTCAAAACGGTCATAACATTCCGTGCACCCCGGTAAACATGTAATGAATTTCTTACCTCATAAACCTTACTTAAACTTGTTTGTTGAAAGAATAACACATACAAACCTCTTAGCTTCCATTGCTGGCTATACAAATGATTGTTTACAAACAGCGCACTAGTTGTAGCAGTTACCTCCCTTGCCTCCCCCCTTCTGCTTAACAACTGAAGAATTGACATTGTTTAATTAAAATCTAGCCTTCTTTTGGGGATAATTTCCACTCATAAATAAACCATATAGTAACTCATTTCTATACATAATAAATATTTAATATATTTGGATTATACATTTGATATTTGCATTGTAACTTTTAAAGCCAAGGTTGTTGGCCATTTTCTTATTTTTTTACCAGCTGTGTACTGCCAATCATCATGTTACTTACTTACACTCCACTTGGAAATAAAATGATCTAGTTATGACCTTGTTGGAGTTCTTACACCTTGCTAGAATTATTTTGAACAGAAATATAGGATTTTAGATCTTGCTAATTTACCAATATTCCAAAAATATTGTTTATGAAGTCATAATCAGCCATGTGAAACAATGATGCCAAGTATTTTGAAAGTCCATATAAAGTGTATTTATTGCTCTATGTGCTGTTATCCATGTTGTTTAAACAAATCCTATAAGCTGTAAAAACGCCTATTTTTTCAATTCACAGGACATAGGTGCCCCGAACCCTTCTCTATTTAAAAAAGAATGGTACAAGTAAAGAGCAATAACTCTGGCAAAATGTATGCATGTATGTGTGAACATACAAAAGAAAATTCATGTTGGATACCAAAAGGGGGAATAACTCAAAAAATAAATCATCAGAGTGTGATGACAGAAAATGTTCACTTCATGTAAATAATGTCTGCCAAGTTTAAGTAATACATTAAAGGCAGTGGCATTAGTTATCATCACAAGCGTTATGATATATATAATACATTACACCAAAAAGGGGCAAAACTATGGAAAACCTCATGAGAACAGAGCAACATGCACATATTCACCTGATGTCAATAATATCTGCCAAGTTTCAGGACAACTGCTTGAAAGGTGTGGGACTAATTGCACACAAAAGAATTATCTTATATAGCATGTAACACAAAAAGGGGTATAAGTTTGGAAAACCCAATCAAGCATGATAACAAAATGATATGCAAATGTTCACCTCATTTCAGTAATGTCTGCTAAATTTATGAGAAATTCATCTGAAGGTGTGGGACTAGTATACACACAAGATTTACCATCTTACTTGCGTATAATCCATGTGCAAATGCAAACAACATAGACCCTGATCTGCCATCGCATAATGTGCCGGCAGATCAGGGTCTATGTTGTTTGTTCTACTGATTAGTCCTTATAAACTGCATAGACCCAGATCTGCCAACGCATTATGCAACGGCAGATCTGGGTCTATGCAGTTTGCAGTTGGTATCCGCTTATACACAAGTATATACAGTATATATCCACTGCTTCATCATTTTAGCACACTGATAACTAGCAAACCTGCTTCTAACATGAAGGTAGGTGTGGATCCCATTTTTTATTCTTACTGCAAAAGCAAAAATATTGGCTCCTACTTGCTTAACATTAAATTACTATCAATATTGATAAATGTAAGCTTAACATATGCTCGTTTTATTATTGAAAATGGTGGTCAGTGCACAGAAATTTGGAATCGACATTATGAAATTTGCTTATTTTTATAAGAAATCGTATATTTTGTTAGATTATTTTAACAAAACTATTTTCCTAATAAATGACACAATATACAATGAAATATCAGTCAGTGAAAATGCTGCAGGAAATACCTACCAGTGGAAACATTGTAAGAAATAAATGCCAATTAAAGAAGTCTTGACAAGTGAAATACATATTTTAATTTTTTTTATTCAGTGTCAATATAATCATCATAAATGTGACATGCCCTCTTTTATTCAAATGTGAAAAGAGTCAGTTGACTGTCATGGTGATGCCCATGAGTGCTTGCAGGAGAACCTAATTAAGTGCTTATTCAGCACTAAGCTGGATTTATTTATTTTCACAACAGTTGAGAAATTAATGGTCTTTTGGCATGAAAACACAAGATAATTAACAGATCAATTGTCTGAGCCAATTACAATACATAAAAAGTGTAAACATAACAGCAACATCTATGTGTAGAGCCAGCCTAATTTCTTGTTAAAGTCACACATGGAACACAACTCCTAAATTATAGCTTTTGGGTAATCTGTGGATTGTTCTTCAAAATTTGAAGTGATACATTTTGAAAATAACTTACAAGTTCTAATAAAAAGCACAAATTTTTGTCTTCTCTCTTTCTTTTTGGTAAATTTTTTAAAATCCAAATGTAGTATTTTGGGATCATGCAACTGTTGTGTGCCGACTGTTTTTATTAGCAGAAACAATATACAGAGCTGTACTCAGTCATTGCTATGTGCTATTTATGAAGGAGAGTATGGTGACATTTAAAATCGCTATCTTTAGGAATTGACCAGTGCAACATATTGGTGGATTTGGCTCTAGTGGTTTATGATTGTAAATCTAGCTATGAAGCTTTAGTTCATTACTGTTTGCTTATGATAAACATTTTCTGAAGCAACTCCAACTTTACTGATACACAAACTGGTGAGTATTACATGTTAATTTAATTGATATTACAAGTCTGTCATCAATTTATGGAGTTTAACTGTCTTCTTCAGATCTAATATCCATAAATTTTAAAATCCACTAGATGAATATTTGTGTGGGACACTAGAGATTACAATGTTCATGTATGAACAAAAGTTGCTAGCACCCCACCCCCATGTTAACCAAAATGATACTCTCACCTGCTATCTCGCCTGGTAGATGTTTATAGGCCCTGTCACTATCAAGTTATCGATGGATAGGTGTAGTATATACACTGAACATAAAGTAGCAGGCATAACTCTGGAAGAACTCATCAGAGTGTAAGAACAAAACAATATGCATATGCTCACCTCATGTCAAGAATGTCTGCCACGTTTCCAGGAAATCAATTTAAAGTTGTAGGACTAGATGCGTACACAAGAAGTATAATCAGGGATCCTGAAATTCTAATGGCTCTTGACAAACATTTTTTTCCAAAATTAACGTGGCAGCTATATATATGTGAAATTTAATATAAAACATTCAAAGGAGATATAAAAAGCTATAACAAAAGAAACAATTTATATACCTCATTATTAAGTATACTGGAAAATGTGTGATTTTTGGTTCCAGATTTGCTGCTGCTTTAGTGTTAGTACTATCCTGCCATGATTAACAGGTTTCCTCTTAAACTAGTTATTATAAAAACCATTTTATCTTTCAGAAACTATACTATAGAATTTTACCCAACAATATTTTATTCCACTCTACTGTTTTTAAAAAATAATTATTAATGGTCGACAAGCGACTTACTTCCTTGAAAATATGTAACACCTAATTGATGGGCATTTCTGGTTAAGTCAGATGGTGAAGTTCTATTTGATCAGGTCCTCAAATAAGTTTAGGAGGAGGATAATTGTTGTTAGTATTGTTTTTTTTCTAATTCGGGCCTAGGTTTCACATAGTTAGCTCTAAAGGTATGGTGTGCTGACACACTGCAACACAATACAGTTAAAAACCATGTGATGTGAGAGACTGATGTAATGTCTACAGCACAGATCCTGGGGCAATTGTTCAAGTATAGGTTTTTTTTATAAGTCCAGGAGATAAGCTTTCACACTTCTTTGTCTTATGTTCTGTGGCTATAGTGTGTTTAAACAATTTGGAAAACATAATGGCTAAACAAGCTTAGTCAATGACACCTCCATTGACTGTCCAACAAAGAAATAATGTGTAAACCAGACAGTCAATTCTGAATTTTACTTTGTTAAGGTGTTTATTTGACAGTTTAATGGATAAACAAAAATCAAAGACAATCTGATATAATGATATCTGAGATATCCTATGACTGCTGTCCAGTTGCTCAAACTATGCGCCAGTCAAAACCTTTGACCAGCCAGAAATGTCTGGCAAATACAGTAATTTCAGGATCTCTGATTATAATATATAATGTAGCATATACATTTTACACCAAAACAGGGCATAACTCAAGTAAAATGCATTGGAGTATGATAATAAAACTACAAATACATGTTCACCTTAAGTGAATGATGTCTCCTAAGTTTCCAGATAAAAGCTATGGGATCATTTGTACACACAAGAAATATCACATATAGTATTTACATTCAACACCAAAATGGGACATAACTCCAGCATGATGACAAAATGTCATGTGCATGTTCACCTCATGTAAATAATATCTGCCGAGTTTTAGGGCAATTGATATATAAAACTATGTGACCAGCAGCGCACACTAGAATAACCATAAACAGTATATACATTTAACACCAAAAAAGGTGCATAACTCTGGAAAAACACATCTGAGCAACACAACAATGCAATCCATGTATATTCATCTTGTATGAATTATATCTGCCAATCTTGAGGGCACCTAAGAATTATCAAATATATAGCATATAAATTTAACACAAAAAAGAGCCATAACTTTGGAAAAATGCATTATGAGCATGTTAACCTCAAGTCAATAATGTCTGCCATGTTTCAACACAGTTCATGGAAAGACATGGGAGTAGTTGCACATACAAGAATTTTGGGATGAACATAAATGCGTATAGCACAGACAGACAAGCATAATGAGATATAACCCTGCTATATTCATGCATTTAAATTGTTAACTAAATACCAATAATGGGTAATGGAACCTTCAGGAAATGTCTGACCAAGTTAACACTATTTCTAAAAAAATATTTAACAAAAATATAAATAGAGGATAATTATATGCAACTGGATGTAATGCATTACCATTTAGGATAAACTACATGTACAAATGATTGAATGCTGTATATAATAAAAGTCAAATAACAAATGGAAAATGACATGCATTGACATGAAAAATAACAAAGAAATGAAATTAACTGTGAAAACAGCTCCATCTGTTAATCACATATCATCAAGGAATTTACTCCACACCGCTACTTTCAAACTGACACAAGTTTCTTTTACATAAAATTCACACTACATAACTAGAAACGGACAAGACTATAGCTTATTTTAGAAAGAGACTAATGGACAGACACAGAGAAAATATTTGATAGAGACAACAAAATGAAATAGTTATCATGAAGTTACTGTACATATATCATATTTGTTTGGGTCAATTATTAAAAATTAAGCTGACTTTTATACAAGGTATAGAGTTTTTATTATTATTGTGACAATGAATGGTGTGCACTGCAACATCAGAAATGTTTTTACCATACCGATATGTAAACTAAAGAATTAAAACTATCAATCTTTGCATACATCAATCTTCCTCAGCTCCTCCCATTTCTTCGACCTTTTTGGAGACATTTTTGTTGAATGGCATTTCGAAATCAGGGAAATCCACCTCCCAACCAAAACGTTCTCGCATGATTTCTTTCTGGCAAATTAGTTCCTGTGTGGTTGGTTGTTTTGTCCAAGCTTTCTTTGGCATATAAGCAATGTCTTCTTGTTCATCTACACCACCAGCAAGGGCTGAGGCTGCACGGAGAATGGATCCCTTCCTTGGTCTCATTGATATGTCTTCTGCAACAGGTCGATTGGTAGCAGATAACCCAGTCTAGAGATGAAGATAATTTTTTGAAGAATAATATGTATCTTCAAGAACAGAAAAAGTGACTGTTTGACTTGCAGATTAAATTCATGTTGCTATAAATAAGATTCCTTGATGAACATGATAATTTGACAAAATAAATTATTGTCATAAAATTGACTTTACTGAAAAATATCAGATGTGAGTACTAAAAATTATTGGTTAAAGTCAAAGAGCCAAGCAATCAGGCAGCCAGAATGGTAGATATAATTAAATAATGCAAATATATTTAAACATAAAAATTAAAGAAAAGATTGCATGGCTCATAATCACCAAGTTGGTTTGCAAATAGCAGATTGTCTTGTAAATACAATTAAAATACAATTTGATAATATTCATAATGATTTTAAGTCTGCATTTTTCTCTGAAACTCATCAACTACCATAAATCTTCTCTAAGTTATCCATCCCCTATAAAATTGATTTTAGGAGAAAAACAAAACAGTACGAATAGCTTACACTCTGTGCCACACTTTAAAAAGTAGCATTTTAAAAAAAAAATCTGGCTCAGCCAGGATTTGAACCTATGCCTCTTTGGAATAGTCTTGGTGGATAACATTTTAGCTGCACACTTACAGTGTAGCAAACAATGGGTTCAGTAATTATTGTAACCCACAATAAAAATGAAGAAAATTAGTTTCTTGATCTCAAACAAAAAAAAAAACACATAATAACGCAATAGCTAGGTTCCAACAGACCTACACGGGAACAGTTCAAATCAACTTCAAGTTAGAAAAGTTTGACCGTAAATTTCATAGCCTCTAATTTTTTAGTAAATGGTGTAATTGTGAAAATGGATATCTGAATCAAAATTATTGTAATATTGCATAAAGTTCCATTATTAATATCTGAGTCAAAATTCTATTACTACATGTACTCATGTATAACCCAATACCAACTGCAAACTGCATAGACCCAGATCTGCCGTCGCATAATGCGCCGGCAGATCTGGGTCTATGCAGTTTGTAAGGAGTAATCAGTAGAACAAACAACATAGACCCTGATCTGCTGGTGAATTATGCGACGGCAGATCAGGGTCTATGTTGTTTGCATTTGGACCCAGCTTATGCATGAGTATAGACGGCAATTTTTGCTTTGGTACATATAGAAATCAAAGATAAAACTATCTTATAAATAACTGTAAACTCATTTATTTTTGTTTGCATCAATTTTCATAGCTTTGCCAAAAATGACGTTTTCATTGGAACTTAAATTCATGGATCAGGGAAGAGGTCCTCTTTTTTCCACAGAATGACCATTGTTCACTGGGTCTTGAAATTTGCAGTTTGTTGAAACCACAAACCACAAAATCCAGGAAAACTGGTACCTCACAAAAAGTAGTGAATTCACAATAGTCACTTCAACTGTATCCAGAGGCCACTGAATCAAACAAGGCAAAGCTCCTTGTGAGTGAAACAATCTGAGAATTCTATTGTCTTAATACATGTCCAATTATTAGAACATACCATGGGTCATTGATTAGAAGATTATTGTATCCATTCTAAAACTGATGTACACATATAGTAGTACCATATATACTCATGTATAAGCTAATACCAACTGCAAACTGCATATACCCAAATCTGCTGTCGCATAATCCCCCAGCAGATCTGGGTCTATGTAGTTTGTAAAGACTAAGCAGTAGAACAAACAACATACACCCTGATCTGCCAGCGCATTATGCAATGGCAGATCAGGTTCTATGTTGTTTGCATTTGGACTTAGCTTATACACAAGTATATATGGTAATCATACCTATTAGTTTTCTATAATGAATATTCCTGATTGTTTTTAGTAGTAACAGACCTCGATATTAAAGACATCTCTGTTAAATTAGAAATATCATGATGCAAATCTTAATAATACCAGAGTATGGATCAATGACTCATGATATTTTCATTAAGGAAAACTGATTATGATACATTAAGTGACCATTAGTAGCTCCTGCTTGCAAATCCCTGAAACTTTTTCGTAATCAACATTTTTTTAAACAGCTAAATGAATTTAACATTTTGTTAGATTGAATTATATTTTATATCAGATTACTTTAAATTCTGACAAGTTTACAGAAGTATTTTGTAGTCTCACAGTAAGATCAGGAAAATAAATCCCATCAAAATTTACCACCTTAAATAGTATTGCCTGTCTGAATCCATAATTGCTAAAATATAACAAGCCAAAATTAAAATCCAGTTTTTGAAGAAAATCACAAAACTTTAAGTATGCAAAAAATACTATATGGTTTTTATCATATGAGAAACATTTTAAATAATGAAATATGAAATTTTCAGAAGAAGGAACTTATTTATGGCCACTTACTGTTCTTTGTTCCTGCACAAAATTAAGTGCATAGTGTTTCCATATGCATAATACACACCAAAGTGAAAACAGCAATGACCCAGAGCTACAGTTGTATAATGCACTAACAGGTCAGTGTCCACACTAGTAGCTTCAAAATTATAAATAGAATGAACAATACAGACCTTGATCTGCCAGCACATTTTGCGCCAGCAAATCTGGGTCTAGGCTGTTTGAAGATGGGTGTATGGTACATATGTGCAAATGCCATATAACAGAATTGTGAGAATATCATGTGTTTGGTAAGCTGGTATCTGAACCCAGCTTGAATCTAGAAGCAATACAGAGTTAGCTGAGGTTTAATTACCTCTACAAATACCTAGTTATACTAATGGTGAGGAGTTTAGATTAGTATGTATATCGACAATACCAGTTATACTCGCATGTAAGCCAGGTCCAAATGCAAACAACACAGACTTTGATCTGCCATCGCATAATGCGCTGGCAGATCAGGGTCTATGTTGTTTGTTCTACTGATTAGTCCTTACAAACTGCATAGACCCAGATCTGCCAGCGCATTATGTGATGGCAGATCTGAGTCTATGCAGCTTGCAGTTGGTATTGGCTTATACACAAGTATATATGGTAATAAAAAATGTAAGGCTCAAAATGGTAGGTCTCTGACCTGGTTGCACCTAAAATTGATCAAAACCAAGTTGAAAGTGGTTGTAGAATAAGGTATTATATTTTATTTGATTAAAATCAATGAAGAAATACCATAGAACCAGCCCCCAAGTCTCTGCTGCAAATGTCTATGCAGTTGACCATAGTTATGAAGCTGTCACCACCAGTATAACTAGGGATAAGGTTACCACAGCTAATACTGAGTATGTGATTCTACTGGTAACTGTGTTCAGAGTTAGATTTAAACCATAACTTTGATATTTCAGCAGCTTTAGTGTTTTCAGAGTAGTACAAATCATGATCTAACATTCAAATGACATACTGTGAAACACAAAATTCTGGCAGGCATAAAATGTTTGCCAATTCAGCCAAGATACTGAGTTCATAACAAGACTTTTCTGTGTTCAAGACTATGATATAAGACTGAATTTATTATGTCCATCATTTATCATATTTTGAAAGATTTTATGTTGCAAATAGGCAATATTAATTAAATTCACAAGAATTTTATGATGCTAATGTGTATGGATTTAGAGTATCTACAAAATATCCCACAATTAACAAAACAGTTATAAAAAATAGTTATTAAAATGTTTCTGTAAACTATACTCTAGCTTTGATTTTTGCAACTATTATCCACAGCACCGACAACAAATACATAAAACCAGAGGATATTACAATCTACTTTCCAATTTTTTAAACTGAGGCATTATTGTTATGATTACAATTATTATTATTATTATTATTTCAAAATAAGTGCCAAAGTAATCTCCCATCTTTTACTGGTGAATGATAAAAGGTAACCCCTTTGACTTAATGGATTATAATTTAGAACATTATTACATCAATATTTTCCGTGTCTGCAGTCTTAACAAACATTAAGTTTTCAAGTAAAGACAATAAAGAAAATACTGTATATACTATCGTATAAGCCGATACCAACTGCAAACTGCACAGAACCAGATCTGCTGTTGCATAATGCACTGGCAGATCTGGGTCTATGCAATTTGTAAGGACTAATCAGTAGAACAAACAACATAGACCCTGATCTGCTGGCACATTATGCAATGGCAGATCAGGGTCTATGTTGTTTGCATTTGGACCCAGATTACACGCGAGTATATACGGTAGTCAAATGAATATGCTGTATTTTGCTTATAGTCTGAATATGAAGAGCATCTAATAACCCAACTATTTCCTTGAGAAAAAAGGACATACTAGCATGCATGCAAGTACCTGTCATGAACCTAAATTGTATCAATTAACTAAACATTTGTATCCTAAAAGCTTAACTTTAAGTGCATAAAAACATTAAAGCCACGATTATCTGATTATTGATTATCCAAATTTTTGGTTTATCTCACACTAGCTGAGGATGCCTCAGTACTTAATTATGACTGCTTTATTTTGGATGCTCAGTGTTAGCGTTAAGATCAATGACATTATAAAATTGTATAAGATTTCCTGATCGCTCAGACCTGGACATTTTGGATGCAATTGAATAATTAAAATACTCCATACCACTAAGAAACCAAGTTATGTTCTTCATTTATTTCTAAGCACATCCTGGGTATGAATAGGCAGGTCAGAATATATTGCCCTTGCCAGACTCTCAAAGCTGGGTATGAAAAGGCAGGTCAGAATATATTGCCCTTGCCAGACTCTCAAAGCTGGGTATGAAGAGGCAGGTCAGAATATATTGCCCTTGCCAGACTCTCAAAGCTGGGTATGAAGAGGCAGGTCAGAATATATTGCCCTTGCCAGACTCTCAAAGCTGGGTATGAAAAGGCAGGTCAGAATATATTGCCCTTGCCAGACTCTCAAAGCTGGGTATGAAGAGGCAGGTCTGAATCTATTGCTCTCGCCAGACTCTCAAAGCTGGGTATGAAAAGGCAGGTCAGAATATATTGCCCTCGCCAGACTCTCAAAGCTGGGTATGAAGAGGCAGGTCTGAATCTATTGCCCTTGCCAGACTATCAAAGCTGGGTATGAAGAGGCAGGTCTGAATCTATTGCCCTTGCCAGACTATCAAAGCATAGGTATAAAGAGGAAGGTCAGAATCTATTGCCCTTGCCAGACTCTCAAAGCTGGGTATGAAGAGGCAGGTCTGAATCTATTGCCCTTGCCAGACTCTCAAAGCTGGGTATGAAGAGGCAGGTCTGAATCTATTGCCCTTGCCAGACTCTCAAAGCTGGGAGATACATGTATACATGAATAAAAGTTAGACTGGCAGTGTTACCAAAGATCTACTTGCTGGCTTCTTTAACTGCTCACATGAAAACAAAAAATGCTACAATGTGACATCTTAATATCCTGGATGTGCTTAAAAATGACTGGTATTTTATAACTGTGAAGTTTCTTGGTGTTATGTGTTATTTTAAAGATTCTGTAGTATCAGAAACTTCCACATTTGAACAGTCTGGGAATCCTGTAAGAGTTTCTAATGTCATGGACCTGTATAGTTTCCAAATGATGCAGTTAAAGGTTGGCATTAACCTATAAGTTGTCTTCAGATAATCTGAACCAATGTCATATCCTCAAGACATTTTTGATTTGTACAAATAGAGATTTCTTATCTAAACTCCCACCTATCCAGACAATGTTCATGTCTCTCATAGGATTTGGAGAATCAAGGTTCTACTGTAACAGTTAGGTAATAACATTCTACTGTGAATAATACTTATTTTTGTATTTTGGTAAAAAAAAAAGGCATTTTCAGCAGTACTTAAATTAGTAGATTGGGGATGGAGTCCTATTTGTTTCCACAGAAGATTAATTGGGGATGGGATCCTATTTTTTCCACAGAAGGTTCATTGAGGATGGGGTCCTATTTTTTCCACAGAAGGTTCATTGGGGATGGGGTCTTTTTTTTTCCACAGGAGGTTCATTGGGGATGGAGTTCTATTGTTTCCACACAAGGATTCATTGGTGATGGTTTCCTATTGTTTCCACAAAAGGTTCATTTGGGACAGGGTCCTATTGTTTTAACAGAAGGTTCATTGGGGATGGAGTCCTATTGCTTCCACAGAAGGTTCATTGGTGATGGAGTCCTATTGCTTCCACAGAAGGTTCATTAAAACTGTTCATTGGGTTTTAACATTTGTGGTTTGTTGTAACTATGAAATCCATGAAAAGGTACCAAATGAATAATGATTTCACATTACATGTATATGCATATTCATTAATTTGTTACTTACACAGTAATGCTTACATTTAAATTACTTATAACAGCTACTATCAAATTGACTGTATAATGTAAAAACAAAAGATTACTTATACAGCTCTCCCTCACTTTAACACAATAGCCGGGGTCCATAACTGCCAACTACATTATGTATACGTGCATGTGTGTTGGGGAGTGAGGGGGGTGGGGGGTAAACAAAATACCAATCAAATGTATAGTAATAATTTAAGTTTTATGTAAATTAAATACATTTGTTCACTTCATGGTATGTATGCCTTCAATTTACCCAAATAATAGTTTTAAAAAGGAAATAAAGATTTAATATTAAGTATCATGCTGTTTTCTTTCAACCCATGTTGTCATATATTTGATTGACCAATTCAAGTTCAATGGTTTTCATGTAAATATTTAATCTAATGGATGTTGACAATAAAAATAAAAATATTTTTAAAAAATTATATAATTTTTATAATTTTGGTCATGGGTCCATAGCAGTAGTGTGTTATAGCTGGATCATTTTATAATGAAGGGTGTTATAACAAGGAAGAGCTGTAAACCTTGATCCTCTTTAAGTATCCAAAGCATGATGTCACTACTATGGCCTAAAAGCAATTTTTTCCCCGATGTTTTATTTATCTTTGGAAACATACCACATTTTCCAGCCTATAAGTCGATACTTTTTTACCTGGAAGTCTTCGATTCGTCTTACACTCAGAATCGACTTACATATGGATTATGTCATTGAACTTGCTTTAAGTACCGTTGATTTTGAGATGTAATCAGCAAAATCGAAAACAGGTCATATAGCCGTACCAATTCTTGTTCAGCTACCATGTCAATAAATTGTTATAATCTAATATGATTGCTTTTATATTATAATTTTTATCATTATTTTGTATGCATTTGTATGTGCTTGTATTTTCTGATTTCTCCAACATGAAATAAAAGAAAACAATTAAAGAGTTCACAATTCACAGGCCACATAGTACTTATGGTCTATACTCTATAGTGTACTGTACTAATCCAAAGCATATATATTGTTCCTAAAAAAAACCAAATATGAACGGATTTCGCGTTTTCGCATTATTCATCTTTTTTCTCTTTACCATACCTCATTCTTCCTGATCACATTTTAGCCATAGGTCCATTGATATCTGATTTACCAGTATTTTATTTGACGTACTCAAACAATTACCAGTACATCTTTTTCTTTGATAAAATCAATCCTACAAAGCGGTTAAATCCATATTAATGACTTGAATGTTTGATGAATATTTGTAAAATATTGTCAATTAAGCACATAATTATCATATATTCACAATACTGTCATATATTCATTAATGAATGCCCATAATATACGTTAAAATTCAGAATAGAGATGGACTACTTGTAGATCATCAATGATCCATTTTTAGTTTTGCATTTCAGCTTAAAGTAAAATGTAATGTCAACACACTACCCTGTATCCATTCTTAACAAGCTGTTGTTTTGGCGTCTCTCTTTGATTATAACTGATGGATTGGTCTTTGGTTTCCAACAACAATCCAAGCAAGTTAACTCTTTAAATCCTGATATTGGCTTTGTAGTAATAAGTAATGCCGGTACCCCCTTTATTCTCTATCATTACTCCACATCAATTACCAGTTTACGATCTCAAGTGGATGGAAAACCATCAGAAATGATGCCCTCTCTCTTTTCTGGACTTAAATAATGAATGTTAGCCAAGGGCACAGTTTTTTATTTATTCTTTTTATGTGACTTTTCTTTGTTTTTCTGTCTCTATCTTTAATTTTTTGTACATTTCTTATTTCCCTATGGATAGCCTCATTTCCCTATTGGTAGCCTCACTGATTTAATCTCGTCTGTTGAACCTTGCCCTCAAACAGGTGTAAACTGAAATAACCTGGCCAAAGCTCTAGGCATATTTAATTAGCATGTAAATAACACTGTATAGCCACATGGTTCTTGTGACAATGGATATCATAATTAAAAGAAGAATTAACTGTTTATTCAGAGGTGTCAATTGATAATGGAATATAGTAGTGCCCTTGTACACAAGGAAGATCACAATCATCAGGTAACTGAACAATATAGATTACAATCGCCCTGAAACCTTGCCCCTATCTCTCTCTCTCTCCAACACAAAACGGGAAAAAGCATGTTAGCATCGGTGACCGCAATTTCACAATTAATCTCGAATAGCATACACTGATACTATTAATATTCATGAAAGCGGAAGTTACTAGCGAAAAAGCAAAGGTATTGATCTGGTTTCATCATATACTCCACATCAACTTATACATACATACATACATAGATGAAGGATTTAAAATTTACAAAATAAGCAAATTCAACTTATACTCCACATCAACTTATAGGCTGGAAAATACGGTATATACTGTTGGAAAAGATTTTTTATTAGTCCTAAGTTTTAAATGAAAAGGTCCGGAGAGACATAAAGCTTGAATGTGACATAATATGTAAATTTACACATTAACAGCACAATTTATCACAATTTATAATGTACAGTATGACATGCCTGGAGGGTGGGGCAGCCTAATACATTTTTCACAAAAGAGGGTGGACTTATAAACAGGCAAAGGTGCAGTGCCAGTTCAAAAGTGAGTAGCCACCTGAGTAAGAAAAGTCTACATCATTTAGCGAAATATGATTTCAAATGGCCACTGCATGGATAAGAATTATTCTGCAAGCATGATTTTATATGTGTGCACTCAGGAACATTTTAATTGTAGCATGAAACTGAATTTGTAGCAAGTACTATTTTTTAGACTTCCCTGGTGATGTAAACAAAACATGGTGCCTCAAGGTAAGGAATTGACAGACAGTCAGAGGCAGACAATAACTCACTTAGTTGATAAAGATTTTAGTGGTAGAAAAAGTGTCTGAAATAACTGGAATATCATGTTTTACAATTCATAAACTTTTGAAAAACTTTCATAAAAGGCAGTCTATAGAAATTGAGAAATAAGCGGGAGACCAAATATCAGGAGCAAAAGGGATGATGATGTACTTCCTCGTCTTGTTCATTGCAATTTTTAACAATTGAAGACATTTTTTGCAAGACTTGACTGTAGCTTTTAATGAGTCTGTCAGTGTTCTTGTTTCTGAAAGCACTGTCCAAAAAAGATTAATGAGTTTAGGACTCAGGGAGATGCACTGTAAGGAAGCAAACAACAATTTCTCAGCAGAATCATGCATTGCATATTTGATGGTTTAAAGAGAGACATAACTCGACCATTGAAAACTTGATGTTAAGAATAATTTTTAGTGATGAAGCTAAAGTTCCTTTGGACCAAGATTGAAAGTTTATGTTTGGAGAAAACTGGAAGAAGAATGGACAGCAGAATGTTTAGATTACTGTACAGTGCACACTTACCATTCAAGAATATTTTGGCCAAGATTTAGGGGGTGAATTACCTGCAATGGTGTTTCAAATCTGATCCCAGTGAAGGGAAAAATTTACTCTGACTTTAGGTCTATAAGAAATCTTGAATGAAATTTTTTTTGACAGATATTACAAATGAGTTTCCAAATGGGGAATAGACCTTCTGGAGGATAATTGTCTGCTCCATATTTCTGGTAGGACTAGAAAAATGATACAACAATGTATCCTTACCCTGGCCATCACAGACCCTGACCATCACAGACCCTGGCCATCACAGACCCTGGCCATCACAGACCCTGACCATCACAGACCCTGGCCATCACAGACCCTGACCATCACATACCCTGGCCATCACAGACCCTGACCATCACAGACCCTGACCATCACAGACCCTGGCCATCACACACCCTAGATTCCAATACTATTGAGAATATATGGCAAACAATCAAATCCAAGCTTGAAAAAAGACTACATGAAATCAAATCTAGGTCTAATCACATTTATGTTATTCTTGACATTTGGGACTATCTCTATCAATCTTAACCAGTGGACTGTATGACTCTATACCTAAGCAATTACAAGCTATGATAAGTGCCAAGAGATTATTTACTAACTATTAGATGTATAAGTATTTTCTTTCATATTTTTGTCAGGAGATTCTTTAGAAATAGCAATAACATTAGTTTACCTACTATGACGACAATGTAAGTGGCAGCTCACTTTTGACCTGGTACTGTACCTTATGTAAATATATTTCAAAGTTTATATTACACATTAACAGTGTAATTTATCATAGTTTATAAATGCAGTATTTCTACTGGGGGGGGGGGGGCAGCCTAATAAATTCTTTACAAAAAAGAGGGTGAACTTATAAAGAGGCAAAAGGTATCCTAAGTAAATATATTTCAAATTTTGTAAATGTGTGGGGTGTGATTATCATGAAGCATGGGCTTAGCAGATAAATACAGTGGTTTACCATATATACTCATGTATAATCCGGGTCCAAATGCAAACAACATAGACCCTGATCTCCCATCACATAATGCGCCGGCAGATCAGGGTCTTTGTTGTTTGTTCTACTGATTAGTCCTTACAAACAGCATAGACCCAGATCTGCCAGCCCATTATGCGACAGCAGATCTGGGTCTATGCAGTTTGCAGTTGGTATCGGCTTATACACGGTATATATTTTCCTAATGGAAAATATTCAATAGGTCCTTTAGAAAATTATTACCAACTAGGGACTTTAGACCAAAATTGAAAATGCAAATACAGAGATTTTTGGGTTACAGTGCTGCAAAAATCCTATGTTTATACAATACTAGTAAATAATTACAAGCAACAGACATTTGACCCATTCATAACCAAAAAGCAATAGTACTGGGATTTAGTTTGGTATCAACATGTAATAATTACAATAACATTTGCCATCTCACTTATGCCCCATTTGATAAAGTGAGATGATTTTTATTATATTGTAAAACAGGGACTTATACACACACATGTACAAGTCCCTGGTAAAATTTTATATTAATATTTGCAAAACATCTATAGACACAACAGATATATATTAATACATATATCTGAATTATGGACCAAATAAAAGCTGCTGAAATATCAAAAATGTATTAGCAGTATATCCTAGGCCTGGAAAACATTGTATACTTTTCAGATGCATCTAAATGAAACATTAGTTCAAACTTTGGAAATCTGTATGAAATAGTAGACATGCATTTAACAAGGATGCCATAATTTATTAAAATAAATTCTATCAAAGGTGAATGAAGAAGAACTTTTATACCAGTTTGGTAAATTTTCCTGTTGAGGGGGGATTGTTTTCAAAAATGCAGTTAATTATGTCAAACCATATGACACATCTAGCTATATGTACAGTAGTATTCACAGAGTTAAATCTATCATTGTATACTGGCAATGTAACTACATGTACAGTAGTATTCATAGAGTTAAATCTATCATTGTATACTGGCAACGTAACTACATGTACAGTAGTATTCATAGAGTTAAATCTATCATTGTATACTGGCAATGTAACTACATGTACAGTGGTATTCACAGAGTTAAATCTATCATTGTATACTGAAAATGTAACTACATGTACAGTAGTATTCACAAAGTTAAATCTATCATTGTATACTGACAATGTAACTACATGTACAGTGGTATTCACAGAGTTAAATCTATCATTGTATACTGGCAATGTACATGTAACTACATGTACAGTAGTATTCCCAGAGTTAAATCTATCATTGTATACTGGCAATGTAACTACATGTACAGTAGTATTCATAGAGTTAAATCTATCATTGTATACTGGCAATGTACATGTAACTACATGTACAGTGGTCTTCTGAGGGTAAAATCTGGTAATGTAACTACATGTACTGTGGTCTTCTGAGATCAAATCCACCATGGTATACTGGTTAATATGTAACTACATGTACAATAGTCTTCAGAGGGTCAAATCTACCATGCTATACTGGTAATGTAACTATTTGTACAGTAGTCTTCAGAGGGTCAAATCTACCATGGTATACTGGTTAATATGTAACTACATGTACAGTAGTCTTCAGAGGGTCAAATCTACCATGGCATACTGGTAATGTAACTATATGTACAGTAGTCTTTTGAGGGTCAAATCTACCATGGTATACTGGTTAATATGTAACTACATGTACAGTAGTCTTCTGAGGGGTCAAATCTACCATTATGTAATGGTAATATAACTACATGTACAGTAGTCTTCAGTGGGGTCAAATCTACCATTGTATAATTTTAATATAACTACATGTACAGTAGTCTTCAGAGCGTCAAATCTGCCATTGTATAATTTTAATATACCGGTAACTACATGTACAGTAGTCTTCAGAGGGTCAAATCTGCCATTGTATAATTTTAATATAACTACATGTACAGTAGTCTTCAGAGGGTCAAATCTACCATTGTATAAATGGTAATATAACTACATGTACAGTAGTCTTCAAAGGGTCAAATATATGGATTAAATATTATTTGTCTTTACCAATATGCTTCACATGCTGCATGAAACAATATGCCATTTGGATCACTCTACATAAAAATCACAACATTTCAAAAGAAAGAGAAACTCTAACTATAATCTGTTAAATCTGAACTTAAGCTGAACTGATCCAATCTTCCATCCTTTTATTTTTCTTAATTGGAAAGTGTTGAAACTATCTCATATATTTTTGAAAAACTCCAACATACCAAATTGGATAACAACAATATTTTCTTATATGTTTGAACTAACATGTTCACAAGATACCTGCAAGAACAATACTAAATTCTTTTTCATGGCCTTTGACCTTGAACATAATACCATGGATAGGAGACCACTGACTTTGTCTTACACACTGTCAAGATCCAGTTATACCCACATGCAAATGTTTTTAAAATTTATATAATATTTTTCAAAATAAATCAAGCTACTGAACTGACATCTTTCAAGTTATTTTTCAGATATTATCCACAAAATGAGTTTAATAACAATCCGATCATACTTGCATAATGTTATCATGCTCACAAGCCAGTACTGCTAAAATCCTGAGTCAAGACCACTGACCAAGGCTGTCACAAGTTTCTGCTGGACAAAACAGTGCCCAGGCTAGCATTGCCTTTTTGCACCCCACCCCACCCCCAATTCAGAAAAAATACCACAAACTCCACAAAAATGGCACCCCTGGACTTGGCGCCCCAGACGGTTGCCCATATCACCTGCCCCTTACGATGGCCCTGCCTCTGACCTTAAATTCACTGACCTTAAATTCAATGTCAGAATGCTGATAATCAACTTCATTTATTGGAATGCAACAGAATACAAAGCCTGGTAAAAATTAATTGGTATATGTATGAGTTACTGTATTCATAAGCTCAAAGGAGTACAAAAATACAGGCAATCATCTCTGACTTGATGCCAGGGACAATTAGGTCTGGTTTTCCATCTCCTTCACAAAAGTGCAGATATATTGGTGGTAAGATCTGCACCATTTTCATTCAGAACCAACTCATACTGTATGACACATTTCAATGAAAATCCTTTGTCCATGCCACCATGTGTTCAAAAGGAGTAGTCATTACATTCTTTTTGAAATGGTCACTATGGTGCCATGTTGGAGGTCAGATTACAACCATTTTCATGCAGATATGTTGGTGGAAAGATCTGCATCATTTTCATTCAGAACCAAATGCATACTGCATGAATGGTTTTAGTGAAAATCGTATGTCAATGCCAACATTTGTTCAAAAGTAGTCATAACAAGATTGTTTAGATGGCCACTATGGTGCCATGTTGGAGGTCAGATTACAACCATTTTCATTCAGAACCAGCTACATATTTAGTGAAAATCTCATGCTTATAAGACCATCCATTCAAATCCCATGCTTATAACACCACCCATTAAAATCCCATACTTATAACACCATCCATTCAAAATATGTAGCCATATAAAGGCAGCCTTTTGGAGGTTGGATCAGCATCATTTAAATATGGGAACAATTACATATTGCAAGAAAGAAGTTTTTAAAAAAATAAAACATATTGGTATGACCATTCCTTTAGGAGAAGTAGCTATAAAGAGATTTTTTTACAATGGGTAGTGTTGTGGACATCTTGGGAGGTTACATCAGCATCATTTTCAATTAGGACCAAATACATATAGTGAGCAGCGTTTTAATGAAAACCCCAATGTCAATATGACCATCCCTTCAAGAACAATAGCAATAACAAGATTTTCAAAATAGCTGCCATCGCCATCATGTTGGAGGTCCGAACAGCACCATTTTCATTTAGGATCAACTAGATATCATGAGAAATCTTGTAGTGAAAACCCCATTTCAATACGACCATCTGTTCAGGAGATGTATAACGGAACAAGATTTTCAAGATGGCCACAGTGCCGGCCATGTTGGAAGTCTGATCAGCACCATTTTCATTTAGGACCAATTACATGTCATAAGAAGTCTTTTACTGAAGACCTCATGTCAATCCAACCACCTGTTTAGGAGAAGTAGCAATAACAAGATTTTGGCAGCCATTTTGAATGTCAGCTCAACACCATTTTCATTTAGGACTAACTACATATCATGAGAAGTCCTTCATTGAAAACCCCAAGCTGACATGACCATCCATTCAAGAGAAGAAGCAATAAAATTGTCAATGCTATCTACCATGGCAACCATAATGGATGTCAGATTGGCACCATTTTCATCTAGGACCAGCTAGCCATCATATACATCTGAAGTCTTTTAGTGAAAACCTCATGTCGATTTGACCATTTGTTAAGACAGAGCAATTTGGTGGCCCCATTGGATGTCTGAAGGGCACCATTTTCATTTAGTACCAACTAGATCCTGGGATAACTGTGTATGTAAAGTTTCAAGGAAATCCTGCCAGTAATTTAGGAGAAGTAGCTACAACAAACATGCTAATGTATGGCAGGACAAATGGATGCCAGACAGACTATGGATCACAGACCTTTGCATAAGCTCTACTTCTATATGACCAGTAGAGACAGAAACTATGGTAGTATACAAAACCTCTTTAGACCACTGACATTTTTTTACCTGCTAAGGACAATGTTAAAAATTTAAACAATCATTCATTGTCCTTAGACCACCAGTCCAAGTTCTGCGAGTAGGGCATGGGGCCAATGGTATGTCGTATATATAGTGCCATGTTCTTGCATATTTCTTGTGGCACATAAAATATTGACATGTGCCATGAGCTTGCCAGGGCCATGTGCAGGTCTGGGGAACAAAATGAGAAATGGGCCATGTATACATTTTTCTTTAAAGAACTGTGCTGCCATAAGTATACTGACAATGAAAATGAAAGGCCATGATCTTTGTCAATGACTGATGCTTGGTAACACTGTTCGGTGTCACAAATCCTGTCTTAGTAAGTACACCTCCAGAGACAGTGAAAAGTGTTTTGCCTGCACTATGTTGGTCATGTGGTAAGGGTGCACAATCAGAATCTAAGCTCCATGATCTTCATGGAAACAATAAGTTGCAGCATAATTTAGTGTATATAGAAAAAAAGAGCCAGAAGACAGTTTTTTCTTGTATTACAATAATTGATGTAGGTTAAAAAATCAATTTACAGATTGATCTCCCCAGCAGAATACTGGTAAAATTGTACTGACAAGAAGAAATTATACTGTTACAAAATCCATTTAGAAATTAGTTTCCCTAATTATATCCTTATAAAATTGCATGGACAACAAGGCATTACAGGAAATTAACAAGTTGGCTCAATGAGGTCTTCTTAGCCCAAAGTCTCATGCAGTCACAGGTCACAGTGTCTGCTCTTACAGAGCACTCCATTCCTGCACTGCACCAGCAGAAAGTATGTCCTACACTCACTCCAGCTTGACAAATGGTCAACTCTGGCACTGTGCCAAAAAGGAGAGAATCCTACACTGGCTCCACGTCTAGCTCACAAACATGAGGAGTCCATCCCTACTCCATGTACAACAGTGACAGATAATGAAGAGCATGCCTACACCATTGAGGTGGAAGTCTATCTTCAAGACAAAAAGAAAAGTGATAGGACTTGGACTCAGACCTTTCTAAAAGATGACATGATGCTTATGCAGAAGGACACCAAACGCTTTCACAAAGTACTGCAGGATCCTGCTCCAAGTAACATAAATGTTGTTGCTAACCTCTTTATGGCTACAGATGAGTTAAGCTGGTTGAAGAATCATGACTCCCTTGAGCCTAAAGTCCATGTTATCTTCATATGCAAAGAAAATAAACAGCCTCCGCTTCATTGGCTAAAGAAGGAGCTAAACAAGTGTGGTACAGATCAGCCCTCTGTATCCTCTCAGGGTGGGCTAATCACAGTCTTTCTGGGACAGTCTGGACTTTCATCCTAACTGCCACATGCTCAGTGCATTTCTAGATCAGTACAAGGCTGGCTGCTCTTGAGAAATACCAACTAAGGATCAATCCAGACTTGTCTTGTGAGAGACTGTGAAAGCTTGCCCACCCTGGCCAATCTTTCCCTGCCGATGACAAGCCTTAGGAAATGTGCTGAGATGATGGTGAGGTTTGGCTGCACAAATAGCACCTACCTGGCATTGCTATTGACATTCATGGCATGTGGTCTGCAGATCTGAGATTGAGCAACGCAATACACACATCAATGCAAGAAGCAAAGCACTGACTTTTGCACTTATACTGCATAACAGCCATGCTTGGGTTGTGAACAAGGATGTTAAGAACTGCGCTCTCACACTACAGTGAAGATGTGTTAACCCTCTTTGATCATTACCACCATGGCCAGCACTGTCGGCTGGTTTTTTCACAGGAATGGCTTCCATATGGAACCAAGATTATAATGTTGCTTGTGCCTATACTGCCATGATGGCCAAACTACCATTTTTGCCTGTATTATCCAAGTTTGACTGCCCACAGAAACCCTGCAGTGATGCAATCTGGCCAACTTGCTTTGACCTGGCAGAGGTTGCAAACATCAACTCCATCCTCTTTCCCTCTTGGCACAACTTTGTCTCAGGCACTATCCTTGTATATACTGAGGAATGGCATATTGGCTTTACTATACTCAGAGAGCTAGTACCACACAAGACTGTACAACAGGAAGCAACCAAGGTTTTGTGTCAGCTGTACAGTTGTGCTACTGAGGTCAGTGACAATGACAAAAAGTATGTAGCTAATCTTGTATGTAGACTTGCTCGCAAATGCTATAACAAGGCAGCCTGTGGGCAGCTCTACCAAGTCAAGAGTGAGGCTCTGGTGTACAGCAACAGATTTCTGCAGAACTTGACCCAGACCTTCATCTGGTAGTTGATCAGATACAGCAAGAACTCTCAGATGGCTACCGACCAATCTTGCATCTCACTGTCAATGGCATGCGCATCCTGCCCCACAGGCTTGTTAGCACGCTAGATGACACTGCTGTTGCAGTATGCACAGATTGTGTCTATACAACCCTGTCTGAGCAGGAGGCCTGCCAGTGACTACAAGATACAGGCTTTCAGTTTGCAAACTGCTCGAGAGAAAGCTTATGCAGGTGGCAAGATGTTGGACACATTCACATTGATGCTAACTCTCATTTGCCTGAATGTCTGCTCAACTGCGAGTCCAAAGATTTGGGTGATGCTTTACATCAGAGCACGTCTGCCCTTAAAACAAAGCAAATCATCGTGTGTAATGAATGGGATGACAAGGAGGCTGCAGGACTAGTAGTAGTAGATACACCGCGAAAGAGGACCTTTAAACAAATAGATGACCACTCATTATATCATGCAAACAGCACAGACCTGTATCTGACAGCACTTCACATGATAGAAGATCTTTGTCTACATGGGAAATATGGTTAAGTGCTCTACCATTATACAATGGTAGATGTGCTCTGGACATTTTGGATTTAAACTATGAAGCCAGTTAAATGTATTAACATACAGTGTAAATTAATTTATTTTCATTGCAATCAATTTTTGTCTTTTTTTAAAATGACATTTTCATCAGTACCTACATTTCTAGACAGTGAAATGGGTTCTCAGAAGGACTGTTGTTTGTTGGGTCTTTAAATTTGTGGTTTGAAGCAACTACAAAAATCCATAAAAATTGGTACCCCACAAATTGAATTTACAGTACCTAAAATACAACAAAATAGTTCTGTGCATTTTAAAGGTGCCTGAAATGAAACAGATGAAAAAGCACAAATATTAATTTTAAAAACCTTTTGTAGATTTTGACATTACAGAAAAAATGAATAAGTTCCTTCATCTGTACAAGATGTATTTTTTAAAACAAATATATTTGAAACCATTCTTACATTGAATAGTCTAAATTAATTTTAGTCAATATGTATCCTTTAAAATGCATTTTTTGTGTGTGTTTTTTGTGTGTGTTTTTTGTGTGTGTTTTTTGTGAGTGTTTTTTGTGTGTGTTTTAAATCTGAATCAATTTCACTCTTTCAGAATAAGGCTGTACAAAATGAAAATCCAAGAAAAATTACAAATCCACAGAAAAGGAAAATGATGATGAAACTAACACATATGGACAAGAAGAATCATCTAGAGATGACATATACCCCAGTCCCCTATGGTCCATCATGATCAATTTTTATACTAATGCTAGGACCCTATGGTCCAGCACTTGTAAATTTACATACCACTTCTGCTATACTTTGTTTCCATGGTAACAAAAAATATTGAATGTAAAATATTCTAAGTATCAATAGTACCTCAGGCAGACAGACGGACATAGTGATAACTACTACCTTCATATAACATACTGGATTAGATAACAGGAAATAGCTGACACACCTGAAAATTCCTCAAAGAGAAAATAAATTATTATTATATATATATATATATATATATATATATATATATATATATATATATATATATATATATATATATATATATATATATATATATATATATATTTTATAAACCTTAAGCATAAAAATGTATTTATTTGCTGATTAAATCAAATCGTTACCTGCAATGCCCCAGTATACAATCTTTTAAAAATAGGTTTGATGTGAGTTGTGTGCCCCAAACCAGGCCTAGGATTATACAAGCAACAGCACACATAGAGAAAAGATGTACTCGTTCTAGTTTCCATTTCTAAGTAGTCTCCATTTTTAGCCAATCAAATCCTACCTTACAAATCTTAGTCAGAGACAGCTGAACCAGCTGTTTCGGGACGCTGTGAGATGGAAAATGTTAAAAGATTTTTGTAAGAATTTGAAATGAAAACTTGTATAATCTTTACTAAGAAAATAGGTTTAAAAGTACATACCGTATATACTCGTGTATAAGCCGATACCAACTGCAAACGGCAGAGACCCAGATCTGCCATCGCATAATGCGCCAGCAGATCCGGGTCTATGCAGTTTGTAAGGACTAATCAGTAGAACAAACAACATAGACCCTGATCTGCCAGCGCATTATGCGATGGCAGATCAGGGTCTATGTTGTTTGCATTTGGACCTAGCTTATACACGAGTATAAATGGTAAATGTTTTGCCAGTTTGTATCCTTTCTATGCTACAGACCAATTCATTCATAACCATAAAGCATCATATATTCAAAATAAGAAAAAAGGTATCCAACCATGAATAGTATCAGAAATGTCAAACATTTCTGAGGATTCTTAACAAATATATTAAGTTAATTCTAGTCGAACTTGATTTTTAATTAATTTGTTATCAATATTTTACTTTTAGTATAATTATCTTTAAATATTGCTCTGTGAAGTGATCCTAAGATCTACATTTTGTCTTTCTCATCATTGACTGTTATATGATACAGTTTTCATGCTTTGCAATTAATCCAAATTATTAAACAAGATAATAAAACCCCAATTCTTTCTTGTAAGTAAAAGCCATATATGGGGTTGTTTGTCTCGGCAATTCAGCATTTTCTACCGAGGAAAATATACCAACTACTATTCAAGGAAAATTGGTCTCAAGGAAAGAATGCCCAAATGAAGTTTTTAACATCTTTAAAATTTATTGGAGAATAATTCATCTTTATACAAAAGCAATTTTTACCGTTTAAAGTATATCTTTTTAAGCAAGGATATACAAACATATGGGTGTGCATCTTTGAAAACAAATTGTTATACCAGTAGGCAATATTGTATTGATTTTCCATGCCATAAACAGAATGTTCTACACTAAATCAAAATGGAAAAATACAATGGCATAGTTAGACATGCACACAAACACATGCCCATGATTTAAAAAATTCATATATATACTTTAAATTTCCGCTAATTGAGAAGGAAAGAAACTTTGCTATCGGTACAAGTAGGTGAATATCAAAAAAATTACTACTGATGCTTTAAATTCCACTGATTGAAAAGAACAAAAACTTTACCATCAGCGTGCATCCATCAGAAAATTGCCTAGCTTCATTCCTAATAGATAAATATGGCCTCTTCTTAATTGCTATACTTCATGAGAAAAAATTATGAGCTCAATTAAAAATGTTGTATTCTGTGACAATAGTATGAATGGGCAAAATAAGTGTGCATATTCTATAGTGTTTCAAAGGTAAAAGAAATTAAAAATTTTACATCTAAATTCTTATAAAATTTTTTTAGGGAATCTATATAAAGTCTCATATTCTTTAACATAATTCACAACAGCACTGAAAGAAACTGAATTAATAAGCTCATGACCTATGATAGCTGTATTATCCGTTTCCAATGCTAATTATATTATCCGTTTCCAATGCTAATTATATTATCCATTTCCAATGCTAATTATATTATCCATTTCCAATGCTAATTATATTATCCATTTCCAATGCTAGTTGTATTATCCATTTGCAATATTTTTCAGATGTCAAGACTCAACCATCTACCATCTATACTCGCGTATAAGTCAGGCCCAAATGCAAACAACATAGACCCTGGTCTGCCATCACATAATGCGCCGGCAGATCAAGATCTATGTTGTTTGTTCTACTGATTAGTCCTTACAAACTGCATAGACCCAGATCTGCCGGTGCATTATGCTTCGGCAGATCTGGGTCTATGCAATTCGCAGTTGCTACAAGCTTATACGCGAGTATATACAGTAATAATCTGCACTGCAATGAATCTACACATTCAACCTACGTCTAAAATATACAGTATAAACAAAGCTCTCATATACCACTAGATGGAAAAATAAAATAAACAAGAAGGCTCTGATTCCTTTCTGATTATGATATTGATCAAAACTACTTGTCTCCTCTATGAAAGCCTCACCCACTAAGATACAGAAATGTCTAGCATCTGTATGAATAACCTTTTGCATTACAAACTACTGAATACCATATGACTTGGCAGTCCTGTCCTCCAGTTTATATTGTTCTTAACATCAAAAATTAGCTGTTCATAAGATAAAAGGTGCGTTAAATAAAAATTTCTTTCACAAATAAAACAGTAGCTGAAGAGTATATCATCCCTACTTCCAAAATCAAGGACAAATAAATCAAAATTTATAACTACAAGCTGTTTAAAACATAATCTAGTATGCCTACGTTTTTTCTTCATTTATTTTATTTTTCACAAATTGGGTGGATTTATTTCTCCCTTAGGAGGATTCCTAATTTATCTGCTAGAAGCTCCCTATATATACTTGAAAATTTTCCAAAGCCTTTATGAGGAGTTAAGATAATATACCCAAACAAAAAAGGAAACACAGAGTCATTTTTCATCCAACAGGAGCAATATGCACCAGAGTTTTATATACTTTTCGTGAATTTTTCAGTTTGAGTTGTCATTGATAAAGTTTGCCATTATCTGTTCATCTCAAATGATACTGCATGAAAGTAAATTGAACATTTTCTTACCGATTATTATTATTATTCATACACAAAACTGAATAAATCTGTCCTGTGCCCTTCCATCTGCATCAAGTTTTCATGGCATCATGATAAACTTACTACAGTGGTTCCCCTCTTATAAGGCCACCCTTTCTGCAACAGGAAAGTGGCCTTATAAGAGGGATGACCTTTCCAGGGGAAGATCACACAGATATAATAGTTAAATATAAAGTATGAAAGGTGCAACTAATTTTTAAATATTTAATATTTTCATTTAAAATTCACAGGCATGTTATGGAATCAATGTAATGAAACTTATATCAATGTTATTTAAAATAATTATGAATAATCATTGATTGTGGTGCAAAACCACCTTGTCAATAAAAATCAGGGCACAAACATCTGGCTGTAACTATCACTGTACATCCATTCCATTTTCCCACTGCTGTACTGTAGAATGTATACGGCAACTGATGGTGTTTATTGTTATCTTTCCAGCATTAAATTTATCAGTAGTGATCAAAGGACTCTCCCTCTTTTTATTTAGTCGAATAGCTTTCATTTTTCCTTTAAAACTGAGAATGTCTGATGACATTTTGCACTTTTTGTAACAACTTATCTCCTTCATTGGCTTTGTGTAGTTACTACATGAAATGCTCTGTGTTTACAAAGGAAGTGAGCTTGTCACATGATCGCCTGGTTTTTAGTCAAGTACCCTTTCCAGTAAATTTCGTAATCTATGAGAGAAGCCACTATGGTTAACATACCAGTTTTACTTTCTTGCAACTGGCTGTCATGTTGACTTGAGCTGAACAATAGTGTGCTTCTCATGGGTTAGTTTTTGTCATCTTGATAATTACTGGTGGCAATAATAGCCAGTAATTACTTCAGTAACAAAACCTAACATCTAAGGAACACACAGCAGTAAGGATAATCAGATTATTTACATATTTGTATCTGTATGTTGGAACAAATGTCAATGTGTTGAATATAGAAATCAACAAATATTTGAGAAATTTCTATCTTTAAACCCCATTATATGGCTGCTCATGAGGGGTAAATTTTAGTTTTTGCACTAATATGCCAGCCACTGGCCAGGTTAGAGAGGTGACCATCCTAGAGGGGTACTTTTAAACACAGACTTGTTGGTGCCAAGGGATTCTGGCCATATAAAGCAGGTGACCACTGGTCAGAGGGGCCCTTCAAGAGGGGGACCACTGTATGAATTTTCCCGTAGTTACTCCAAGTTTTTCTGTTATTCATCAATATGTTTTGTCCAGGAATTTTAAACCACACAATTTATACAAGCCAAACAATAATGACAGTAAATGTGTGTGTTTCTTTCTTCATTAAGCATATTTTTTTCTAGTCACTTATATAAACAACTTTAAATTCCTATGTAATTTTATTCACTTTAAAAAACTGATAAAGATAAGATTCATGGAAAATCTAGATATTATATTACATGAATGAATATATATCACCAGATTACTACATGTCCATCTTATTTGAATAATTGATAATCTTTAATGTACATGTACCTTAAAATTAAATAACATAACCATTTTTGCTTTTTTAAAATTTCACTGTGATTAAAGAGCTAATTATTATGTGACTATGTAACAAGTTACATGCTCATTCTGAAGTCAATTAGTCATGACAAATTTAAGTATTTTTAGTAAATTAAGTACTATCAAAATACAAAACTGAAAATATTTTTACTTTCATCCAATGAATAAAATTTTTAAAAAATCAAATTTTAAATTTAATGTAATATTTTCCAAATAATTATAAAGCTAACATTCATGAAATAAATTTAATGTAATATATTTTGTAATAAAGTAATTAAAATAAAATCAAATTAAAATAAATAAAATTTGATTAAAATAAAAATATAAACCCACCTGCGCTGTAGATGCCCCTTCTTTACCATCACCCCCACTAGCAGGTACTGACTGGGGTCTCTTACCACCTCCCCCACCCTTCTTGCCACCCTTTCCTCCCTTCTTCTTGTCTGAAGCTGTAGGCATGGTCTGCCACTTGGCCTGTATTACCTCATACACACGCGGATCAGCCCAGGACTGAGCACAATCCATTGGAGTTTGACCTGCCATGGACAAAATTTACATCACAATTATCAAAGTGAAGTGTGGTAGTTTTTGCCTTCCTCTTGAATACACAATAATAAATGCCAAATTGTCCCAAACTCTATTATGGATTAGTACCATTGTACTAACCATCCTAATAACAGTAACAAGTTAATTCTAATGCACAGTGACACCTGTGAATATAACATTCTTCCTGATTGGCTGAGCATCTGAATTTGGGACAGTGAAATTCATAATACCAAAGATACTCACTTATAAGTCAGGACCAACTGCAAACAACATAGACCCTGATCTGACATCACATAACACACTGGCAGATTAGGGTCTATGTTGTTTGTTCTACTATTTGCTCATAACAAACTGCATAGACCCAGATCTGCTGGTCTGGTGCATTATGTGACAGCAGATCTGAGTCTGTGAAGTTTGCAGTGGATCCAAATTTTGAGTGGGTACATATGGTATTCTGTTTTCAAATATGACACCATTGTGATGTCATGATTCTCCATGTTACATACAAATACATTTTTTAACAATTTTTCAACAACATTTTTAAATGTGTTTTAGAAAGGGGGATGAGTTTTATATTAGAGGGTTTGATGACATTAATGACAATGTTAAAAACCAGATTTAACTAAAACCGTCACTAACAATTTCCTACAAACTCTGAAATATGAGACTTTTCTACCCTAATTATCCACATTCATTGGCAAGATAATCATGCCAGATTTACCGTATGTACTCGCTTATAATCCAATACCAGCTACAAACTGCATAGACCCAGATCTGCCATCACATAATGCACTGGCAGATGTGGATCTATGCAGTTTGTAAGAACTAATCAGTAGAACAAACAACATAGACCCTGATCTGCTGGTGCATTATGCGATGGCAGATCAGGGTCTATGTTGTTTGCATTTTGACCTGGATTATACACGAGTATATATGGTAGGCATGATCTGCAAATTTGAATTTCTCTGATGTTTGCCGTTTTCCTATTAAATGTGTGAGAGACCTTTCTGACACCTTGTCAAAGCAATTTCTTAAAAAAATCAAAAAACAACATTTATTGGTATGTATTCAACCAATTCCCATTTGAAAAACTGTTTTGTTTAATAATATATAATATACTGTTCAAGATAAATTTATGATAATTGAATACCCAGCAGATAATTAACAACAATCACAGAGTCTGTTGTAACCGTTTCTACTTTGATGAACAAGCTGCAGTCACCTGTTCTAACTACCTTTTGCTATATTCTTCATATCTCTCTCTCTCTCTCTCTAGATCTTTGATATAAATTGTATTTTTTAACAAAACAGCAAACATAACTTTAGTTGATATATTTGCTTACTGAGAAATAAAAAAAATGCCATAACGAGTCGGCAAAAGCAGCAAGAATTTGAAAATTTGCATCAAAATCTGCAAGTGGTGGTCTGCCTGCATTAAATACAACATTTACCCCCAGTAAACTGGTTATAATTCAGGAAACATTCCATTAGTCTATGAATAAAAATTCAACAAGATGACAGAGTCATTTATGAAAATGCTTGTTAGGAGACAGGAATTTTGTCAAAGATTTCATATACAGGAAGTTCATATTTACAAAGTTTTCAGGGAAGTGACAGGTACCATGAGTTTTACTCCAGAAACAAAAAGTGTTAAAGATGGATGGATGAACAGACTACTAGACAAAAACATTAAAAATATTAAAACTCAAGAATTGCGAATATCAAAATTAACATCGACACCTTTGCCACTAGTCTGATATGTGTACCAAGTTTCATAGAGATATCTTAAATGGTTTTGGAGTTATGCTCCAGAAACAAAAGTATGAATGATGGATGGCATATCATGAACAGATAAATGGACAGAAACATTACAAATATTGAAACTGAAGAACCGTGAACAGCAAAACGCATGTCTGGAACACAAGCTCAATATGTGTACCAAAGTTCATACAGATATAGAGATATCTCAATTGGCTGTCAATGTTTGCTCTGGAAGCAACTGTGAATAAAGGATGGATGGACAATCAAATGGAAAAAACATTCAAAATATTGAAACTGAAGAATTTGAATAGCAAAAGGCACATCTAGCCTACTAGTCTAATATGTGTACCAAGTTTCATTGAGGTATCTTTAACTGTTTTGGAGTTATGCTCCAAAAACAAAAGTGTTATGAATGGATGGAGTGACAGAACCCATTTCTATATCCCCTGATAACTTTGTTGGGCAAGGGATAAAAAAATAGGCACCCAAACATTTGCCATATTACTGTAATTAACCCATGTATTTGATACATGCATACTGAATGTGATGAATATGAACCAGTCAATAATTGTATATGAACTAGTCGTATTATGTCAATCCAATAACATCAAACTCTGATAAAGCGTACTGTTTTTAGTGAAGAATATTTTCTTCAATTGCTCTTAATATGAAATGGATTGTTTCTAGATAATGAAATCTATAAAATGCTCTATCTATGCTTAAAAAATTATGATAATCAAGAGTAGTGTGAACAGATCATTATTCTTTTTAGGCACTAGTACAGTATGGTTCACTTGGGATGTTACTTACCTGGGGTTTCAATGACTTAAATCTTTGGTTAAGGTATCTGGTCCTCAATTAAAAATGACAAACTTTGGAAAAGGTAAATGGTCAATAACTTAACTTTTTGTGCAAAAAACATTTTTTTTCTTATAGTCACAGTGACCTTGATCTTTGACCTTTTTATCCCAAAATCAATAGGGTTCTTTCTAACCCTAAGTGCAATATAGTTACAAAGTTTGGTCCAGGTCTGTGATGTAGAACTAATGTTACTGTGCAGAAACCATTTTTCCTCATTTAGTCACACTGATCTTGACATTTGACACCAACATCAAAAAGCTTCTTTTGATTCCCAAAGTGCAAATCATTCCCAAAACTTGATAATAGTAGGTGGACAGCTCAACTTATTGTGTCAAAACAAAATTGGTGATGGATAGGTGGACAGATGGACAATATCATAACATAAAATGATATGCCTCATGGTGAGAGATGAAAATTATATGTTTAGTATACCCTTCCTATTTTCTGTCTGAATTTTAGCTCCTTTCTGAATGAGGAACTGCACGACATTATCCCTTGAGCTCTCGATGGCTCTGGTCAGGACTGTCCCACCACTCATTGTCATGGTGTCCATATTTGCACCGTGGGATATCAGGAACTCCACAATATCCAACTGACCTGCATGACAGGCGTGGTGAAGAGGGGTCCAACGGAAGTTGTCAATAGCATTGATATTGGCCCTGCAAAATTAACATTGACAGCAAATAAAAAGTCTCTGTAAAATCAACAACCAGTATTAATGTGTCAGAAACAGTTTGATTTCTGTTAACATGTATGATCAAAACTGCCATACAACACAGTATTTTATGATTCATTCTAATAAATTCTCAAAAGGAAGAAGGTACATTGTACCTCTGTGATGTAAATGCATTGTCTAATTATGCTGATTGGTTGGTTGGTTTTAACAGCACTAGATTAACACATTATTGGTTATATCATGCTGAGGAAATGGGACCTAAGTACCATCCTAAGGAAACACTTAGGCAACCCACTCAAGCTGGCCTGGGCAGGTATCAAACCTGCAACTCTTGGATTACTAGTCCGATGCTCTACCAACTTCACTACTGCAGATCTCTTCTAATTATGAAACTGAACATTACACCTAAACTGCAATAATGATTGCAAATAAAAATTAAAGCCCATATTACTCTAGAATATCAAAAATCCACTAAAACTAAATTCTGTCATGATTTCATCAATTTGAAATACATCTGTGTCAATCAACTGTTACTAGTTATGAAATAAAAAAAGACATTATATGCTTAGAGGTGGAATAAACTTTTGTGCTAAAAATGGCACTGGGTAGCTGCCTCATGAAGGTCAGTGCTAGAGGGCACTCCTACCTCCATTCTAACCTCTTCCCAATTAACCCTAGAATATACCAGTATGGATCTATGTACATACGACTAATATATCTCATCAAAATTGTGTCATTTTCAGTTATTTTCCATTGTTTTTTATTTTTATTTCACCCTATATGCATCAATTTTAGTGTACTTAAATCATCTTTCAAACAAAATAAAAAATATACAGTCACTGTTTGGATGAAGGCACTACATTATCATTAAAATGTCTCTGTTTACAAAATGTTATCTCCCCGTGTCATATAAATCACTAGCTGAAGCACTGGAAAGTTTTAATCATTAGAGCAGTGATATTAAATATAACTGAAATAAGGCAGATATAGCATGCTGAGTTAAGCTTACCCATTCTCAACCAAAAACTTAACCATGTCAATATTTCCAATGCCACATGCTACCATCAGAGGAGTTTTGTAGTATTTGTCCCTTGTATCAACTGGAGTTCCTCGAGCAAATGCATTCTTCAAAGAATCAACATCTCCACTTCTGACAGCATCATTTATATTAATGTAAGTTTTCTCTGGTTGTTGAAGGTACCAGGCAGAGTCATCTTGAAGTGGATGTGCTGGCGGATGATCTCTGTCAAAACGTCCAGTATCTGTAAAGTTTATGTGCCGTTCAATGTACATTTCTGGTGGTGCTCCTCCAAATCTTCTGGGTCCTTCCTCCATTGTGCATATTGGCATAGCAAGCTTGAATTTCCCCTTTTTCTTTCCACCTTTTCCCTTCTTTTTTTTCTTCTTTTTTCCTTCAAAAGCACTCATCAAATAGTTCTTATTCAGATATTTTTTTCCACCAATGAATTCCGTATAGTCTATTTTTCCATCTCGTTTGTCATGGAGTTGCATAACTTTTCTCAATTCTTCTTCCTGGACAGGAGGATTCATTCCTGATATACTGTCAAAAAAATCATCCTTGGAAACAGTTCCTTCATCATCAGGGTCATATGTTTTAAACATATTTTTAATTGTCTCTTGCTTCTGATATACCCAGTCATACAAAGCAATAGCCCAAGGCTCATTATTCTTTCCAACTTTCCCAAAAGACTTCTCAGCTTTTCTTGCCTCCTTTACAGCCTCTTTATGACCTGCATCTTTAGCGATGGTTCTAGCAGTATTACCTTCAGTGTTCTTGGGCTTGGGATTGCAACCTGAAACAAAATAAACATAAACTAGCCTGTTTAAAAGTAGATAACATGAGAGACAGAAAAACAGACAGACAGGTAAAGTGACTAACAGAGATTTAAGAATTTGATCTGAATGCATATAACAGACAGTATCATTTGACAGATCATTAAAAAATCTTTAGTATTATTATGATTCAATTAAATTTTTCATATTAACAAAATAAAGAATATATTCCTTTTTCAAATAGTAAAGTTAAATTCAAATGAATGAATATTTATAGCATTTAAAATACAATGAATGCTGTACAAGGAAATTCAAATGCATTTAACTTCAATATTAAAAAATTTTGGATTTAAAACAAACAATTATAAAAGACCAACAAATTTAACTTTAAATAATAAAATCTACATACAAATTTTGATACAAGGCAAATATTTACAGCACTGCTCTTGCATAACACACCAGCTCCTAACTATGAACAGTGTAAAGCCAGATCTGTCATAGCTTAATAGGCCAACAGATCAGTGTTTGTTTGCAATAAATATACTTGTGATTTCAACCAAACAGCATAGGCCCCTATCCGATGATAACAATAATAATAATAATAATAATAATAATAATAATAATAATAATAATAATAATTTTTTTCTTTTAAGATGGGTAGCTCATAAGTACATAACTAATCTCCCTTGAATACCGTTCATATTCTAAATTCTGCAAAAGCTATCTACAGCATGCATATAAAAACAAACATCAACAGAGCACATACAATTAAACTCTAAATCTAAGGTGACACGAATGACATAGTGACCTGTTCAATGGTGTGCATAATTGCCATACTGTATTGTGTCATAAAAGATCTGGGTCTACACTGGTTGGGTGTACATTAAGTATGGAAATATAAAGTACTAATCAATATTAAAAATGTTAGTATTAGCCATTCTGCTTCACATAAAGATGTTATTATTCTTAATTCTGATATGTGTATATGTAACTGTTGATAATATATATCTGCGTATAAGCTGATACCAACTGTAAACTGCATAGACCCAGATCTGCCGGCGCATAATGCGCCGGCAGATCTGGGTCTATGAAATTTGTAAGGACTAATCAGTAACACAAACAACATAGACCCTCATCTGTAAGCGCATTATGCAATGGCAGATTAGAGTCTATGTTGTTTGTATTTGGACCCAGATCATACGCGAGTATAGACGATAGCTTGTGCCAACTGTAAACTTCTTGTAAACCATTAGACTTAGAAAGAGATGGTTTAAAATGAGTAGTTATGCTAGCTGTATCTCAGAAAAATGAGTAGTTGTGTTAGTTGTATCTTAGCAAAATGAGTAGTTGTTTTAGTTTTATCTTAGAAAAATGAGTAGTTGTGTTAGTTTTATCTTAGAAAAATGAGTTGTATTAGTTGTATCTTAGAAAAATTAGTTGTTAGTGGTATCTTAAAAAATGAGTAGTTGTGTTAGTTGTATCTTAGAAAAATGAGTAGTTGTGTTAGTTGTATCTTAGAAAAATTAGTTGTATAAGTTGTATCTCAAAAAATGAGTAGTTATGCTAGTTGTATCTTAGAAAAATGAGTAGTTATGCTAGTTGTATCTTTAAAAAAATTAGTAATTATGCTAGTTGTATCTAAGAAAAATTAGTAGTGTTGCTAGTTGTATCTTAGAAAAATGAGTAGTTATGCTAGTTGTATCTTAGAAAAATGAGTAGTTTTATCTTAGAAAAATGAGTAGTTTTATCTTAGAAAAATGAGTAGTTTTATCTTAGAAAAATGAGTAGTTATGCTAGTTGTATTACCATCTTAGAAAATGATTATCATTATCATTATCATTATTAACTCATCATGGGTCATCTGTTCATTGCTCTTACCTCTCTGAACTAAAAATTTAATGCACATGGCATGACCTCCCATTGCAGCCAAGTGGATTGGTGTGTTAGATTCAGAGTTAACTTGGTCAAACAAAGCACCATATCCAGCCATACAAGCCAAAACTTCAAAATGTCCATTAGCTGCAGCAAAATGAGCAGCATGATTGTGTTTAACATCTAGTGCATTGACATCGCCATCATTAGAAAGAATGGCTCGAACAGTTTTCACACTTCCGCTGTTGGCTGCAGCCATTAATGCTGTTCTTCCAGTTTTCTAAAAAAGAAAATTATGAATATATAAAGTTATGTAAACTTTTGTAATTTCAACGCTTTTTGGTGCTTATTGTTTGTCTTGTCTCTGTTTCGTGTTTGCCTTTGAAAGACTCAATAAGAGTCAAAAGTGCTTAGGCTACTTCAAAACTAGTTTTGCACTGTTCCTTGTCAGTTTATTGCATTTATCTTGATCAATCTCTTACACAGGCTATTCCTTGCTGGATCCAGTGCACTTAAAAGGACCATTATTTGCCATATAGTGGTCATTTTGTAAATAAAATATTTACTGCATTCAAGTTCAAGGTTAGTCTTGTTTACATAGCATTTAGTACTTACACTGGAACTTTCCATGTCTTGATGTAAGAAAAGTGAGGTATGCACAGTAATTTTCCATTATAGTTACTCATATTTTAGAATATTCTGTCAGGTGACTTGTCTTTATATTTATAGAGCATTTGGTAAACAAGATTCCATTCCTACACTAAACTTCATGTTATAAAGATCAATTTATTAAGGAATTTATTTTAGTAATCAGATGTTACAGTTGTGAAAATCAGAGCAAATTCAGAGAGAGGAATTATTTATTAAAAATATTCATTCTCATTTTGGATTAATACTTTGGGATTTATGTGAATTCATTCAAAGATATTCTGGATTACATCATTCAGGCATATCAGGACATTCAAGACTACTAGCACATAATGACATTCAAGGCTACTGGAATTCATTTGGAATATTCTATATTTAGGACTTGTGGCTAGGACACTTAGGATTATTGGAATATTTGGATTTTAATTCACAATACTGTAAGTGTCTTTTAAATTTTCATTGTAATTGTCTAGAAATAAATTGCTTGCTGATTTTACTTACACTGTTGCTTTCACTTTCTTTACTGTTACATTATTTTAAGACCTAGAGTCATAACTATATATATATATATATATATATATATATATATATAGATATATATAGATATAAATATATATTTATATATATATATATATACACACACATATATAATGCAGTTCTTCACACACACCCATACACATTTTTCACAGTTTTTTATTTTAAAATCTTTTTGGGTATATTTTTACTATCAGAGTTCTATATACTTTTGCTACCAAAATGTTTTATTAGTGATATCACTTCTTAAGATCAATACCTACATTGTTTCTTATAAGTCTTCAGAAAATACATGCATCTTCTTTACTTTCATACACAGGCCCAGGCATATGACTTTGAAAAAAAACACAAGCCCTAACTCAAATTCTACTAGACCTGACTCAAATTCCATGGGCCTGAAAATATTTTTTCATTATTTGTTTGACACAACATTGAAATTGTTGTACTTAAAAAATGAAAAGATATAAAAAAATCATATTAAATCGACTCATGTATTTATTTGCCTCTGAAGATATTTTACATAAAGCAATATTTTCCTCTAGGTCCTAATGACTCAACCATTGTCCAGTTGCTCCAGTGCTCAAAGAATATTTCAGAAACAGGCACAGTGTAAGTCTCTTCAAAACAAAATTAGTTGCACCGACGTAAAAACCATTTGCCCAAGAAGGCCATATTTTTTACTATTATTTTGACACACCCACCCCATCCAGAAAAATTAATTGGTCTGTCCTTTATTCTTGTGATATTGGTCACTGAACCCTTGATCACATTCTGCTGGAGTCTCAGGGCTCAAAACCAACGAGGTTTCCAACATTTTCACAATTTCTGTATGCTTAACTTCTGAATAATCGTGGCATACAACTCTGCTCTTGCAATTTCTGACTGTATGCCATCAGGTCAATGCACTGTCTGTATTTCATCCCAATCTGTATCTAGGGATAAGTAATTGGGGACCTTGGAGTAATTTCTCTTATGGAGAACTGAAATGTTACTGTTCCCTTATCATCAGTCACATGCTTCACTTTGTACACACAAGTTTACAGCTATTGATACAATTAAGCAAACAATCTTCAAAATGTAGAGGGATTTACAGATGGGGCCCAGCAGGGAGCCGAGTATTAATAATTTACCAGTGTCTTTCAAGAACTTCAAAATAAAAATGCAGCATTTTGGTATTGAACTCAAGGTTTGTTTCAGACAAATTAGATAACACTTTTTTTGGACAGGCCCAATGGGCAAATCACTTATAATATGATAAGGGGACTGATCTAGATTTAGAGGGACCCCAGGTGTTGGGCTATCAGATTTTTTTGAGCTCTGTATACATTAGACAAAGAGATTGGGCTGACATAGGTTTATAAGATGCCTGATTATTGGAAATGAAGGCTCAGTCATCTTGGAAGATATTTTTGGACAGGCACAATGGGCAACTCACTTATAATATGAGAGGGGCCTGATTAAGATTTAGAGGGGCCCCAGGTGTCAGGCTATCAGATATGTTTGAGCTCTGTATACCGGTAGATTAGACAAAGAGACTGGGCTGACATAGGTTTATAAGATGCCTGATTATTGGAAATGAAGGCTCAGTCATCTTTCAGATGGATGCAATATAAAACTTTGTTTCAATAATCTTTTGCTATGTTCTACCAAATATTTGCCACTAGTTAATCTTTCCTTAGTTATTAGGTTAAGCAAATTTTAAAAAATGAATAAATGTGCTCCTGATTTTAAATTCTTTACCCGTATGGATGGGTGTGACTTAATTTTCTTTCCTTTATCAGCTTTCCTTTTCTCTTTCTTTTTTCCTAATATCATCTCTATGTAAGATGGATTCATTTGTTAGCTGAATCTATGTCTATCCCTATTAAGCATTTAGAAAGATTTAGTAATAATTTAATTGGTTCATCCCAACTGTATAAAACTTTACTCTTCCAGAAGTTAACAAAATGAAAAAAAGTAGAATTGTTTTGTTCTTGCTCTCAATTTTTGACAATACATGGCAGATAAGAACTGTTATTTCAATTAAAATAAATATTCCATCAATACACTTTCATATTCTATGGATGGTTGACTTATCCTGCAATGACACACGTAAAAGAAAACAATAAACAAAGCCTTAGTCAAGGGAGGTAAGGCAATTGGTAAATTTGAACAAGGTTGCTTTGCATGAACTTTAGCACCATATTTCATTAGTTTGGTGGGAATAAATATTGTATCAGAAAATCAGATTTTAGTTTAGACATACTGGTCCACAAAATTAATGACAAATATATTATTGACAATTTTTTCCATATTTTACCTTTAATCAACAACTACTTGAGCCAAGATGAAATTTTCATGCATGTTTATCTGCATATGTAGATGACCTAATTAGATTCTCATGTCATTATAGCAATATATCAAATTTTTAAAACATTTTGAATTTTTGGGGACTTTTTGGTCTGTAGTGGTGCAGACATGGTTTACAAACACAAATCAAGTTCCTGTATATTTTTACCTCTTGTTTAGAATTTGGATCAGCTTGTTTCTTCAGCAAAAGAAGACACATATCTTCATTATCCATGGCTGTTTCACAAGCAAAAAGAAGAACAGGAATGCCCTCCTTTGAAACATTGTTTGCTTCAGCTCCATGCATCACAGCTATCTCTAGACTCTTTGCATGGCGTTGTGTTGGAGCAATGCAGTAAAAAAGAATTCCTGGTGGAGAAAAATAAGTGGATACATTAATTTATTTTTACATTATAAAGCACATAAACAAAAAGGATCGGTAATTAGTCAAATAAGAGACTTCAAATTCAATATGCCTAGAGCCTAAACTCGAAGACAAATAAGTAAAAATTTAACATCTAGATGCTAATAACAAAGACTTATTAATCATATGGACTAACAAAGTTTCGCTATCAGTTTTTTGGACAATAATTATCTGGACAAAATATATGTACAGTGAATATGCTTATGTGGTAACTTCTGAATAATTGTGGCATACAACTCTGCTCTTGCAGTTTCTGACTGTATGCCATCAGGTCAATGCACTGTCTGTATTTCATCCCAATCTGTATCTAGGGATAAGTATTCGGGGGCCTTGGAGTAATTTTGTTTTCTGAATGCTGCAAAAATCTCCATGTCTCTTGATCAAAGTTGAAATAATAATGAAGTTGGAGAGGCACTGATCTTTTATTTCATATCAATCAGTAAAAACAGTAGCTTCAAGTTCGTAATTAGTTCATGTAAGAAAACAATCACTCCATATCAATAAAATTAGTGGCTACCAACTCTCTGAACTAAATGGATATAATTATAATGTAATGACCTCAGTTCCTTTAGGGCAAACAAAAATTGTATCGGGGGCTTTTATAAGTTGCTAATACCTTAGCCTAGCTTAATTTTCAAACAATCGCATATGTACTGCTCGATAGATTTAGACAATTCATGCTGTACAAGTGAGAGCTAATTATAGGTAACCAATGAAATACAGAGAACAGAAACAGCACTATTCCCCATTCATAGGTCATGTGCTTCACTATAGCTTTTGATACAATTAAGCTGATGATCTTCATAATTTGAAGGGATTTACAGATTGGGATGGTGTAGGGAGCTGAGTATAAATAATTCACAAGTGTCTTTCAGGACCTTCAAAATAAAAGTGCAGCATTTTGTTGGTGGACTCAAATTTTCTTTCAGGCAAATTAGATCACACTTTTTTTTTACAGGCCCAATGGGCAAATCACTTATAATATGAGAGAGGCCCGATATATATTTAGAGGGGCCCGGGGCATTAGGCTATCCGATTTTTCAACTCTGGCTAAGATGATACACATGCAATATTTTCTTCGGTTAACTGACTTGTTTGCCTATAGCATGATATGGTACAGAGCATGATGGCATTCTGTAGACCCTGATCATCATCCTATAGCAGGGTTTCACTGTATATCATGATGGGCCTGGACAATTTTTATTTTATTTTAATATTGGTATACTATATGGATCTGGTAACAGATTCTATACCAATTTTTTTTCTTAAATTCAGATTGGTTATTCATTTCGAGATGCTTGTGTTAGATAAGCGAACAAATTACAGGTTATCTAGACTTGGAATTTACATCCTGTTGCAATAGCTATGCAGGGGATATAATAATTTCTTTGTTGTTTATAAAAGTCATTAAAAAATATGATACACATGGATTGGCAATTGAAGTAAAAAATTCACTGAATATCACTGAAATAAACTGTTTTGAACATATGGTTGCAAATAAGACAGAGAAAACTACTGAGATATTTAGTTTCTTGACTATTTAAATAATTCCTCATACCTTTTCCTTCAAGATCTGTAAGCTTCATATTTGCCCCAGCTTTTGCCAACTTTTCTAGGCAATGAACATGCCCATACTCTGCAGCTCTCATTGCAGCCGATCTTCCCTTAAAGTCAACTACATCAGGATGTGCTCCAAGTCCTAAAAGAAATTCTATCATTTCATCATCATTTGCACATGCAGCAACACTCAATGCTGTGTGACCTTCGATCTGATCATTATAATTTATCAGGTGAGGAACTCCATGGATAGTCATCTTCTCTATCTGAGATTTATCCTTTTCTCTTACACACTGAAGGAGCTTGCAAACCTGCAAGATCTCCAAACGTGTTTGTGCGACGGGCATTTTTTTAATGAATGAATGTATGCTTTTGTAGATCTCACACTTTCAGATAAACATTCATTGAAGATCCTGGAGTCTTCAGCAAACGGACCTCTGTGCAACTATGTTCATTTCGTGATACACACATGTCCGTTCCACATCAATTTAGTGCACATAAACTGTTCCATCGATACAATAATTGGATCTCCGGTATTATCTCCGTTATCTTCGCGTGCAGAGTCGGAGTGTATGAAATATTTATCACGCATTACACTCTAGAGGTTCAAGACATGGGTCTTGAGTAAGTTATCAAATAAACCAAAGTAATTTGCTAACGAGACAGTACTAGTTTCGATTCCTCGTTCCTTAACCAAGATAAAAGTAGATTTGTGTCAATCTTAAAAGGACTCTAGAACGTCATAGTCTTTGGAAAGTTTTCGAGTTACCAGGGAGAATACATTCGAGTTACCTTTGTAGTGTTCGCTTCTGAAATATGAATAAGATGACAACCAAAGTAGTTCAACTACTCAATTCTGCTAATATTCAGACGCGGACTCGGGCTAAAAATTCGGACTCGGACTGCATTTTTTTTGTCCTCTCCGACACACAGCAGAGTTGATCAAGGATCATATTACATACGTAATTAGTAATGCTTGCTTTTATTCCAAGCTCAATTAACTTTTAAATCGATCAATGCTAAAACAATATTCATTTACAATGCTTATGAAAAAATTACGCGATCTCGTGACGCCAATAATTCAAAAGGTGCTTGGAAAAATTGCTTTCTGAAAGATCCGATATTATCGTGAATGCTCTTTTTTCAAGACCCGCTAGCTTTACTTTTTTATGCGAATTACACTACACTGTAGTGCAGTAATCTAACATAGTTATAAAATAGTTTAAAGTGTCCTTCTGAAGAATAATATTACTGAGAAACCATAAACTTATTCACTTTTTATTAATATATTTTATATGTTCTGCTCATGGTAAATTAGTATCTAAAAAAATACCAAGTACTCTATCATGACAGTCCATTGGCATGTTTATATCCTTCCATTTTAACATAGTTCATCACTATCAAGATTTATTCTTTTTTGTTTTGTGGAGATAAAAAATGGATCCTATTATTCGTATTATTCTTGATCAATTACTTGAAGTCATGTATCAGTTCGTGAGAATAAGGCAGTCTCATATGAAGGAGTCTGTACAAATTCTGATTGGTTAGGGTGTAATAGTAGTAGGGGGCTAATGAGATACTTAAGAAATTTAATCAGAGCTGCACAAGCAGGAGTTATAAAACCAACCTGTACATATGCTCATAATTACAGTAATAGAATATCATTCAAAGAGCTGAGTTGGTTTAATCGTTGGAATTCAAAACCATGGTAGAAGGGATCAAGTCTTACTTCAAACACACACACACACGAATATATATTATCACGCATTAGACTCTCTCTCTCTCTCTCTCTCTCTCTCTCTCTCTCTCTCTCTCTCTCTATATATATATATATATATATATATATATATATATATATATATATATATATATATATATATATATATATATATATATAAGTTGCCACATAAACGCTTTGAAGTAACCTAGTTGTCATGATGGCAATAGAGAGGAGCCGATCTTGTGCAAACTACATTCATTGGGATCCTCGTGACACAGTGGTAAATAAAGAAACAAAAGGCCAAATGAGCCATCATATGTACGACTGAAGTAGCCCAGGCCAGCCACAAAAGGGGCTGGAAAGGTGCTGGTCTCATTTATGATTTGCATGAAGAGACCCGTGAAAATAGCAACACAAAATGTTCCGATTGAGGACAAATGAATATCGTATAGGAAAAAGACCTGAATTTCCCCCTATGGGTGGTAAAATGGTTTCTTTCCAGTGTACTGCCTACAGGTGGAAGTGGCGTCAGGTTCTATATGGCTTTCGCGAAAATTTAAGGTAAAGTTCGAATATCTATTGTTAGGTATGATGTTTATATAATATTATAAATATTTTAGGAAATTATAAATGTTTCTTCACTTTAATATTTGCTTAAATCTTAATGTTATCAGGAAAAACATGTTTAACTAGTGTCCTTGAATTAGGTTGTTTTGATCAATATGTTTTCTCAATTTGAAGGTCAAGGTTGGATTTTTGTTTACAAGTAAAATTCCATTAAGATGACTCACATTCTAGAACATTCTGTCATGTGACCAATCTTTATATATATCATGTTTAGTGGACATTTGTTCAGTTTTGACATTACCATCAGTCTTGTAAAGAGCTATTACAGTTGTGAAAATTCATTCCAAATTCTAAGAGAGGAATTATTTTAAATATTCATTGGATTATAACAGTGCTCATAAACTTTTGGATTTTGGATTTTTAATTGATGATTTTGGAATTTATGTGAACTTATTCAGAGATTTTGGAATACTTCATTTTGACATCAGCACATCAAGATTACTAGTACATCAGGACTTTGGAGACCATTAGCACATCATAACAGTCAAGGACACAGCCGTGAATTCGGAACATTCTATATTTAGGACTTGTGATTAGAACAATCATTCTTATTGGATTATTAGGATTTCAAAACACATTACTGTAAGTGACTTTTTGATTTTTCATTTTAATTATCTAGTAATAAATTGCTTGTTGATTTTTACTTGATTTGTTGGTTTCACTTTCTTTCTGTTACATTTTTCTTAGACCATAGAGTCGTAACAGAAATTGGGGGCTCGTCGTTCCGGGATTGAATTTCTTTAAAGCATATTAGAGATATTAAATTTATCCTTGAAATTCATATTGATTTTGTCTCGGAATTTTTTTTTTGTCTTTGGCAAAGATTTTTAAATGAGAAATTTTTTTTGTGTGAAACCAACAAGCATTTACAATGGCGTCTAATGTTCAGAATTTCATTTCAAAACCTACCCAGGAGGGGTTAGAGTGCATGAGAAAGGATGAGTTGCTCGAGCTTGCCAGAAAATACAGTCTATCTGAGGCAAAAGTATCATTGACAAAACAGGAGATAAAGATTATTTTAATTCAGTATTTAGTAGGAAAGGGAATTTTTGAAAATAGTGCTTTAAGTTTGAAGAGAAAGCCTGTATCTGGTTCTGACAGGAAATTAAGGGAATTAGAGTTAAAGAACCAGATGGATTTAGAGTTGGCAAAGCTTCAGATTCAGAGAGAGAGAGAGAGAAAGAAGAGAGGCAGATACAGATGGAGAGAGAGAAAGAAGATAGGCAGATGGAGAGAGAGAAAGAAGAGAGGCAGCTACAAATGCAGAAGGAAGAGAGGCAGATACAAATGCAGAAGGAAAAGAGGCAAATACAAATGCAGATGCAAAGAGAAGAAAGGGAAATGCAATTTAAATTAAGAGAATTAAAACTGGCAAACAGAGCACACTCCACTCCTTTAAACACAAGTTCAGGTTTTGATGTTACTAGATATATTAGGTTAGTACCCCCTTTTCAGGAAAAAGAAGTAGATAAATACTTTCTTCATTTCGAGAATTGCTGAAAACTTGAAATGGCCCAGAGAGCATTGGACTTTGTTATTACAAAGTGTACTAATTGGCAAAGCTCGTGAAGTCTACATTTCACTGTCAGTACAACAAAGCACTGATTATGATGTGGTTAAGGAGTACATCTTGAAAGCTTATGAGTTGGTACCAGAGGCATATCGACAAAGGTTTAGGAATTGTAGAAAAGAAACTGGACAAACTCATCTCGAATTTGCAAGGGATAAAGAACAACTATTTGATAGGTGGTGCTCAGCCAAGAAAGTTGATCAAGCTTATGATAACCTCAGACAGCTCGTATTAATTGAAGAGTTCAAGAGGTGCATCCGTAGTGATGTTAAAACCTATCTTGACGAGCAGAATGTGGAAACTTTGGAAAATGCTGCTCGTATGGCTGATGATTATTCCTTGACTCACAAAATTTCATTTGGCAATAAGTCGTCCTCTCAGCAGTTTTCTGGTAAAAAACCATTTCAATCTCATACGAGTACTTCCAAATTTCACAACAGCACAACTGTTAGGAATCAAACATCTGATAAGACTGATCAGAAATCCTTATCTCTTCCTACGTGCACTTATTGTAAAAAGAAAGGGCACGTTATTTCTGATTGCTTCAAGTTGAAAAATAAGCAACAGAGAAAAGACAGAGCTTTTCCAAATGCTCTTATTTCTACGAGGTCAAGGTCACGGTCTTGTATTGAAAGCAATACATTTGTTGGGTCAAACAAACCCCAGTCTGATTCTATTTTGGAGGCTTATGAACCATTCATGTCAGAAGGTTCTATATCACTTATTGGTGATTCTGCCAAACCTATCCCAATTACAATATTAAGGGACACTGGAGCTTCTCAGAGTCTTTTATTATCAGGTACTTTGCCTTTGTCTGAGGAGTCTTCTTCAAGTGAAAGTGTTCTTGTTCAGGGAGTTGAGTGCGGCTTTGTAAATGTTCCTCTTCATTGTGTAAATTTGGCATCAGACTTAGTTTCTGGACCTGTGACTGTTGGGGCAGTGACTTCTTTACCCATAGAGGGTGTTCATTTATTACTAGGCAATGACCTAGCTGGAGATAAGGTTGTGGTTAATCCACTTGTAACTGACAAGCCTTGTTTGGATCAGAAAGTTGATCCTGTCGAAACTGAAATCCCTGATTTGTACCCTGCTTGTGCAGTTACTAGAGCTATGGCAAAAAGAGCTCTTGAGAGTGATGTTGATCAGGATATTATTCCTTTAGCTGACACATGTATTGGTCAGTCTTTTGATGAGGTCACTTTTTCCTCAGGTATTGATCAATCAAACGGTATTGATCACAGTGATCCTCTTTTGGCAACTCATTCTCTTTGTTCTACTCAGGGTGACAAACGACAATCTCTTGTCGTTGAACAGGAGCAAGATCCCGAGATATCTTGTTTGTTTCAGAGGGCTATTAGTGAAACTGAAGCCACACAAGTTCCAGTGTGTTACTTTGTGAAAAATGGGGTCCTTATGAGGAAATGGAGACCACCTGATGTACCCGCTGGTGACGAGTGGTCAGTGAGCTATCAAATTGTTGTTCCTAAGTCATATCGACAGGAAATTCTTAATTTAGCCCATGAAACTCCTATGGCCGGTCATTTAGGAGTCCGTAAGACTTATCACAAGATCTTGAATCATTTTTATTGGCCGAAACTCAAAAGTGATGTTTCTAAATACTGCAGATCTTGTCACACTTGTCAAATGGTAGGAAAACCCAATCAGAAGATACCTAAGGCTCATCTGCAACCTATTCCTGCATTTGATGAACCATTTAGTAGAATAATGGTAGACTGTGTTGGTCCTTTACCTAAAACCAAGTCGGGCAACCAATACTTGTTAACCATCATGTGTGCATCTACAAGATTTCCAGAGGCAATTCCTCTGAGAAATATAAAAACTAAAACTATTGTGAAAGCTTTGGTGAAGTTTTTTACACTTGTTGGCCTTCCCAAATCTGTCCAGTCAGATCAAGGGTCAAATTTTATGTCTGGAATTTTCCAACAAGTTATGCATGAACTAGGCATCCAACAGTTTAAATCTTCTGCCTATCACCCTGAAAGTCAAGGTGCTTTGGAAAGATTTCATCAAACTTTGAAGAATATGATTCGATCATATTGCTTTGATACAGAAAAGGATTGGGATGAGGGTGTTCATTTGTTGTTGTTTGCTGTTAGGGAATCAGTTCAAGAGTCGTTGGGTTTTAGTCCCTTTGAACTAGTTTTTGGTCATACTGTCCGTGGACCACTGAAATTATTGAAAGAGAAACTTCTTTCAAATGAAGATTCAAAGATTAATCTTCTTGATTATGTCTCTGATTTCAAATACAAGTTGTCAAAGGCCTGTGAAGTAGCAAGAACTAATCTTCACACTACCCAGTCAAAAATGAAATTAAGGTATGACAGAAATTCACAGGAAAGGAGTTTTAAACCTGGTGACAAAGTTCTGGCTCTCTTTCCCATACCTCAGAATCCTCTTCAGGCTAAATTTTATGGTCCTTATACCGTTGCAAAGAAAGTAAATGACTTAAATTATATCATTAACACTCCTGAGAGACGGAAACAAAAACAACTTTGTCATATAAATATGTTAAAGGAATATTTTGACAGAGATAGCCCAGCTAATTATTCAGTTAATTTAGTTGTACCTGTCCCACACAGTGAAGATATCAACGATGGAATGCGATCAGACTATAGTGACTCTGGTATAACCAATCTTCGGAATTCAGAAATATTGAACAACCTAGACCAGAAACTTTCACATCTACAACAACAGGAAAGAAATGAACTAAAACAGCTATTACATGACTATGAGCACTTGTTTCCTGATGTTCCAACACGAACAAGTAAAATTTATCATGACGTTGACATTGTAGATTCTGCGCCTGTGAAACAGCATCCTATTAGGATGAATCCTCTCAAACAGAACTATCTGAAGAAAGAAATTCAGTATCTACTGGAGAATGATTTCATAGAACCAAGTAAAAGTAACTGGAGTTCACCATGTATTCTTGTTCCCAAGCCAGATAATACATTCCGTATGTGTACTGACTATAGAAAAGTCAACAGTGTCACCAAAACTGATTCATTTCCAATCCCAAGAATGGACGATTGCATTGATAAAATTGGAAATGCGGAATATGTTACCAAGTTTGACCTTTTAAAAGGATTCTGGCAAATTCCACTGACGGAAAGGGCAAAAGAAATTTCAACATTTGTAACTCCAGATGGACTTTATCAATATAAAGTCATGCCGTTTGGAATGAAAAATTCGTCTGCAACGTTTCAACGTCTGATGAACATGATAACATTTGGTCTTGATAATTGTGACGCTTATATCGATGACGTCATTATCTACAACAACACCTGGGAAGATCATTTGGAAACCATTCGAAAATTCTTCGATCGACTCAGTGATGCGAATCTGACAATTAATTTGAGCATGCTTGTGTCACATTTTTAGGTCATATTGTGGGACAAGGTCAAGTTAAACCTATAGAAGCTAAGGTCAAAGCTATCTCTGAATTTCAAGTTCCAATTTGTAAAAAGCAACTGATGCGATTTCTAGGTATGGCTGGATATTATCGGAAATTTTGTTCCAACTTTTCCAAAATTGCTGAACCTTTGACAAGTTTATTGAGTAAGAAAACCAAATTTTTTTGGTCTGACAAGTGTCAGGAATCTTTTGACAAGTTAAAGGCCATGCTTAAGAATGCACCAGTTCTTTCTGCACCAAATTTTAGCCAATCATTTAAATTATCTGTTGATGCAAGTGATGTAGGGGTTGGTGGAGTATTGATTCAGGAAGACAAAAGTGGTGTGGATCACCCTGTGTGTTATTTTTCTAAAAAACTAAACAAGCACCAGAAAAATTATTCCACAATTGAGAAGGAATGTTTGGCTTTGATATTGGCTTTACAGCATTTTGAAGTGTATGTTACCTCAGCTCTTTCTCCAATTATTGTGTACAGTGATCACAATCCCCTTACTTTCATCAACAAAATGAAAGATAAAAATCGGAGATTGTTGAGATGGAGTTTGATATTGCAGGAATATAACATTGACATCAAACGCATCAGAGGAAAAGACAATGTGATTGCAGATGCACTCTCACGTGCCTAGAAATGTAATATTGCTTGATGTAATTAAGTCCAGTATCATAAAACATGTTCTTATGTAATTTGGGTTATTATAGTATTAGATGTATATTCAAAAGAAAGCTTTATTATATAAATCTTTCTTTTTCTTTATGAAGGGAGGTGTTATATATGATGTTTATACAATATTATAAATATTTTAGGAAATTATAAATGTTTCTTCACTTTAATATTTGCTTAAATCTTAATGTTATCAGGAAAAACATGTTTAACTAGTGTCCTTGAATTAGGTTGTTTTGATCAATATGTTTTCTCAATTTGAAGGTCAAGGTTGGATTTTTGTTTACAAGTAAAATTCCATTAAGATGACTCACATTCTAGAACATTCTGTCATGTGACCAATCTTTATATATATCATGTTTAGTGGACATTTGTTCAGTTTTGACATTACCATCAGTCTTGTAAAGAGCTATTACAGTTGTGAAAATTCATTCCAAATTCTAAGAGAGGAATTATTTTAAATATTCATTGGATTATAACAGTGCTCATAAACTTTTGGATTTTGGATTTTTAATTGATGATTTTGGAATTTATGTGAACTTATTCAGAGATTTTGGAATACTTCATTTTGACACCAGCACATCAAGATTACTAGTACATCAGGACTTTGGAGACCATTAGCACATCATAACATTCAAGGACACAGCCGTGAATTCGGAACATTCTATATTTAGGACTTGTGATTAGAACAATCATTCTTATTGGATTATTAGGATTTCAAAACACATTACTGTAAGTGACTTTTTGATTTTTCATTTTAATTATCTAGTAATAAATTGCTTGTTGATTTTTACTTGATTTGTTGGTTTCACTTTCTTTCTGTTACATTTTTCTTAGACCATAGAGTCGTAACACTATCTTTTTCAAACACATGTAAAGTTTTAGCAGCAGTAAAATATATTTAAATTTTGCTAAGTAAATAAATCAGATATGAGGCTTCTGAACTTGATTAATCTATTTCAAAGCGTGTTAGAAAAAAACATTAAAGCCTCCACTATATACGTTTACAAAGTCGAAAAGAATTGAGGCCGATGAATATGCAAAACGTAAACAGAATCGTTACGAAAAAGCTTAGAGGTTCTTCCAGGACAAATGTAAACGAGAACAAATTTTTATGTTGGTAACAAGATTTATATGAATTTGTCAAATAAACTCAACCATACTTGAAGAAAGTCACCATCAGCAAAATTGGTAATTCTGGTTGTTACATAGTTCAGCTTGACTTGAGTATCAGACTTATGAAACGGACCACACAGGATGGAAAGAAGGGTGAATACATATAATCACAGAACAAGACCTTTGAACATACTGAACAGAGGTGAATGGGTGATGTCGATGAAAGTTTGTTTAGAAAAGAGGTGACTGGGTGATATAAATGGACCTTTGTTTAGAACAGAGGTGAATGGGTGATGTCGATGAAAGTTTGTTTAGAAAAGAGGTGAATGGGTGATGTCAATGGACCTTTGTTTAGAACAGAGGTGAATGGGTGATGTCAATGAACGTTTGGTTAACACTTTACATAACAAATTTGGACAGGAGTACAAGATGGATGTTTGACAGGATTTAATTTTTTACACTGCACGTAGATAGAGATAAACCAAGAGGAGGAAGCTCATGCGTTGATTTGCCTGAATGGGTTTTAAAAAAATAATATAAGGGCTTGTGTCAACGTTAAAAATGCAGATGATAGGTGTTTCTTTTACGCGACTGAGTAAATTTTAAATACTCCCCCTTAAGATTCCGAGAGGGAATTAAAATACAATTGGGTTAGATACAATCACTGGTTCAATAAATGTCCTGTAAAATGGATAGTATCCCAGATATGTAACTTGAATATGGCATCTCCGTAAATTTATCTGAAATAGTTGAAGGCAAGTACATAAGGGATGTAAAATTGACAGAAAACTAAAAGATAAGAACGTCGACACGTTGATTCTATTTGATGGAATGGAAAAATAGCTTTACGTTGGCATATAAGATTTACCCAAATTAGTGTCATCATGAGTAGGTAAAAATCGTAGCCATTAATACATATCTAAAACACGATTAAATTTGTCCAATGCACCAGAAAAACACCTTTACATAACCATTTTAAACATTCACCCCTTGCTCCACAGAAGCTTGACCAGATGAAAATGATTTATCAGATTTGCAAAGAAATTGATAAATGATTGCAAAGGTACTCGTTCATTTGTATGAAAACTATTGTGTACATTGAACAGCAAAGAGAAATAAGCGACAGATTACAGAAACCTAAAGATTTACGTGTAAATATGTTTGAAGTGAAAAAGATGCAAGAGTTATCTTCTCTTAACAGCAACTTTGGCTATATACGTACATAGAACTCTATACCAGGTTGAGGCAAAGAGCTACCGTCTATACTCGAATATAATCCCAGTCCAACTGCAAACAACTTAGATCCTGATCTGCTGTCACATATTGCGCCTACAGATCAGGGTCTATGGTGTTTGTTCAACTGATTAGTCCCAACAAACTGCATAGACCCAGATCCTTTTAGGTCCTCTTCTTTATCCTCTAACTCCTGCTTTTTATTTTCTAACTCCTGCTCTTTATTTTCTAACTCCTGCTTTTTATCCTCTATGCCCTGCTCTTTATCCTCTAACTCTTGGTTTGTATCCTCTAACTCCTGCTTTGTATCCTCTAACTTCCGCTTTGTATCCTCTAACTCCTGCTTTGTATCCTCTAACTTCCGCTTTGTATCCTCTAACTCCTGCTTTGTATCCTATAACTCCTGCTCTTTATCCTCTAAGCTCTGCTCTTTATCCTTTATGCCATGTTTTATGTTTAAATCTTCTTTATATATGTTATAGAGAGGATATTTGCTTGAAACGAGTGAATAACGGATATATTTCATGGAGTGGGTGAAAAACTCAGTATTTTCACGAGTTGCTAAGCCACGAGATGGAATATATCATTTATTCACTCGGAGCAAGCAAATATTCTTTTTATTTTATGCTCAAGCGTATTGTCTAGCAATTTGTATAACACACTGAAGTAGCTGATTTCTTACTGCATCCCGCGCGATAATGTCAGCAGTTTACCGTTTATGTTCTGCTCTGTTGTGTGTATATTTGTACATAAAATATCAGTAGTTACATAATGCTCCTTCCCAATTCAAGGTAAAACAACAGATAAAAAGAAAATGGGAAAAGAAAGAAAAAAAATTGCCCATTGTTAGGTTTGAACCGAGTTCGCCTGGATGCGAATCAGCCATATTAACCTTACAAAAAGATTGAAATTTCTTATTTATAATGTTATCAATGTCTATTGACGGTCAGTGAAAAAATAGTTTTTGTTTTTTTTTCACTGCAGTGAAATATCACAATTATTTCAATCGGAAAATCCAGTAATTCACTGTCTAGCATAAAATACATATTCGTGTGTTTCATCCACTGCATTCAGTATTGACTTAATCTGTAACTCGTTGTTTAACAGTTTATATGCATTTTATGTGCTTAATCTCTTGTCGTGTGTTAACAACGCCTCTTCTAGCACACCTTTTACTTCCGGTTTTTGGACCTCTGTATCTGTATTTTGGAGTAGGCAAACTGGGTACATTCCTATGAGTTAGCCAGCAGGCAAACTGGGTACATTCCTTGGATTTATCCAGCAGGCTAACTGGGTACATTCCTTGGATTTATTCAGCAGGTAAACTGGGTACATTCCTTGGATTTAGCCAGCAGGCAAACTGGGTACATTCCTTGGATTTAGCCAGCAGGTAAACTGGGTACATTCCTTGGATTTAGCCAGCTAGCTGAATCATCTGGATGTTTCCTCTCTATGTGCTTTCGCAAGTTATAGATTTGTCTGGCAGAGTATTTACAAATGGGACAATCCTTAGGCATCCTACTTAGGTGGTAGAAAAGAAGTTACAACTAGGGCATTATTAATTTGGTGTTACGATACACAGAGGATGATGTTAAACAACGACTTACAGAGTATTAAGTCTAAATTAATTATTTTATCCTTATTTTCAATTTGCGCACATTTTGATCAGCAAATCTGGTGAATGAATATACTTATAGAAGGCTGGTTTTTCATAATATAAGGAACAATTGTTTGTTGTCTCCCGTACGAGGATGACCTCATTCGATGCGATGAATGACTCGGTCATTACCGATTTACCAGCATACGCACTACGATTTTGACAGAAAATTTAAGCCGCTATACCTAATTAACCTGTATGAGCCTATGGAAATTTTTTAAGAAAAGATCTTACTATATTATTAAAATGTATAATACGGCCAGTACTGCAAAATAAGGTCATAGACGCAGGTGATGACTGCATGAAGGATATAGACCGAGTTTTCACCTCTGCCAAATGAGGGATCCCTTGAAAGTACCCAGCTGTACAAACTCCCCTATTGTGCCTTGCAGACAAAATACCTTAAAGGGTCCTCAGCCGATTAAAATCAGGTATTGTTGTGCGTTTCTAACGCACCCCAATAATCGTTTGTGCACATTGATGCGAAGAGAGCAACCTAATTCAAATTAGGTCTTTGACAATTCTCTAGTGACATAATAAAGATACATTCAATAATTTTTTATTTTTTTTTTGTAATACATTGAGGATCCATTACTTGTTACTATCATATAAAAGGTATTAATTGTTAAAACATAAAGTTAAGATATCGAGGAGTAACAATTTCTCGATGGTCTTTGGAAATGTAAGTTTCGTCAATTGAAACTTCGCAAGTTCTCGCGGTATTTACCGCCACTGAAAGAAATCTGACCACGCGCACAAACGTGAAATTTGTCTAATTCGTATACGAATACATTTTGAATGTATCTTCTAGAACTCTTTCCAGCTTATGTAAAGGGAAGACAAACCAATAATCCTGAGTCTAAATCTCACAGCAATTTCCTCACCATTACCACAAAACTGCTACTCCTACTACTACCACCACCATCACTGCTGGTGATAGGACGAGACAGACGTGTTGGTTGGTTTTTAACTGCATTTCAAACACATTATTGGCTTTATCATGCCGATGAAATGGGAGCTAAGTGCCTTTCCTAAGGACACGCACAGACAGCCGACCCGAGCTGGCTTGGGTGGGTATAGAACCCGCAACCCTTGGATTTCAAGTCCGATGCAGTTCCAACTGATCTACAGCTGGTCCCTGGAGGCGGAGGAGAATCATCCGTGTAGCCGATACACTCGTTAGTATCAATCGTCTTCGTCCTCTTCATTCATCTAACATTATCATGATCATCACTGCCGTAGTCATTGTTGTGCGTTTGTTGCGAAGCAGTAGCAACATTCTTGTTTGTTACGGTAACAGAGACAGCAGCTGCTGCAGCAGTTGTAGTAAATAGTAGTAGTAGTAGTAGTAGCAACTAGGAAACACTACGCATGAAAGATTTTGCTGATTCAATCTTGTCCGAGATACATGTTATATTTTAGACTGTTCTAGTCGCTCTTCACAAGCTTAGCTCTGGCCAGCTAAACAAAGAGAATACATCAGCGATTACGATCAGGAATCATGACTATTGACTATTCACACTCTTAACTTTGACTAATTGTATATGGACCTACATATGTATTTATGCTTTATGAGCAAAATGTGCATAATGCTGATGTGGGCAATTGTATATAAAAATAATCCTTGTACGTTACAAATGCATGTTAAAGTATGTATGTATGCGTAGGTAGGTCGATAGGTAGGTATGAAGAAAGGAGCGGTGTGTGTTGTGAGAGAGGTAAAACAAGTAGGTTATTCAATAGGTGAGTGCGTGGATAAATAGGCCGATAGCTAGGTTGGTATGAAGGTTAATGCCTTCCGAAAATCCACTTCTTTCAGGATTCGAAACCTTCGTTGTCACTTGCCCAACCTCGTGAATGTTATTATGATTTTAAAACCGCGTTCCTTGCTGATATACAACGAGATAATGGGGAATTGAAAGCGCACTTTAATAGTAGTATTATTAGACTCATAGACCAAAACACAATCGATGAAAAAGCTAAAGCATTTACGCTCTTTATTACCAAAAAATGCAAATCGATATTTTGAAGGAAAAAAACGGTGAATTTTCAGGAAGGGAAATTTAATATATGTTTTAAAGACAATGCTGCTTGGTTTAATGGTGAATGTAGAGAAAACAAAAAACTATATGAAAGTGCTTTGATTAATTACAATTCTTTAAAATCCGATGTAAATAGAAGGAATTAAATAATGAAGAAAATAGAATGCAAAAAGTTCTGCCGAACGCTTAATTTACTTTAAAAGTAAATTCACGTGAGTTTTGGAATCTTTTTAAAAGTCCGAAACGTTTCAGTAATTATTCGATTGATTGTGTGCGTTTTATGAACATTTTAAGAAACTCGCAACAGCCTTGCAAAAATAATACTGGTCAATTAGAGCAGAGTATAAGTATACAAGACGAAGATATTACTGAATATTTAAGCAAACCGATATTTGCAGATTTGGATACTTAGCTCAGCTGTAAAAAGTTTAAACGATAATAAAGCACCAGAGTCTTGACACAGTTTTGAATGAATACATTACTGAGTCATTTCCACTTTTATCAAATTGCACGCTGAAACTTTTTAACATGATATTTATCAGCGGTATTAATCCTTCAAACTGGAACGAGAGTCTTATTATACCAATTTTTTTAAAAAAAGGTGATTCATCCGATGCAAATAGTTATACAGGAATAACACTGCTTAGCTGTATAGGAAAAGTTTTCTGCGCCTGTGAAACAGCATCCTTATAGGATGAATCCTCTCAAACAGAACTATCTGAAGAAAGAAATTCAGTATCTACTGGAGAATGATTTCATAGAACCAAGTAAAAGTAACTGGAGTTCACCATGTATTCTTGTTCCCAAGCCAGATAATACATTCCGTATGTGTACTGACTATAGAAAAGTCAACAGTGTCACCAAAACTGATTCATTTCCAATCCCAAGAATGGACGATTGCATTGATAAAATTGGAAATGCGGAATATGTTACCAAGTTTGACCTTTTAAAAGGATTCTGGCAAATTCCACTGACGGAAAGGGCAACAGAAATTTCAACATTTGTAACTCCAGATGGACTTTATCAATATAAAGTCATGCCGTTTGGAATGAAAAATTCGCCTGCAACGTTTCAACGTCTGATGAACATGATAACATTTGGTCTTGATAATTGTGACGCTTATATCGATGACGTCATTATCTACAACAACACCTGAGAAGATCATTTGGAAACCATTCGAAAATTCTTCGATCGACTCAGTGATGCGAATCTGACAATTAATTTGAGCATGCTTGTGTCACATTTTTAGGACATATTGTGGGACAAGGTCAAGTTAAACCTATAGAAGCTAAGGTCAAAGCTATCTCTGAATTTCAAGTTCCAATTTGTAAAAAGCAACTGATGCGATTTCTAGGTATGGCTGGATATTATCGGAAATTTTGTTCCAACTTTTCCAAAATTGCTGAACCTTTGACAAGTTTATTGAGTAAGAAAACCAAATTTTTTTGGTCTGACAAATGTCAGGAATCTTTTGACAAGTTAAAGGCCATGCTTAAGAATGCACCAGTTCTTTCTGCACCAAATTTTAGCCAATCATTTAAATTATCTGTTGATGCAAGTGATGTAGGGGTTGGTGGAGTATTGATTCAGGAAGACAAAAGTGGTGTGGATCACCCTGTGTGTTATTTTTCTAAAAACTAAACAAGCACCAGAAAAATTATTCCACAATTGAGAAGGAATGTTTGGCTTTGATATTGGCTTTACAGCATTTTGAAGTGTATGTTACCTCAGCTCTTTCTCCAATTATTGTGTACAGTGATCACAATCCCCTTACTTTCATCAACAAAATGAAAGATAAAAATCGGAGATTGTTGAGATGGAGTTTGATATTGCAGGAATATAACATTGACATCAAACACATCAGAGGAAAAGACAATGTGATTGCAGATGCACTCTCACGTGCCTAGAAATGTAATATTGCTTGATGTAATTAAGTCCAGTATCATAAAACATGTTCTTATGTAATTTGGGTTATTATAGTATTAGATGTATATTCAAAAGAAAGCTTTATTATATAAATCTTTCTTTTTCTTTATGAAGGGAGGTGTTATATATAATGTTTATACAATATTATAAATATTTTAGGAAATTATAAATGTTTCTTCACTTTAATATTTGCTTAAATCTTAATGTTATCAGGAAAAACATGTTTAACTAGTGTCCTTGAATTAGGTTGTTTTGATCAATATGTTTTCTCAATTTGAAGGTCAAGGTTGGATTTTTGTTTACAAGTAAAATTCCATTAAGATGACTCACATTCTAGAACATTCTGTCATGTGACCAATCTTTATATATATCATGTTTAGTGGACATTTGTTCAGTTTTGACATTACCATCAGTCTTGTAAAGAGCTATTACAGTTGTGAAAATTCATTCCAAATTCTAAGAGAGGAATTATTTTAAATATTCATTGGATTATAACAGTGCTCATAAACTTTTGGATTTTGGATTTTTAATTGATGATTTTGGAATTTATGTGAACTTATTCAGAGATTTTGGAATACTTCATTTTGACACCAGCACATCAAGATTACTAGTACATCAGGACTTTGGAGACCATTAGCACATCATAACATTCAAGGACACAGCCGTGAATTCGGAACATTCTATATTTAGGACTTGTGATTAGAACAATCATTCTTATTGGATTATTAGGATTTCAAAACACATTACTGTAAGTGACTTTTTGATTTTTCATTTTAATTATCTAGTAATAAATTGCTTGTTGATTTTTACTTGATTTGTTGGTTTCACTTTCTTTCTGTTACATTTTTCTTAGACCATAGAGTCGTAACACTATCTTTTTCAAACACATGTAAAGTTTTAGCAGCAGTAAAATATATTTAAATTTTGCTAAGTAAATAAATCAGATATGGAGGCTTCTGAACTTGATTAATCTATTTCAAAGCGTGTTAGAAAAAAACATTAAAGCCTCCACTAATACGTTTACAAAGTCGAAAAGAATTGAGGCCGATGAATATGCAAAACGTAAACAGAATCGTTACGAAAAAGCTTAGAGGTTCTTCCAGGACAAATGTAAACGAGAACAAATTTTTATGTTGGTAACAAGATTTATATGAATTTGTCAAATAAACTCAACCATACTTGAAGAAAGTCACCATCAGCAAAATTGGTAATTTTGGTTGTTACATAGTTCAGCTTGACTTGAGTATCAGACTTATGAAACGGCCCACACAGGATGGAAAGAAGGGTGAATACATATAATCACAGAACAAGACCTTTGAACATACTGAACAGAGGTGAATGGGTGATGTCGATGAAAGTTTGTTTAGAAAAGAGGTGACTGGGTGATATAAATGGACCTTTGTTTAGAACAGAGGTGAATGGGTGATGTCGATGAAAGTTTGTTTAGAAAAGAGGTGAATGGGTGATGTCAATGGACCTTTGTTTAGAACAGAGGTGAATGGGTGATGTCAATGAACGTTTGGTTAACACTTTACATAACAAATTTGGACAGGAGTACAAGATGGATGTTTGACAGGATTTAATTTTTTACACTGCACGTAGATAGAGATCAACCAAGAGGAGGAAGCTCATGCGTTGATTTGCCTGAATGGGTTTTAAAAAAATAATATAAGGGCTTGTGTCAACGTTAAAAATGCGGATGATAGGTGTTTCTTTTACGCGACTGAGTAAATTTTAAATACTCCCCCTTAAGATTCCGAGAGGGAATTAAAATACAATTGGGTTAGATACAATCACTGGTTCAATAAATGTCCTGTAAAATGGATAGTATCCCAGATATGTAACTTGAATATGGCATCTCCGTAAATTTATATGAAATAGTTGAAGGCAAGTACATAAGAGATGTAAAATTGACAGAAAACTAAAAGATAAGAACGTCGACACGTTGATTCTATTTGATGGAATGGAAAAATAGCTTTACGTTGGCATATAAGATTTACCCAAATTAGTGTCATCATGAGTAGGTAAAAATCGTAGCCATTAATACATATCTAAAACACGATTAAATTTGTCCAATGCACCAGAAAAACACCTTTACATAACCATTTTAAACATTCACCCCTTGCTCCACAGAAGCTTGACCAGATGAAAATGATTTATCAGATTTGCAAAGAAATTGATAAATGATTGCAAAGGTACTCGTTCATTTGTATGAAAACTATTGTGTACATTGAACAGCAAAGAGAAATAAGCGACAGATTACAGAAACCTAAAGATTTACGTGTAAATATGTTTGAAGTGAAAAAGATGCAAGAGTTATCTTCTCTTAACAGCAACTTTGGCTATATACGTACATAGAACTCTATACCAGGTTGAGGCAAAGAGCTACCGTCTATACTCGAATATAATCCCAGTCCAACTGCAAACAACTTAGATCCTGATCTGCTGTCACATGTTGCGCCTACAGATCAGGGTCTATGGTGTTTGTTCAACTGATTAGTCCCAACAAACTGCATAGACCCAGATCCTTTTAGGTCCTCTTCTTTATCCTCTAACTCCTGCTTTTTATTTTCTAACTCCTGCTCTTTATTTTCTAACTCCTGCTTTTTATCCTCTATGCCCTGCTCTTTATCCTCTAACTCTTGGTTTGTATCCTCTAACTCCTGCTTTGTATCCTCTAACTTCCGCTTTGTATCCTCTAACTCCTGCTTTGTATCCTCTAACTTCCGCTTTGTATCCTCTAACTCCTGCTTTGTATCCTATAACTCCTGCTCTTTATCCTCTAAGCTCTGCTCTTTATCCTTTATGCCATGTTTTATGTTTAAATCTTCTTTATATATGTTATAGAGAGGATATTTGCTTGAAACGAGTGAATAACGGATATATTTCATGGAGTGGGTGAAAAACTCAGTATTTTCACGAGTTGCTAAGCCACGAGATGGAATATATCATTTATTCACTCGGAGCAAGCAAATATTCTTTTTATTTTATGCTCAAGCGTATTGTCTAGCAATTTGTATAACACACTGAAGTAGCTGATTTCTTACTGCATCCCGCGCGATAATGTCAGCAGTTTACCGTTTATGTTCTGCTCTGTTGTGTGTATATTTGTACATAAAATATCAGTAGTTACATAATGCTCCTTCCCAATTCAAGGTAAAACAACAGATAAAAAGAAAATGGGAAAAGAAAGAAAAAAAATTGCCCATTGTTAGGTTTGAACCGAGTTCGCCTGGATGCGAATCAGCCATATTAACCTTACAAAAAGATTGAAATTTCTTATTTATAATGTTATCAATGTCTATTGACGGTCAGTGAAAAAATAGTTTTTGTTTTTTTTCACTGCAGTGAAATATCACAATTATTTCAATCGGAAAATCCAGTAATTCACTGTCTAGCATAAAATACATATTTGTGTGTTTCATCCACTGCATTCAGTATTGACTTAATCTGTAACTCGTTGTTTAACAGTTTATATGCATTTTATGTGCTTAATCTCTTGTCGTGTGTTAACAACGCCTCTTCTAGCACACCTTTTACTTCCGGTTTTTGGACCTCTGTATCTGTATTTTGGAGTAGGCAAACTGGGTACATTCCTATGAGTTAGCCAGCAGGCAAACTGGGTACATTCCTTGGATTTATCCAGCAGGCTAACTGGGTACATTCCTTGGATTTATCCAGCAGGTAAACTGGGTACATTCCTTGGATTTAGCCAGCAGGCAAACTGGGTACATTCCTTGGATTTAGCCAGCAGGTAAACTGGGTACATTCCTTGGATTTAGCCAGCTAGCTGAATCATCTGGATGTTTCCTCTCTATGTGCTTTCGCAAGTTATAGATTTGTCTGGCAGAGTATTTACAAATGGGACAATCCTTAGGCATCCTACTTACGTGGTAGAAAAGAAGTTACAACTAGGGCATTATTAATTTGGTGTTACGATACACAGAGGATGATGTTAAACAACGACTTACAGAGTATTAAGTCTAAATTAAATGCAGTGGATAACACGTTTGAGAATTTAGCTATAAAGTTCAATCTTCCGCATTTAACTACTTTTTGCCATAGACTTGTCCTTTCTACATAATCAAATGCCTTTTTAAAACCGATAAAGGCACAAAAAGCGTTTTCTTTTCATCGAGTAACTTTTGAATAAAAACATTGAATATAAAAATGGTGTCTAGTGTACTATTTTTCTTCTTAAAACAAAATTGTGCATCAGTAATAATATCATATTTAATAGTCCAATAGGAGAGTCTTTGATTTAATATACTAGTGAAAACTTTTCCTATACAGCTAAGCAGTGTTATTCCTGTATAACTATTTGCATCGGATGAATCACCTTTTTTTTAAAAAAATTGGTATAATAAGACTCTCGTTCCAGTTTGAAGGATTAATACCGCTGATAAATATCATGTTAAAAAGTTTCAGCGTGCAATTTGATAAAAGTGGAAATGACTCAGTAATGTATTCATTCAAAACTGTGTCAAGACTCTGGTGCTTTATTATCGTTTAAACTTTTTACAGCTGAGCTAAGTATCCAAATCTGCAAATATCGGTTTGCTTAAATATTCAGTAATATCTTCGTCTTGTATACTTATACTCTGCTCTAATTGACCAGTATTATTTTTGCAAGGCTGTTGCGAGTTTCTTAAAATGTTCATAAAACGCACACAATCAATCGAATAATTACTGAAACGTTTCGGACTTTTAAAAAGATTCCAAAACTCACGTGAATTTACTTTTAAAGTAAATTAAGCGTTCGGCAGAACTTTTTGCATTCTATTTTCTTCATTATTTAATTCCTTCTATTTACATCGGATTTTAAAGAATTGTAATTAATCAAAGCACTTTCATATAGTTTTTTGTTTTCTCTACATTCACCATTAAACCAAGCAGCATTGTCTTTAAAACATATATTAAATTTCCCTTCCTGAAAATTCACCGTTTTTTTCCTTCAAAATATCGATTTGCATTTTTGGTAATAAAGAGCGTAAATGCTTTAGCTTTTTCATCGATTGTGTTTTGGTCTATGAGTCTAATAATACTACTATTAAAGTGCGCTTTCAATTCCCCATTATCTCGTTGTATATCAGCAAGGAACGCGGTTTTAAAATCATAATAACATTCACGAGGTTGGGCAAGTGACAACGAAGGTTTCGAATCCTGAAAGAAGTGGATTTTCGGAAGGCATTAACCTTCATACCAACCTAGCTATCGGCCTATTTATCCACGCACTCACCTATTGAATAACCTACTTGTTTTACCTCTCTCACAACACACACCGCTCCTTTCTTCATACCTACCTATCGACCTACCTACGCATACATACATACTTTAACATGCATTTGTAACGTACAAGGATTATTTTTATATACAATTGCCCACATCAGCATTATGCACATTTTGCTCATAAAGCATAAATACATATGTAGGTCCATATACAATTAGTCAAAGTTAAGAGTGTGAATAGTCAATAGTCATGATTCCTGATCGTAATCGCTGATGTATTCTCTTTGTTTAGCTGGCCAGAGCTAAGCTTGTGAAGAGCGACTAGAACAGTCTAAAATATAACATGTATCTCGGACAAGATTGAATCAGCAAAATCTTTCATGCGTAGTGTTTCCTAGTTGCTACTACTACTACTACTACTATTTACTACAACTGCTGCAGCAGCTGCTGTCTCTGTTACCGTAACAAACAAGAATGTTGCTACTGCTTCGCAACAAACGCACAACAATGACTACGGCAGTGATGATCATGATAATGTTAGATGAATGAAGAGGACGAAGACGATTGATACTAACGAGTGTATCGGCTACACGGATGATTCTCCTCCGCCTCCAGGGACCAGCTGTAGATCAGTTGGAACTGCATCGGACTTGAAATCCAAGGGTTGCGGGTTCTATACCCACCCAAGCCAGCTCGGGTCGGCTGTCTGTGCGTGTCCTTAGGAAAGGCACTTAGCTCCCATTTCATCGGCATGATAAAGCCAATAATGTGTTTGAAATGCAGTTAAAAACCAACCAACACGTCTGTCTCGTCCTATCACCAGCAGTGATGGTGGTGGTAGTAGTAGGAGTAGCAGTTTTGTGGTAATGGTGAGGAAATTGCTGTGAGATTTAGACTCAGGATTATTGGTTTGTCTTCCCTTTACATAAGCTGGAAAGAGTTCTAGAAGATACATTCAAAATGTATTCGTATACGAATTAGACAAATTTCACGTTTGTGCGCGTGGTCAGATTTCTTTCAGTGGCGGTAAATACCGCGAGAACTTGCGAAGTTTCAATTGACGAAACTTACATTTCCAAAGACCATCGAGAAATTGTTACTCCTCGATATCTTAACTTTATGTTTTAACAATTAATACCTTTTATATGATAGTAACAAGTAATGGATCCTCAATGTATTACAAAAAAAAAATAAAAAATTATTGAATGTATCTTTATTATGTCACTAGAGAATTGTCAAAGACCTAATTTGAATTAGGTTGCTCTCTTCGCATCAATGTGCACAAACGATTATTGGGGTGCGTTAGAAACGCACAAAAATACCTGATTTTAATCAGCTGAGGACCCTTTAAGGTATTTTGTCTGCAAGGCACAATAGGGGAGTTTGTACAGCTGGGTACTTTCAAGGGATCCCTCATTTGGCAGAGGTGAAAACTCGGTCTATATCCTTCATGCAGTCATCACCTGCGTCTATGACCTTATTTTGCAGTACTGGCCGTATTATACATTTTAATAATATAGTAAGATCTTTTCTTAAAAAATTTCCATAGGCTCATACAGGTTAATTAGGTATAGCGGCTTAAATTTTCTGTCAAAATCGTAGTGCATATGCTGGTAAATCGGTAATGACCGAGTCATTCATCGCATCGAATGAGGTCATCCTCGTACGGGAGACAACAAACAATTGTTCCTTATATTATGAAAAACCAGCCTTCTATAAGTATATTCATTCACCAGATTTGCTGATCAAAATGTGCGCAAATTGAGAATAAGGATAAAATAAACATCAAATGTAATAGATTAAATAAAAGACAGACCTGTTTTATTGTCTCTAAGTTCATTAATCAGGCGAGAATAATTGCTTCCCAGCTATGCTGAACGATTACTTTGTGCCTGTGGACCACCGGCTAAGAAGATATTTGCTTTATTGCTTGCTAAATAAAAACAGCATTTAAAAGTAACATCGGTTCCATTTCGTAATTTACAACTGTATTTCCCTTCTTGGTTTAACTATAGCTAAAATGCCTATTTGCGAAATAAAGTGTCAGTTTGTGAATAAAAATTGTAAGCATTTCATTTGATCTTATAATCTTATTCTTGTAATAGTCATTTTATTTATCCTCTTGTTTACTTCCATTTGTGTGCAAATTGATATATTACATAATTCCCCTATTTGTCTCTCTTTTCGTACATTTATCTATTCGTTCGTTCGTTTGTTCATTCATTCATTCATTCATTCATTCTTACAGCAATTCTTTCACTTACCCAGTTATCCGCATCTACGTCTGTTTCGTCCGTGTTTTGTACATTTCTCGTAATTATACTATGGACTAGAAAGATCACAAACTGAATTATTTACATTATTACTGGCAATCAAAATAAAAATTATTTTTAAAAAAAATATCCATCGTAAATAAAAATCTTAAGCCACAGGGTAAAAATTAAATTGATACAACCGTCGTGGAAAAATTGCTTAAGATTATTTGAATTTTTCATGGGGGAAAATATACCCGAGAAGTTAGAGGATCTCCAAATGTTATTGAAAGTACGTTGGCACATAATGGTAGACAATGTCTATCCCGGCCAACGACGTCTTATAATTCGCGAATGAGAGAGCTATATATAGAGGTTTGTCTGAATTTTTTCCCCTGGATGATAATAACTTTCTACAACTTTAGATAATTGCCCGCGAAAAATTATACAGTTTTGTGGAGGTAGCAAAAATGTTTAGAAGGTCATACAACCGTTTGACGAATTCATTATAGTTTTCATATTTTATTTAACTTGTAGCGATTAACAGTATTAGAGGAGGTATGGTAAGTTTTAAAATTTCTTTCTTTAAAACACTTAGCAATTAACTGTTATTAGTTTTCAGTTTTTAATTTTCAGCCTTTTATTTTCGATTACTGGCGACTTACGTACCGATTACGATACAAGCAAAGGTATTTTGTAAATACATAAGCTGTATATAACGTTTCCCCTGTGACATGCAGCAGCATCGATGATGGACGGAACAGTTTGTGGCAGTCACTTTTGCGGCATGGGACCGTAACCGGGCTATTAATTTTTTTATTTTATTTTTTTTATTTTTTTTTTTTTCAAGCGCTCAGATCAAATGGATATGATCTAGTTCTACGGCAGAACTTATTCAAAACATATATAAAAACGCAACACTTGGACTCACAAGTTTCTGAAAATCTACTATCACTCTTCATGTAATACATATTTGGTGTATATTACCGCGATATCATTATATCACGGTATAATTTAACGATATCATTATATCACGGTATAATTTAACGACTATAATTCTCTCTTTTTGTCTGCCTTTCCTTCTCTAGTTCCTCGTCCTTCCTCTCACATTTAAGCCAAAACAATTCAGAAACTAGACTTAGACTTAAAAGCGCGCCAATAACCTTCCAATCGTCTACAAAACAGACGTCGTAGAGACTGAAACACAAACGGAAACAGATGCTAAAAACTCTTTTCCATATTGAGCGAGTCGTGTTTAGCTTTCCTAAAAACGTTCCGTCTTTTAACTGAACCATTTGGGTGCGTTCTGAAACACACTGATGTTTGGCGTAATACCCGGGTGTGTTACCGAGGAACGTTTTGAAGAATCTCTATGCTTTTATAACATGTTGTGAACGTGGCAGCATTCGTAATATGACATATATTTAATGAAAAGACTTTTTCGATGGAGAATTATGACACAGTGCCTCAAGCATGCATTTTAAAGTGTTACTTTAACTCTTAAAGAATATCTTAAACAATATACAAACTATTAATTGCAAAGTCTATGAATGCAGAAGCACACCGGGAGCAGAAATGCCTTATTGGAAAGCTATACAATATAAATCCGGGATTGCTGCCTGAATTTAGTTCATACAAATTTCTAGTGCTGCTATCCTGACAACATGTGCTCTTTGCCTAACTGAGAAATAGGCAAACAAAAATAATCAATAACAAACCAGTATGTCAGTGGGTGGATATACACTGGCACCCAGCTGGTGTAGCAGCAAGATAGTAAACTCTTTCGGACAGAAAAACTAATACTTGTTAATCATGCCTAAACATTGCTCAGGACCTTTGAGACAATATCAACATGAATTGTTGCCACTGGTGATTTTCGCAATGAAAAATAATCCACCCATGTTTCCACCAGATCTGACACCTGTTACGTAAACCTCTTTTTTTTTTTTTTTTTTTAACTAATCTGCATATTACGTATCAAACGGTCCATTCCTATACTACTTGAGAACGTGATATTTTATCCAATCTAAATATGTGATTCTCAAGAGTTCGAATTGCAAGGCGTGCGGACGTAAATTGTCTTTGTTTGCTAATGATTGCAAAAGGCCGTCTTCCTGGAAAAAGGGCAATATAAAACTGAAAGGGATTCATTCAAGTACTTGTCTAGTGTTTTCAATATTTCCACTAGTTTCGATCTTTTTGTACCATATTGTTGAGTTGAACCATAATATACCAAGCAAGGTCAAGTCTGTGGCGAAATATCTTCACCGACAGCTGGAAGTAATTGAGTATGTGCTCGACTTGGTCCGATTGGGTTACAAAAACCACTCGGATTTGGTTATTCAGTTAGGCTTTGTCCCGATTGGGTTATAAAAACCAATCGGATTTGGTTATTCAGTTAGACATATCCATTAGGTTATAAAAACCGCTCGGAATTGGTTATTCACTTAGGCATATCCGTGTAGTTTCTTTAGAAAGTAGTATTTCTCTCCTCTAGAAGTATGACCATGATCAGACTCCATTATAAAATTGTACTATTGTATACATCTTTTCTTGAGTAAGAATTTAATTTAAATGTCTAAATACCGTCTCCATCCAGCATGAATATAAACTTCCTAAGAGTCAAATTGAAACATCTTATCCGAGGACAACCTTACTGATAATTTTCTTCGCAAAAGTTGTCGTTATTATCGTGGTCGTTATCGTCATCATTATCATTAGCAGCATCAATACCTTAATTCTGATATGTTAGGTTTAAATAAGATTTAACATCGATATAAATAACAACAAAGGTAATATGATTGTTACGTGTAGGAAACGACATCCGGACATACATATGTTGTGGTAAAATTGCATATTCATTAATATTAGGGGCAAGACTGTATTTCAAGATTGTTGGCCTAGAGGCAGCGATGCTTTCCACCGATGTTTCTTGGTGGTCAATTATACTTAAGTTGACATAAAGATTTAAAAAGAACCAGAAACACCGTCTTTGCAAAGAATGCAACTTCCTTCTAAAAGTAAAATGTCAGCAGCGATGTGAATTTCCTCGCTAATAGGTCAATATTTTCACGAGAAAAGGAACCATCTTCGTGAAAAAGTGAAATCTCGAAAATTTTAGCGATATTCTTTGCGAAGAAAGCAAAATCTTTGCGGATAAAGTAACATCTGCCTAACATTCCAACGATTTTGTGAAGAACGTTCTTTAAAGACGTTTAATTTTCTGTGTATAACAAATGTTCAATAAACACAATATTCTTTCTTTCTTGTAGAATATTTAAAATTACCTTTTTGTGCCTTTGTTCAAACGTGTTTTGCCTATTTCTAAATATTCTCACTTTTTCCCGCGAAAATGTTTTCTCTGTTAAGAAAGTGACATACTTCGCGATGAACAATGATTAGTGTGCGCAGAGAGCAGAATCTTAACAATCAGATTTTTCACGGGAAAAATTTCTCAAGCATGAACAAGCGGTATATTTTGCAACGAAATTAGTTTCTTCGCGTTTCTTTACGCAAGACGAAAGTAAATAATATCAACAAATATGTTGTTTCTTTGTGCGGAAAGCAAAGAAAGTAGATCTAGAGATTTTCTTGGCTGTGAAGCTTTCACTTGCATTTTCTCTTACGCTACACATTATATTCGTTACGAAATGATCGATTTCTTCGATAAGACTTTGAAAGGTCTGAAGATTGGCATGTTTTTGCAAAGAATCTCTGAGGTAATGATACGAGGCCTTCTTTACTTTAGAAATAAAATACAATGTATGTCAAAGGGAAATGTGAAAGAACTGACATGAGCGGCAATTTATATACAGGAGCAATGCCTCATAACAAGTAATACCCTTTTTTTAAAAAAAAAAAGAAAGATTAATACAAATGTACACGATTCTAGGGTGTAATTTTCTTTATTTAAGTACAATATTACATTGTCACATATCTTGCAACGGAAACATTCGGCGACAAATACTCCACCCTTGCGGAAGCATCATGTAAACCCAGGCAGAATGCTGGTTTAAGGGTCTACAATCATAAATTCAAGAGTGTTACACTGTCGCTGATCGTCTGCAGTCACAACTCATGTGACTATGCAATCTTGATCGAATCACAGCGGCTCGTTACAAACGAAATTAAGAGTGAAATCCAAGATCCGAACACTATCCCAACATCCGTCCATAGATCTGTTCAGTTCGCTTGAAATCCGAGAAAAGGTGTCGAACTTCTTGTATATATCGTCTAATGAATCAGCTCTGTTTAAATGCTTTGAAATCGAGCCATTCTTGATTTCAGCAAATATAAGCTTTAAATTAGGAGATGAAAATAGGAAGAATTATCTGAGTTGGAAATACGGAGGTGAGAGGAATCGTGTCTACCTTTGTGTTATATTGTTACTGTATCGGGACACCCACAGTGCCTGTTTCCATTTACCGATAGTCATAATTGTGTTATATTGTTACTGTATTGGGACACCCACAGTGCCTGTTTCCATTTACCGATAGTCATAATTGTGTTATATTGTTACTGTATTGGGACACCCACAGTGCCTGTTTCCATTTACCGAATAGTCTTAATTGTGTTATATTGTTACTGTATTGGGACACCCACAGTGCCTATTTCCATTTACCGATAGTCTTAATTGTGTTTATAACGATCCCTTGTAATCCGATGCATTGTTACAACAAGCTCTACATATTTCTTATCTGATAGTTTGCATGAATTACAGTTTTTATTTTTATCGTTACAAACCAAACTGCTGAATAAGTTCTTTAATATCATTCTTAATATTCTTCGTTTCAAATTTTCTGCTGTACCGCTTGTACGGCTTGCCATCAGGAGCAATCAGGAATTTTTCGAAGTTCCAGGAAATATCCGTCCGTGTGACTGGTTCCCAAATGATATTATTTACATGGGTCATCAGTGATATGGAGTCGTCACTTGGCTGCTGAAGTTTTTCCCTGAGAAACTGGAATACTGGGTGGGAGTTGCTGCCATTGACGTCACATTTCTCCATTATTGGAAAGGCGGGTTCAAAACCATTACCAGGACGAACATACTTCAACGAATTTAAAATTTCATCGTTATTGCCATTTTCCTGAAAATATTAAAGAAAGAACAGTGAATTTACTACGTCTTATCATAAGTCTATTTATTCCCCAAACTAACGACAGAGCGTAGTAATACAGTTCGTCCTTTCGTTCGGTTCAAGTTTTGACACTCACCAATCCAACACCGTTTGAGCTAACATTAAATGGACATTTTAACTATAGTTAAACCAGTGAGGAAAATACAGTTGCTAGGTGTAAACTACGAGAATGAACGGATGTTAGTTTTTTGAATGGAGGTTTTATTTGGTCATTTTAATTGACCGAGCAATAATACAAGTATCTTAATAGCGTGTGGCCCCCAGGCACTATATAAACTTTCAATGTAGCAGACAAGCAACTAATCTCCCCATATTAGTGGACTTAGCGATAACATAACACGTATTTATTTTATCTGCAATACTGTGTATGAATTTGCTGTATAGACTGTTTTTTCGTGACGTCAAGAGCCATTGTTTGTTATCTCCCTTGCGAAGACGAACTCGTTCGATGCGGTGAATGACTCGGTCCTTACTGGTATACGCACCACGATTTTGACAGAAAATTCAAGTCGCTATATTTAATTGATCTTCATGAGCGTGTGGAAATCTTGTCAGAAAAGACCTTCAGTAATACCTTTCGACATTATTTAAGTTTACACTACGATCAGTATAGCAAAATAAGGTCACATCATCATCATCATCACCACAACACTACTACTGCTACTAATACCACCATCACTGCTGCTGATGGAAGGAGGCGGAGATCTGGGTTGGTTTTTAACGGCACTTTTTGCACATTATTGGCTATATCATGCTTATGAAATAGGAGTTAATTAAGAGCTTTTCTCAAGGACATACAGAGGCAGCCGACCCAGGATGGCCTCGGCGGGTATCGAACCTGGTGACCCTTGGATTACAAGTCTGAAACAAGCTTAGCTCTACCCAACTAAATCTAGAGGCATTGCATAACTGTAATGCGAATTCAGTACACGATATTGATTGATGAATAAAAACTACGTCAGCTGTTACCGCCATGAATCATGAATACTGACTACCGTCTGTACTCGCGTATAAGTTGATACCAACTTCAAACTGCATAGACCCAGATCTGCCGGCGCATAATGCGCCGGCAGATCTGGGTCTATGCAGTTTGCAAGGACTAATCAGTAGAACAAACAAAATAGACCCTGATCTGCCGGCGCATTATGCGACGGCAGATCAGGGTCTATGTTGTTTGCATTTGGACCTGGTTTATACGCGAGTATATACGGTATTCAGACTCTTAACTTTGTCTAAATGTACATGGACTTTATATTAATTATTTATGTTTTTATAAACTAAATGCACATAATGCCAAATTTAGACATTCGTATGACAAAATAATGCTTGTACGTTACAAATGCATGTTAAAGTATGTATGTATGTATGTATGTATGTATGTATGTATGTATGTATGTATGTATGTATGTATGTATGTATGTATGTATGTATGTATGTATGAATGTATGTAGGTAGGTAGGTAGGTATGTAGGTAGGTAGGTATGTAGGTAGGTAGGTATGAAAAAAGGAATGGTCTTGGTTGAGAGCGAGGTGCTATAAGTAGGCTATTTAGTAGGTGGGTGGGTGGCTAAATAGGCCAGTAGCAACGTTGGTGTGAAGGCTATTGCCGTCCCAAAATCCTCTGTTTTCAATCACAGATGGAACCCATTGCAAATATCCGCCCCTTTTTATTGTTCAGCCCCACCCTCCTCCATTCCGCAACCCTGGCCTGCTTTCAGGATTCGAAAACTTCTTTGTCACCTACTTAACCTCTTAAAACACCATTCCTAATATGATCGACCTCCTTGAATCGTTGTAGATAGAATTCAGGTTAAAAAAAGTAGTAAATACTACCTAATACAAATGTGACTTTGACCCCTTCACGCCTTTCCAAGGGATACATCATGATCCAAACTCTTCATTGTCATCGTCTCATCCGCGTGAAACATAATAGCCAATATTGATTTGATTTGAACAATATTTATTTACAGAAGTCTTCATGGGAAGTAGATAAAAATCGAACAAGAGATATGGAGGATTAGGCACTAAGCAAACGTTTATTTCCACCTTTATCCTCATTATCAAAAATCTTTACCTAAATAATGTGGCTGAAGTGAGTTATGAAGGTAGAGGATTGCAAACATTGAAAGAGGCTACTGGGATATAAATGAAAATTTTACGTACAGTACTGTAATAATACCAAGCAGTAGCAATAAACATTTATAGCAGAAATATTACTGAACATTAAAACTACAAAATATATTTTTAAAAATATGAAAATGAAGGTGTTGGAGGGGGTAGGGGGTAGGTAAAGGACTTTAACTTCAACTCATGTAGTTTCCATGTAGTAACTAAATACGTACAAAGGATATATGAGCTTAGTGTGAAAACATAAGTAGTGAGTTTAGGTTACAAGGAGAATCACATGACGGACGGATGGACAAACGCACGGACTGACGGACGGATATACACGACGAATCACAATATATCCGCAAAATTGCGGGTATCATTATGTTGCCTAATACCGGTTCGTTATGTGTAAGGAAGAAACAAACTTTGAAAAAAACAATCCTCACAGAAGATTCAGTACATGTAACATGACAACACATGTGCCGGTGGTTGAATCACGAATTAAAGTGTAGGTTTTATTTGATAACATGCCACTGCCGGGTTCGATATTTCAAAGAAAAAAAGGAATCTATTGAATTTTCAAGTGTTGTTATTGATCACGTAATAGTACGTATATGGTGTTCTGTCGCCACTTTTAAATGAAGGTAAAAATGTTTTGCCATTTTGTCTGTTGTACCGAGAAAATGGACAGAATCCGGAAATGTTCGAGATTAAATACAGCGCGATCGATGTTGACGAATGTTTTCTGCAAAGTAATAGGCATCACCGATAAAGAAACCCGTTATACTGCATACCAAATCGCTGAAATTGCCGAACACGGAGAGAAAAACCAACGCCCTAGGAAGCTAATATTACCATTTACCGCAAAATAACAATGACGAAAGTTCAGCAGGTATAGCTTACGACAGATGTTTGCGCCTCTGGCGAAAGTTGTGCTTTTGACCCTATGTTGTTATTATTCTGGGCTCCTCTGGCGTTAGTTTGCCTTGCATCATGTACAATTTTAGCGATTGGTATAGAGGGTGTGAAGAAGACTCGTGGCGGTGCGAGGGTTTGACGCGCCAGGGGGCAATGTTCTTTAGTGGCGCCCCTACCGAGGCGCCAAACGGCAATGTTCCTTAGTGGCGCCCCTACTTTGCCACAGAGAATAGTTTTTATGTCAGTTGCCAACCTCCAACCCATATCCGCCCCGGTTATAGCTGAGAAGAAGAAGAAAAAAAACACTCCCGACGGCGCCACCCACCCTCGCTTGGCACCCGGGGGCAATTGCCCTTCCCACCCCCCACCCCCGCCGTCGCGCCGCCACTGAAGAAGACAATTATAAGTAAGACAATTTAGCGGACCGTGTTATACACGTGTCTCATGTGCCTTTGACTGGGTCAAAACAGGAATCTTAAGATTAATCGCAATGCTTGTCCTTGCCTACACGACGACGAAGAAGAGCAAGAGGTCAGGAGGTATGTCATGAACCCGGATGAACTCTTCTTCAAATTTTTTTAAACAAACGGTAATTGTCACATGTGAATAAAATTCAGATGTGCATATGTCTTAAGTTTGGTCATGATTTTGAATAATAGTCTGATAAAAAACAAACAAACAAAAAAACAAACAAACAAACAAACAAAACACACACACAAAATAATCAGAACATTTAACTGAGCTACAAACAAATACACCAAACAAGGGACGAATAAACCAATCATTTTACACCGCATGTACATAATATGATTCAGAACAATATTTTTTAACGTTTTTTTTAATATTTTAGAACATTATATTTAAAGGCAGAAGACAACAGATCTAAAACAAACAAAGTAACAAAACAAAATTAATTTATAATTATTCTATGACTGTTAATGTGAATGGATGTAAAAGAGCATATGTTTGACGTAAAAGAAAGGGGTGCATATATTTTTAAATCACGACTAGATTAATTTGAAATGATTTTTACAACCAGATGACTTGTAATCGCTAAGCACGCAATCAAACAATAATTTCAATATTTGTGTTCTATGATAGTAGTTCGAGGTGTTCTAGAAGAATGTTCTTAAGATAATGTATCATCAATGGAAACAACACTAATTAACACCTAGAACATTTTATGACATTTAATCGGTTTGTCTATACCTATATAATAAATAATAGTAATATAATTACAATAAATTTCAATCAAAGAATGACATATTTATGAATGATACAAGCGTACATGTTTTATCTTTAAATTAATTAATTACTTGTAACAAATTTGTTTATGGAACGGTTTGCCTTGTATGAGAGAGCAAAATGCTTGCAAACCGGCTGTGGTAATGAAATAGACAGATGCTAGCACTTTGTGGCAATACAATATTATGACAAATCGTAATCATAACTAATTCATATATATATATATATATATATATATATATATATATATATATATAGAGAGAGAGAGAGAGAGAGAGAGAGAGAGAGAGAGAGAGAGAGAGAGAGAGAGAGAGGGGGTGGGGTGTAAATAAATAAATATATACCTGATGACCAAACTGGTTACACGGGAATCCCAGGATAACAAGCTTTCCTTCAAATTGGGAGGCAAGCTCGTTCATCTGGGTGTAATCCCGGACCGTTGTTCCTCAGAGAGAGGCTACATTCTCTACCAGAATTACTTTCCCCTTGTATTTACTAAGGTTCACTTCTTGGCCTTCTAAATATTTTGCCGTAAAGTCGAAGAAACTTTGAATTTTTACAGGACTTCTCACTGCCATAGTTGTCGATAGGGTTCTCTTCCCGCTTGCAATGTACTGAACAGTGAAACTATTTATGGATTGTTTTCAGCGGGGATCCTCGCAATAGTCTACAGCTGTCGTATATGTCCATAAATGATCACCGCTACGAATTGATATTGAGAGAAGGTAGGCAACTAAGTATACTGAAAAATGGAACCGGTCTAGAAATGGGTGAACATAAACATGAGTATATGTGGGTTTGGAGGGCCATGATTGGTTGATAAGGAAAAGTACAATTTTAGTAAAATGAATCTTTTAAGAGCTTATCCTATTTGTAATTGAAAAGAAAAATAGAGACAATGTTTTACTGATTAAATTGCAGCCATTTTAAAGACTTGACTTTGGAACATTCATTACTGAAATTAGCACCTGATTCTTTAAGTGCCGAATTGAAAACACATGTTTCAAACACGTGTAGATAAAAAACAAAGCCTTGCGACATGTGTTTTCTCTACACAGAAGCTTCCAGCAAAGATGGGTCTATACTCAGAAATATAGGTTTCATCATGAGCATTTAGAAATTTAAAGTTTTTATATTTTTAATATCATTGTGTTTCGATAGGTTTACTAAGAGAGTTAAATTAGTACCGTGAGTCACATAATCTCAAACCTCAGAGTGCATTTTTTAGAAGCAGATAGCGAGAGAGAGAGAGAGAGAAACTAATTTTCTTTATTCTGTCGCAAACCAGACTGTACACAACTCAACCGTATAGATCCATAAGGATGGTCCCTTTCCCAGGATATGAGTCAGACAATGTATCAGGCGCAGTGCAGGTTCAGCATAAACAACCTTATGCGTGAAGTTTCATGTTTATAACAAGATTAAACTTGTCAAAAAGTACAATAACCCCTGTCGCTGATAATGAACCTTTTAAGTATTCATTGAAGAAAAAAAAAAAAAAAAAAAAAGGAACATATCATCATGATCTGTTGCAGAGAAAGGAGAAGCGACAACGTTGAACAAAATAAAGAAGAAAAAAAAATTAAAAACGAAAAATAAGCCAATTTGACACTTGCTTGTACTAAATATCAATCTTAATTGCTATGGTTACATGTCTAGAATTATACAAGTTCATTTTATTTTATTCCAAATATCGAATTTTTAATTTACCGGTCTTAACCTAACTCTATTTAAAATGTTATTTTTATGTATTAAATATTCTCTAAAGAGGAATTTTATGCAGGTAATCTGGATATTTTCTTAATTCCAAATTGTACATTGAACACTCGTTATTAATATAACCTACTGTACTATCCATTTTTATCAGCATGTCACTGGGTATTACGCCTTCACCACCAAGTGCACAGTGTAGTAACCTAATTTGTTTAATCTGAAAGCATAACCTTATGCGCCTAAAATGAAATAAAAAAATTTTTTACGGTGTCTTGAACAGTAGAAAAAGACCATATAATATACTTTTTCTGTTCTGTACCTGACATTCTAAAATAGAAATCACATATAATCTAATACTCTGATTTATACTCACTATTCCTTCATTTGCTAGTCCTTTTGCTATCTAAAAGGAAGAAACAAGTCAGTCCCCATTCTAATCATCTCAATAATGATGTTCAAAATATAATTAAGCGTACCGTATGTACTCGCTTATAAGTCGATTCAAACTGCAAACTGCACAGACCCAGATCTGCCGTCACATTATGCGCCGTCAGGTCTGAGTCTATGCATCTTGTTAGGAGTAATCAGCACACAACAAACAACATAGATCCTGATCTGCTGGCGCATTATGCGACGGCAGATCAGGGTCTATGTTGTTTGCCGTTGGATTCGACTGATAATCGAGTACTGAGGGTATAATGACCTCCTCTATTAAACGATCAATGCTGTGGTCCAAACAATGTCCAGTCTGATTCAAAATTGAGATCTCCGACATTAGATCTCAATTTTAATCAGATTGCAACCGTGTGCGATTGAGAAAAGCTTTACTGATTGAAAAGCAATTATCAGACGCTTGTCCTGTTGCCGGCAGATGAGAAAACCGTTGTCCAATGTTCAAATATCAACATAGGTAAATACTGTAGGTGGTACATCCTTAAACATAACGGCATGATGAAAAAAGAATTTACAATCCTCAGCGGCATGTTTACTGTTTTATGACCTTGTACCAAGTCAAAGAAAAACATGTTCCGGATATCCATTTGGTATTTTAGGACTGCTAGAACTCAGTTTTCAAAGGAAACCCATCATGAAAGGCGTACGTCCGTGAACGAGTAAGGAATAATTTAACACTTTAAACTCTCCATCAACATAAAGTACAAGGAATCGTATAGGTATAACACCTATAACTTGGTCTCTAGATCGTACTATGTGATCTCTAGAAAGTACGGAACTCATGTCTTTTAAAAAAAATACACCGTATATTCAGTGGCGTACTAAGGATAAATGGCGCCCGCGGCGACGATGATGGCCCAAATGGCCAGAATACGAGGCCCGAATATTTATCAGCTGTTTTGGCGCCCGTTAGTACGCTACAGCGTATATTTGAAGTACACCTTCGTTCCGTCAGAAAAACAAAATGTATGATTCCTCGAGTTCTAGTAGCAAAACACGCAAGCTACTAGTCCAGTTCACCGTATTGTGTGATAAAGATCGTAATTAATAATTAAATTCAATAAAAAGTATCATAGGTCACGTGATGAGTGTGTTATTCCAAAATGTATACGATTGGAGATTAAGATGTACACGTATCACGATCTTCTATCTTGAGAATTTTTAATCTTTTATAATCCAAGATATGTAACCTTGACAATTACGATGATATTTAGAGCCGAACGGCATGTATTTTAAATATGATATTTTACCTACAGCCAATTCTAAACGCGGTGCGTGACGTGAAAGCACGTGTACACATTCGCCATGAGTGCTAAACAAATTGCGTGTATTTGACATCACATAGCTACATACTCAATTAAGTTTACTATAATTTATCAAGGACCATCACAACCCAACTTTTATCTGAAATGCAAGTTTAATTTCCTTTTTAAGTTGGATACTTGATACATGCTAAATAGAACTTTACATATTTATTACTAGTAAAGTCAAAAAGTGGAAATTTGAAGCTTGATTGTTCGATTAATGTACTGGCAAATATGAACCATTGGCTGCATTAATGATCAATAATACTATTTGCATTCAATATTCCGCTGATATTATATTCTGTTTTTATATATCATAGAGCCATATCACTATTATATGAAACTATGCAAATAATGATGATCAAATACACACATACATAACCGCAAGCAGAGAGAGAGAGAGAGAGAGAGAGAGAGAGAGAGAGAGAGAGAGAGAGAGAGAGAGAGAGAGACTATCAAACAATATTTGTCCAATACAATTAAAGCTGAACAAAAACTGCTCTCACGTAATGGTTCCAATCATTGGTTTCAAAATAACCATGAATGTTCTGGGTACACGTTTGGTACTGAGTTAAAGAACGTAAATACAAATTCTACATGTGCCTTTTTATAGATATGTATTACCCGCCCCTCCCCTCCCCAACACACACACACTATTAGACAAACCGGCACACCATTTTAAATAAAATTAACATCGGTCAATTAATACATTCAATATTTTGAATAAATTACAATTTACATGTTTTAAGTTTATTTTGTACAACCTCATCGCATCTTCTTTCTCTGCAACAGATCAGTCTAGTATATTTCTTTTTCTTTAAATTGCTTAATATGAGATAGGATAAGTTCAATATCAGGGATAGAAGCTGTATTTTTAACAAGCTTTATCTTGTTTTCACCATGAACATTTACTTCTAGAACAGTTACGCAAACCCTGCGCTGCGCCTGATAAATTGTTAGCCTGGTGTCCTGAAAAAGGGAATATCCTTAAGGATCTATACGGGTGGATTGCAGACAATCTGGTTTGCTAAAGGCTAGAGAAAAACCCAAAAATGTTTAAAAACTTTGCTCTTCAAGCGTATCTCGCTCTGTCTATGGAAGAAAACTACCTTCCTCATCTCAATTCCAACTGTTAGTGGTTATTATTTATGGATATATACAACAGGTATTTACTTTGTCACCTTTGAGACGATCCCTACTCTAACTGTGGCAACGGCCCTAGCGATGACAACTATGGCAGTGCGAAGTCCTGTGACTCTTCAAAATTTCTTCGACTTTAAAGCAAAAAATTTAAAAGGCCAAGAAGTGAACCTTAGTAAATACAAGGGGAAAGTAATTCTGGTAGAGAATGTAGCCTCTCTCTGAGGAACAACGGTCCGGGATTACACCCAGATGAACGAGCTTGCCTCCAAATTTGGAGAAAAGCTTGTTATCCTGGGATTTCCGTGTAACCAGTTTGGTCATCAGGTATTTATTTATTTTCGTACCTATCTATCTATCTATCTTTATTTTTTTCTTCTCCTCTAATAAACTAAGCATTGAATTAGTTATGATAAAGGTTTGTCAAAATTTGGTATTGCCACCAAGTGCTAGCACCTCTCTCTTTTTCATTACGACAGAGTGTTTGCAAGCATTTTTCTAAACAAATTTGTTACAAGTAGTAGATTAATTTACATATAAAACACAGATGCATTTATCATTCACAAATACGTCATTATTTGATTGAAATGTATTGTAATTATGTTACTGTTATTTATAATATACCTACAGACTAACTGATTATTTGTCACAAAACGTTATAGGTGTTAATCAGCGATGTTTTCACTGATAATAAATAATCTAAAGAACACACTCGTAGAGTAGAGCACCTGGAATTCTATTATAGTACTTAAAATCTCGTTTTATCTCATGTTTAATAATTCCAAGTTATCTAGCTGTAAACTTGTTGCAGTTGGGTCTACTGATGATTGAAAAATGTACTCATCCTATTTATTACATTCAAACAGATACGCTGTTGCATACATAAAGAGAGAGAGAGAGAGAGAGAGAGAGAGAGAGAGAGAGAGAGAGAGAGAGAGAGAGAGAGAGAGAGAGAGAGAGAGAGAGAGAGATTATCATTAACACTGACATACTTATTTAGGATTTCTTTGTTTGTGTCTTCTTTTTACTGTATTCTAAGGTCAGATGGAATGGTAAATACATAATATTCAGAACCGTATTATGCACGTGCGGCGCAGAATCATTTACACTGAATTTCTCAGTTTATTCGTCCTTTGTTTGATGTGTTTGCTTGGTTACTTTCTGAGAACTTTCAAGTTTCTCCTCGCTTCAGTACAAACAGCATATGTGCATGCTTTCAAGTTCGCCGTCTTATTAAATGTTGGGATATTTTTATAACACAATCTCTCAAAATTACACACCTTTTCTTGCACATCCGGATTTAGTTTACATGTGAATGGGACAAATACCGTTTATTTTCTTGAACAAGTGTCTATCCGGGTTGACGACAAACCGCCTAAAATCTTGTTTTTCTTTCTTGGTCATTCTGGCAAGGTTACAATTTTTACGATGTGTCTTAAGGTATCTATTTTGACCCGGTCAAAGGCACAGGGGAGACAAGCCTGAGGATTGCATGTCTACAACACGGTCAGTTATAAATCACAACATTGCGTCATTTTTATACATCCTGCATACCTAATCGCTCAAATTGTCAACAACAGGACGGTAACCAAATGCAAGAGGAAGTCCGCAGTAATAAACACCGAGGGTTACAAAAATAAAACTTGCGGCGGAGGCTGTATCTGTCTCACCTCCACCATTGTTATTTTTTTAAAAATATTTTGTATTTAAATGGTACTGTTGGCTTCCTACGGTGTTGTTTTACCCTCCATGATTTACAGTTTTAGCGACTTGGTATGCATGGTGTAGTTTAACTTGGTATGCATGGTGTAGTTTAACTTGGTATGCATGGTGTAGTAAAACGGTTTCTTGATCGCTGCTATTGATGCCGTTTACTTTGCAGATAAAAATAGTCAGTATGGATCGCCCTGCACTTAAATTTGTTAATTTCCGCATTGCATCCAGTTTTTAGTTACTGCAGACAAATGTGACATTTTTTCCTTATAATAATAATAATAATAATAATAATAATAATAATAATAATAATATTTAATTAGGGGTACCTATTTACTGATGCTAATCTTCCATATGGCCCTTTCATATGACATTCAGGAGAAAAAGATTGAACACACACTGTATGCAAAAATGTACACCAAAGTATAATATCCTGAGTTACTAAAACACAACAGACGTAAATACATACTTACACTTGTCCTGTGTTCACCATTTATAAGGCATTATACTAGATGCAAGAACTCAAAAGAAGAAGCTGAAAAAGCTTCCTAACAACCCAATTACTACACACACGCACACACATATGTACACGCGCACACACATATGTACACGCACACATGCTATTACGCGATCGAATAACAACGCATGAGAAATCGATCGATTTGTTTGTACTTAAAGTATTGAACCCGGCAGTAGCATATTATGAAACAGAGCCTACATTTGAATGCGTGTTTCAAATATTGGTACATGTAGTGTCATGTTCTGAATCACTTGTACGGGATTGTTTCAAAGGTTTTTTTTCTCTTTCAGACACATAACGAACCGGTATTGAGAAACATAATTATAATAGGGCTTTTGCAGATATATAGTAATTGGTCATGTCGGTTCGTCTGTCAGTCTGCGTGCCCACTAGTCTCTTCGCCGTCTGTCCGTCCGTCCGTCGGTCCGTCAGGCGCAGTTATCATTGTAACCTGAACGCGATACACACCGATTGAGAGAGGGTGATAATATTGGATATAATGTTTTACACGGATGAGTAGATGACAATTTACATTTGGGATCATGGATGTATCCTTTAGGTGATGAGGTATAAGGGTCTATGTCACACTTTTCTGAGGTAGTATAGACTCTTTAGTGCAATCAGAACCTTCACCGATTGACAGAGGGCGACCACAGCTGGTCTGGTGTTTCAAACGGTTGACTAGATCACAAATAATTAAGATTTCAAATCCTGAAAGCAGCCGGGGTTGGATTGTGGTGAAGGCAGTGGGGGATTAAAATAGAAATGTTTGGATATTCGCTGTTTTTCATCTCTAGTTAAAGATAGTAGATTTTGTGAGGGTAGTAAACTTCATACCAACCTTGCTACCAACCTATTTATCCACGCACTCACCTACGGAAAAGCCTACTTACTGCACCTATCTTAAACCCACACCAGCCCTTCCAGTATACCTACCTACATATACATTCCTTGTTCATGTGCAATCATTATTCCTTTATACGTATGTCTGAATTAGTGCATGCCAACACGGTTCTTTAATAGTAAATGTATTCACTACTCAACAATCAATACCGTGTACCGAATTCGAATTATGTTTTGTGCTCTAAGTTTAGTTGGGTAGAGCTAAGCTTGTGAAGAGCGACTAGAACAGTCTAGAATAATACATGTATCTTGGTCAACAATGAATCAGCAAAATTGGTAATGAATAATATTTCCTGTTGTTGTTGTTACTACTAATAATACCATTTCTGTTACCACTACGGCAGTGGTTGTTGCTACTGCTTCCCAACACTGACATGATAATGATAACTGAGATGATGATGATGATGATGATGATGGGTATGAGGATGATGAAGCTGATGACGATTGATACTGAGGAGTGTATAAACTACACGGACGATTCTTTTCCATATTCTTCTATCATCAACAGTGATGGTGGTGGTAGTGGTAGCAGCAGCAGTAGTAGTGTTATGATGTGGTGAGATGATTGCGGTGACATTTAAACTCGGGATTAGTGATTTGACAATGCTTTACTTTAGCTGGAAAGAGTTCGAGGACATGTATTAAAAATGGAGACGTATATAAAAATTACATAAAAGTAGGGCAAACATTTCTCCATCTATACAGTCAAAGAGCTGGAATAGTTGTATACCTTGAAACTTTACTATGGTGGCAGATTTTTGCCAACCACTTGCCACTTATCCACTTAAGTAATTCGACTTATTCATTGAAATAGGTTGGCATAATTATTCATAAGTCGTTTCAAGACGACAAATAAGTCGACTAATGTAAAATCTAAGGCGATATATACATTTCTTTATTTCGACTTAATAACAGGATAATTTCATCAAAAGCTGTGTTAATGCCCACTTCTGCCATCCTTCGTAGCCATTTGAATGATTGAAATAAGTCGACATAATATTGCAACAATTCGACATTATTTAAGCAAGTCGACCTTCAAGTAGCGAGATCTTGATATTTTAAAACTGATACGTGACGGTGGTTTTGAACTTGAAATCTTAGGCTGTTTGTATCTTTTTCTCAAGTGGCATGTAGATTTCAGGATCTCACACTGAACGTAAGTAACACTCAGAGTCAATTGAAATTATTCTTTTTAATTTAATTATTATAAAACGAATTGACTGAAATGGGAACCAAGTTCCTGCTTGGTTTAATACAGAATCCGTCGAGGATCCATTTTTAGCTCTAATGGTCATAGACCAGAAAAGCTTATCGGATGGTCTGTCGTCTGTAGTTCGAAGGCCGTCCGTCCGTTAGCACAAGTTTGTGATCGCTACTCTTCCAAATTACTTACAGGATTGCCAGGAAACTTTTCACATTCATCCCAAGGACTAGTCGGTTCTATATTAAAATGGTGCTGCTCAGACATCCAATCCAATACGGCTACCACAGCAGCCAAAACTCTTGTTATTGCTGCTCCTCCTGAATGGATGGTCATATGAACATGGGGGTAGGAGGAGGTTCGGGGTTGTTTCACTAAAAGACTTCGTATGATGGCTAGTTGGTTCTAAATGAAAATAGTGCCGATCTGACGTCCGATACGGCCACCACGACATTCATCTTTAAAACCTTATTATCGCTTCTCTTTCTGACCGGAAAGTCATATCGTCATGGAGTTTTTACCAGAATACTTTTTATGATGTCTAGTTGGTCCAAAATGAAAATTATCCGTCTCTGACATCCAGTAGAGTTCCTACAGCTGCTATGTTGAAAATCTTGTTATCACCACTCCTCCTGAATGGATGGTCATTTCAACATAGGGTTTTTCACTAAAAAGACTTTTATGGTGTCTAGTTGGTCCTAAATGAAAATGGTGCCGATTTGACATCCAATGGCCGTCACCGCAGCCATCTTGAAAATCTTGTTATCGTTATTACTCCTGAACAGAAAGTGATTATCGGCATGGGAGTTCGACAAAAGACTTCTTATAATGTCTAGTTGGTCCTAAATAAAATGGTGCTGCCCGGACATCCAATATGACCACCTCAGCGGCCATCTTGAAAATCTTGTTATCACTACTCCACCTGGATGGATGGTGATTTCAATATGGGGTTTTCACTAAAAGACTTTTTATGATGTCTGGTTTGCTGAAAATGGTGCCGATCTGACTTCGAATATGGTCATCACAGCAGCCATCTTGAAAATCTTATTGTTACTCCTCCTGAACGGAAAGTCATATCAGCATGGGGTTTTTACCGGACGACTTCATACCATTTTCATTTAGGCAAACTAGGCATCATAAAAAGTATTTTAGTGGAAATCCCATATTGAAATCACCATCCATCCAGGTGGAGTAGTGATGAAATCTACATGCCACTTGAGAAGAAGACACAAACAGCCAAAGTTTTCCAGTTTAAAGCCTGCGTCGTGTATCAATTTTTAAATATCAAGATCTCGCTACTTGAAGGTCGACTTGCTTAAATTATGTTGAATTTGTTGCAATATTATGTCGACTTGTTTCAATCATTCAAATGGCTACGAAGGATGGCAAAAGTGGGCATTCGATTTCTTCTCCGAAACCGCTAAACAGAATTTGAAGAAAGGTGACAGAAGGCATCATTGCACAAAGGACTTTGAGTTTATTTTACAAATGATAACGATTTGCTGTAAAATTTGTCCGCCGTTAATAAAAATACAAAAACACAATTAGGCAACTTCTTCACAAAAATTGCTCAGCACAATTTGACCTAATTTGACAGAAAGCATCCTGGTTTGAAGGGCTTTCACCGCCGTTGCTGAAAATAGAAAAAATACTTAAACAACTTTATTCCCCCCCCCTCCCAAAAAAAAAAAAACAAACAAAAAAACAACAACATAAAAACCCCAATATAATTAGACCAACATTGCCAGAAAGCACCCTGGCATAAAGGCCTTTCAGTACTTGACAAATGATGCTGACATGCCGTCAGATATGGTTGAAGATACAAAGAATAGAAAATCTTGAAGCGATTGATTTCCAAAGCATATGCAATGAACAGCATTGAAAAAATCTGCCGAAAACAGCTAACTGACCCAGATTCCTCGGCCAACTGCTCTTGCGTTTGGCTATTATGCAGATGTTAAATAGGTGAGCGATCGCAGGTCCACCTGGGTCTCTTGTTTTCCACAGTTTGCTCGTGCACATTCTTAAATATTGGCAATAATATCGGTATTGTTAGTATACATGTGTCAGCTTATACATATGATTTTTTTTCTTCTTCTGAAGCATATCAGCGGTTCTCAGCATATTATTTGAAGCCCGCCATATAATATCCCAAAACCCTAGCTTCACTTCTAGGTGGTACTAATATAGGTTAACATTTCCAATTTTTTAAAAATCATACCTAAATCATCCTCAACTATATCTCCAGTGGCGGCGCGAGGGAGGAGGTCGGGGGTGGGGGGCAAGTGCCTACTTGCGCCAGGCGAAGGGGCGCCATCGGGTGTTCTTTTTGGTTTTTAGCTGAAATTTTCATAGTATCTCACCTCACCTTAGTGCAACGGGGGCAAAGTAGGGGCTCCACTAAAGAACATTGCCCCCGGGCGCCTCGGTAGGGCCGCCACTAAAGAACATTGCCCCCGGGCGCCTCGAACCCTCGCTGCGCCACTGACTCTCTCTCCCTCCGTCCTATAAGTTTCTATCTGTCTCTCTGTCTCTTTCTCTGTCTGTCTGTCTCTCTCTCTCGCTTCCTCAATCTTGACATTCTCATTTTAGTATTTGCATTGTTACATTTGCGCAAAATTTCGCGCATAGATAGGCAAAAGATAGACGGTGAATTTCCAGATAGAGGAGACTTGGAGTTAATAATTGTCATGCGTGCTAAAGAGAGGGAAAACCCTTTCCCTGCCATAATCTTTATTTGCCTGCTCCTTTTGCGTGTTCTTCAGACTATATACTGTAATGTAAAAAAGGGTTACAACTAAAGATACCAGCTAGAGGTTTTTGTTATTAGGATTAATCGATATTTATGAAAAATTACCGATTAAACGTTTGACCGGTATTTTGGAAAGGGTCAAAACTCCAGCCAATCAGATTTCTCGTTATATGCACAGTGGTAAGTAATGTCAAAAACGCTGGAATCAGATCAAAATTTGAATGACATAGAGGTTAGCAAAGCTGCTAAAGATGGATAAATGGGTACGTAAATAAAAAAGGAAGGGCGGAAGGAAGGAAAAAAAAAAGAAAGGACTAATGCAAGAAATAAGAGAAAGAGAAACATACAGACACAAATAAATATGTTATAAATGACTCAAGGAAAGAATACGTTTATCCATCCATCCATCCATCCATCTATTTATTCACTCATTCCGAATAAATCACAATAAATAAAAGAACGATTGAAATTATTAATTGATACAATGCAACAAAGTTTAGTACTGGTGAAAGACAACACAGTTCATTTAGCCTGCAGTCGATAAAAAATTAAATAAATGAAAAATGATTGCATCAAAGAAGACGTAGACAAATATGTAAATAATGGCTCAAGGAAAGAATAAATAAATAAATTCATTCATTCATTCAATAATTCTAAAATAATTACATGAAATTGAAGAATGAATGAATATTAATTTCTTGAAATGTATCAATGTTTGTTCAGTCCTTTGTCGATTAATAAATAAAGAAACAAACAAATAATTTTAATAAAATTTATTATGATGAAAAAGTTTAAATAAAAAGATTAAAATCCTTTTGAAAGCCATGAAATAAGAGAGTAAATCGACTGGTCTCAAGTATATATTTAATCTGTCTTATCATGAATAGATGAATGGTACATCCGGTGATATTGGTCGTTGTACTAAATTACGTGTACATTTACCTGAGACAAAAATTATTTGTATGGAATCAATAGGACAGGAAGGCTGTGATTTTCTTAGTATATAACAATTCAAATGAAGGTATCAAGATAGAGATCTCCCAGGACCATAATTAGCTATTATTAACCTTGGTACGCTGTCCGTCTCTATACTAATAATCATAACTCTTGAATCTGTATCCTACCTGACCGTAAGACCAATTGAGCTTATGGTATGATCCTCTGTCCGTTGTTCGTCATCCGTCTGTTGTCCGTCCGTAAACATTTTCTTCTTGCCACTCTGGAGGCCATGTTTTTGATCCGATTTTGATCAAACTTTGGATATGGATTTATATAATCAATATAGGAGTCCGAATATGAGCGAAATATATGCATGTTAATGAGCCTGTTACCATTCTTTTAGCCTTTTTTTTTGATTTTATTTTGATCAAACTTGGAATGAATGCTTATATCATCAAGATGTTGGACAAATTCGATAATGAGCGAGATCCACGCATATTAATGAGCTGATCGTGCATCTAATTGGCCGAGCTTGTTACCACTCTGAAGGCCATATTTCAGATTAGATTTTGATCAAATTTGAAATATGGGCTTATTTGATAATGGGCGAGATTCACGCATATTAATCAGGTGATCTGGCAAGAGTTGCTGTCACTCTCGAGATTGTATTTTAATATCCGCTTTTTGTAAACTTGGTAAATAGACTTATATAATCAGTATGTGGAACGGGCCATTCAACACAGTTCGAAATAGTTCTCAGTGTGTATGCTATGTAATCATTTCTTTTTCTTTTAACATACATGTCTTCTTCCTTTCAAGGAAAGCAAGGAAAGATAACCACAATATTGACTATAAAGAATCACAGTTTGGGGTTACATAGTTCTTCCCCTTGCAAGAAGTATGCGAACTAGATAAAAAAATAAGTTGTTGAATACACGATGTGTGATTTTTTATAGAACAATTTATAAAAATTCAGCAAAATAATACACATTAGAGATTAAATTGAATAATTTTAAATTTATAACTGAAGAAAAAATATACAATCGAAATATTGTTATAGAAAATTTATAATTGCAGGCTTGCATGAGCAATGTGCTATTTTGCAATTAACGATCAGAAAATTTCTTAACACGCTTATAGATATTTGTTGGCAAAAAATTGTGTTCTTTTTTCCAATATTGATTTGACTCCAATAGGAACATTTTCCTTGTTTTAAAAATGTCAAAGTTTGTATTGTATTTGCTGAGAATTATTTCTTGAAATTTAACCACATTTGAAATTCTTAAATTTTTGCAAGCCAGTTTGATATATTTGATGAAATAAAGTTTGATAGTTGCTATCACATGTTTTGTGCATTATTTTATGCCGTTCATATATTGAATGCAATTACTAACATATTATATGACATTTATATTTAGTATTTTAGCAAAATACCCCTCTATTTTTTTATTCTGAAAAACGTCCAAATTTAATTACCAAGAGTGAAGAAAGTCATAGCATTACAATTGTAATTTCAATTCGTGTGAAAGCCACCTGACTCTGTAGACCACACATTAAAACTTCGTCTGTAAACTTTAAGATCTTGGATGACTTCCATTATGAGCAAGTGATTATGTACAAGAATAATGCCTTTATCTTTAGAAATAATTTGGATCAAGCTAAAGTAAAAAAAAAAAAAAAAAAAAAAAAAAAAAAAAAAAAAAAAATAGTCGACACAACATAAAGTTTGGGATATAGTTTACATAGGCTGTGTTCAGCTGTTAAGTTATATAAAGTCAAACGATATCATTTGCGCCTCTTTTTAATTTTTCTTTCCATGCCCGCCATCCGTTTAAAATGACTACCTAAAACCTTTTTCTCACAATCCGCTCAACAGAAATTGACCAAATTTGACAGAAGGCATCCTGGCATGAAGTTATTTCTGATTTGTTTAAATGACGCTGATACTGAGTCTAATGAGGCCGCCGTTATAAAAATAGAAAAATATTTAAATGACTTCTTCTCAAAAATCTCTTAAAAGAATTCGAAAAAATTGAAAGAAAGCATTTTTGCACGAAAATCTCAGATTTGTTTAAATGATGCCGATCCGCCGTAAAATATGGCTACCATTACTAAAGTATACAAACATTTAAACAACTTCAACTAAACAACCGCTCATTAGAATTTTACCAAATTTGAGAAAAAGCATCCTGGCATGAAGGTCTTTCAACTTGATACAGATCCAGAATCAAATATGCCGCGATTATTAAAAAAGACAAACATTCAAATTATTTCTTCTAACAAACCATTGAACAGAATCTGATCAAACTTTACAGAGAGCATCCGGAAATAGATAGCTATAAAGTTTATAAAACTGATACAGATCCGCCGTCAAATACGGCCGGAATTATTGAAAAAAGAAAAACATAGAAGATGAATAACTTCTCAACAACTGCTCAACAGAATTCGACCAAATTTGGCTGAAAGCAGCCTGGAATTTAAATCTTTCTTCTTGTTCATCTGACGCTGATTCACCTTGAAATGTGGTTGCTAGTACTAAAAATAGAAAAACATTTTAACAACTTCTGACAAAAACTGCTCAACATATTTTGACCAAATTTGACAGAAGACATGGCATGTGTTTCAACTTTGTTCAGATGATGTGCAAACCATCATAAAAATAACCTCCTTTACTGAAAATATAAAACACTTTAAATGTTATGTTATAAATTTTTTTTAAACAGATTTGATTAAAGCATCTAGGCTTTCATTAGCTTCACTGGTCATACACCAGATGAGCTTATGGGATGGTCTTTCGTCTGGCGTCCATCCGTTCGTTAGCACAAGTTTGTTATCGCTACTCATCCTAAACTACTTGAAGGATTCCAATGAAATTTTACGCACACATTCATGCCATGGTCTAGTTGGTTCTAAATGAAAATGGTGCGGCTCGGACATCCAATATGGCCGCCACAGCAGCCATGCTGAAAATCTTGTAATCGCTACTCCTTCTGAATGTATGGTCATATCAACATGGGGTTTTCACTATAAGACTTCTTATGATGTCTAGTTGGTTATAATTAAGAATCGCGCCGATCTGACGTCCAATATGTCCGTCACAGCAACCATCTTGAAAATCTTGTTATCGTTGTTATCGCTACTCATCCTGAACGGAAAGTCATATTGACATAGGGCTTTCACCTAAAGACTTCTTATGTTAGTCGTAATTGAAAATGGTGCCGATGTGAGGTCCAATATGGCTACCACAGCGGCCATCTTGTAAATCTTGTTATCGCTACTCCTCTTGAATGGAAACTCATATTGTCATGGTGTTCTTACCAAATGATTTCTCACGATGTCTAGTTTGTTTTAAATGAAAATGGTGCCACTACAATATCTAAAATGGCCGCCACAGTGGCAAACTTGAAAATGTTGTTATCAGTACTTTTGAATGAATGCTCATATCAGCATGGAGTTTTCACTAAAAGACTTCTTATAATGTTTTGTTGATCGTAAATTAAAATGGTGCTGATTTTACGTCCAGTATGTGGCCATCTTGAAAATCTTGTTTTGTCTAACTCCTCTTAAATGGAAAGTCATTTTGACATGGGTTTTTTGATCATAACAGTTTTAATGATGTCTTGTTGGTCCTTAATGAAAATGACTAACCCTCAGTATGTGGTGACTATCTTGAAAATATTGTTATCTCTACTCCTCCCACATGGATGGCTATATCAACATGGAGTTTCCCCGAAAGACTTCTTATGATACCTAGTTGGTACTAAATAAAAATGGTGCCATTCGTACACCCAATATGGCAGCTGCGATGACTGTCTTAAAAAACTTGCTGTCACTTCTTCCCCTGAATGGATGATCATTATGAAATGAGGGTTTTACCAAAAGACTTCTAATGATGTCTACTTTCTCCGAAATAAATATGGTGCCCAGCTGACATCCAATATGTGCACCAAAGCAGCTAATTTGAAAATCTTGTTATCGCTGAAGAATGTCAGAGATGGTTTAAGCACTGAGCAGTTAAAAGGAAGATATAGTTTTATCTTGAATTCTGGAAATTCTTTTCGCCCAGTAGACCGTCAGTCCTTTCGATGAAGTCTTGTTTTTATTTGACTGATGTCATTCCAAATGCGGCTGCCGTTACTAAAAATGCCTAAAAACGACTTCTTCTCAAACCTACTCAACATAATCTGAACAAGTTTAGCAGAAAGTATACCGGCATAAACACATTTCAGATTTGTACAAATGATATGGTCAAATAGGCCACCATTTTAAAAATTAAATAAAAACCATTAAATAACATCCTCTTAGAAACTGGTCATTAGAATGTGACCAAATATAACAAAAACATTCTGGCATGCTTTCAAATTTTGCACATGGTGCCGATTCGCTATTAAATATGGCCACCGTTGCTAAAAACAGAAACTCATTTGAACGACTTCTGGAAAGCCACTTAACAGAGTTTGACAAGATTTGACAGAAAGTATCTTGGCATAAACATCTTTAAAATTTATTATGCCAATTTCCTTTAAATATGGCTACTGCTACTAAAAATATAAAAGCTTTTAATAACTTCTTCTAAAATGCTGCTTAACAGAACTTGACAAAATTTGCCAGAAAACGTCATCGCTTGAAGCCCTTTATCATTTGATGAAACGATGCCGATCCACCATCAAATATGGTAGTCGTTACTAAAATAGAAACAAAACATTTACACAACTTTATCTCAAAACGCCGCTTAAGGAATCTGGCCAACTCTGACAGAAAATATCCTGACATAGAGGCCTTTCAAGATTTGACAAATGATGTTGATATGTCATCAGGTATGGATAAAGATCTGACAAATGATGTTGAAATGTCATCAACTATGGATGAAGATTTGACAAATAATGTTGATATGTCATCAAATATGGATGAAGATTTGACAAATGATGTTGATATGTCATCAAATATAGATGAAGATTTGACAAATGATGTTGATATGTCATCAAATATGGATGAAGATTTGACAAATGATATTGATATGTCATCAAACATGGATGAAAGTATAAATCCGCGAAAGAGTTGTTTTCATAACATATGCAATCAACAGCATTGAACGAAATTTGAACAGAAAGCATATTATATATATTTAGATTTTTTGGACCAACTATTCTTGTATTTGGCTGTTAGGCACATATCAATCAGATAAGTGATATAAGGCCCACGTAGGACGCTTGTTACTACATGGTAAAGTCTCTACTATACTGTGTAATATCGATGCACCGGTAGTCTTAAGAACAGGTTTATTATGTAAGCTGAATTTGTTTTGTATTTCAGGCATGTCTGGAAAAAAAAAATTATCGTATAGAATGATCAATAACCTCTGAGACTAACCCTTGTAATCTGTACAGTGTAGGGGTTTTACAACATAATAGTCTTCAGTTGTGTTCTGTAGTAAGCAACCCTTTTCTCTGTCATAAGGTCTAAACATTACTGGGAGGCTGTAAAAGTTTCATCTCCGTTAAGATTAGATTACTTCCACTTCCTCATGCATAAAATTAATATTTTCAAAAGCAGAGTAGACAATGAAAGTATCATATCTCTGTTTTTTTTTAGTAAGAAAATAAGAGAATTTTCATTTTGTAACGTTATACTCAATATTTGACAACCCTATTTTTACACGGTTTCTCACTGGTTGCAGGGTAGCGGTTTACCGTTTTTGGATAGCGTATAACCAGTATTTTGGGGGTCAAGGCAAAAATACCAGTTGACCGCTATTTAATAGCGGTGAACCGCTTTCATAAAAACGGTGGACCAGTTACTTTTTGCAATTGATCGATATTGTTAGCGATAAATCACTATTTAAAAGCGACGAATCGCTATCTGTAATGTTGATTCTTTTTGTACACCATAAATTACTGTTGATCCCACGTTACTCATTTTTTGTGATTTTATAACCTTAAGGGGTAATAATGTACTTTCAACAGTAAAAGGTGACAGTGTGGTATGTGATTTCTTTAACGATGAAAATAAGACAAATTTCCTGACAAACCATGTGCTTCCGACGTTTCAAATGCCAGGTTATGATTCCTTTGCGTTAAACGACTCAATTTGAGTGTGTACTAAATTCCAAACTTGTCCTCTTATTTTATTTCATACAAATGGACAAAACATCAGTGATTAATGACTTATGATTAAATAATCACTTGTTTATGTAAAAATACAAAGACAATTTATAACTCTTTCAAAGCTGTGAATTGCATGTAAGCGATATATAGCCACAGCGTTTTAAAATTGTTTAATTAAAGCGTGCTCATATGAAACAAATGCGTCCGCGCGTCAGTCGCCTAAAAGAAAACTGGTGTTTGGACACTGGCTGGCTTGTAAATATTGCGAATATTTTGTAGGTAAGAGTACATGTATCTACGCATTTATGATTTTATTTATTGAAATGAAGAAGTAACACCAATCCTGTCTAATTAAATGGGTTTCTTCCGTTCCCAGAAGATAACCTGTCCACTGATGTTTAATTTGCACCCGACTTTCTGGTATATGATATTCTGTGTACAACAGCTTGCAAACAACTTTACTTGACTCTAGTCAATTAACTTACATACATAACTGTTCTGCAGACTAATATAAACACCTACACGCGATTTAATCAAATGAAGATTTTCTCCAGTCCCACGGTCGAATTTTTGCACTATCTGAAAAGAAACTTAAACACATAGCAACGTTAGTGTAGAGTCATAAATCTTTCTGATACCAAGTTAATGTTGGCTCAAGCAAACGGTCTTGGCTTAGTGAGTGCCAACACTTGAACGGACGATCAATATTTACTGTGTCTTGTCTTTATCTTCGGAAAAATAGAGACTTATATTAAGAGTGGTAAATTTACTATTCTTTCTTTATTATTTTCAGGAAAATGGCAATAACGATGAAATTTTAAATTCTTTGAAGTATGTTCGTCCTGGTGATGGTTTTGAACCCGCCTTTCCAATAATGGAGAAATGTGACGTTAATGGCAGCAACTCCCACCCAGTATTCAAGTTTCTCAGGGAAAAACTTCAGCAGCCAAGTGACGACCCTATATCACTGCTGAGCCATGCAAATAATATCATATGGGAACCAGTCACACGAACGGACATTGCCTGGAACTTCGAAAAATTCCTGATTGCTCCTGATGGCATGCCATACAAGCGTTATAGCAGAAAATTTGAAACGAAGAACATTAAGAATGATATTAAAGAACTTATTCAGAAATTTGGTTTGTAGCTATCGCAAACTGTAATTTATGCGAACTATCTGATACAAAATGTACATAGCTTGCTGTAACAATACATCGGATCAAGATTGCATTGTCACTTGACTTTGACTGCAGATTATCAGCGACAGTGTAACATTTTTGAATATATGATTGTAAACCCTTAAACCAGAACTCTGCCTGGGTTTGCATGATGCTTCCTCACATGTGGAATATTTGTCGCCGAATGTCTCCGTTGCACGATATGTGAAAATGTAATATTGTATTTAAATAAAGAAAGTTACACCTTAGAATCGTGTACTTTTGTATTATTCTTCTTGTTTTCAAAATAAGGGTGTTACTTGTTATTAGGCATGGTCCCTTTGTGTAAATTGCTGCTCATGTCAATCCTTTCACATCCGTGTTAGATATATATTTAGTTGCTTAAGCAAAGAAGGTATCGTAACATTACATTGGAGATTCTTCGCAAAAGGGTGCCAATGTACCTATTTTCTAAGTACAGTATTGACGAAAAAAACGATATTTGTTTTGAACGAATATTAACGTGTACCGTGCGAGAGCATGCAAGTGAAAGATTCTAAACTAAAAAATCTCTTGGGTCTACTTTCTTTGTTTTCTGCACGAAGAAACAAAATGTGTATTAATAGTGTTTACTTTCGTCCTGAGTGAAGAAACTAAATTCATCACTAAACATTCCGTTTCTTCATACTTTGCATTTTTTTCCGTGGAAATAAGTCTGTTATGGTTCTGCTTTCTGCGCACACTAATCATTGTATACCACGAAGAATGTCACTTTGTTAACAGAGAAGACATTTTTGCGGAGGAAAAAGTGACGTTATTTAGACAAAGGCACAATACTTTTTAACAAAGGCGCCAAAAAGGTAATTGTACATATTCCGCAGGAAAGAAAGAAAATGGTGTTTAATGAAGATTTAATATCCACCAAAAACGTTTTTAAACAACATTCTGCACAAAGCGTTTGAATGTTCAGGCAGATGTTACTTTCTCCACAAAGTTTTGCTTTCTTCGTGAAGAATATAATTATATTTCATGAAGACGGCTCCTTTCTTCTTGTAAACATTGACTTATTCGCGAAGAATTTCACATCTTTGCTAACATTTTCTTTTGAGAAGAAAGTTACACCTTTTGCAAAGACGATGCTTTTAAGTCTTTTTAAATCTGTATGCCAATTTTAGTATACATGGATATCAAGACATGGATGGAAAGCATCTCTACCTCTAGGCCAACAATCTAGAAACACAGACTTGCCCATAATATCAGTGAATATGTGGTTGCAGATCGTCTTGCCCATAATATTAGTGAATATGTGGTTGCAGATCGTCTTGGAGGTCTTGAACAAATACATCGGCATGATTAACAAGTATTATTTTTTTCCGAAGAAGCTTGCTCTCTTGGAGGTACACCAGCTGGGTCCCAGTACATATCCACCCATTGATGTAATTATGATTTGTTATTGATTACTTTTGTTCGCCTGCTCTTCAGTTAGACAAAAAGTACAGGTCCTCAGGATGGCAGCAATAGAAATATAGAATAACAAAATCCAATAGAACATTCCCGCTTGATATTGTATAGCTTTTCAACATATCCGTGAGGTATAGCTGTTCCTATTCTGATTCCGCATTAGTAGACTTTGCAATGAATTTTGCCTTGTTTTAAATGTTCTTGAAGTGTTAAATTACCATTTGAAAACGAATGCTTGAGGCACTGTGTCATAGCTCTCCATAAAAAGTTTTCTTTTTTATCAAATATGTATTATATTACAAAATGGTGCGATCATCAGAACATGTAAAAGCAAATATACAGATTCTTCAAAACTTCCTCGGTAACACTTCCAGGTATTACCGCGTATATCTGTTTTTGTTGCTCGTCCTTGGAGTTCGAAGATGACCATGACATCACTAACTGGTTTGGTTTCTGTGAGTACGTGAGTGACTGATCAGGCCAATTTATGCTCTAAACTGTTTGTGGCACACTTGACAGGAGATGCCGCTTGGGTTTGCTTGATCAATATAGGATGTACTGCAGTTCTGAGATTTACGCTGCACACGCTTCTGCACTGCCTCGGCTGTTCTCCTACGTTCAAAGCCTGTAACTCCAGTATGGATGAGACACCGCCAGGTGGAGCGATCCTGTGTGAGATCTTCACAAGACTCAGGGTCAATGTTGATGTGTTACAAGGATGACTTGAGGGAATCTTTGAAGCGTTTCTTCTGACTACCCTGAAATCGCTTTCCCTCATTTAGCTCGCCGTAGATCTTCTTTGGTAGTTGCTCTTCAGACATCCTTGTGACGTGACCTGCCAATCTTATGGGTGATTTCATCAGCAGAGTGTGGATTCTTGGAATGTCTGCCCGTGTGAGAACCTCAGTATCTGGGACCCTGTCCTGCCATCTTATCCTCATCAGTTTCCTCAGGCAGTCCATGTGAAAATGGTTCAGCTTCTTGGCATGATGTATGCACACCGTCCAGTTTTCGCATGCATACAGCAGGATCGGCAACACATTGGCTTTGTATACCTTAAGTTTTGTTTGTAGACTGATGCCTTTGCACTCCCACACATTTGCACGTAGTCTGACGAAGACCAAATTTGCTTTAGCAAATCTGGTGTTGGTTTCATTATCGATGTGGACTGCACGTGCCGAGATAAGGGAACTTGTCCACTTCCATGAGGGTTTGGCCATTTACTGTGACGGAAGGCTCTACTTAAGGCTTTCCTGGTGCAAGTTGGTGCATCACTTCTGTCTTCTTGATACTGATTGTTTGACCGAAATTGTCACAAGCTGAAGAGAAATGGTACATACTGTGGTGCATGTCAGATTCAGATTTGTCATTCAAGGGAACAGTCGTTAGCAAATAGGAGATCACAAACAGTCACCTCCTGTAACTTCGTCTTCGTCTGTAGTCTTCTCAGATTGAAGAGCTTGCCGTCAGTCCGGTATCTTATGTCGATCCCAGCGTCATAGTCACGGAAGGCATCAGTAAGCATTGCAGAGAACTTCATACTGAAGAGGGTTGGGGCCAACACACAGCCTTGCTTGACTCCATTGGTGAATGGGAATGGTTCAGATGACTCACCGCCATCCACGACATGAGCGATCATGCCATCATGGAATTGCAGAACCATCACGAGGAATTTCTCTGGGCAACCAAATTTTGCCATAATCTTCCAAAGGCCTCCACGGCTGACTGTGTCAAAGGCTTTTGTCAGGTCAATGAATATGTCTTGTACAGATTGGAGTTCTGTTCCTGGCATTTCTCCTGGGATTGACGAGCTGCAAACACCATGTCTGTGGTCCCTCGTCCTTTCCTGAGCCATACTGATTCTCTGGCTGGAGCCCTTGATCAATGTGATGCACAAGACGATTCAGCAGAATTCTGGCAAGGATTTGCCAGCTATTGACAGCAAGGAGATGCCCCGATGGTTGTCGCATGATTGTCTGTTTCCTTTCGGCTTGTACAAGTAGACGATGGGTGCATCCTTGTACTCCTGGGTTATAGTTCCCTGATTCCACATTGACTGGAAGCGTTCAGTCTGTTCCTGTGCCATGTGCGAGCCTCCATCTTTGTAGACTGCTGGTGGTATAATATCTACTTCAGGTGCTTTGCCATTTGACAGCAGGTCAATTGCTTTGACAGTTTCATTCAGCTCTGGAGGATCAGCGAGTGATATGTTGACTTCCACTTGGGGCAGTCGATCAATTGCCTCATCGCTGATAGATGACTGTTAATTGAGGATGTTGTTGAAGTGTTCTGTCCATGTTTGAAGTATCTTTTCTTTGTCAGTGAACCGCGTGGCGCTGTCAACACTCTGTATTAGAGATGTTCCTGGTGACTGTGGTCCTTACATTGTCTTCAAAGCATCATAGAAGTTTTTCATGTCATTCCCGTATGCGTACAACTGAATCTCATCTGCCTTATTGCTCAGCCATAAGTCTTGCAACTCTCTGAGTTTGCATTGGACATTCCTCTTTATGTTGTTGAAGGCTGCCTTCTTAGACGATGAAGTGCTGACTTCTCAATAGGCCTTCTGTCGCCGATGTTTCTCATTCAGGAGTCTCTGTATGGCAGCATCGTTCTCATCAAACTAATCTTGACGTTTACTTGTGGTGGGACCGAGGGTTTTGTATGCTGTTGAGTACACAGAGTCTCTGAAGGATGCCCAGTTTTCCTCGACATTGTCGGAGTTTGTATTGATTGTATCCAGTTAGCTGGACAGTTCTTCGTCAAATGCCTGTTTCACATTCTCCTGTTTCAATTTGGCGACATTAAGTTTTTAGGGCACTTTTTTGCCTTGTTGTCGTCTGTTAGGCTGAATCCGGATATTGAGCCGGTGATCAGTCCAGCATTCTGCTCTTCTCATGGCCTTCGTCACTCGGACGTCCTGTATCTTCTCCCGACGATGTGGTAGTCAATAAAATGCCAGTGCTTGGAGGGTGGATGCATCAAAGACGTCTTGCTGCGGTTTGGCAGGTGGAATACTGTGTTGGTGTTTAGGAGGTCATGTTCTGCACATTTTCTAAGTAGGGGGAGTCCGTTGTTGTTGCATTTGCCAAAACCATTTTTGCCAATGACACCTGGCCATGTCTGGTGATCTGTGCCAAATCTAGCATTGAAGTCACCAAAGATGACGAGCTTGTCTGCTTTTGGTACTTCTGCAATAAGAGACTCCAAGTCTTCATAAAATGTGTCCCTGATCTCATCTGAGTTGATCATAGTGGGTGCATAGGCGCTTACGATAGTTGCATGTCTTTTCTAGATAGTGGGAATTTCATTTGCATTAGTCTCTCATTCACGCCCTTTGGGAGATTTGTGAGCTTGCTAACTAGCTGTGATTTGATGGCAACCCCAACACCAGGTTCACGTCGCTCTTCTTTACTTTGGCCACTTCAGAAGAAGGTGTAGCCGGCTCCTACTTCGGTGAGATGTCCTTCGTCTGCTAGGCGAGTTTCACTCAAAGCTGCTATCTGGATGTTGAATCTGGCCAGTTTTTTACCAACTAGAGCTGTTCTTCCCTCTGGTCTAGCTGCTGATGTACTGTCAATTAATGTGCGTACGTTCCAGGCACCGATGGTGAGTTGCGTCACCTTTGTCTTCTTGTTAGGTTTTTGACCGCTAAGGTGGGATCCCCGTCCGCCGAGGTGTGCTAACTAGGGTCAAGGTGAAGCTGGCAATGTTTAGGGCACATTTTTTTTAGCCCCTTCCTCGTGCTACGGAGGTGAGAAATGTGATCATAAAAGGACTGCTGAGTCACCCAGGGGCTGCCGAGTTCCACTGCTGCTTTGGTTAAGTGAAAAGCGACTCTATGCCCTGATCCGCCTTTGTGCAGGTCTGGAAGTAGAACGCCCAGTGTATACACACCTGCTGCTTTGCTGCTCGCCCATCGCGTGGTGGTGGAGGGGGAGGGAAATAGTGTCATGACTTGCGCGTGAGTTGGATTTAAGTGAGGGAAAGTTGCGCAGGGTCGCCCTCACTCTCTATTTTAAGGCCTGGCTGAATCCAGTGGCACGACAATGTCGAGAACTCTGGAGACAAGTCCGGATGCAGTGAATGGCCATCAGTTCCTACTGCACATGAGCTGATGCTCTGTGCTGTCCACACAGCTATTGCCATCTTCCTTCACAGCCTGGGGACGAGCATATATGCTAGGCCGCCTGATCCACCAGAAGGGACGACCACTCTGGATCAACAGTCACAAGTAGTACTGTCTACTGTTACTTACCGTAGAATGCTATGCCTGACAGGAGATCAGTGGGTTTCGAACGGCACCCAGTTGGTTCAGCTAAAAGACGGCAAGCTTTTTTGAAAAGCTAATTCTTGTGCTTATTACCTGTAAGCACGACTCTCTCTACAGGGAAACAAAGTTTATGGCACCTGTTTCCGTTGGCGGTTCAATCTCTACGCCATCTGTATTGCAGACGATTGAAACGCTATTGACGCACTTTGAAGTCTGGCTCTCTGGATTCTAAATTATTTTGGCTTAAATGCAAGGGAAAGGACGAGGACTTGAAGAAGGAAAAGCAGACATAAAGAGAGACGTTTCATGGCTAAATTGTACCTTGATATAATGATATCACACCATATACGCCTAATATGTATGATGCAAATAGTGTCAAACGTTTATGTTCTTATAAATCTTTTGAATAAGTTAAGATCGTGAACCAGGTCCTTTTCAGTTTATATCGGCCCTTAAAATACAAAAACACACGGTTACGGTTGAAGTACTTGCCACAGACTTTTCCGTCCATCATCGATGCTGCTGCATTAACAGCGGAAAATCTGCAAAAAGATTTGGCATTTAAAAAACATTTAGTGTCGCTATAATATAGAATGGATAAAAAAGGGACTCTAATACGCGGTTCAACATGCTCGAAAGATCACACGTTTCAGGCGTTCATCATTCTTTACAAGATTGATTTTCAATGTGAAGACAACCATATTTTGGCAGAAGCAATTTTTTATGAAGCATCCAGCTGAATAATGGGGGCGGGGGGGGGGGGGGCTTTTCTACTGACAAGCTGTGTCTTCTCGACATAAGTTTTACTATTTTGGCTCATAATAGTGAATATCAATCTTTTACCCTTTTAATATTATAATCTTTTTTTTTCTAGTTTTTTCATTATTTCCGATTAGTGGTTAAATGCACTAATCAAGGTAATATATTTAAAGTACCGAGCAATTTACTAGTACTTAAAGTCACTTAGTAAGAGTTTCAACTCTCACAATGTAGATCAGTGCTAATATACTAATACCGTTGAGGTTTTATTCGTAATCCTAAACAGACTTTACACTTAATCTTAACGACAAACTTGAATATATCTTTTGAAAATGTCGACTCACAATGATTACCTACTGATCAGACAAGACAGGGTGCGACAAACGTAAATTTACTGGAACAATAAAACCAGGCAACATTTTCACTGTAAATTGTGGTGGCGAATCAATCTGCAGAGATACCGATACAGTGACACACTAAGGTAAATCTGGATTCGCTATATATGCAGTTTAACATTTTTGTATCTAGACAGCGATATACCATATTCACACTAGTTTGTTTCTAAACAATTATCCCAATGGCTTCGGGCAATAAGACCTTGAAAACAGCATGGAGTCCGGTCTGCAATCAAAATGGCGACCACTAGGTACACAATCCCTTTCAAAGTTCAGAGCTGGAAGTAGAACTACACAATCTAGTTGAAGTTTAGAGTTGTTTTTTGGTTTTTTTTTTTTCCTCCCCTACCCTTTTGTGGGAGGAATTTCATTTGATTAAATTTAAAGGAAAAGTTGTTCTTGAAGCTTCAGATCTGGGGTTCCCTTGCAATCAGTTTAATCATAAGTTTATCTTCTTATTAATCTGTGTCATTCTGTCAGTCTATCAAGCCACACGTGATACGTGTCGGTAGATCCTCATTTTACTCAATCTACATCCATTCATACTTCAGTTCATCCATGTGCAGATGCATGCTTACCTACCTACCCATCTACCTACATATATACCTATCAACCTATCCTCCTATCTACTTACATACATACGTACATGTATAACGCATTCTTTCATACATATATACATACATGTATTAGAATAATACTAATAGAAGCATAAAATTACAGATTATAGAATGGTCTGTACAAAAACTGATACCATATTTTTTACATGCAGAAAACGTTAATTCATTTGACCTTAGCTCTGAAGTCCCAACCATCAGTATAAAAATGGAACTTACAATCTAAAGCAGTGGTTCCCAAACCCCAAGTCGCCAGGACCCTATACTGGTACTGCATTCTGGGTCGCAAAAGACGGTATTAAGGGTCGCAAAAGACGGTATTAAGGGTCGCAAAAGACGGTATTAAGGGTCGCGATCAAACAAGTTTGGGAACCAATGAGCTAAAGTAAGCTCAGGTTGCTACGTCATCATATAAGTTATTTCACAATAACAAAATAGAATAAAGTCTTGAAAAAGTCTTCTCTGTTATTTGTTTTCAAGGCACATGAAATAACTAGGAGAGAACAAACTGCATGTTGTGCTTTACTAAGGTTCATCATAACACCATGTTTTTTGGCAATATGATTTCAAATGATAAACAAATTTTGCATGCTGGTAGTCGCACGATACTTTATTGAAATTGCTAATAGGAAAATATATTTAATAAACTGCCACCAAAATAAAGAATCTTCTTTTGTTAGTTTCTAAAACTTAAATTTAACAATATTGACTTAGTTCCTTGCTAAAACCCATCAGTCATTAGATATTTATAATTCGATTTGCTAGCTCTGGATCAGGAAAAGGAAGTTATAGCTGTTTTCTTCTATCTAAAAAAAAGCATTTGATCGTGGTTGGCACTCAGGATTTATCAATAAATTTTGAAAAATCGGCATTATGTCAATTTACTATCGTGATTAGAAAATTACTTATCATTATGAAAGAAACGAGTTGTTATAAATCACCAATTTTCAAATTTTAGAAACATTTATGTGAGAGTCTCTCGAGGATTAATCCTAGGACCATTATTGTTTTTAATACATATATAAAATAGCAAAGAAAAGTGCAAAACTAGTTTTTAACTAGCTTAAGCGCTTTCGACTATATAACAAACATTAAACACAAAAGAAAGCGTTCAATTCACAAAACTTTACCTGATTGTACGTCTATTGGAAGTGTTGGTTGGAATTGTTAGAGTTTGCACATTCCTTATTAGTTTGAACTTCGATGATAAACTTTCTAAGTCAGATTAATCGATTTTAGAATTTACAACTGAAATATCTACCTATCTATATACTATGGAACTAAACGAAAGTTCAACTAAAATGAGTTTCTCTCCAACACCGAGAGTTTTTTTTGTCAAGTAAATAAAATTAGAAGGTAATTCTATTCACTTGCAATCCGTGTCATTCCACTTTACAAATGATTTACAAACTTGATTCATACATCATGTAATTATGTCTAATAACGGGCCCAATGGATTCATATATCATGTAATTATGTCTAATAACGGGCCCAATGGATTCATACATCATGTAATTATGTCTAATAACGGGCCCAATGGATTCATACATCATGTAATTATGTCTAATAACGCACCCAATGGATTCATACATCATGTAATTATGTCTAATAACACTGATATAATATGAATGGGCTTTTATTAAATCTCGAGTATCGTTTTCAAACTTTCTCTATCCAGGAATAAGTAGCAATTTATTTCAAGGAGCAAATAACAAGGTTGAATAAAGATGATATCCATTTGACATTTTTTCAGACAGTATATTAATAAGGTTATATTGAAATGGTTTCCGTTATACATTGATATATGATTAATTACATTAAATGAATGTGGCATTATAACGTTATCGCACGTTTCATGTTATCTCTCAATAAATGTCCAAAATTTTTACGTTCAATACATAATGATTCAACAATACGGGCATGAAGCGGAATGATGGGCGTTAAAAATTATTCAACAATACGGGCATGAAGCGGAATGATTGGCGTTAAAAATGTTTCAACAATGCGGGCATGAAGCGGAATGATTGGCGTTAAAAATGTTTCAAAAATGTGGGCATGAAGCGGAATGATTGGCAGTAAAAATGTTTCAACAATGCGGGTATGAAGCGGAATGATTGGCGTTGACAAATGTTTCAAAAATGCGGGCATGAAGCGAAATGATTGGCGTTAAAAATGATTCAACAATGCGGGCATGAAGCGGAATGATTGGCGTTAATAAATGTGTTTAACAATTCTTCTTCATATGATAAGCACCTTTTTTATTCGCCAATTTATTGAGGTATAGTTCCGCTACATTCACGCTGAACTCCTCAGTGTATTACGGTTATGTGAACAATAAATGTTAACTAATGGTAATAGAATGATTTATCTCCATCTAGTTTCATACGGAAAAGTGAACAAGTTTCATACAGAGTCCATTATAAATGAATTTCAATAGTTTGATATTAAATAGATAATGATTTTGATTTTATGACACAAAAGAAAACAAAACCGGGACAAATTATTAAAATTCTTGTCCACCTTCAAAGATCCATTGGGATAAGCAAATATTTGAGTTTTCTTTCTTCGGTCTAATATGAAGCGTTTAATGTTTTGCTTTTCTAGACAGACCATGTACTAAATACATTGTAACTACTCGCGATGGTTAAAGTACTGTATTGCAAACCATTGGTACTTTTGCAGACAAGATTTCAGAAGTTTAAAAATGTGCATATGACAAGCAACAAGGACGGTTATTGTCACCTTCATTAAGACTGGAAATTTACTGTTTAATACATTTGCAACACGCGTCGATAATTGGTTTTGGTTTGGTGTTTTACGTCACATCAACACAAGAAGGCTATTTAGTGCTGAGGCAAGTGGAGGAAAGTGCTTTGTCCAAGAATACACCACAGAAGCCGACTCAGGCTGATCCGATGGTAGAATTCGAAAAGCTAAGATACATTTTTTATTTGAATAGAATGCGTCAGTGCGGGGACAGAGTAAGTTATTACGGACTGAGCCAGCCGCCTCCTATCCTCCAGCTCCCCTTTTCTGAACCCCCCTCCCCACAAACGACCAACAAACGACCAGCCTCCAAGAAATTTCGCGTGTACATTATATGAATACAGAAAGATTGTCAAGTCTCTGTATGAAGTCGGAACGACAGTCAAGGACCCGCTCTCTGACTAAACCAACGAATTAGTGCCTACACAGTTTTGCGCCGACCTCGGACAGGGCACTATTTTTTTATTTTTAAAAAAAATTGAGCGTCTAAAGAGACCCGGGACAACGAGTAGTGTGGGCCGTCCCTTATATCTCTAGAAAAGCTACCAAAAGATAAGCATATTTCTCGAACATGCCTAGTTTGTGTTTTACCGTTGGTGGCCATGGCGGGGCGTTTTAAAAATAAATGGAGGCTGGTCGTCTGTTAGTTGTTTTGGGCGGTCGGAAAGGTGAGCTGGAGGATCGGATACGGCTGGCTCGGCTCCCAATAACTTACTCTGCCTCCATCCCTATCCCCGCTCCTGAGTTTTAGGACAGTCGTGGCTACTGTCTTGGCCGTTAAATCTTTCACTTATATGACCCTTGAAAAATGTAAAGAACTAAATTAAATTTAGACGAAAACGAAAATCGAAATAGACATCTATTTTGGACATCTCATGAAATACTTGATTTGTTATGATCTCAAGTGCCCTATATTTTCTCATTCGTTCGCAATGGATACCTAAAGGAAAAACCACTTTTGTTCTTTTATCTTGCAACCCTGAAAATGGGAGCAAATCTAATATACTCGAGGAAAAAAAGAAACTAATTTTCTTGATCACAAACTGAAAATTAAATTGAAAAATGATATATTAGCTCTCCTGTATATTTGGTTTTTAAACGTATTAATCAATTCCAATTTCCGGAAGAAATTCCAATTCCTGCTTCCTTTGACGCTCTAATTAAAGAAGTCCGTTCAGACTAAAAATAGGTCAACTGGGAATTTAGAATTTCTAATGAAATAATATAATCTATATCATATTATGTAAAGACAGAATAATAGATAGAGAATTTATTTTTCTCTTCCGTCTTCTATTTGATATCTTCATACTGGATCGTCAACTTATATTGTTTAGTTTATTTAACAAACGTTGGCAATGCTGCTTTTCTATCTGTATAGTAAGACGCGCTTCTTTGCAAATGAAAGATCTCAACTGATGAAACCTATTTTTTATATTAGACCAAATCAGCGCAAAAATTATAATGAAGATATTTGTATAACTTATACTATAGTAATGTCGATATCACATGACTTTAGAAACAATGTTTTGGTTTCTATACAGGCCATATATTTTTGAGTTGATCTTGTTATCAGTCAGATAGATACTATTTGTATGATACGCAGCTACCAATAAATACGTTTGACTGAATGAATTTAAGCATCCTCGTTCAGAGTTGTGATGGGTCTGGTTCAATATAAAACTTGTTGTAAAATTGACGTTTAAATATATCGTTACCTCATTAAAGAAACTATTAAAGAGTATACAATATTCGATTGCCCTTCAGGATGATTTTGCTATTTATTTGTCACAGTAATGCACACTCTGATTGAAAAGTTGAAAGTTTTTTAACAAATAGGAGCATCTATGTGAATGACGAGGAGAAGTTTTTCTAAATTCTTGTTTCCAAATACTGCATATACAGGTTATTTATTTGCATCCTAAAAGTGCTTTATATTCAACTTACTAAAAACACAATGTGTCACCACTCATAAATTATTGTTTTTTTTTCTCATATGCTACCTGTGTGTGACCTGAGATTTAAATAGAAAAAAGGTCTGTTCTGTACTTTTCTGGTCGTCTGTTCTCCGCAAAGCGAACCCATATGTCACTTATTTTGACAAATGATCACGATAGCCACTCACGCCTTTCTCTCGTATCTTTCCAAGACGTTTCAGTAATTGAAAACAATATTTTTGAATCTGTTTGGCAAAAAGCTACTAAAATTATAAATTACGGATTTATATACTTTTTATTTTTTTTCATTTCGATCTAGCTATAATAGCTTAGATTTTTTTCTATAATGTGATCCATGTATTACATAATTATGAGTTCCCAAAAGTCAGTGTGTTTCCTTATTTGACATCCTAGTATAGCATAGATTTTTGAATTCTCAATCAATTTTGCATGTATCGTTGTATCTGTGTGCAGGTATGTCTGAAAAAGAAACCCACGAGTGGGGTTTGGCTTTTGGCAGCTAAGAGTTATTTTTCCAGTTACAACGTATGTTACGACTCTAGGTCCTAAAATATGTAACAGAAAGAAAGTGAAACCAACAATGTAAGTAAAATCAACAAGCAACTTATTTCCAGACAATTAAAGTGATAATTCAAAAGACACTTACAACTTGTGAGTTAAATTCCAAATAATCCTAAATGTCCTAATCACAAGTCAAAAAAAGAATGTTCCTAATGAATTCGAATAGCCTTGAACGTCCTGATGTACCTCAAAAGATTTAATCCAGAATGTATTTGAATGAGTTCATATAAATCTCCAAATCCTGTATTAATCCAAAAGTCAATGAGCACTCTAGTATTTCCAATTAATATTGTAAACAAATAATTCCTCTCAAATTATATCTGATTTCAACAACACAACTGTAATTACTAAATTAGATTCCTTAAAGACTGATCTTTAGAAACGGAATTCTAGAACAGCAATTAATTCGTTTACCAAAATCTGTATATAAATACACTTGCCTACATGACCTATGTCACATCAGAATATGAAGAATTCTAAATGAAAAATACTGGCCTACCTGACATATGTCACAAAAGTCTAATTGTGAAATGCCTATGAAAATACTGGCCTACCTGACACATGTCACAACTTACAAGCATGGACAAAAGTTAAGTATGTATTTTAAAAAAACCATACAACTAATAATTATGGACAAAAGTTAAGTATATAAACATCATACATAACACGTACGCCAAGGATAACTGTTATATACCCCAGGTACGCCAAATAATAATAGTAATTAGTAGCAGTACTACTACTACAACTATTGGTTGTCAGACTTGTTAACACATAACAGCAAACCGAACTTTAATCAAGGGAGAAAATGCAGTCGGTGATTTGGACAATCAAACCCTTCATTAATGTTAACGCTAAATTTGGAAATTTGGTCGGAGTGAATTTTACTATAAAAACGGATTTTAAATTTACTTATGTTCCACAATGGTATGTGTCACGGAATTGTGTGTACGAAAATACATTCGTATTATGTATGAACGAAAATGTAGATGGGATTCGTTGCCGCTTACAGCGGTACCTGGGGATGTATTGTCCTTTGCGATTTAGAAATACTTATTTCTGTTCACTTACTGTTGCACGCACAAAGCGCCGGCAGTAGGGCACCCGTTTACCTCGAGTTCTCTGGCCGTGAATTTGACCACGACAATAGAACATATAGGGCTATTATTTTTTCTAGGTATTGACACAATACAGCCGAGTCTTGCCAACTGTACGGAAACAACCTTCAGTTGTAGAGGTGTGTGAAATGTAATACATTATTCTTTCTTGCTATCCTTTACATATAATGAAATAGTTTAATACATTGAATGTTTCAAAATTTATTCTAAATTTTCTAGAAAGTCAGACCTATATCACATAACGCCATGTTATTAGATAGAATATAGTCTGTTTGAGGTTAGACATTTTATAGCTGAATAGACAAGTTGAATTCAATTATATGTTGTACGCATTAAATGATGGGAAATGTTAGAGCTTTTACGAGCCAGTGCGACTATTCTTGTCGGAGACATTCATGTACGAACATGGCTATTCTAATAATAATCTCGTACAGTGGTTTTTATGAAAAATTTAATGTGTAACGAAGTCAGTTCATGTGCACGCATGTATAATGTATATAAGTGTATTCGTACTTAAACGTGTCTCATGTATTACACAGATCAGTCATTGTATTTTGTAGTTGTTAGGGGAGTCGTCGAACTCTGGGGTTCAGTAACCCGAATACTTAGGTCAATGGTGACGTTGGCTCGAGACACGATACTGGTTATCTCAGTGTGAGGAGCCAAAGGTTCAGTACCAATGGATCTGCAGGATAGGGAGGTTCTTGAGGGATCATTCGGTAGTCTGGGAAGAGCGGACCACACGAGGTCGTTCCTTAACCATTTGTTAGGAGTTGCAGCTCATAAATATCTCGTGCTTAACGTCTGGAGGCCACGATATTATATATTTGGTTTTGAACCTAAATGTCAATGTCATTATATGTGTGACAATCAATTTAATAGAGCATCATTCTTGTTGAGGAACAATACATTGATCATAAATCCATACATTAATCATATTTGTTGATGATCTATATATTGATCATACTTGTTGATAGATCCATATATCAATCACATCTGTTGATAACATTCCATACATTGATCATATATGTTGACAAACGATGTAATTTGTGATTATTTGTTGAAAAGTCATGCTTTCATTGGATCTATTGACGAACGATTCCATTTTGTGTATCCGTTGTTGAACTTTATGCGCAGAGTAGGGTAGGGTTTTTCGCTGCTGTTGTTTAGTTTATGAGAGGTGGTAGTAAGGGTGGGAGTACTCTCTTTCGCTGAAACTGTGTCACACTTACGGTGCTCGTGAAGCCACACTATCATCTTAGTTCAAGTAAGGAATCTTCATACTTTTTCCCCACGATGCGCCTCACCAATGTGAAACTACCAATCACTGCAGTTCAGGAGGAAGTTTCCACGCGAGCCGTTATGAAAATGACGCTGCTGTAGACGTCACTGACTAACCAATCGGGAGACACAGATTGGTTAGTTTCCAGCCAATGATATTTGCTTGCCAATTTAGGTCGGGTACTAGCGAAGCTACCCAGTTTGACCACCACATGATCGGATCTTGTTTCACTTGTATCGTCACATTGCACGTGCTTTTGTCGTGTACATCAATAAATAACGTTTTCAGTGATCGTAACAGTAACAATATGGAGTTGCAACAGTATATGATCGGCCAAATAATGCAATAGATTTGAATGAAATGATCGACGAAGATCAATTATTTATTATGCAGAGCACTTGGTGAAAGGTAAAAATAAATAGATGTTATTCAGTGGCCTAGAAAGAAATTCCACCCCCTCCCCAGGCAAGACCTAATTCTGGGTACCCCCTACCAATAAGAAGTTGCTTGATGGGAATATTGGGCCCCCACTCGGCTTGAACGGTTGCTACGCAACTGGTGAAATTAAAATAGTTTGAGTACCGTGGAAAAATATATCATGATTGATCTAAGCTTTTGTAATGAGTCGACGCTTTCTCTATTAAATATGCAGTTATAATTTTGAATGATGACGGCGACTCTAATATCCTGGCAACAAAGGTTTTATGTTGGGTGTGTAAGTGAGGGGATGGTATGCAGTCGTGAGCGTTATGGGGGACAAATATGATCATAGCCCAAGAAATTGTATTCTCAATGACTTTATCGACGCTCACACATTCCAAGCATACTTATTTTAACACACAGATCTGATTCATTAACTGCGCTGTTAACCATTCAAATATATGTACCACGTCAAGTGATATAAACAATTCAACTCGCAAATCAAGGTAGGACAAACATAGGACCTGATGAGTGCCGCATTAATACGAAGGCATGTGTTGCTGTCATATCCAGCGGGATTTTACGAAATTAGTTTGTGTTTTTACATCAAGCTACAGACGGTAAGTCCTCAGTGATCTGTATAAAATATGTCCTCGAGCGAATTTTTTTGTATTTCGTCTAAAAATGGCAGAAAATCCTTCGGTAATTTCGAGTAATTTTTTAAAAAAAATGGATTTTATATTTAAAGCTCGTCGAAATCTCTTTGCATGGTCTAAAGAAGGTATTTGGATGTATCGTGTGCGTTTGACCTAGTTAACATTGGAACTAATGTCAACGTTGGTGCGAAAGTCTACATCAGAAAACCCAAAGTTATTGGATGACACATTTTCCGCACAAATTATTTCAATTTTCAATGTTCTTACTTTCTTTGCAGCTAAATCATAAACTGAAACAACGCTTTTATGAAAATTCACCTCCTATACTACTTATATTGTCAATATGGGCAAGATTGGTCAAGTGATCACGTGATTGTGTAAAACTAGGTAAAGTCTGTATTATATTGTGTCAATAATATGTGTTGTTGTACAGACTGCTGGAAACTGACAATTTTTACTTTCAACAGAATTTTACTTATGAGCCATAATGTAAATCAAATCACAAATCAAAATGTTAAAAGCAACCTCTAATATAATGATGCAAACCAGTAGAAAGTTTCAAACGAACTATATCCAGTTTACATGATCACTGTTCAAACTGTCGGTGGTACTGGTCGATTTTCGTACGAGTGCTGTTTCATTTCGGGGTTTAGCTACTAAGAAATTAAGAACAACTTTGAAAATTGAAAGAATTTATATAATTACTATTTAGAAAGTTGTAATGTTCAAACACATTTTTTATAGCAAGGATCTTTTTATGCAAATACGAGTTTCAGAAATTTTGTTTTCTGTGGTTAGATTTTGCCAAATGTTGACCATTTCTATCTTAGCATGTATTTCTTGTGCTGCCATTCAACTTTAAACTTTGTTTAAAAGATGATGAAGCAATTTTGATCTACATTTTACACTGATTGTACAAAATATATCGCAACCACTACATAATACCCCTGACTACATAATACTCCTGACGGCACATATATTTACCCAATGCGATCTTTGGAGAATTGGAACTGAAAACGTTGATGGGAATACCTCACTCGTGGTGGATCTGGAACCTATGATGGGAATACCTCACTCGTGGTGGAACTGGAACCTTTGATGGGAATACCTCACTCGTGGTGGAACTGGAACCTTTGATGTGAATACCTCACTCGTGGTGGAACTGGAACCTTTGATGGGAATACCTCACTCGTGGTGGAACTGGAACCTTTGATGGGAATACCTCACTCGTGGTGGAACTGGAACCTTTGATGGAAATACCTCACTCGTGGTGGAACTGGAACCTTTGATGGGAATACCTCACTCGTGGTGGAACTGGAACCTTTGATGGGAATACCTCACTCGTGGTGGAACTGGAACCTTTGATGGGAATACCTCACTCGTGGTGGAACTAGAACCTTTGATGGGAATACCTCATTCGTGGTGGAACTAGAACCTTTGACGGAAATACCTCACTCGTTGTGGAACTGGAACCTTTGATGGGAATACCTCACTCGTGGTGGAACTAGAACCTTTGATGGGAATACCTCACTCGTGGTGGAACTAGAACCTTTGATGGGAATACCTCACTCGTGGTGGAACTAGAACCTTTGATGGAAATACCTCACTCGTGGTGGAACTGGGGATCTAATCTAGGGTAGCAGAGGTGCAAACAGTGTGCGCAATGACTTTATTAAACATACAGCAGTTGTACAAAAGTGATGAATAGAAGTTAAAATCATGCTATTACGGTACCATTTTCGAGTCTTTCTCTGTTTTTGCTGCCCAATTTTCCCCAAATTTCTCAATTCTTAGATAATTTCCAGTTCACAACATAATAACATAAAGCTGTAAACTGGAACATGAAACAATGTATAGGTCTACTGAGATAAATCTGCAATGTGTTTATGCTAATATTATTGTAAACACAAGATTCTATAATCCCACTATAGGGAAATAGGTTGCAATATATCATTATAAGCAGGAAATAAGTTAGAAATGAATCATTTCTTCTTGGCGAAAGACTCAAAACACCTCCAATATCTGTTTTAGTCACCATTCTACAGCGAAGAGCAATGGCGGATCCAGAGATACCGTTTAGTCGGGGCGTAAAGAAGTAGGCGAGGGGTCGGTGGGATGGAATCCCCTCTGGAGGAGAGAGAGGGCAAAGGGGCGAATGCCCCAGAAGCTCATGAATTTTAAGCACTTCCAGGGTATAATGTTGACCATCTACATGTAAAGAAAACGTACTCTAGGAACCGTTCCGGTTGGTCGGCGCTGAATTTGTTTTTGAGGGGGGGGGGGGAGCGGCGCCAGCTCCATCCGCTCTAGGATCCTAACCTGAAGAGGAAGATTTAAGTAAATATCTTAAATTCTTTCTTTTGGGTTGTTTTATAATCAGCACCTAAGATTGTGTTTGTTATTGACAATTACATCCTGTGACTATATAATATACAATTATATCCTGTGACTATATAATATACAATTATATCCTGTGACTATATAATATACAATTATATCCTGTGACTATATAATATACAATTATATCCTGTGACTATATAATATACAATTATATCCTGTGACTATATAATATACAATTATATCCTGTGACTATATAATATACAATTATATCCTGTGACTATATAATATACAATTATATCCTGTGACTATATACTATGCCATATCCTGTGACTATATAATATACAATTATATCCTGTGACTATATAATATACAATTATATCCTGTGACTATATAATATACAATTATATCCTGGGACTATATAATATACAATTATATCCTGTGACTATATAATATACAATTATATCCTGTGACTATATACTATGCCATATCCTGTGACTATATAATATACAATTATATCCTGTGACTATATAATATACAATTATATCCTGTGACTATATAATATACAATTATATTCTGTGACTATATAATATACAATTATATCCTGGGACTATATAATATACAATTATATCCTGGGACTATATAATATACAATTATATCCTGTGACTATATACTATGCCATATCCTGTGACTATATACTATACAATTATATCCTGTGACCATATAATATACAATTATATCCTGTGACTATATACTATGGCTCCTTTGCTATATTTGAAAAAAAAATTTTTTTTTGGTTGATATTGCAGTAAGTCACCGCATAGGTACCTGTAGCCGAGTGGTAATAAGGGTTGCATTTTATATTCTTGTCATCCACATTAGGGAATAATTTTTGTATGAAATGTTTTCCATTAGATTATAATCGCTTGCATAACGCTAACTTTATCCTATTTAATGGTCGCTCAATTCTTCCTCATCACAACAAGCCCAACTAGATGAGTAAGTCACTTGACACATGGTCAGAGTAAAATGGCGTCAGTAATTATTTTGATTGCCATATTTACATTTATCAACGTTCTCTGCACACATCCTTAGGACGATACAAATCGAAAGTTAGATGATTATTGATAATTATATTGTAATTTAAACGTGACCTCTAACATTTCATAACGATGCGTGTGGTATCTTTTCTCCACGAAGAGAAGAGGTAATATATTTCAGTGGAAGGTACCTGAACCACTTGTGCACAGAAGAGTGATTTATTTGTAGTATTATGCGATTCACAATTTTTGTCGCGTGCGTACGTTTTCTGCAGGTTGATTATGCTGATCTGCTTGTGCGTTGTATGCGCTGCGAATTCAGTGATTTACTTTTGAATTATCTCACCTTATCTGTGTGATCTTTATGTGTACAGGTCTTATTAGCAGGTCTAAAAACATCTGTTACTTACCGACCTGCTAGGAAGACCGGTATACATTTAGATCCATAGGGTACATGAGTTTCGCGGGTCGGTACACTTCTTGCAAACCGGCCATAAAAAAAGATGCGGCATTTGTAAATGCATGTAATAGTTACCGTCCGAGTCGCGGGTCTTCAAATTACTTGCTGATCCGGCACGTGAAAAGGTCAACGGAGCGAGCGTCGCCAACGAGTTTTTCCTGTGCACGTACCGGATCTGCAAGCACGTCGAATATTACGCGACGAGGTCGATGACTGGCTAACACACTCGAACTTAATTCCTTTTTAAACATTTTTTGTTGTGGTCAGTTTCAAAAGAACTTTTGAAAGTTGTAAGATATAGAAATGTTTCCAATTCGAATTTTACTACCTACGTTATGTCAACTCTATTTTATCTTACGGGAAACGGTTCTTTCTTATCGCATAAGCCATGCTCTCACGTGAGATCGATGTAGAGAATTTTGCACAGAAGATCGATTTATCTGTTACTGTAGTGTCCTGTGATGCATAACATTCATGCCGATGTCATCTGTGATGTACGTGAATTTTCTGCGTTTGATAAATGCTGATATGCATCGCGATTTGAGTGATTTGTTTCATCTGTTTTGAGGCGAGGTGATCATTTAAGAATTGTGTGCACAACTCAACACTTAATTTATTACGATGAAATGCTACTTGTATCTGGTATTAAAGTTTATGGTTATTACTCTCGTTTCTTCCACTCCCCCACCTCTCTCTCTCTCTCTCTCTCTCTCTCTCTCTTTCTCTCTCTCTCTCTCATAGGTACGGAGGCCGCGGTAGCTTAGTTGGTAGAGAGCCGGACTCGTAATCCAAGGGAGGAGAGTTCAATACCTGCTCAGGCCAGCACTGGCCGGCTTCCTCAAACGTCTGAGAATCCAAAGGGACATACATACATACATACATACATACATACATACATACATACATAAATACATACATACACACACACATACATAGATAGATAGATAGATAGATAGATAGATAGATAGATAGATAGATAGATAGATACATACATACATAGATATATACATACATACATACATATATACATACATACACACACACATACATACATACATACATACATACATACATACATACATACATACATGCATACATACATACATACATACATACATACATACATACATACATGCATACATACACAGTGATAGGTACATGGTAGAAAGCCGAGTCTAAATATTATATTTGTCATAAAAGGTGCTTCTACTGTCTGAAATTCTCATCGACCATATTTCCACTGAAATAATCTTTGGCCCTTCCAAACCTTTAGTTTTCGACAAAAAGAGACTTCGTTTGTAAGACTTTAGGAACGTTTCACATCACTAAAATTATGCGATCTGCTCATGAGTGTATTTTTGTATTGAAATAAAATTACAAAATATGAGTTTAAGAGTATTTTTCCACCTTGTAAAATACACAAGTAATTTTTAACTCTAATCCATGTTAGCGGAATTATTTTATTGTGTTCACTAATTAAACTTTTCTACTTTGAATGCACTAATTACGACAAATTCTCTCTCTTTAAGTAAAAACATTATAAAAATCAATGCACTATAATTCATTTTATGTTAAAAATGCTCATCCACGTTGGAAATGTCAGAAATGTATTCTTATTTTGAACATATTTTTATACATCAGAGTCCAAACTTATCTTGTTTGTCAAAGGTCAAAGCGTGAGCTATCTCCCAGTATTTAGTTCCAAATAACACCATTCTCATTCAACATTAAATGATGTGTTGCGTGAGTTTTTGTAGTTTCTTGTGCATTTTACTTTAGGGATTTCTATCGGAAATAACAGAAGAACATGAAAAAATAAATCAACCGTTTATTATCAAAAGGTTTGAAAAAATACAAGCGAAAATTACCATTTAAACATAATATCATAAAGAGGAAAAGGGCCGGAAGAGAAGAAAAACAACATGTAAATATCACATAAATCATCATATTCACTAGATATTTGAAATCCTGAAAACAAATGAAACCATGTAAGCTTTTAACAGGTACATAAAACTACAACATGGGACTTTGGAAAAAACTAAGCAACTGTTTGGGACATCTTCATAGTCCTTAAACTCAGAAGAATACGAATATATTTGTGTTTTGTTAATCATTTTTTAAGAAATGAGACTTAAGTGTCTTTTTGAAGATCAGGAAGCCCTCATGGTTATTTTGTGAAACAGTCCGAGAGATAATATCATTTGTACGTCATATCAAGGAAGGTAAATACCCTTCCTGTTTCTTGATATTGCAATTCTGTCAGGCGTTGTTTGTTTGCGGTACTTTCTTTAAGAACGGCCGATCACTCTAAGGTACTAATTTTCGGTGGATCCATCCATATAAGCGACATATCTACATTCAAGTGGCCACCACAGGCACTAATGCTTTTGGTCAGAAAATCATAGGGAAAAGGAGATGGTACTCTGTGTGTGTGTGTGCGCGCGCTTTCTCACCATTAAATGTTCTGACCAAACCACGATCACATTAGGTCGAATGAGTAAAACATTCTCATCCACATTCTGACCAAACCCCTATCACATTAGGTCGAATGAGTAAAAGGTTCTCATCCACATTCTGACCAAACCCCTATCACATTAGGTCGAATGAGTAAAACATTCTCATCCACATTCTGACCAAACCCCTATCACATTAGGTCGAATGAGTAAAACATTCTCATCCACATTCTGACCAAACCCCTATCACATTAGGTCGAATGAGTAAAACATTCTCATCCACATTCTGACCAAACCCCTATCACATTAGGTCGAATGAGTAAAAGGTTCTCATATACCTACGCAGCCGCAAGAAAGAGATGTTTCACAGGAGGCTTCATCACGCAGGTTCTTATACCGAAAACTGTAAAATGTTGGCAATAGGATGAAAAATATGTTTGAAATATTAAAATAACTAGAATCCCCGATTGTTTCAAGCAAATCAGGGTCGTCAGATATATGTGGAAAATGTACAGATAAACAGATTATAACTTTACTTCTGACAGCGTGCAACATCTGTATGACGATGATATTGAACATTTCTCAAAAGTGTTATTAGCAACTCTGCCTATTAATTGTAATTAAAGTGTTATTAGTAAGTCTACCAATTAATTAATTAAAGTATGTGTAAAGGTGATAAAAAAGGTATTTTAAAAAAAATAACTATCGAAGAACAAGGGAATGAATTTGAAATTAATTGATCGATATATAAGAAGTTAGGAATGTTATAGTTATTTTCTTTTTCTAAACAAAGAAAAGAACATGGCCCCTTCCCGCAGAATCTTCAAACCCTTTCCTTTACTTACTGAAAACAACGTTCTTTTTTTTTTTACACAGCAGAAAATTTACAAAAGATTGAAAAAAATTATCTCTTGATTTTTTTTTTATCACTGCGTAGGGACGTCATTTAGCTGGCAAAAAATAAAGGAACTTGGAACTTGATATGGGATAATATTCAAATATATACAACAACAAAATCTGAAATTTTGATTAAGAATTTCTAGATATAAGAATTTAACTTGATGCATCAGTGTCTTCTCAATGCTCAGTGCAGTTTTATTTCTGTCACATGTAACGCAGTTATAATTAAATTACATTTTTTAAAAAAGAGGGAAAATGTAGTGAACTTGACCCCTGGCCGTCTGATATGTAGAAATAAAAAATGTCAACAATGGATTTTACTAGACATTTCAGCCAGTTTTGAGCACAGTATTTTTTTTTCTTCATCTTAATTTCGGACATTGTTAAAAATAAATATATTAATAACAAGAATAATCTGTAAAGGAACAAACGCATTGTAACAAAATACATTGATGATTGACGATGGTGACTGAAATAAACTCGTACTTTTTCTGAAAAATGTTGTATCTTTCAATGGGCTTATACATGTTATTCTTTTAAGTGACTATAATTACAACAGGATTTGATTACCTAACTAAAGTGTGAATTTGTTGCATGTCAAAGTTTAAAAAGGCATTAGCTTTAATTTTGTGTATTATGCGAGTGACAATCATAATGCTTTTCGTATTGTATAGCATTTTTTTAGGCTGACCGCGTGTCAGATATATAGGAAATTTCGACTACGAAAAGCAGGGAGATCACTTTTATGTCCTTTGGTAAGCATTAATGTTTGATGATTATATTCATACTGGCGGAAAAAACAAGACGAGATTGTTCCGAATGACCTGTCGGATTTCCCTTATAATGGAATATTCATAAGAGGACTGGTCCACTCCAGACAAAAGGTATTGAAGTGCGTTAATCCATGCTTGCATTGCATGGCAAAATGATATCACTCACATAAATCATGCACAGTGCATGCACGCACTTGAATACCTATTTGTTGCTTGGACCAGGCGGTAAAAAAACGTCACAATAGACAGGTATGTAGATGGATCTATTATAATACCACTTTAAAAAAAATGCATGTACATCATCTGACCAGTGTGGAGCAAGAGAGCAAAATCATCGAATGAATATTAGAATTCCAAATTGCTTGGCAAATGTACATTTCAACCATATTAAGAATCGACGTTTATTCTTGTCTATAATCTTCAATGATGTATCATTTTAAAGCAATGTGTAACAAAAGCACGTGGCAACGCAGACAAGCACTAAACTTTCTCTTGTTTACTGTTACGTACGGCCTGTGTCTTCTAATTTAGTGCATTTCTGCGATCCAGTGGATCGCTCAGATATATTCTGTACTTTGGCAACTTTTTTGTCTTGTCATGGTTCACCTTTTTTCTCTTAAACGGTGTACATTATCATGTCCACGTATTGCCCAGTAGCCACGTGGACAAACTGTTGAAATGCTTATTGCGCAGACACCGAATGTTGTGCTCGAATAGGAGCAGAGCTCCAAGAATACTTTTAACTTTTTTCTTCTTGAGCGTCAATTTTTTTTCTTTTCTAAAAGCATGAATAGTTCATAACTTGTTACCTGTAACTGAATGATACAAATTAAAAATTTATATTTTTGTGGAACCCAAATTTGCAGTTAATTTAAGTCACCCGTAAAGTAAAAAGGTGAGTACAAGGTTTAGAACATAACGTATGAGGAAGATTGTTGAACTTTCACAATGGATCAATACAAACAAAATGTAAACAAAAGTTATAAGTAGTGTATATTTGAATCTGACAATTTCTAATTGCAAAAGGTATTACGTGAAATACGTGTATCATTAATTAGTTGTCAACGGAAGCGTGATATTCCTAAAATTAAATGACAAAAAAAGACTAATAAAGAATTGGTCCATTACATTTCAGAATTTAAAAAAATCCCCTTCCCTAAAAACTATTCCTCCTGTGCAAAATGCCATTGTGCAATCGAATTAGAAAGCGTTGAATTTGTTAAAAGGATAAAAGTTAAAATTAAATCTCATGTAATAATACACAATTGTTATATAATAAAAACATGTTTTTTAACCAATGGCATACGCACGTGAAATGTCTTTGAAAAAGATATGAGGAGATATTTTCTTGTTCATAGAGATGTTTAAAAATTTCCATAAAAAGATCATTACTCTATTTCACGCATATATAAAGTCTATTTTCATTGGTAAAGGTATCAGGCTGTGCAAAAATGAATTCAAATCTTGTATAAAACAAGAAGTTGAATATATTCCGGAAATTTGGCAAATTCTTCATCCGAGTTTTCACTGATTTCCGTTCCTGCAATATAATACATCCACTGTGAGAAAAACTTAAACAGAAAAAAATGAATTAATAACAGACCAATTATCGCAAAAACAGACCTAAAATAAAGTTCCTAAATAAAACAAACAACATTTGTAATTAATGTATGATGTTACAAAGAGAAAATACGTTCATACATACATACATACATACATACATACGTCCATCCATCCATCCATCCATCCATCCATCCATACATACATACATACATACATGGAATGGAAGCAGAAACAAACCATTAATAAACTTATGTTTTACTTGCATATAAGAAACTATATGTATCTATGTGTGCATCTGTCTGTCTTTTACTATGTCTTTGCGTGTATTATGATAGGCCATAGGATCGATATCCTATGACTCAGTCTTAAATGCATTACTGACTGTCAACAAATCTGACCTCCTCTGACACAGTCTTAAATGCCTTACTGACTGTCTTCAAATATGATCAGATATTATGATGATAATGATTGTGCATAAATAATAAGAAATAACATTTAAGCTCAACTTATTGAAAACTTGTCAGCAAGTATTACTAAATATGATATGTAATATTGCATTACAAATATAAAGTAACTTTTTCCTTGAGTAATTAGAAAATGTATCGTATTATCAATATTATGTCATCCTTTAAATATAAGACATTCGTTCAATATTTCAATGAATTCTCTTTATTCGATCAGTAAAGCTGTATGCACTTACATATTTAAATAGAGTTTATTGAAACACTAAACCCAAGCTTAGTTGCTTTTGTGAAAAGCGGATTATGGTAATATCGTAATTTCAGCACACATGCACGGTTGTACATAATAATTTACTATCAAACAATGGGAGAGACCAAACTTGCACTTCCCCATCCATGAAATGAAGAAAAATAAACATTACAAGCTAAAGCAAGCTATATAAACATTAGACATAAAAACAAAAAAAAGTCACCAATAGTAAATATGTGACAAAGTCGAAGCCCAAATATTACGGGTATCAAGTTAACAGCAATATTCACTGTATGATATACTGAATTGACTTACCACGATTTACCACGACTCCCTCCAAAAATCGTATACATCTGAAAGTACATTTACAAAATCACCATGGCGATAAATTTTTAAATAACAAGTAGAATTATCTAACAATCTGATAAAAATAGAAGTCACGTGAACACTGAGTTATGTCATGCATTAATAGGTCACAACTATACTCATTAAGATTTGTTTAAAAGACTGAAGAATGGTAAATTTGACAATCTGGAATAAAATACTTTGTTAAGCACTAACTTTTGTTGAAAGTTATTTGTCATAGTAAAGTTTTATATTGGGTCTTGTCATAGTAAAGTCTTACATTGAGTCTTGTCATAGTAAAGTCTTACATTGGGTCTTGTCATAGTAAAGTCTTACATTGGGTCTTGTCATAGTAAAGTTTTATATTGGGTCTTGTCATAGTAAAGTCTTACATTGGGTCTTGTCATAGTAAAGTTTTACATTGGGTCTTGTCATAGTAAAGTCTTACATTGGGTCTTGTCATAGTAAAGTCTTACATTGGGTCTTGTCATAGTAAAGTTTTACATTGGGTCTTGTCATAGTAAAGTTTTACATTGGGTCTTGTCATAGTAAAGTCTTACATTGGGTCTTGTCATAGTAAAGTTTTACATTGGGTCTTGTCATAGTAAAGTCTTACATTGGGTCTTGTCATAGTAAAGTTTTACATTGGGTCATGTCATAGTAAAGTCTTTCATTGGGTCTTGTCATAGTAAAGTTTGACATTGGGTCTTGTCATAGTAAAGTTTTACATTGGGTCTTGTAATAGTAAAGTTTGACATTGGGTCTTGTCATAGTAAAGTCTTACATTGGGTCTTGTCATAGTAAAGTCTTACATTGGGTCTGGTCAGAGTAAAGTTTGACATTGGGTCTTGTCATAGTAAAGTCTTACATTGAGTCTTGTCATAGTAAAGTTTTACATTGGGTCATTAAAAGAAAGAGCATAAGATAAATATTGATTCAACTTTCCAATCTTACCACGTTGATGGGAAAATTGTGATAGAAATAACTTATTAGTGTCTCCGTGAGCAGCTATTCTTCTTCTTCTTCTTCTTCTTCTTATTCTTCTTATTATTATTAGTAGTAGTAGTAGTAGTAGTATACTTTCTTGACGGAAAATATATTAGAGTATTGCATTGTTATACTATTTTGATTCATAATTATTCAATATTTGTAATGTCATTATCAGTACTAAACTCGACTCGTCATAGTCAAAATGGAATAAAAATGTTGGATTTTAGTAAAATGTCTCCTGCATTGTAGAAGCCAACTGAGTGGGAAACGTACAAATTAAATCTTCATTTTAATAGTGTTTACAGGCATAATATTTTAAAGCAGTCATATGGTCTTTACCGCTTTGTCACAATCGCACTTGTAAATTAAAAATACAAGTTAATTTGAATATGTTTATACTTTAATTATAATATCACTAGAGATAGAAGCCATTGCAACTATCCACACTTTTCCTCACTGGGGCTGAATCCAGGATCTGAAATTATTTTGCCATTTAAACTAAATATGATCAACCTCTTTTTACCGATGCAGATGGAGTTCAGTTTTACACCCACCCCACACATATACATCCACACCCCTGTCATGCTGCATCTGTACATGATCTCTCTCTCTCTCTCTCTCTCTCTCTCTCTCTCTCTCTCTCTCTCTCTCTCTCTCTCTCTCTCTCGATGGAGCTCAGGATACAAGGAAAACCAAATGATGAAAACAGTCATTATTGACTACAATCCATCCGCTAAAGAGGGATTCAAATAAAAGATTTACCTGCTGATGCTCGAGGTTTTTCCGCTGCAAACAAAGAAAGAGACTGTTCGTATAGTAAAATGTTTTTGCATGCTTGGATACAAAGATTTCTCTTTTCTGTCACTTATAGCAGAAGTTACCGTCACACAAAACAACAAGACTGAATTCTCCCAATGCTTTAAGTTATATGACCCACCGTTTTCCTACAGCCCTGATTAATATGGCTGACCAATTATAGACTGGCTCTAAATATTACTCTTAACACACACAAAGTCATTGATCTTTTGCAAATGAAATAAAGCAGTGGAACAAGTCCAATTATACACTAGTGTTCAAGTTGGCATTTCATTATCGTTTTTACGTGACACTTTGATTCCCTGTCTCCCCCTCCACCCACCCCATTGCGTCAAATCGACTTCAGTCATTCAAAATAATTCACTCTGTAAAAGCAACATTTTATCGATAAAGACGGTTTTGCACAATATTTTTTATATGTATGTATGTATGTATGTATGTATGTATGTATGTATGTATGTATGTATGTATGTATGTATGTATGTATGTATGTATGCAACATATGACTACCCTGAATTAAATGAAAACGGAAATACAGAAATGATACTACGTTACAAGACATATCTTCTTCTAAATAAATATAAAGTTTTGTAAGATGAAAATAAATATTTCCCTATTCCTAGCAGCTCCACGGTTTCAAATTAAGAATACACTAAATATTGCCTGGTTGGAGAATTAAGGTTACACGGTTTTCACACGATTTCACTTCCTCACACTGATGTCGTCTGCATGAGGTTCATTCTTTGCGGTGAAAACAGTCCAATAGTGGGACCCTTTTCATTTCCTACGATCCAAAATAAAATTCTCTATCTGTCCAGCGTATGGTGTTATCGTATTTTTAAGTCAGGATGTTTCCGCATCCGTTTAAATCCATTTTGTGATTTAGCAAAAGCGCTTTAAAAAAGCCGAAATTTTGTACTTTGCCCTGTTCCTGTCCGGACAAACGAATTTTCCTACAACAACAATCATATAGAGATTTATGTACCTGAATTATTTGCCCTTATACAGAGAAAATTTGAAGAAAATCTAACGGCCTAAACTTTTTTAATTTCATATGAAAGATTTTATAAAATAAATTTCTTTTTGAAACTACGAATTCACTCTGAGCGTATAGTTTCGCATTCGAAACCTGCGGCAATTATACTGAGCTGGATACCCGCAGCATCTGGTACATATTAAATGCTCAAACAAAACTGATTCGAGCCAACATAGACATTCCTTGATTCTACTTTATATAGCACACGATCCCATTCTTCAAATGTCGAGATTCACTTTTTCATTTAGAAATTCACCCATGTGCAAAATACGGAAGCGTGGAGTAGAATCGATGATCGAGAACAGTCTAAAATCCATTTGTTCGAGGCCTTGAACTTTTCTTTCGAATGCCCAACTCTGTTCCGATCTCAGTATTACAAACTTTTTGTAAACGCTGTGGAATATCTGAATGCTGATACGCTTCATTATAAGAGCTCACTTCATGAGCGCCGCGAACATTCTGTTGTTAGAGATTTTCTTCTTTTTTATTTTCCAGATAATACTTCAATGTTGTCTCAAATTTCAAATAAATTTGTCAGGATCACATTGTATACACTTTATGACACGAAATTCATAGCGAGTCTCATCATTCAATATTTAACAAGTATATTCACAAACTTTAATTTCCTATGTTTGCTTTATTTAATTAAATCAAAATATGGTCTGTAAAAATTAACCAAAGTTCAAAAGAGCTTGTTAATTATCAGTTGTAATTAAGTTATGGACGTTTGTAGGTCTAGAAAATTTGGAAAGAGAATACATAAAGTCTTCGAATTGCTGTGTTGTGTATTTGATTAACCATCTGTCATGCAATCAGTGAAATCCACACTATATATATATATATATATATATATATATATATATATATATATATATATATATATATATATTCTCGAGACTGGATACACTTTCCCATGAGAATAGGTGAGAAGATTGTTTTTAATCAAAAAACGCCTTTTCGCTGGAGCCAGTCAGAAGCTCTTTTCACATGATTTTACCGAAACTCCCATTCAAGGTAAAATGATAAACGCCATGCAAACATGTTTTTTTACAATATGTAATTAAATTTTCACATTCACAATGAACAGTGATCGCGAAGTTAACTCCATCACACGTAATGAATACATGAAATTTGTTTTTTTTCTAAAACTTTCATCATGTCAAGGAATCATTGCACATATGCATCAGTGTTCATCAGTTTGTCAAGGAATCATTGCACATATGCATCAGTGTTCATCAGCTTGTCAAGGAATCATTGCACATATGCATCAGTGTTCATAGTTTCTTGTTAAGGAATCATTGCACATATGCATCAGTGTTCATAGTTTCTTATTAAGGAATCATTGCACATATGCATCAGTGTTCATCAGCTTGTCAATGAATCATTGCACATATGCATCAGTGTTCATAGTTTCTTGTTAAGGAATCATTGCACATATGCATCAGTGTTCATAGTTTCTTGTTAAGGAATCATTGCACATATGCATCAGTGTTCATAGTTTCTTGTTAAGGAATCATTGCACATATGCATCAGTGTTCATAGTTTCTTGTTAAGGAATCATTGCACATATGCATCAGTGTTCATAGTTTCGAGTTACGGAATCATTGCACATATGCATCAGTGTTTATAGTTTCTTAAACACTAGATCTTGAGTGATTACTTAATTCGCAACTTGGGGAGGAGAATACACAATATCCCTTGGAGACTGCCTTAAAACTACTTTTTGATCGGTTGTTTCAAGTTCATGCATTATTTGTCTCAGGGATAAAGGTTTTATAGAGACCGTGTGATTAAAGCAAACCATCGGATTTGCTCTCTCACAAAAGCATATGCAAGCCTCTTGAATGCACGTATGAACATTTTCTTTTTCTTGTTTAATTACGCTAAATCGTAAGCGTAAGGGATAGTCATAACAGTCATGTAGATCGGCTTCTCGAGAAAGAGAAACGTTTTTCGCGTTATGGCTTCAACAGCTTACCATATTCGTCACTGAACTGCAGGTTAAAAAACACAAAAAACAGAATTAAGAAAATCAACAAAACAAAACAAGGACTTTGGAAAATTTTGAATGAATTATATCCATGGCCAATACGTATCTCTTGCTTACCTGGAGGCGCTGTCAGTGAATGAGTAGCGGATGAAAGTGAGGGTTCCCCTCGAAGTGGTGGTGATTTCGGCTTTTGCGGCTGAAATCGTGGTCTTGGTTTCGACTTAAAACAATCTGGTTTTCTGCATTCGAATCCTTTTGCGCTAAAACCGAAAGTTGTTGAAAAAAATCAGATGAGTGTCTCTTTGTTACACGTGGACAGATAGATAGATAGATAGATAGATAATATTCCTGTATAATTAATGAACCAATATTAGTATGAGATTGTTCTTTTCCTAGTTACGAATCACATACATATACATAAGACGGATCAGACGGGAAAAAAATGTAAAAAGGTTGATGCTAAGATACATGGACGGTCATATCATGTTGATCTCCTTTATCAACTGTTGTCGTATATTAGTCATTTGGATCCACGTTTTGCATCCGTTTTAAATATTACTGTTGAAATGTCAAGACCCTGTTTTACTTTTAAAATCATAAGCTTTTTTCTTTTGTCTCATTAGCTTATGTTTAAAAAATTGTCAGCTTTATATCAACCATTATTTTACATGGTCATATGAAATGAATTAGATAGTTTCATCAAAACGAAATAAATTTGAGTTTTGACTGAAAAGTTCCTCACAATGTCTTACTTATCTAAAATTAATACCATACCTTGTAATGACAGTGTGCAATAGTATACTCTACAGCAGTGCAAACGGAACCTAACGTGCAAGAAAGAAAAGTTTCGCAAAAGCAAATGTAGCCCCTAATCACGTCACAAACTTCTACTCAGTTACGTTACTTACAATACAAATGGTATAGACTCTGCATGAAAGACTAAACCTAACGATGCGGCAAGAAAATAGACTGGATTATATAATCTGTCCGAACATCTAATTCACTTTATAACAATTTATTTTGCATCGATTGCAATCTTTTACAATGATTTATTCTTTTTCTAAGTCATACGAATGATATTGTCGCTACATTTTTCCTGCATTAACTCTTAGAGCTATAGGAGTAGGGTTAGGATGAGGCTCAAAGCACCCTTGATGGATAGCGGACAGATTCTATAGTAGCTCCAGAAAATGTACCCGTGGGTGTGAACTTACCACTCTTTGAACGGATCAAATCCGATTGGCCAATACCGTATATAGTTCAGGCACACACACAGAGTAACAGCAAGAACGATAAGAGCTAGAACACACACGAACGTAAACCAAACGATATTTTTCTTATCATCAAACATATTCTTATATCCAGTGGTGGTAGTCGCAGCTGTTGTCGTTGTTGGCTCAAGTACGGTAACTCTCACCGACACAAAACCTTGAAGTCCACCAGTATCGGTTGCTAATGCCTTAAAATCCAGATCACCTACTACTCACCGACACAAAACCTTGAAGTCCACCAGTATCGGTTGCTAATGCCTTAAAATCCAGATCACCTACTACTCCCGAGAGAGAATTCTTTAGGGTAATCAAACCTGTTTGTGATATTTGAAAATAATTGGCCGCCAAGCCAGCTTGATCCAATGAATATGTAAACTGTCCATTAGTGCCAATGTCTCCATCAACTGCGGATACATTACCGATTGACGTTCCGATGCCAATATTGTTGTAAACAGTAAATGTGTAGGACGATGAGACGAAAGTTGGAGTGTTGTCATTAATTTCAGCTGAAACAAAATAAGGAATTGCTGGCTTTAAATTGCTGTATCTGTATGATGCAGTTTTTCATTCAATATGTTTTTGATATTTATCGGAGAATATGTGAGAATAGATTTTCGTCAAAATCGTCATCTTAATTTAGTAAAGGCGAATTCGTGGGTCAGCGCGAAGCAAGTTTCTTTCGTAATGTGTAGCATCTACCATTAAAATTCTGCTGAAAATATCCGTTTCTGGCTATTAAATTTCCAGTTGCTGATTATTTGCTGCGGAGTAGTTATTTACCACATAATAGTTTGATTTACTGCAATTTAATCGTCTTGAACATGAACAAGAAGCAAATGCAAAGAATCGGAAAATACAATGTCAATCAAGAAGACCAATTTTGCAAACGCTATATATTATGCTCACACATTCAAGAATCATTGAGAATATGATGAAATATTCAACATGATATGGCAACGGTTCCACAATGATTCCGCTCTATAGTTATTACGCACTTTTGAAAAAGGGATAGGTATAAGGTGACTTTGTTTGTATTTGCAACATGAACATTGGAGAGAATGTTGGCATACCTTTATGCTACTTTCATGAACTGTGACTGGCATTTCTTTACATGTGGTAATTATGAAACTCATGCACTATCTAAATCAGACAGCTGATCAAAATGGCTGCTCCCGTGTACTCGAAAAATTAGCCCGAACTAGTTCAAAGCACACTAACTCAGCGGTTATTAAAATAGGGAAAATTAATTGTGCCAGTGTAGGGAATTCCAGCTTCTGAAAGTGCAATAAATGAATTATAAAATATATAAAAATCTTGTATTTTTTTTTTTTTTACAATTTACCTTTAAAATACAGGAAGTGAAAATGACCAAGCGGAGCTAGCAGGTTTGTTTTTACAGGTGCACATCTGAAGCAAGGCCAAGCCGTATACTCTCGAACCCAAATTACACCCATCAATCATATACCAAAAAAAAGAAAATTAAAAGTTCTTTTACTAATACCTAAGATATACAAGGTCTTTTTTAAATGACCGGGATAACCAGTGAGGAAAATCAGGGAAATTCTTTTCTTTAAAAATCAAACCCTATGCAAATTACGAAGCCGTATAACGGAACCGATACAATGCAAGAATATCAACGTGACGCAGTGCATTTCTGGACATCACGTGTGACGCCACAAAGTGTCGGTCAAAGTACACTGAGGGCAAGATGTGTCCACTTCCTATGTTCTACCTATTTCATATTATTTAATTTGAAAAACTTAAGAATACAGTTGATAGTTGTCTTTTGGATCTTAACCAAAACACGTTATTCATATTTGATTAATTTATTTGAGGATTTCTGAGAGTTGAATAAAGCCAAATTGCTCCTTTTTTCAATTGACCTTCCACATACCTATAGAAACTGACAATGTTGCTGTAGCTGTCAGTCCTCCACTGTCTCGTGCAGTAACAATGCATGCGATTGCCGTAGGAAATCCTGATTGATCTAGGTCATAATTAATCGCATAGGTCAGCAGTCCCGAGCTTGAAGCCATAGTCAAATATCCCGAATTTGACCCACAGTTCATGGAATACGAGACACTGTCACCTACATCGGTATCTATCACTGACAACCACGGATTCATTTGCTATAAAATGAAATAACATCGATGTAATATATATATATATATATATATATATATATATATATATATATATATATATATATATATATATTGATATATATTGATATACTTGTCGCAGTATAGTCTTTGCTGCAACATATGACAGTGAATATTTAGTAAATCATTAATTCGCCAAAATGGTATATCGCAAAAATGCTGAATGTACCAGATTTGCAAAATGATCAATGGCGCTGAAATATTATGATCTTCAGTATACATTAAAATTACTGCCCTTTATCACGCAATTGTGTATACTGCTGAGTAATTCGTATGGACCCAAAACTGTTCATTTTTTGCAAACTCCCACTCAACTAAATCAAACCATATAAATCCGAACAATACAAAAAAAAAAAAAAAAAAAAAATAAATCAGAAAAGGAAAAGGTGACTAATATACATATAAAGAATTATGCCAGAAGGAAAAAAAGGTGAGTGCACGAAAACTACAAGGAACAAATTAATTTCTCATAGCATAGTGAAGGAGTCAGAAACAATTTTGTTTTTGTGGTGCCCGCTTTAGAGGAAGCTCGACTTAACGATCCACAACCTAGATTAATCGAAATGTTAAAGTTTAGGTTAACCCCAGTGTTAAATATATTTACTTAGCTAAATAAAAAACGGAATCGACAAAACAGGGGCGGTCTCTTCACTTCTTAAATAAAAGCCATGCTATTTTATACATATCAATAAAGAATTACCTATTGCTGGGAAAATATATTTTTTCCATTTGCTAGTTCTGTCGCATAAAGGAGGCTTCTCGATTAAAAATTTAAAATATTTTGACCAATATTGACAGTAATAGAATGATTATCAGCATGCAACACAATAATATGATAAAAAAAAACAAAACACGATTCTACTTTGTCAGGCTTTGAAAGAACAGTAAATCCATTTAAATTTTGAATAAGAGCTGATCATTCCAATTCTAATATAATCTGGAAATGGGCATAAGAGAGCAAGCATTTGGGAATAATTAGGTTTTCAAACGTCACTTTGTGATCTTGACTTTTGTATCATATTTTTTGTAACCAATGAATCAAGTGAGATAATTGTAGTACATACTAGCACATACTATTTACCCGATACATATCTTCCAAGCACATATTGCTTACCCGATACATCTCTTCCAAGCACATATTGTTTACCCGAAACATATCTTCCAAGCACATATTGTTTACCCGATACATATCTTCCAAGCACATATTGTTTGCCTGATAGCTATGGAAAGCAACACCACCACCTTCACAGGCTGTCTGACCTCAGAGTCAGGCTTGTTTTCAGCTATTACCAGTGTCTTTGTTTTCATATGAATTTGATGAGATATGTGGAGCCATTAACAACAGTAAGAAATGGAGTATGTGCAGGCAATACCATTGTGAGCAAAAGCGAAAAGGACAGTCGGTGAATAGTTTACGGTCAAAGACTTAGGCGCATAACTAACATTACGGAACAACCAACAATCTCAATCCGCTGGACGAGAACAATTTCAGATATGCGTTGATTTGCATCAATTACATAATCCTTTGGGTCCTTTACCCTTTTAACCAAATTTGTTATCTGTATTTTTATTACTTTTGTTTTACCTTAAAATATTAATGTCAAAGGATTAAAAAGTTGAAGAAAATGGCCTGGATTAATCGAACCTATCCAAGAGGTAGATAAGTGATCATTTAAACATTTGGTGCGGAAAGCGGAATGTGATTAAAAACCGACTCCATATCCATTGTAAACAAAATACAAAAAATTCCAAGCAAATTCGATAAGTAATAGAAAAAGATGAATCAGTAATTTTATTATCGACATCATCTGAATTCAGAAAATTTCATTCGTTGATTTGAGAAAAGTGAAGAAACTGCTCTATCATGTGTCTTAGATTTTGCTTACCTGTCCCGCATTTCCCTCATTAGTGTTAACCCTGTACACTTGCTGGGAAAAATACAAGGGTTCGTTTTGATTGGTCACCTTTACAATGAGAGTTTTGACAGTAGTCAAGATCCCGTCGGATACTCTCACATACAGTGTAAAAGATGTAGCAGGTATGGTCTCATAATTAATTGCATTTGTCGTTGATGTCGTAATTAGTCCAGCTGCAAGAAAAATCGTTTACACCTTTAATCTAGTTGAGCTGATGTTTGAGTAAATCCGGTGATACAACTCATCAAACAATTGTTTTGTCACCGACTTAAAAAAAAAACAAACAAAAAAAACAAAAAAAACAGGAGTATTCATTTGAACAGAACGCAAGCAAATATATGACTCGACATTTAATTAAAGACGTTTCACTTAACATTTTAAAAACGCTAAATGTATAATATTATTGCAATACTGTTCTCCATCGTTATTGGTTTTGTAATACTGTTCTCCATCGTTAGTAGTTTTCCTGCGTTTCGACGGAACACGTGTAAGCTTGATTACGAGAGGATTTCGATTTTTTTGTTCTTTCTCACCCACTGAGCTGGAAACATCCCCAGATTTGCCCTGATCTGGATTATTCTATCTTAGATAACAGGCAGATATGATAGACTATGTCAGATTGTACCTGACAGAATCATTAATTGCTCTATATTCCTCACATGACTACTAAGTTTCGTCGGTTGTGTCTAGAAGGTTCATTTTTAGCCCCGTAACTCAGTTCTTCTCCAGATGTAAACATATTTACTCAGTTTAAAAGGCAGCCCCCCATATATATATATATATATATATATATATATATATATATATATATATATATATATATATATATATATATATTTATATATATATATAAGAATAAAAAGAATTAAAAATGTTAAAAAAAAATAAATAAAATAAAATAATGCGACAGATGATGTATGAACGCACAGAAGTTCTGAGTGGTTGCTATAACAGCTGAAAGTAATCCAAATTGTAATTTTTCGAGATACATCTAAGGTTGCCAAGTAGCTATCCTACGAGTTCTGATGCATTCATCCATATTAACTGCTATAACTAAGGCGCTAAATGTACAAATACATTTTCAAGGCATTAATAACAGTTTATTAAGACAAAGAGAATGCCAAGGACGAGATTTCAAACACAAATACACTAGTAAATATGCTTAGTTATTCTTCTCTCGTTCCTTTGTAAAATAAATATGATTCAATTGATAATAATTGACAGACTGCAATATGCTGCAAACCAGCAAAGTGGCATAAAAATGAGGTTTGAGATTTTCATGTCTTCAGACAGTTTAAACCTTCTTTCAAACGTTGCATATATTAGCGCTGTGTTCACAAAGGAAGTGATAAATTGTGGCAGGAAAAAGATTGAACATAATTTTTAAATCAATGACATCATTTGGAAATCTAACGTGTAATAAGAATAAAAATAACTTTGTTTCTTGTAAAGTCTCGCAGTCTACTAATACCGAGTTTTTAAAATGATAAACAAAAGTAAATACCTACATTTGACTCAATAAACATTAGTATAGGCTATAATGTAGAACCAAGTTACTTTGTGTAAGAGGTAAAAATAGTAAAAAATTCTTAATTTTACGACAGCTATTGAACAATATCGACATTATTTCTATAGTTTCTATTAAGGAAATTTATTCTTCATCCGGGTCCCATTAATAGTAGATTCCTAACGTTTCACCTCTGGTATAGACTATATTTTTTTTAAAGATATGTTTTTATCTTATTGGGCTATTTTCTGGCTTCAGGAGTGATGGGTAATAAAAAAAAATGTTTTGTCTGTCAGGAATTGTGCCAAAATCCTCCAAGTCCTCCAGTCATTTTTTTTCTTCTAAGGAAGACGACACTTAAATTTGTATGTGTATAAAAACAATTTAAGTTATTTCTTACTGGAATTGAATAAGAACTATTGCGATAGATGTAATTATATCACGTCCTCTAATGACTTGTTTTTAAATTTAAATATATGTAAAATCCTGTTAAAGTTTATTTGGGCATATCAGGGCCATGTCTTTTAAAACAGTTGAATATAGCGGTATTGCTTACAGGTTCGAGAACAGAAAATAACGTTGTAATCAATATGCTAAAAATAGAAAGAAAAAACTGTGATGCTTGGTTTCTGCAGTATATGCTAGATCCGTTTCATTTTTTTTCTTTGATAGTATTTTATTATTGGGTCAAACTTACTTATGATCGACTTGCAAGTACAGTAATCTGTAGTTAGCAAATCCGGAAATAACCCGCATGGTATTTCCATATGTAAGAATACGGTGTTTATGGAGTCCAATTAATTTGTTCTTGATGAAGAAGGTTACAGTTTTATAGTTAATTTTTGTTGTTATTGTGGTTTTAAAACAATGTGTGTATGTGTGTGTGTGTGTGTGTGTGTGTGTGTGTGAGAGAGAGAGAGAGAGAGAGAGAGAGAGAGAGAGAGAGAGAGAGAGAGAGAGAGAGAGAGAGATGTGTTATCCCTACATTGTGTATCTAGATACTGAATAAAGCTTGAATTAATCGTGAAACTTTTATCTGTACAAATCCTGGACAAGTTTGAAAACATTATGTTTCCCGCAATCACAAAGATTTTGTATTTTGTATTAGGACCCATGCGTCGCAAAGTAAAAAAACTCCCCATTTTCGTTTGTTTGTTTGTCTTTTTTAAAATTATTTTATTCTACTTGATACATACTTATATATTTTTATGTTGTTGTTTTTTTTTTTGTTTTTTTTTTTTGTTTTGTTTTGTTTTGTTCATTTTGAATTTTGTTTTGAGTGATTTGCAAATAAGCCTAAATCAAACGATCCTTATATACTTCATAATATGTTCACTCTAGTGGGGTTGTTGCTCCTGTTTATTCTTACAGTATTATGTCTCTTTGTACATCTATCTTTTTATATAAGTAGATTTCATTGAAATATTGACAACATATTTATCAAGAAACTGGCTAATTCTCGCTTGCAGTTAGTACTGTGTGTAAGGAAAGCGAGTAATTTAGTAAGCACTTCCGCTCACAATGTACTTCAGCAAGTTATACGAAAAGTGGATTTCATGGATCTTCTTTTATCACTTGAAAATTTAGCATATTTTGAGAGAAGGATAGAAATAAAGCTTAGATGAAGTTGATTTCTCTCCTTCGCTCAAAAAGTTGAGAAAAGGGGAAGAAGTCAAATAGTTATTTTAGTTTTCTTTCTGTCATTCGGTAAATGCGAGAATAATGACAGTGCGGCAGGTGGTGTAGTCCATTTTGCCAACTCACAAATCAATTTTAGGCATTAAATTATTTTTGTATGAAATACAACCATCTGTGGAAATCTGTTATTTAAAGAAGAAATGTGCCAGGTATATAAATAAATCAGCAAGAACTCTGACAACAAAGATTCTGCTGACTTTCCTTGAGACATATTTTGTAGATAAAAATCGACCATAATTACCTGGGTAAAATTCAACAACAAATTGATTATAATTACTTATCAACGTTCAAGTTATGGTTTTACATATTTCAAGCCGGGGGGATGGGGGGGGGGGAGTGGCATTCATAGGTCGTAGGTCAGGTTTTTCGAACTGTTGTAATACGAAATCGAAAAACGCTAGCAGCAGAGTGGATAATCTACCTCATAGAAGGATTCAGACACAACAATGGCGAAAACGTTTACGTTAAGTTGAAGCGAATTTCTGATTTTTCTTCACTTCACTGAATATGTAAACAATAAGCATCGCAAAGCACGAGAAAAAACTAGTAGAAAGGCATGTACTTGTACACTTTCCACCTTGAAACACTCGACTACAGTAAACGGCAGTTTCTGTTTCTCAAAGGTGCTCGGGCGCGCATTTCGCCGAAATCAAGTCATTTTACAGAATTCAGAAAAGTATGTATATTTTCCGATTTCTCAAGCACAAATCATTAACGACTGTGCTCACTTTTAAGGCAAAACACAAAAACATCGGAAGCTACTTTGGAATACTTTTTGTTACAGGACCAAAACTTTAATAAAACAAAATCACAAACAACAACAACAAAAAAACCCACAAACTACAGTATTGTTTGTTCTTTCCTCTATCAAACCGCCGCAAGTGTACTTAAACAAGATTACCATAGTCTTTGTCATAGTCATCTAAGAGTTATTTTCAGTTCAAAATATAAGTGGACTGAACATGTTTACACTACTTAGAGAACTAAAGTATTCCATTTACTTTTCATTATGCATGCAACTTTGGGACAGTCTTTAAAATTACCATGCTGAAAAAACTTGAAAAATACAGTTTAACTTGATTACCGGTATATGAACCAACAGAAAATGTATATTTTGAGACTGATTGAAAGAGTTTGGAATCGGAAAAACTGTTTATCACTAAAAATTAAAAAATAAGCTGGCTCCCAGCTATTTACAAGAATTAAAACCTGCACTTGACGGTAAAAGTAATAATTATACTTTGAGGAATCACAGCGGTATCAGAGAGATACCATCACGATTGACTCTACTTTACTCTTTCTTCTTTCCTAGCACAATACGACTTTGGAATACAATCCCTCTTCAAACGAGAGACTCTCCAACGATTGGCTTTCTTGAAGAACAAGACCTAAAGTTAATAGTGCCCCAATATATTATGATACGAATGAAAGAAAAACTAATATTCTTTTGACAGAACTAAATTATCAATGTAGTTCCCTAAACTATGCTCTTTATCGAATTAATCTCTCAAATAAACCAAATTATTAATTTCACTCCTAAATCTTCTGGATCAAAGAAATGGTCTCTGAAATTAATCACAAAAGAGCTATGAAGAATTCAGTTTTAATCATTCAATACGTTTTCTATACATCTAATGATCTTCTTACAAATCGTGTTTTACCTTGACAAAACTTTATAATTTTGTCATGAATAAGACAAATTATGATGGTGCGCATTCCAAGTTACATGACTTCATTATACTAGTTTATAATTACCATATATCGATTGACGTGGTTTCAGTCTTGTTTGTTATATCTGGATACCGCGTTAAGTCAGAACGTGGTGTAATGCAGTTGTCCACCAAGTTATACAGAAAGTAAAGGAAAAGTAAAAAATCTTTATTTAAAATCGGCATGTGGAAATTAACAATCAACATTACCTCCATGATTTATTTTACCGATACTGTACTTCTAGATGTCCTGTAGGCAGAACATCTGAAAATATATAATCTAGTAATAAAATGTAACTCAAATTAGCTGTTGAGGTTTTGGTGCTCTGTACAGAATCTTGAATGAAAAAATAACTTTGAGGTTTTGGTGCTCTGTGCAGAATATTGCATGAAAAAATAGCTTTTGAGGTTTTGGTGCTCTGAAACAGAATCTTGCATGCAAAAATAGCTTTTGAGGTTTTGGCGCTCTGTACAGAATCTTGCATGAAAAAATACCTTTTGAGGTTTTGGTGCTCTGTACAGTATCATGCATGAAAAAATAGCTTTTGAGGTTTAGGTGCTCTGTACAGAATCTTGCATGAAAAATAGCTTTTGAGATTTTGGTGCTCTGTAGAAAATCTTGCATGAAAAAATAGCTTTTGAGGTTTTGGTGCTCTGTACAGAATCTTGCATGAAAAAATAGCTTTTGAGGTTTTGGTGCTCTGTACAGAATCTTGCATGCAAAAATAGCTTTTGAGGTTTTGGTGCTCTGTACAGAATCTTGCATGAAAAAATAGCTTTTGAGGTTTTGGTGCTCTGTACAGAATCTTGCATGAAAAAATAGCTTTTGAGGTTTTGGTGCTCTGTACAGAATCTTGCATGAAAAATTACTGACGCTTCTCCTTTGCTGTCGCCATTTTCTTAAAAAATTCGATGACATTTTCAATTAATGCTTAATTTGTTTATTTTTTAAGAATTTTTTTTTTAAATAATCGTATGCTACCTTTATTATTCTCTGATAAATTCATAGCCTCTGCAGTCTTACCCCTAAATTATTCGTTTTGGATACAGAAGAACAGGCTTCAAAATCCTACATTTTGTGTGCACTAATCCTTCTATACACGTAGTCTGACCGATATCATTATAAATTTTTTATGTTTAAAACTCATACATTATTTCTGCATATAAGCACACTCAAACATTCGTGATTTTTTTATGGCAAGTCAGAGAGTAGGCATACCGGACTAAAATTCTTAAAAATGGAATGATTTCGTCGAAATGTGCGCCAGACAGCCATCGCAAAATAGCATCTGACATTCACTGTAGTCAAGTATTTTGAGAGTTTGGATGTTTTTTAATGTGGATAATGTATACGCACTTGCCTTTCTAAAAGTATTGCACATTCATTTTTCACATAAACTGAGTGAAGCGAATAAAAATCAGAGAATTTCATTTCGATTCAACATAAAACCTTCCGCCATTTTTGTGTTTCCGAATACTTCTGGCGACTTATGTTAACCATCCTTAGTAGGTGATACAGATGTCAATATCAGATTGTCGGAAACGATTGCTTGAAGCTATGTATCATTTACAGCTATAAATTAAACAGATACTTTACCCTCAGACTGGGTTCCGTTATTGTGCCCACATATACTAGGAAGATTCTTTCGATCACTACCCGCAACTCTGCCCCAAAGACGTTCAGTAGAACATCGTATTTGTCGTTATTACAATCGTTGTAGTCGTCGTCAGAGTGGGAGGAGGATAATAGCAGTAGGAGGAGAAGGAAGGGGAGAGCATGGGGGAGAAGGAGGAGGAAAAATAGCAACAAGAAGCGCAATTTCTTGCCTAATATCAGCACTAGGATTGGCTTTATTTACATACTTGCACTGTTTATCTGGAAATAGCTCAGACCGGAACCTGGTACAGACGTCATAGTGTAGTACAAAGTGTCCCCATCATTGTCCGTGGCCGTTACCTGGTACACGGAAGTCCCCAGATTCGTGTTCTCCTGGATACTTAGTGAGGACACGATTGGAAGGTTCGTAATCACCGGCGCAGTGTTTAAACCTAGAGAAATGTAGTTTACAGGCATAAATGGAAAAAAGAATAAAAAAATAGGAGAAGGTATAAAATAATAATAATAATAATAATAATAATAATAATACAAATTGGAGAAGCCAAGAGGCAAAAGAGAACAAATTAAATGACATACAAGCTGAGGCTATAAAAATATGTCAGCCCTTCCCCACACTAGACTGGTTTCGGTAAAACTTTATCAGATATGTTTTAAGATCAGTAGCATTATTCTGTTGATATAAAATATATTCCAATGATATGGATGAAAAGTAAGTTCTCACAAGGGGATGTAACATTATTCTGTTGATATAAAATATACTCCAATGATATGCAGGAAAAGTTAGTTCTCACAAGGGGACAAAACATTATTATGTTGATATAAAAATATATTCCAATACTATACATTAAATATTCGTCATCACAATGGGACATAATATTATTCTGTTAATATAAAAATATATTCCAATGATATACATTAAATATTCGTCATCACAAGGCGACATAACATTCTTCTGTTGATATAAAAATATATTCCAGTAATATACATGAAATATTCGTCATAACTAGGATAACACCAACCTGCTCCGTCTATCAAGAAATATTTCATGAAAAATCACAACTTAACATCTTCTTAAAGTTCGATCATATAAAGAGCAAATATGATCAATGCTTTCCAAGAATAACTATATATCACATACATTCTTGCATATTTCTTTATAAGCTTAAGTATTTTTAAAGTCTTATAAACTTGAAAAGCAAATGTTATATCTAACTTGAGTTTCTATCGTTTAATGGTTTCTTTTGAAACAGACGAAGAAAAGTAAAGTTTCTTTCTACCTGATATCACGACGGAGAGTGAACTTGAGCGAGAACTGTAACCATCCGACACCGTTACGGTAACATCATATGATCCCACCGTCTGATACAATAGATCTGATGTTAGCTGAATTCGTCCAGCTTGAAATAAAATTAAAAAAAATCATCATCATAGTCGGCGTTGTAATTGTCGTCGACGTCGTCCTGGTGGTGATGATGGAGCAAGTAGTGGCGATAGTCGTCGTGGTGATGGTGAAAAAGATGATGATCATTGTAATGACGACGACGACAAATATGGTGATGACGATCATAGCATCAGTAAAAAATATTTCATAATTATATCCAACATTTCTATCTTATTCCAATACCTTGCCGTTCTCTTGTGTTCCACATTAAGTAATGTGAACAAGCAAAAATGCATCAAAGATACCCAAAATATGGTATTTTTTTTATCCCATCTATGTTCTAACGAACAAAGTTTTCTACATCTATATCAAACTTCTTTTTCAAATTTTACCACGATGATATTGATACACATGTTTGTTTGTTTCTAAAACTAGACACTCACCCTCATTGCATAGTTTTGCGACCAAATCCTGTATTAATTATTCTCAGCTAGGTACATGCATCATCTGATACATATAGACATTTTGAATAAATCTAATTCACACTGATATAAGCAGACATGGATTTTTCTTTAAATAGCAAATTACGCCATGGGTAAAATAATGTTGGATTCACTTTTTATTGTAGAACTTAAAGCATAAAAAGAATGCGACCAAACTGTGACGCGGAATCTAAGGACATCGGCACGTCTTCAAAAAGACAACGTCTTTTCATACCATCATGGATTACTTACCTATGTTTGATAACTATCGTTAGTAATTATTCAGCAAGGGAAGAAACCATGAAATGTCCATCTTGCAACAAGGTCCAGTACTAGTCTCAATGTAATTTATCCAGACCTTGAATATTTTGCCAGATAAGAGGTATGGGATATATTGCAGCTGAATATATTCAGTGAAGAAAACGATGACATTTTTTTTGACGTACTTTTGCATACAACCTGACACTCCATACAACATTACATTTGAAACAAACTGAAATATTGTATAAAAAAAAATATTGCATGACTATATGGCGTTGTCTTTGTCTTTTCTAACCGGGTAAATGATGATCATGTTTGTGTCGAAAAATAAAGAAGATGGGGTTTTATTTTTCCTGCAAACTTTGTAAACACTGAGTTTTGGGACTTAGTAGAGTTGCATGATAAAACACTTTTGTTAGGACATGTAACTCTTTCTTTGAGTAACATCATCCAGTGCGTCTAGTGAAACTGATTTAACTGTAAATTTATATCCATTTTGTACCGCAAGAATCAAAATTTAAAATCTGCATATGACAGTGAGAAAAAAGAAATTCCACAAGAAATCATGTCACGGATCTTTTTGCACTCATATATAAACTTAAGCGTTTATGTAGCAAGGTAGCCGCATTCTACTCTGAAAAAAATCCGCAAAATTGAAAGCCGAGAAAGACCGGGAGATATATTGTCAAGTGTTTAACAGTGTCATTTTCATGGGCGATTCCTTCAATTTGTATCGTTACCCGTTTAAAAAGCGCAACCAACTGCAAAGACCCAAATGCGCCATCGCATCTTTTTAAAGTAGAATTTGTCGTTTTTCCAATGAAGTATCCAAGTGGTTAGAGTGCTGGACTCGCGACAAAAAAGATATAAGTTCCAATCATGCGCAGCTAGGGTCCCGGTCGGCAGCAGTGGTGTGTCCTTCGATAAGACACTTAACTCCAATTGCTTCTGCACAATATAGCCTTTCATGTGGAACTGTGCCGTTAAACACTAAACAAACAAACAAATCCAGTGTATGAAAATTATCAGACTTAGTGAGTATACCTAATAGTACAGTAAGGCATCATTTTGGTCAGTTGCAGCCACATATTTCCGAACAATCGTTGAAATAGCCATGTTTCGATGCACCTTCGCAAAAGGCAAGAAGCATTTGAGAAAAAAATCCGGAGGTGTTCCCATCTACATACTACTCACGGTTTACTAAAAAACTGTATTTTTGGGGCATGTTGAAAATTGTATTTAAACTTTCTGTTATTGTTGACAAACTTTTGCGAAACATTAACTTTAAAATTTAGAAAGAACATTCCTTTTTTGGCACTGAGTACTTATTGACAGCAAATGCAATTACCAATATTTAAATAATAACGGATGATAAGAGAATTACAGGATAATAGGGGACGCTGTACTATATGTAAGTCATTAAGCGACATTACATCGTCAACTATCAGGTAAAATATAGTATATTTATGATATTACCTTTCCGTGAATTACAGGTCAGCAAAAAGTATATTGTATATACAAATGTTAAACAACAAATTTTAAGTTTAATAATATTTTCATCGATTTAGTTTCCTTATTACAAGTACCAAAAAATGTATGCATGTAACATTTTAATTCACATAACCCGATTGAAAACTAATATATATGAATTTCGTCAGGCGTCAACTACTTTCTTCAGGATCAGTATGTGATTCAACTTGCATGGCTATGGCAGTAATGAGAACAGTGTTTACAATGTTGGTTACGTACGACTTTCTACTTTACACACATGTATCAAATCCAACATTTTCTTCTTCTTTCAAATCTGTCATAAATTCGTGATCATTTTGAACTGAGAAACATTAATGACATGCCAATGGAATCCTCGCACCTTTCAAATAAAGACTTATTTTAAACATTATAACTGAGACCCACTAATGCCCCCGCTCACCTCTCCACTCCCACCTCACACACAACCCATGAACGATCGGTCAAAACTTTGAATCCTTTACTTATATTAGATGCCTTTCCTGCTATAACCGCACGCATCAAATTTTGTCAGATATCTTTGAAAATGTCTGTAATTCAAGTTTTGTATAATGTGAACGTTGACACTTGTTTGGGATCGAAGGAGTCCGAGCTAAAAATGTATAACCCTCTTGCACGTGATTACCGTATGGACAAGTACACAGTCTAGTTTGCTGAATTTCCAACCAGCGGTGTAGGAAGAGAAAGTGAAGTGGACAGACGCAGATGATCCGAATCACAATATCCCTGACACATTGAAAATTAAAACATCCGTGAAATAAATGTTGCAAGAGTGGTTTCAAGACCGAGGTAGAAAAGCATTTACTTACAGTAAGAAGAAAAGTGACTTACAGCCTGATAGAATTTCGAAAGGGCAGCCGAGTGGACTACATGTCATAGTATACGTCAATACCGTACTATCGACGTCAGTAGCGTCGACGTCAAAAACGAGGTCGGTCTTCCGCGCTGACGTGTACAAAGTTACGGAGTCTGGAAAGGAGAACATACAGACAGGAGTAGTAATTTTCAATGTAGCTATTTAGTACTAAGTGCTTTAGAGTCTGTGAAAATTTTTCATTCACTGATTCGTTATTCACCGATTACTTGATTCATTTAGTAATTAATTCACCTTTACCTAAACCTTTAAGCATTCGAGGCAATATTTCATGTATGAAATTTTTTTAGATTTTTCGAAAGTATAAAACAATAAAATCGCGCAAGCTTGGCAATAGAACCCCATGAGTTATCTTCAATAATTCTACGTAAATTTCGGAAATGAAGATTAATTTAGAAAGGGTATGACGACACGAATCATAAAAGTAAGTCTTAGAATAATAGAAGTTTGAATCGTATTTTATATACTCAGTATCACAAAAAAAAAAATTAATGGTGCAGAAAGCGTGTGGAGAGATATGAATGTAAAACAATAGGAAATGAATGGAGATTATTCGAGACTTTGGGAGTAAACTGTGATATAGAACGTGTTATTTCTGTTACACATAGTCTGACAAAGAAACTGACATTTTATGACTTTAGTAACTCTAAAAACATAGTGGTATTGGATATAAATATCAATATAAATTTAAATGCTATATCCAAATGGGTGAACAAAATACTGGAAACCATTATATTTGAATGCTATTATATTGGTGCAAAGTCAGTAAATTCAGAGTGGTTGAGATAACAATTGTTGCAATTTGGGCATCGGTCATACTCATATTGCAGAAATATGTCAATAATGAAAAAAAACATTTACTGAACTTAGATCGTGTCATCAAATCGCAAAATTTGCAACTTCATGAACATTTTCTAATTTGCATTAGTCAATCGTTTCAATTACACTGTATGGAATATTTTTCTAAAGAGAAAGCTTCAGTTTGATACTACCATTGTGTGCATTGTCATTTACTTTGTTCACGCGGTCTGACTTCTTCGGCACGTTACCTGACTTTTTCCGCAAGTGACCAGATATTTTTGTGTGCAAGTGACATGGTATCTTACTTGGCAAATTGGTTATAACAGGACTGTTGCTTGCCACTACATGCACTACTAGTTTCTTCACTGTGGTATTTTTACCATCGGAGCACGCTACAAATACATCGTAGTTGGCGTTGGCGGCGACAGAGAGACCCGGGTTGTTATTCACATACACCCCAAAATCTGAAAAATATGATATAAAACTTTCATATACATTCATGCATACATACATATCTGCATGCATGCATACATACATACATACATACATACATACATACACACATACATACATGGTGTGTGATTTGAAATCGATATCGACAAAGTATTAAGGGCAGGTTAGTTTTGTAGTAGATATTCCGTATTTTAATCATTGCACTATATGTTCATATACAACTTAATATGAACATTATGAGATGAGAATCATGTCCAAATATAACTCTGCCACCCTTGAGTCTTTAGGTCCTTACTAACATATACCTAGTAACTGCTGCACCAATAAACATTAGTCAAATTGATTTCGGAAATCTAAACATCGGTTTGGTCGCAGAACTTACCCGCACGCGAAGTCTCAAAAAAAGGGTATTTCATTCAACGCAGGATAGATATCTGACCAAACCTCGTTATTCTATCGATTTTTATCCTGGTACATGTAGGAAGATTTTAAAACTATTCAATATTCTAGGGAAATATTGTTTTGTTCAGCGATTATATCGATAGTTTCGTCGTTGTCAAGAATACATTTTTGTTCACAGGGAATGGTACCCACCCATCGCTCCGATCTTTCACTAGATGGCGTGAGTGTTCAATGAGATTTCTTGGGCACAGGGTTCTAATTCAATTGCTCTAGTAAACCGATGGAAAAACCTTAAATATTGAAAATTCAATAGCTTGCATTATCTTAAAAACACAGGACCAAACATATATCCAACAGCATAGAACCATTCTTGATGCATGCTTATGTGTTGAAAAAAACATACGAGCCACGGCATTTTTTAAAAACTAGTTGTGCTTGAAACATGTATCACCCATTCCGCACCAAAGGAGAATAAATCCTACTTTCATTATTGGAGTTCCTAAATCAATCTAGCAACGAAACTGACAGAGCATCGAAAGAACTTTCTCTCCATTTCATTTCAGTTAATGATAGTATCAGCTTTGAAACGATGGTTTTACTTCATTTTTACTTGTCATTACCAACGAATAATGGCCTGCCAAACCCGTATATCCTCTATCACCTTTTTCTAGACTATAATTGACTGATGTGACAAACAAACATACCGGTGCAATACGGAGCATGCGGGCTTTTCCATTGGCTAAGAAGGTATCAATCGCTGACCGGTGCAGAATGAAAATGTTGCATCTGTATTTTTGTAAACACCTAAAGCAGGGGTGTCAAACAGACTCATTATTTATTATTATTATTTATATCAAATCTGGCTCGCCATAGCAAATGAGTTTGACACCCCTAAAGGGCCTTAATGCTGGTTATGGTTTTGTGGGTTTAACGCCATTTTTGAGCACATGATACATGGCGGGCAGTATATTTGGCGGAGGAATAACCCGGGAAGAACCACCAACCCACGGAAAACTACTAGCAAGCGTTGTCACATACCGACGTTAGCCGAGTCGATATTCGAAGCCACGCGGATAAGGGTGAGATCTGAGTGATCTGTAAAGGCCAGCGCCTTAGAGAACCCGGCCACCCGCGGCCCTGGGCTTAAATGCTTGCGAGTCCATGGAATGTCAGTCTAGGCTGCATTAAGAAAATTCAGAAAGTGCTATGTAGCTTGATTCTTAGTGGGATTAAATTGACAAGATTTGTACGAGGGGAATTTGACAATTAATTTAATAGCGAAGCATTAGGCTTGTATGATTTGCTTCAATCAGATGTATATGGTTAATAGACAAGTAATGGGGGGGGGGACATGAAATAATACTAACATGTCCAGCATGAGCATACAACTGAGTCTGAAAAATCTAGGACGGTATGTAACACAAAAACATGAAAAGGAGGTCATTGTCTCATCCTCTTGACAGCTATAACTAGTCTTTTTAAATCAAACGTCCACACCTGCTGCACAATTACACAAACTATTCTTGCTTTAAATAGATTACCTGACCTACTTATCCTGCCCACGGCCATATCATTTTTTTTAAAAACTTTCTTTTTTTCTAACTAAACCAAACAATGTCTTAAATATAGCGGAGCATGAAAGCTTTTTGAAAAGCTAATGCTTGTTGAATAATTCGTACCGTGAGTCCTTCAGTCTCGTTCTCTGATTTTGTTTGCCTTGCTCATGAATAAAACATCTCAATGAGGTACCAAAGAGTTAGTAATAAGTACACAAATAGTACACATTTGAAGGTACATGTATTGGTGAACTCTATTAAGTACACTGCGTGCACAATATGATGGCACACAACTGACTTTTTTTTACTGATACCCCTTCCTACTCACACTTCTTAGAGTATTTATATTACTTTGTCTGTTTCCTATCCTTTTAAATAACATGGCAACATGCACGTAAAAAAAACAGAACCTGTTAAACCGGGTCTCAATCTGACAGAGAACGGAGCAGGGCTGGGACTCGTGGAGTTGACGAAGCAGGTGAATGGGTCTGATGGATCGGTTACACTTAGCGTATAAAGCAGTTTTTCTGTCACCTGATCTTCTAGTACTTCCACTGTAGCTTGCAAGTTGTGTATTGTAGGCGGCTGTGAAATGAAGGAAAAATCTCAATTATCTATATTACCCAAAACATTTTTTATATCAAAAACATACAAAATGACCAAATAATATTTTAATCCTCACTTTATTCAAGAGATTCGAGTGATATCATATGAAGAAACTAATGTCAAAACACATAACAAAACGCGATGATCTTTTTCACTTGAAAGAAATAATTTTACGAGAAATTCACCATATTTCCTTTAATAAGCAGTACAAGACTGAATGAAATATGAACCAAGAACAACACGTTAGTCGTTCTCTATAAACACGATTAACCTTTGAAATTACTCACTGCATCATGGCAGGGAATTCTAGGTTACCGTAAAACTTTATTGCAAAATGTGTCTCTCAATTTACGTGCTTGACTTACATTCATTTTCAAAGTTATGCCTTACTACTTTTACATCCGATCACAAAGTGTACGTTGGAATTGTTAAATACATAATACTTACAGACATACACACAGATAGACATAAAGGCAGAGAGACCCACAGATAGATAGATAGATAGATAGATAGATAGATAGATAGATAGATAAAGACAAACAGACAGACAAAATACCTCATTGTAGATACTGAGTGTAAGCGTTCCAGTTGCCGTGTATTCACATAAATCTACCACTTTAAACATGAGGAGGTAGTTTCCTGATAAGGTAGTCAGATTAGCAGCAACTCTTACTTCGTCTATAATGAAATTAGTTTTTTGTTTAAATCCACAACTGTTTTTATAATATACTCAACTGGACTTATGTATTTATATTTGGTTCTTCTCTCTCTCTCTCTCTCTCTCTCTCTCTCTCTCTCTCTCTCTCTCTCTCTCTCTCTCTCTCTCTCTCGTACATGCATATATATCCTCGTAAAATGATTATAATTGTGTTCATTTGTATTGATTGTTTTATGCTTGGCTGTATTACTTATGTTCTATACAGTATGTACAGATGCCATGGTTCTCTGACCTATGGTCAGTCAATAACGGGTCTAATAAAAAAACACCAAGGAAAACATTGAAAAGTTCCTGTGTATCAAACAAAACGGGTGAGATATCTGTATACCATATTTATTTGTGTGAACACGTCCTAATTCGAACAGCATTGATCGAGATTTTCTGGCGCAAAATGCGGTAGAGAATGCTTTTTACTTTAAATTATGCATAGAATAAACAGCATAGATGCTGATATACCGATGCATTAATCCACGACATATCGGAGTCTGATGTGTTTGCAGATGGGCACACGTTTTACGTGAGGAAACACAGACAATTAGTCAGCTGCTTCTCATATCTTCCCCCCTTGGGCAGATACTCCAATCGGAACAAGCTAAGGCCTTTCCGTGAATGATTGGAAAACACACATAGGAAATATTACAGGAGCCGCCATTGCATTAGTCTCGTTCAACCAGACTCTTTCGAGGTTCCTTGAGATCTCCGCCAAAGGTATATCATAGATTTCATGGAGTAATGAGAGAGGTCTGCTTGAACGAGACTATCATTGCATACACATTGACATTCTTGTGACGTCACGTCGAGCATACTCAAAGCGTTCATTAAGGCCTCTCATCAATTGATGTGATTTCGTCCAAACTTTCATAATTTCTCGTTTTAAGTTTGATCTTATTAGAAACTTTGTTTTACTTAACTTGTTCAAGTAATTTCATAAAGTTTTCCGCACTTTAGCATTCACTGAGTTCTCTGCCATTTTCCTTATTTTCCCCCTTTTTTCTCAGAATCACTTATTCAAAGTATTTCCAATGTGGATTTTCCTTAATATAGTATATATGAGTCCGGTAGCACTTGATAACTATTTAACTGAAATTTTAATTTTTATATGTTCAGTTGCTCCGTTTCTCGCATCTCCGCTGCTAGACAATAAGACGTTATTGCACATACATGATATAGTGTTCCAGGAAATCACATATACTGTACTACATTTAAATGGATGAAAAGATGCTGACCAAAACCAGATCATCATCTTTTATTGTTCTCCTAGTTAATGATAGATCTTTCTGAAATTTGGTAAGCGATAACCTTTATATCCTTGATATGGTCTACCCAGCTTCATTCTATAAACATTGGGTGTATTGTTTCAGGTGAAGCCTCGCTAAACTCAATGAATGACGTAGAAAACCTCGAAGAGTTAAACAGACGACAGATAGAAAAAAAAAATGAAAAAAAAAAAAAAAAAAACCCAACAACTGTTTGTTCAACAAGCAAGAAAAAATAGAACTTTGAACAAATACATTGTTACGGGACAAAGAGTTGGAAAAAATGTTGATTTAGAACAATAGATGGATGATATGAAAGAAAAGCGATCAGAAGATGAAAAAAATAAGCAAAATGTATTGTTTAGCGTAGTGTCGATATCAAACTTTCTGTTGCATTCTAGTATCGGTTACATCATTTACAAACTAGAGCATTCTTCAAAACAAACAACTGCACATGATGAACCTTAATCGTCACCTGCGATGATAAATTTTCGTGAAGGGAAATCGGACACACACACACACACACACACATATAAAACTCTAGTGCATATAGAATACAGATAACAAAGTAATCGCAGAGCACAACAAACTGAACATAATAACAACGACTATTACATCCCTGAAATGTTCTAGATTTTGACTCTAACATCATCAGACTTCAGCCTAAAACAGGTGTTTGATAGCTATCTCATCACATGTGTACCTGAATACACCTCAATATTTATCTCTTGAAACTTAGTGTTCCCTTGGATCCTAAATAATACTCTACACAAATAAATTTCAATTTTGAACATTTAAGATTTTTATCGCGTAATGATACTCTATGCACAGGAGTATTCTCACATCATATCCGATTTAAATAAAGAGACGATAACTCTATACAATTTTGTGAAAACAGCAACAATTGTCTCTGATATTCACCTCAGTAGCTGTTTGTCATTTTGTGTTATTTAACATTTTAAATATTCTACCTCTGTATTCTAAATGTATTTTTTTTTTTTTTAAATCATTATATATTTAAAATTAGTGTGCTTCAACTACCCCCGTGATAGGGATCGGCAAGCATTCAAATTCTGTAGATAACAAAAATTATTTAATCCTTGAATGTTGTAAATCATATCAGAGACAACGGTCACAGGGGGTAGGGTTGTGTTATCCCACGTGGATTTACGAATTGTCAAACATAGGATTTGATCTGGAAATATTATGTACATATCGCCGAAAGGACACTTCAGCTGACTCTTAACTCAAGAGCCGCAAGAAATACCGGTAAGTGTCTAAAATGTACACCGAGGTATTGCGGTCACATTTGTCTGTATCAATTCCGTGTATTTAACTAATAGGCGACATCAGACCCAAAAGCCGTACATCAGTATCAACACAGGTTTGGGGTAGGGGTGGGTGTTTATTTATCAAACTAGAGCAAAATATTATCAGAAATATGGCCTCTGTAGTGTTCTCACATTTAGCCAATCAGATGCAACATCGTCTCATTAATATGCACGGATGTTGCTTATAATTGAACTCATTTGAGATCTTGATGTAATAAAGCTTACATCCTATGTCTGATCAAAATCTGATCAGAAATGTGTTCTCTAGATTGTTTACAGCTCAACTAACCAGATACTAGATTGTCTCATTAGTATGCATAGATGTCGCTCATAATCGAACTCATCCGAAATCTTGACCTTTGACCAAGTGAGCTAAAAAAAAAAAGTTCTTACTAGTTGTCGTATCGAAACTGAAGTATCTGTCTGTATTCATGGTGATCACCAGCTGGGTAATGGTCGTGTCTGATGGGTTTGGGTCGTTTGCTGACACGGTGTGAACCAACGTCCCCACAGCCCATGTCGGCTGGGCGAGCATGAAGAAATTCAGATTTGTAAAGAACGGCGGGGAATCTGAAAAAATAATTTTTTTTGCAACAACAAGCAAAACATTTTGTTTCATTTCTTGATCGAAGTGAGGTAAATTATTACATGTACTTCTAAAAGCTATCTTGCTTTAAAAGTCAGTGTGGCTATTTGACAGCCAGTGGTAGTTCTGATCGGTATTAAAATGTAATCAGAAAGAAAAATGTTTGGCCCTTTTATATCCCAGCTGATCGCTCTACTGCCTGAGCTGTGCGTGCCAATGCCCCAAGCCAATACCTGCTATATATTCAACCTTCTTTTTTTTATACGTCCCGTATCTCCAGCAACCATGACCATAAAGAAAACTGAGATTAAACACTTTCCTAGTATCATATTATGGTAATAATAATAATAATAATAAACTGTTTAGTATGATTTTTTCTATTAATTCTTTTCTTAAAGTATGTATGATTTTCATATCGAATGTACTATCTCTAGCAAAAAGCCAAAGTTGACGAGAATCGGTTGTTAGGCACATTACACAACATTAAACATCACGTTAATTTACTGATAAGGCTAATTTAGTTTTATTTAAATTACATTATTTACCGTTGAAAAACACGTTTGCTAACAAAGCCTTTGATTAGTAAGAATTTTGTTTAAAGAAAGACCCTTTCGAGTTTTTAAACCACCGTACAGTTCCTTAGTCATTGTAGATGATACAAAAGCATTCCCGGCGCATGCCCACACAGTACGTCCTGTTGCATTATCGATTTGTTTCATCTTGTATGTAGCAATAGGAAACCTATTGCCTCAATTGTCAGATTATACTCAACAAAGACATACCTTACATATTGAATCTTGTCATAATTCCAAGACGTGCAGCAAATGAAACAATCACAAGTTGAGCGAAGTATGGCATGCAAATTATAACAGCGTTCAACTGTACAATAAGCCTAAAATGTAGATAGATGGAAATGTTGAGTTTCTAATCGTTTCGTTTAAACGGTATCGTTTCGGTTATTGCAAACCATGAACATATTTAGTAATTTTTATAAAAGTTGCAGCCTTAAAAACCTTTATTTGCATATTGTGTGGCATGGCATCTAATCTCACCTATTTGCAACACATTAGCACACATATCGATCGTTTTTGGACACCAGTATTTCTCGCGGCTCTTGAGTTTTGGTCGGTGAAGGGGCCTTTCGCCGATCACAACAGTATTTTTCTGTGTTAAATCCGTAGTGATTATTATCATGTTTGAACTACGCATAAAATGATGAAATGGACGGATTAATTTTACGTTGTAACCCAAATTGTTCATAAAAATGTCAATTAAAAACCGTCCATTTTGTAATTTGACACGTTGTTGAACCATGATATTAGTTACATAACAAGATATTTATCATACGACAGACACATGACAAAGCCACACACGCCTGAGTCACATGACCAAAACAATCATTTAGAATGATTTAATTCGCACCCGATTGGTTCATCGATATTGAAATCCGATTGTCCGCCGATGTAGTCCGGTAATTAGAAATGGCGACAGGAGGTAGGGTTGTGTTGTTCCAGATTCTTCTGGTCCTTACTGCCTGGCTAAATTGGATATTCTGAATGCAATGTTTTGTGTTAGAGAAACTTTGATGAGAGCAAGTATTGATGTTGTTTGTCGGTCGAACAGGAGTATACATCTGTGTGGAGTTTGTATTCAGTGATATTTGTTCTTTTCTCCACAACTACATGGTCTGTATTTGAGATTTTTGATATGAACGTGCATGAATCATGGAATTTATTTGGTTATATATATATATATATATATATATATATATATATATATATATATATATATATATATATATATATATATATATATAAACGCGGAGGAAGAGAAATATAAAAGTTGTATCGTAGCAAAATTACAAATGAAGGAACGTGATAAATTCTCAGGAAGCCGTATGAAAATGATGAATATGATTTGATTTACTTAAAAGACATCTTAAACAACATCTTATTCGATGATTGTGCTAAACCATCATATAAGCATGAAACCAACAAAAACAATGAAAATGCAAACAGCGGCTAAGGTTTTATTTCTCAAAACATTGCTGTTGAGAAACAAATATATTGTATTTCGTCGGTTGAAACCGTTCCTTTCTTACCACACACTTCCCCATTTACTGTTTTTTTTTTGTCAAGGTTGTAGTACCTATCTTTAATTTGCTAGGAATAATGCAAGAACATGATGTAAATTATTTTGTATACTGTTTTTTCTCGAGGGTACGCCTTCAATTAAAACAAAAAATAAAAGAAAATAAAAGAAATCGAATTAAAAATTAAAATTGAAGCTGTTATTTTTCAGTTCATATGATGTGCTCCAGAGCTTATTCAGTCGTTTATAGTTATCATAATTTTTTTTTGTATTATGACACTTTTACTGATATATATCAAAAGCTAGATGATTTGTTTAGCAATAGTACATCGTCAGTTTGTTCAAATATTTTACCAATGTGTAGAATTTTATATTTTCCTACTAGTCTTTTTACCTTATCCTTAAATGTAGTCAAAGAGGAAAACACCATGCTAGAAACGTCATGCGTCATAATGTGTCAGTAATCTTAAATATATAAATCTGAGAACAATTTAAACGTCCCTGCAAACAAAAATGCGCGTTCTTATCTTTTTCGTATTAATAGCAGCAGATATTTCTGAACATTGAAAACTAACTAACATCAAGTAAGTCTTTAAAATCCATATCTGATTAATTTATATATCATCAACCAGATACATTATTTTTTAAAAGAGAAAGTCCCTAATACGACACATATAGACCGGTCCATTCAAATTACGTACAGATTTGTGACAAATGACGCCCAGGTGCAAAATTATTTACACCATTCCACCATTCTGTCTATATTCAAATTCAGTGAGATTCATTTCTCATCAACATTGTTGCATTATTTAAAGTTAGAAAAACATCTAAATTTTGAAACTGTGCACGTTAATATTATATGATTATTTAAAGTGTGCAGTACTGTCAGAATTCCAGTAGATAAAACACCTTAAAACGGACTTAGCCGAACCAAACCAGAAATGTTCTTGTGCGCCTTGATGCACAACAATAAAACTGGATGTTAGAACTCAGAAATACCTTTTACGCATAATAACTATAAGCGGGTTTAGCCAACCAAACCAAAATATTGTTGCGGGTCTCTGATGCAGACCAAGAAATAACGACGTCACATAGTAACGTCATCGATCAAAATAGAATCTGTGCAGTTATATTATAAATAGAATATTTCACGTGTACGCATTATGTATGAAATATAAGAAACTTGTGGTATAGCACGATATGCCTGTCGCTTCAAGCATCTCTGATTATATAATGTTATTCAACACGTTTCATATATTTCATATCGAATGAGCAATCATGTAAGATTCTTCTTTAGATTGCAGGGACATGATGTATATAAATGTACACACAGTGCAGTAAATTATTACCACGAAGATTATATTTTCTCCAAGAGTCTTCACATTACACAAAAAGAACAAATAAAACTTGACAAATTCCAGTTTAGCTCTATATATAAAAAATGAAGCCGTCAGCAAATTTGTGAATTGTACTGTTGAACTAAGGTAGTAATTTTCATATGTAAGTATATTTACTAATTTAATAATTTCAACTTACGTACATCAACGACTATAATGTTTACCCCGCAATAGTATATTGTCAGTCTGTTCAAATATTTGAACAATGTGCACAATTTCATTGCACATTTTTAAAAGTCAATTTATCGCACTTTAAAAGTCAATTTATCGCACTTTAAAATTCAGTTTAAAAAACAAACAGCGACTGTTTAAATTATGCAAATAAATTAGAGTAGAGCGTGTTAGAAAATACAACATTACAATTATGTAAACGATAAAACCTACCTGTAAATAAGAAAGTGCGTTCTAATATAACTTACTACAATCAGTTGAAATAAATTGAATGAGTCCTTTTCCTCAGCATTAATCTCGTTATAGTTTACTGGTGTATAATCGATGATAGTTTCATTTGTTTATGTTCAACGTGGTATTTTACTCTGCGAATACATTTTAAAACATGACATTTCAATTTGTTCATAAACTAATTCTCTGTATTTGCACATTAATATGCAGCCCTGGCATAAATTTTTTTCAGAAAGGTATCCTAATTTCAGTTAATCGGCTCAGCACATTAAACATTGAAAACTGTCGTACATAAAGTCAATCTGTCAAACTATTATCGGATTAACTCATTAAATTGAAGCACATAACTTTTTTCATTTTTTTTAAAGAGCAAGAACCTAATTTTGGATATACTGGCAGGTTCAATCAAAATCACTGCAGAATAGATTATAAAAAATTACATGCTCTGTGCGAAAATATTAAAAGACGCTGTGCATATTCAAATTGGTTGAGAATCCCATCTAGGGAAAATTATGGAAATATTTTGCAACGAAGAACAATTAGTCTATGTGAGTTTGTGAGCTAACCTTTGCAAGAGTATTTTTTTTTTCAAATGAACACTGGATCTTTTGTAAGAAATCATTAAAAGTAAGAGATATTTTGTATATGATTGCAGATATAATAAATTACAAGTAGATATTTCATACCTTCAAAAACACTAGTTTTAAAATTTCCAATAAATCTTCACATTGCTTGTAAAACAGCCTTTCATCAATAATAATAGGGATGTACGTCTGATTGTAATAAGTGGTTAAAGTTTTTTTTCTCACCATTTAAAAAAAATTCCTAGCCTTTTGCATTGAAATAATCAATTTTTTAATTTATTAATTATTATTATTTTATTTTTTTTTTTTTTTTTTTTTTTTTTTTTTTTGGGGGGGGGGGATGAAACTCAAAGCTTCTTTTTTTGTTGTTGGTTCATTTCCTTTTCAGAGATATCCCATCTGTCCTCACGTTGTCCCTCTTCATTTTGCATTTCTTTCTTCCTCATCAGAAGTTTAATCATTATCTTCTCTAGATAATCTTACCAAGCTTTCAACTTTGGATCAATTAATATAGTGTCAGAAAGAATCAATACTGTTTTCTACAATTACAAGTAGATCAGCCATTTTAATTTTGAAATGTGCAAGTACACCGTGAACGTAATAGCGAAAAACAAATACACTAATTCACACCTACCCGACCATCCATTCACTCTAGTACACACACACCTCTAATTATTTTCACTCGCTTTCGAATGCCCAAGAATGTAACTAAAACAAAATAATCGTGTTATTATCTCACTTGCATCTATTGTTGCACGGATGCCATAGTTTCTGTTCTGATATGCCCCTGCTGAAGACCAATCCAGGTTCGTACCAGGGGTTATAAAAGGTTGACGAAGTTCAGTGTATTTTATGTTGTCTGCTTCAGGGCCGCTGCCACCTGTATATGCTATCATTTCATCAATCTCTGTATACCTTAAAAATAGCATAGAAAATTATTTTTGAGTTTTGATTTCTATTATAATCAATATTTTTGTCTCCATAACTATTATGTAAGAAGCATAGCATGTTACCTTTGTCCATACATTTGTCTGGCTTAGTGTTGGGTTTATGTCAGTTTCTCATATGATCTTGGTCTCTTCCATGCACAACAGAACATGCCTTTCACGGTTTATCAGTTTTATCGAAATAACATCGCACAATTCATGAGAGAGATTAGGGGTCGTGAATTAAAAGACAAGATAGCTAGCAACATAGTTTCGTTCAACGAGACTCTAGCGTGAATCCGTCAGATTCCTGCTATATGAGGGTCTGCTAAACTGTTTCATTGTTACTGATGGAACGAGCCTGTGTCAATTTTGTACAAGCAAAATTACAAAGACATCTCTCGCTATCTTAACATTTATCTAGGCATACTTTGTGCAATCATTACCCATCAATGAAACTGTCCATGTCTACGCCAAACATGACGTTATCTCATCATCACAAATGACGTATTACGTCACTTCATCTCATGAACCAATCAGACCGCTTATCCAAGTTATGGGATAGACTCGTTCTTTCAAGTTTCTGCCATACTCTCGTTCGGCGAAGATCTCAGGGAGCCACGCGAGATATCTGGTTGAAGGAAACAAAAGTTAACTCTTCATGTTTCATAGATTGGCTGATTTCGGCATCAATGAGACATTCAAAAACACATTACAACTAACTGCTTGCTCCTCACGCACCATTGAAAAGGTATTTATCTTCAAGAGACATCTAAACAATCTTCAACTTGATATGCCTATGCAACTTTTTGAAGGCGACAGGAAACAAAATTAAGACGTAGTTCTTTTCATTGCACCTGATTTCAAGTCTGTATAATATGACGTCACGGTACCAAAACCAGGCAGAGTACCAGGTCCGACCCCATGAAGTTCTCTATTATTATTAAAATGCATTTCAATTTGAAGTGTTCTCGTTTATACAGTTTCCATATGCCTACATATATAGATTCTTTGTAGATCGTTATATTAGACCTTTTACAAATGAAAGGTTAAACTTTTGTGGCTTAAACAGAATGATTAAATACTTAATTTCTTAATATAAAGAATCATGCGTTAATGCCTCTTTAAACGGAGGTAATACAGTTTTGTCGTTTTGTGGCGCAGACTAGAGTACATTTAATGAATATTTAGTGTTAAGTTGTAGTGAGTGTGTTTTGAAACACGATTTCACATATAAGTAATTACCTTCTTTTATGATAATAATACGATAGTAATATTAATGAATACACCCCCCCCCAAACGCAGCCCCCCATCTTAAAATTAAACCCAATTCAATTGACTGAAATCCATGAAAAAAATCAGCATGAATGAATAGCATACTTAAGTTAAACAGTAATGAATTATCTTTTTATTATTTGTTATCCATATTCTCACAACAATAATGAATATACATATGAACAACTACATGTGTATATGAAAAGTTTGAAAATGACACTTTCAAGAACTATATAGGATGACTTTGAAATAATAACTGATATATGAAGATATGTGGATTTGAAATAATATGTATAAGTATCTTATATATGTCAAATTTGGCCTGGTATACATTTATATTTTGTTGTTGTTGTTAATATTACTGATGTTGCTGTTTTTTTTCTGTTTTGTTTTGTTTTCGCTTTTGTTTTCACTCACCATCCGATGTAGTCCCCTGGATAAACCGTCATCTGGGCACCACTTGGAATATTCAATGTAATTAACGTATCTGGAACAGCTGAAAATTGAAAAAAACCCACATAAAACATATATTTTAACGCCGCCATGGTTTAAATTTGTAGACAGCTTTTGATTTCCGTTATACTTAGGTAAATGGTGCTTCATTACTGGCTCGATGATTTTTTTCAAGTTTATGAATTACAGACTTTTTTCTCCCAAATAATAAAATAATTCATGTATTTTGACTGAGGTAAAGAAGTAAAGTGAGTTGAGAAGAAAAAGAAAACAAAGAAAAGAATGCAGAGGAGAAAAGAAAGAAATAAAAAGAAAGACTGAAGACAAAGAAAACTATGCTGATAATGGCGATGATGATTACAATAACGAGGACGAAGATCTAGTAATAGTAGTATTAGTATTAGTGGTAGTAGTAGTGGTAGTAGTAGTAATAGTAGTAATATTGGTAGTAGTAACGACTAGAAATAAAGGGCAAGATTCGATTCCAGGAAAGTTATTCAGATCAGATTTAATTTTACTTAAGGACAAAAAAAGTTATAATAAGGGAGTCTAATTGAAAAAAATAATTGTTTTTCCCCAGTGCTAATGATGCAATATATTTGGACGCAAAATCCATATTTATATACTTTATTGTCCGTCCCTCTAATTTTTATACACAATCAATCTATAGAAATTATGTTATATTTTTTTATCCTGTAATAGTTAGTACCTTTTCAAACTAATTTCTTTTTCTTCAAAACTCTGCATTCGTATGAAAATGACGACTATTGTTTTCCTGCTTTATTCGTCGAAAAACAATAAATAAAACGTTCTCGAAATCTTACAGACAACACAGTGGACGCAAGTTGCACAAATACATAAAAAGATTTGTGATCCCACGCATGAAGAATATTTGTGTTTTTGATATTTTCTTGAACCTAAATAAAGACTTTCAAAAGTATTGCAATACAAATTGCTGAACCACATACATGCCACAAATTCATTGGATCCAGCAAGTTTGTAGGCAGTTCCCGACGTTGACCTCCACACCTCAAACAACACTGTCCCTGTGTTTTGTTTAATAAAGGCTTGCCATTGCGTAACGATTCCGCAACACGGGAACTGATATACCGAATCTGCCGCTAGATAGGCATAACCTGCAAGATCAAACATAGATAGGCATAACCTGCAAGATCAAACATAAAATAAGGTTGATGACTTCAATATAAAATTAACTTAAAACCGAAAAGCATTAACTTTTAAGTTCTTGATCCTGTTCCAGTTTTAAAAAGAAAAAAGCAATCAATTTAATCACAATATTTATGAAAGGTCACACTCTAAAAAAAAGGGACATGTGTCTCAGATAGAATTAGATTTTTAGCAATTTAATTCCTACAGTATTTCGAAATCTGTGGAATTGCTTTCTCTGATAAGTGATCTCTCTCTCTCTCTCTCTCTCTCTCTCTCTCTCTCTCTCTCTCTCTGACAACAATTTGCACAAGTACAGAATATCCGCAGCTGTCACGTGGAACGAATCCTTTCTCTTCTGAAAAGTAATAAATCTGGAATTGATTGAGTCTAACTTACATCAAAATATTATTTTATTTTCAATAATAATTCTAAGATTGTTTGATTCTACTTCCTAATTGATATTAAATACTCACATCCGTATGCTGGACATGTATTGTCAATCAATATTCATTGGATTGTCGTTTCATCAAACAAAGAGAGAGAGTGCAAGCCTTCTTTTATTTTCTGTAGGATAATTGCGCCAGATTTATGGAATGGATATAACAATGGAAAAAATATTATAATTACCAACCTATAGTGCCATCAATGGATGAGTTGTATAAATACGGCTGGTTTTGTCCTATGTAGTCCACGGCGACACATCCTAATAAAATAAAGAATAATATGTTGCTATGACAATTCTGACAGAGATATCGACGCAGATAATAAATGTGAATGAATCCAGTGGAAGTGAACATTTTTTTTTATCCGTGTAACAATATTTCGTAGAATGCTAAGATAAGGCAGAGAGGACAAAATGCATTGTCGATATTTATTGATGTGCAAAACAATTTCGAATATTTATTACCAAACCGAAATAGTTGTTTCACATTTTCTATGTAGTACCATTAAAACAAAAAGACTTTTGGTATCACCCTAGCTAAAAGCGATTCTTAAGTTTGAGACAGTATGAGTATTTAATTTGAAATTTGTGTAATATTCCATGCATACCATTACTACATTTATAAGATTTATATAAAAATATATATTTTATTACATACTACGCAAGAAGATTTGTATGTTTTTTATGTATATAATTACTTGTCAAATTGTAGTATATGTTAAACGTTTTCTTACATTTATTGAATCAAACATTGGGAACAATTAACATCAATACACCATCCTCTCAAACGATCATCCTGATCACTAACATTCGAACTTAAATTTTGTATTATTCTGTAATATTATGTGCTTTTATCTAAAATCGTAAAGTTGCATAACATTTGTGGGTGATCGATATTATGGGTGAATTCTTCCATATAATACCACAAGGCTGCATTTATTTTTTATGTTCTCAGTTTGTCTTTAAGGAATTTAAGCAGCTGGCTGAATATCATACAACAACAGTAGCGTAGCAACCGCCCAAGCAACCCCGCAACTGCGGAGGGACCCAAAATTCCCGTCAAACAACATTTTTTTTATTGGGAGGGGGGCCCATAATTGTTTTTGTTTTGTGGGGGTGCAAGTTTTTCTGAAACAATGATACCTTTTTTAAAATCATTCATTCGTCAATGAAAAGCCAGTTTAAAAAACAAGCTATCAAAACTAATCAAAAGACTTTATTAGTTATTGTCAAAGACTCCTCTATCTGATCCTTCTGTCGATTTCCTACAGTATCTCGGCATTACATTTCCCCACTTTCGTTTAATTGATCAATGAATGTTAGCAAATTTGTATTCAATCCATGAGGGCAAAAGAAAAGTACAAATCAACACCAAAAGACATGTCAACTTAAAATAAGGACGTAATTTATGTACCTTAATCGGAGTTGTGTGATGTGAACATGTATGATTGTTTTCAAATTTGCAGATCAATTTGCCGTTTTATGAAATGTCAATGTTATAAAAATGTTTTTTGCTAGATGCCACGCAAACGTGGACAAGTTTTTATCTTTCAAAATATGGGTTTGCTTGGAACCACTTAAACCTATTATAACAATCGTTTTCAAACCCGGGAAAAAGCAACCCAGCACCTAGAAATAATTTAGATAACAATCTTTGTGATCTTGAGTTTACAAAATACTGCTTTCCAAACAGACAGTACTGAATGAAATATGAATGGGAACTTGGCTGAGATATAGTAAACGCTAGCTTTTTTTGTATCTAAAAAGAAATTTGTCGAAAATTAAATTGTATACAAGCGTGAATATCATCATGTATCCAAAAAGTTCAATATCTAGACTGCATAAATTAGGTTGCATGCATAAATTAGGCTTAAATCACATATATATGGAACTTCTGACACTACATTTTCACACGTTTCAAAAAGATATATTTACATAAAATTCTAGAGTGAAATATGAAGTGACTTGGTCAAATACTGATAATGCGAAGTTTGAAAAAAAGGAACAGTTCAAAAATGAAGCTGAACGACTTGATTGGGTGTTGAAACACTCCACTTTAAATTTGTTCCATAATATCACACAAATATATCCCCAGCAGCCGTGATAACTTTTTATGGAAGAGTTAATTTTGTCATTCATGCGTAACAACTTCCATTGTTCAAATAAGTAGACTGGGATGTTTGTCTATTTTCTACAGCAAAATACCACTCAAAAAGTTTGTGTTATATGTATTCAATATAAGAATGAACTATAATTCCCGATATGAGTTTAAAATAATTACAACATTTAACAACTCGTGTTGAATGAAGATGCAGTGATTTAACTCACAAATCTTGCTATAATATTTTTCCAGAATATTTTTTATTTCTATAAAACACTTTGTAAACATGCCACCTACATAACTGATTGTGCGGAAAGATCGCTTGTATGCAGTACGATACAGTACTATTCTTTATTTAAGTCTCAGCTCTAAATTAATTACCTATACGAAACTATAACATAAAAACGCACAATAACCACTTTTAATAGTTACGAGAGACTTTTAAATAAGGATAAAATGCATTATATTGTTTATAAGCAGAAACGTCGGCGATAATTAAAATGTTATAGAAAGTTTTGGCACTGGTTTTTACGATATTCTGGTTCGACACATATATTTGTCTACATTTTTCATCAATTCTTTAGAAGACTTTAAAACGTGCACGTGCAAATCCAATTATGACAACTGACAGGGTGGCGACTTTTTTGTCAATCAATACATTTATGAGTTTAAAAGAGTTTTCGTGCTTGAGTGTTACAAGAACTACGTGCGGTTAAAGATAACTATGGGATTTGTCTGTTGTGTTTAACATCTGATACGTGTATAGGAATATAAATGGTTTTAATCTTTGCTGAAATTATGATTAGAATTGATTATCCCTTATCAAGATATTTCCATTCCGTTACGGGTCGCTCCTGCATGTCCTAAAACACTATTTGATATTTTTTATGACTCTGAGTAACAAAATATTTCTACTGACTATCCAATGGGAATAGTCAAGAAGAGAAAGTAACTATGGACTATATTTCATTTTTATAGCCAGGATTATTAGACTCGATGATACAAATCTTTTTTGTAGATAAGGGGATCAAAAGCTCATTGTTTCCAAGAAACTATTTTTCAGTAAATCTACATCATATATCGATATATACTTATACACTTGTAAATAAATAATCGTACACTCAACAATACTTTTGTCCAATTCGTCATCTATCAAATGTACATGTACATTTTACCTCGAGATAGATCTTCAGTGAACAATCGTGGTAATAATGGTGTTTTTCCAAGTGGTTTCAATTTTAATAATTTTAAATGTAATAAATTTTTAATATGTTATCTCAGATAATTACACTTTTTTTCTTCTCCCATAAAATAATATTTCGTTTATTTGATATAAAAGTTTGAATATTTAAATCGCTGATCTAAGAGAACAAAGGCAATCTATCTAATAAATGTTTGTAGTCAAACTTATTAACATTTTTAAATTATTAATAAAGTACGTTAAGAATGTTCCTGATTTCGTAGGCATCCTTAATTCGTGGGCCATGTTTCTCCAGAGCTCACGCGCTTGTGTCAAGATCCTGACGTCGTCCACTGGATCATCAGTACTCTTTGATAGTGACATTAAGTGTTGATTAAACAATATTCGACGAAATGAGATTTTAAAAACGTACTTCAATTCAAATTAAAGAAAATAATAATGAAAATGTCGAATTTACCTAATGCCATATTTGGGCGCTAGAGTGTGTTCACATATTGGCTTGTTTTGTCATTTCTATTAATAGACAACTTACGGTGAAGATTTATGAGACGCAAAGATAATGTACAGAAATGGTTATTATCACGTGTGGTTTTATATCATGTTAGAAAAAAAGTCTTACGTAACTGTATACGATATGGAATTCTTAATCGGAAAATTTTAAAATATGAAATGAAAAATATCTGTGCCGAAATAACATGAAAAAACTTTTAAAATGCAGCAAAATTATTTAATTTTAAAAAATGGTGTACTCTTGTATTTTTATCGAAATAGCTTAAAATTTAACTTTAAAAATGATCTTAACATATTTTGACACGCTCGAAAAAACGGTAACTTGCAAATGATTTAGAGGGATGCTAAACATTTTGCAACGATGCATAAACTAAGCTGAACACACTCAATAGTAATTTAAATGGTTTTTAGCAATAGTATAGTGCAAGCATTAACATTGACATTAAGGGAATGAACCATGGCAGATGGATGATATATCATTTGAGATGACTTCTTGTAATTAACCACACATTTATTTTAAATTAGGACTTCAATCAACTCAAGCATCTCGAGTCACCTCTTCGTACGCAAAGTTCTATATAGCAATTTAAGAAAAACAACAAACAAAAATTTTATTATGCGAAAATGTAGTTTTTATCATTCGTCCAAAACGGAGCAAGAAAAGATGTTAATTTATATGGTATTGGTGCATAGGATGCTCATCATTTAAAGTTATTAATATTTTTCTTCAGTATTGCACAGAGTGGTCACAGACATCTTTACACAAGTAATTGTGAACCATTCGAGTGCAATTGATATTCCAAGTTACCCTTCCAGTAGACTACGGCCAGTCTACATAATAGGATACTGAAGACATATTTTCCTTGATCTTCCTGCCAACACTCATATAAGATGTAATTTCTTACAGTTCAAAATGTATTCTCGTAAATAATGTTGCACCTTGTCAATGCCATCTCAAATGTTTTACAAGAGCAAGTTATTTTCGTCACAAACTTAATTTAAAAACGACAGTGGATTTAAAATTCTCATCAACTATAAAGAATGGGGTCAGTACGACAAAGTATATAATCTCCAAATATTAGCTTTTGTATATAATATAATTAATCACAAATCTTCACGCGTAAATGGCGTGAAATATAAGAAAATTAATGTTACGATGTAATGTACTACGGAGCGCATCAAATTTGGAATACCGTAGGCATGAGCCATTGTGAGGTAGGGCTTGAGTGAGATATTGAAAATGTGTTATTCTGAGAAAGTATTTGCGATAAGTTTCATCTCAGATATCTCTCGTTCCCAATTACTTAGAAGTGTAATTATCGTCGTGAAGTCATTATATGAATGAAATATTACTTAAGGTATTACTGGTAAACATCAAGCTCTTGTGTAAAATTTATATTATAGATACTACGAAACCGAAAAGCCTACAACGAGAGCAGCTGACTGACTTGTTGGGCTTTTTAAACTCAGGTATCATTCTTCAGACTTTACTCCACTGAGGAATAGGTAACAAGCCTGTCAGTGAGAATATTGTTAAGATGGTTTTGAGATGCTCGCTATTTTACATTGATATGTCAGACACTATTTTGAATTAAAATTTACATTGCCTCAGTATCTTGGGATTCATGTTTTATCCTAATTCATTTTAAACGTTTTTCATTCAATATTCCATGAATCAGCGATGCCGACATCAAGCGGAAAGATTCACTTTAACCGGTAAGTATCGAGGCTTAAGAATTTGATATTCATATGATAATTGTCTGTGTCTTGAATTAAAGAAAGATTTCTTTCAAATATGTATTATGCTTTAATATAACCAGGTTATCACTGTGTAATTCACACAGAATTCTTCTATTTATTACTGGTAAATGAGAACTAAAGGTTCCTTAAAGACCAATTGAATGAATGTATTAATATCGAGCTTTATACATGACGGTGTACCAAATTCATACAAAGTCCATTAAGAATAACTTTCAAGAGTTTATCGTTAAACAGTTATTTAAGCTTGTTTGACACGCACACGCACAAAAACACACACATATGTAGACACTGTATCAAATTATTGCCAGTAAGCGCGATAATATGTCAATGGTTTGGTCTGTATGATTGTTGTGTTTCAAGGCACAGCAACACAAGCAGGTTGTCTAGTTCCACTGCAATTGGAATAAAGTACCTTTACCTGGAGTAAAGGACACGCCAAGGTAGATGACCCAAGCTGATCTAATGGTAGGATTCGGACCTGCACCATTTCGGTGGCGATTCCGGCACGCTAACCACTAAGATGCCACGGCTCGGTCAATTGGTCAGTGGGCTTCTTCAAACATGTGTTTGTATAAACAAGGATTGATAGATAGGTAGAGAAGAAATTAGAGTATGGAAAATTCTTTTAAATGTACAGATTTCTCTGGGAAAATAAGGGTTAAATGGGAGGTTGCTAAGAATGGCTACAATGGTCAATTGGAAAACAAAATAGGTAAGATATAGACCTAATTTTTCACAGACTAGGTAAATTACAGTACAATTATACAAACTATTCATATTATATTCCAGTACGTCTGGAAGCTGCTTAAAAATATTTTCGAGCCTTATGTTGACATTCAAAATGCATTGAGACATATCAAACGTATCAAGGAATTGAATTATTTGATTTAATTCCTTGAGTATTCTTCTGATTCAGCCTGACGTCCCTTAAGTGATTTCAAAGTCTGTATGACTGATTCGTGCATTTTCTTTTTATACTGATTGTTCGAATAGATACTAGACATTTGGATGTTGCACACATTAATGCCATGATAATCCTTTTGACTATACCATATACAAATCCAGAGAATAATCGTGCCAAAAATTATCTTAAATTATACATGACTGAATGTTTGAAGTTGAAAACGCGGCAGTAGACCTTAAGAAAAAGAAAACTTTAATATGTTGATGAAAGAACTTTTCGATCTTTCTGGGGTTTGAAATGGACATACAGTGTATGTTAGTGACAGGTTTGTATTAAAAATGCTAATTTGCTTTAGCTCTTCACGAACATTCAATAACTCTATGATTTATTGCTTGATGGAACATGTATTTAAAAAAAACTTCTTATTGTAATAATAATTTCATTATTACAAACTAATCAAACATCAATATTTGTTCAGTTTAAGGAGTTATTTGCTCGATGTCTTGAAACGTCGTTTTTTGTTCGGAAAAATCATTATGCCACTGATTCCCCCGTTTCACTGAGTTGTATTTAAATAATACGAACATTTCCGGTGTTGAGATTTTAACAAATACTTATTGCTTTTACTTACCAGAAAAGGATTGTGACTATATGTTAAGATTATGGAACTCGGTAAACCACAGTCCAAAGCAGTCATAACCACTGATTGATAGATAAATAAAGGTCGAATGTATCTTAGATAATGAATCGCTAGCTGTCATTCAGTTGTTGAAAGGTTGATATTATACTGAACCTCTGCCCAGTTTCATCGCGGTATAAGAGTAAATCGGTTAATAATCACCGAAAAAGTTCTTCGCCTGTCTAAATAAAGGGAAGCCAGTGTTCCGTATTGTCTGATGATGACTTATTTTTCACTTTATAACATGTGCAAACCCACTGAGTTGATTTCCTCTAATTTCTTTGAATTATCCTATTATATAAAAACACTAGAACGATTTGAATATACAAACTTTATTGCTATAAAATATGATTGATTTGTTTCTAGAAAATAAGATTATTGTTTAAATGTTCCATAACTTTTCCTAAATTTGTGGCAGCAGAGGATAAACATCGCCTCTATTTGACAACTTGTATTAAAATTTTCGCTATGAAAATTTCGTATTGCACTAGATTGTAAATTTCTACGCATGACATTCATCGTAACATGCCTCAGTGGTAAGAAAGATACATTTAAATATTTTGAAATAAATTATCAGCGCATGACTTGCTGGAATTGTCAATGCTATTTTCCAATAATACCAATGTGAAAATAGATGTACATAGATAAGCATCAAACAAAAATGTTGAATATGTTTAACAAAATGAAACTATTGTAACGAACCTAAGATATCTACTATTTTTATCTATGTCTCCGTCTATAGATTTGCGAGATTTTAGTGATTATATGCTTGATTATGGGGAATATATGCTGGGAAGATATTTCTCAAACCCTGAAATTAGCCATCTATTAGATACTAACGTCATTCATACTGAACCGTTTTCACGGGACTGTATGGTAGCATGGATGATTTTGTACTATGGTCCCTGTCATATTTCTTAATATAAGAAATTGTTTTAACTGTGTATTAGTCATTTGCGTCAAGTTTAATAGTACGCGGTGTGAAATATCGATCTACGGCTTAGAAATGCGCGTGATAAATCATACGAATGTGAAGCAAGAAAAGTCATACAAGCGTAAAATTTAGTCTTTAGTTTGATTAGAGGAAAAATATTTGTGGTATTAGTACGTTTAAGAAACGTTCTATTGACAACAACAGTTGTTCTGAGGTCCTTGGAAATAATGGTAGCCATTGTTTTTTCGATCAGTCTTGAGGTGAACTTGTGCTAGCTTGTTTTAAACCCACTGCGTGCTACACTATTTCTTGTGCTCTCAAAAATAAACTGTAGTTCTTATGCATGAATGAATTCAAATTATATGTGTGTGTTTGGAGGGGGGGGGGGGATTGCTTGTTCTGGTAATGTTTAAGCTTTCTTTAGTTTGTCTCTCAGGATATCTATCTATTTATCTTTTTATGTATCTTCATGTTTTGAAAACCATTTCACGGTTTCAGAACTTCTCTTAAACTCATTTTATGATTTTTAAACCATTAGGACCACCCATCCCCACCCCCAAAAATACATTATTCGTCTCCTGAAACGCCGTTTTGTATTTTTTCATTTATTAGTCGATCCGAATGTGATTTTGAGATCAGATTTTTAAAAAAATATTTAATGTTATGAACGCTGATACAGAGATCTAATCGAACATTGTCAGAAGATATTTAAAAATAAAGAGATCCTATTGTCAATTTAATTCAATTGCTGTGATATTTCAAGGTAATAGTATTGAAGGGAAAATTTATGTATGCCAATTTGTATTCATCCGAATGACAAAATTAAAGAATAATCAAATCAGCATTATAATTTAACATCAATTATGAGTGTCGATTAACGCATACTTGAATTAAAAAAATCCGTATCAGTGATCAGGTGAATGCGAGATGTTTAAATAGTGACGCTGTCTTTCAAAGGTCATTAAACGCTAGGCCCGAACAATGAATGAAAATATGCTTAAATACACTGGTCGGGTGGAAGGGACGGAAATGCTGCTTAAAATGAGTAAAGCACAGAACTGATACAGCACAGTTCGGAAGTTGGCATACTCTCGTACTTAGATAGCTGTATTTGTGCTCGACAAATAGTTTTGAAAAGAATCGTTCTCCTTCCTTCAACCCATGCGAGATGATACTCTCAAAAAACAAAGTTAAATAAGCAGTTCCTTCTCGAGTCCTACATATCAGGGACTATCCAGCGCAGTGGCTAAGCCACTAACTTCAATCAGCGCGGTCTAAGTTACATCCCTAGCACCTTCACGTATCAATTAGACGCTCGCCAGTCGGTTGTAAGTGGTAATCTCCAAGACACCAAAGGGCGGACTGACCATATTAAGTGCATATTTGTGTATGCGTATAGGAAAACGAATTGACATGTTTTTTGTTTGTTTTTTGTTTTAATGTGTGTATGATTGTATGACCGATAGACTATATGTATGTGTAAATATTTGTGCATGCATGTATGGATGGATACATGTACGTACGTACGTACGCATGTAAGTATGAATGTATGTATGTTGAATGAATGAATGAATGCATGTATTCCGGTGTCTATAATTAATAATCAGTGAGAGATATATTTATCAATATAATATTTGATCTCATTTAAAAATGATTTGAGTCTACTTCAGATGGATGTTGTGCTTTGTTGTTGGTCCTTCGATTTCGAAGATGGCCATGCCATCATTAACTGGTTTGGTTTCTGCGAGCACGTGAGTGGCTGATCAGGCCAATTTTTGCTCTGAAGTGTCTGTGGCACATTGGACAGGAGATACCACATGGGGTTGCTTGATCCATATAGGACATGCTGCAGTTCCGAGATTTACGCCGCTATCGCTTCTGCACTTCCTCTGCAATTCTCCTCAGTTCATAGTCTGTAGCTTCAGTATGGATGAGACTGAGCCAGGTGGAACGATCCTGTGCAAGATCTTCCCAAGACTCAGAATCAATGTCGAAGTGTTTCAATAATGATTTGAGGGAGTCTTTCAAGAGTTTCGTCTGACCTCCCTGAGATCGCTCTTCCTCCTTCAACTCGCCATAGAAGATTATCTTTGATAGTCGCTCGACATCCTGGTAACGTGTACTGCCCAGATCAACTGCGATTTCATCAGGAAAGTGCGGATGCTTGGAATGCCTGCCCGTGTGATAACCTCAGTGTCTGGGACCTTGTCCTGACATCTTATCCTCATCAGTTTCCTCAGGCAGCCGATGTGAAAATGATTCAGCTTCGTGGCATGGCGTCTGTACACCGTGCATACAGCAGGGTCGACAACATAATGGCTTTGCAGACCTTTAATTGTGTTTGCAGACTCATGTCCCAAAGCTCCCATACATATGCAAGTAGTCTGCCAAAGGCCACACTTCCTTTGGCTATTCTGGCTTTGGTTTCGTCATCAATGTGGACTGCACGTGATAGTGTACTGCCAAGCTAGGTCAACCAGTCCACTGCCTGGAGGGTTTGGCAATCCACTGTGATGGTAGGCTGTAGGTAAGGCTTTCCTGGTGCAAGTTGGTGCATCACCCCTGTATTTTTAATACTGATTGTGAGACCGAAATTGTCACAAGCTGAAGAGAAATGGTCCATACTCTGTTGCATGTTAGACTCGGATTTGGCATTCAGCAAATAGGAGATCACCAACAGTCACTTCCTGCAACTTCATCTTTGCCCGTAGTCTCATCAGATTGAAGAGTTTGCCATCAGTCTGGTGTCTGCTGTCGATTCCGGTGCCATTGTCACTGAAGGCATATGTAAGCATCGCAGAGAATAACACACTGAAGAGGATTGGGGTCAACACACAGCCTTGCTTGATCCCAATGGTGACTCGGAATGGTTAAGATGACTCACCGTCATCCACGACGCAAGCGAGCATATCATCATCGAATTGCCGAACCATTACGATGAATTTCTGTGGGCAACAAAATGTTGCCATGATCTTCCAGAGGCCCCCACGACTGACTGTGTCAAAGGCTTTGCCATATCGACGAATGTCGTGCTGAGGTTGGAGTTCTGTTCCTGACATTTCTTCTGGAGTTGACGAACTGCAATCACCATGTCTGTCGTCCCACGTCCTTTCCTGAAGCCACACTGACTCTCATGCAGATTCAGCAGAATTTTGGCCAAGAATCTGTCGACTATTGACAGCAAGTAGACGCCCCGATGGTTGTCGCTGCATTTTCTGTTGCCTTTCCGCTTGTACAAGTGGACGATAGATGCATCATTGTACTCCTGGAGTATATTTTCTTGAGTCCACATTGACTGGAAAAGTTCAGTCAGTTTTTGTGCCATATGCGAGCCTCCGGCTTTGTAGACCTCTACTGGTATAACATCTGCTCAAGGTGCTCTGCCATTTGACAGCTGGTCAATTGCTTTCTTAGTTTTAGTCAACAAGCAAGAGATATGTTGACTTCCACTTGGGGCAGTCGATCAGTTGCCTTTTCATTGATAGATGATTGTATATTTAGGATGTTGTTGAAGTGTTCTGCTCATCTTTGTGGTATCGTTTCTTTGTCAGTAAGCAGAGTGGTGTCATCAGCACTCAGTATTGGCGATGTTCCTGATGACTGTCCCCCGTAGACTGTTTTCAAGACATCATAGAAATGATTCATGTCATTCCTGCCTGCGTACGACTGAATCTCTTCTGCCTTGTTGTTCAGCCATAAGTATTGCAACTCTTTGAGTTTGCATTGGATAGTCCTCTTCATGTTGTTGAAGGCTGCATTCTTAGACGAAGAAGTGCAATCTTCAAAACAGGCCTTTTGGAACCGATGTTTTTCATTCAGAAGTCTCCGTATGGCACCATCGTTCCTATCAAACCAATCTTGATGTTTACGTGTGGTACGATCAAATGTTTTTAACGCAGCCGAGTCTCTGAAGGATCCCCCGTTTTCATTGACGTTCTCGGGGTTCAATTGTTTCTAGCTGGCTGCACAGTTCTTAAACTTATGTCTATTTCACATTCTCCGGTTTCAATTTGCAGACATTGAGCTTTTAGGGTGCTTTTATGCCTTGTGGTCTTCTGCTAGGCTTAATCCGGATATTGAGCTTAGAGACTATAAGCCTGTAGTCAGTCGAGCAATCTGTACTTCTCATGGCCTTCGCCACTCGAGCATCCTGCCTGTCTCTTCTCATGACGATGACGTAGTCAATGAGATGCTTGTGCTTGGAGCTCAAGTGCGTACAAAACCTATTGTTGCGTTTTGGCAGGTGGAAGACTGTTGGTGATTAGAAAGTCGTGTTCAGCGCATTTCCTCAGTAGGAGGAGTCCGTTGTTGTTGCGTTTGCCAAAGCCAATTATACTGATGACGCCTGGCGATGTCTGGTGATCTGTGCCAGCTCTCTAGTACTGATGTCATCAGAGATGATGAGCTTGTCTGCCTTCGGTACTTCTGCGATAAGAGACTCTAGATCTTCATAAATATGTCCTTGATCTCACATGGGTTGGCCATGGTGGGTGCATAGGCGCTGATGATAGTTGCATGTCTTTTTTCAGACAGTGAGAGTGTCATTTTTGCATTAGACAGTCATTCACGCTCTTTAGGAGATTTGTGAGCTTGGTGACTGGCTGTGGTTTGATTGTAAAACCAACACCTGCTACACGTCTCTCTTCCTTCCTTCGGCCACTATAGTGCTAAGGTGAAGCAGGCAATGTTAAGGGCACTATTGCTAGCCCCTTCGTCATGCTATGGGGGTGAGTAGTGTGATCCTAAATAAGACTGCTCAGTCACCCTTGGGGCTACCGAGTGCTACTGCTGTTTCGGTCCTGAGCAGCCTGTGAGCAGCCTGTGTGCAGCCTGTGTGCAGGTCTGCAGCTACAGCTCCCAGTACATCCACACATGCTGCTTTGCGGATCGCCCATCGCCACAGGACTTGAAAGTATCTAGCAGGGGGAGAAGATAATGCCATGACTTACCTGTGAGTTGGATTTAAGTGAGGGAAAGTTGCGCAGAGTGACCATCACTCTCTTGTCCAGGCCTGTCTGGATCCAGTGGCACGACAATGTCGAGACGTCTTGAGGTGAGTCCCGATGCAGTGGCTGGCCGTCCGGTCCTACTGTACCTGAGCTGATTCCCTGCGCTGTCCAACAGCTCTGGCCAACTGCCTTCACAGCCGAGAGGGTGGGGGGATGAGCATATCTGCTCGGCCGCCTGATCCACCAGAGAGGACTTTCCAGAGCCAGGTGTATGTGTCCACTCTGGGTCAACAGTCACAGGTTGTACGGTCTACTGTTACTGCAAACCGTGTATTCATACATGCTCAAAAAATAATGATTATAAAAACAAAATGAACTGAACTCAAGAACCACGTGTGATTATGATGTTTTATTTTATGCTAGGTAGTGAATTACTGGATTTTCCGAGTGAAATAATTGTGATATTTCACTGCAGTGAAAAAATATGATATTTATTTCACTAGCCGTCAATAGACATTGATAATATTATAACTAAGAAATTTCAATCCTTTTATAAGACGCTTGCGTGGTGTTAGGGTTAAGATGGCTGCTTCGCAGATAAAAAGAAAATGAAAAAAAAATTAAAAAATTTGCCCATTGTTGGATTTGAACCCGGTTCGCTTGTTAGTTCGCATACAAGCGAACCGAGTTCAAATCCAACAATGGGCAAATTTTTTTTCATTTATTTTCATCTGTTGTTTACCTTGAATTGGGAAGGAGCATTATGTAACTACTGATATTTTATGTCCGAATACACACAAAACAGAGCAGAACATAAACGCTAAACTGCTGACATTATCGCGCGGGATGCAGTAAGAAATCAGCTACTTCTGTGCGTTATACAAATTGCTAGACAATACGCTTGAGCATAAAATAGAAAGAATATTTGCTTGCTCCGAGTGAATAACGGATATATTTCATCTCGTGGGTGAAAAACTTAAGTATTTTCACTCTTGGCTTCGCCACTCGTGAAAATACTGAGCTTTTCACCCACTCGATGAAATATATCTGTTATTCACTCGTTTCAAGCAAATATCCTCTATATTATACAGCTAACGCTACAAATTTTCTGTGCCAAGACGCGTGGGACGTATAATGTCTTGAACAAGCTGTTTGTTGAATGCCAAAGTGCAAGTTCATCTGCATCGAAGCTGCTGGTATTGTGAATCATGTATTAGTGGATGAAAATATTAGCTAAAAGAACAGATATAAAAACTGATATAAAGTCTTTACAAATATTCTCAATGATCTTTAGATGAGATCACATCAGATAGTTCCGTATAGTACATCGCCATTATATCTCAACATATATGTATAATTCACCATTATATGTAAGAAAAATTAGTATAAAATATATGTTTATTTAGTTTAAAGATGTAATCGATGCACGTATCTTTGATCCGAGTTCTTAATTTGAAACTATGACTGAAATTCAGAACATCGGATAAGTTCGTCTTTTTTTCACATTTATGAAATATGCGTGGTTTCATATTTATGTTAGTAATTGCCGCTCAATGCCACATAAACCTAGACAAACTCTGTCCTTTGAAACGATCGTTCAACTCAGAAACAACTTCATATGTCGACATAATCGTGTCCGTTCACCAGGAACACACACACACACACACACACACACACACACACAGCTACTTTTAAATAATTCCAGTCAGAAGCAGTCTCATTCTAAATGTGTAATCCAATTTTATTATAGTAACTTAAACTGAATTTTATATTAATTTCAGTTGATTTAATGAAAAAAATGGGTTTTTTTATTAGATTTTCTTTCTTTTCAATCTTTAACATTTTGAATCTTTATTTAAATCATTATAAAAAGAAAGAAATTATTACCTTACGGTAAATTTTGTAAACCGATTCTATTGAAGTATCAATGTCCAAAAATTCCTTGACAGATAATTCTAGTCGTTTTTCTTGAATTAAACGAAATGTCCTTTCAAACGTGGATTTTTCACCAATATAAGGAAGTTATCAATCATTCCCAATAAGTTCTCCTGTATCTTTCTGGTATATGAAATAAAGGTTACCTATGCGTAATAGAATTAACTAGTTCAATTGAGTTTTCTACGTGAAGGTGAACTAGCTTCATTCAGAGTCTATTGTGAATAGAATTCAACGGTTTGACGTGGAATAACTGATGAATGAGCTTGTTGTGACACACACAAAACAGAATGAAGAAAATATATCAAAGCCTCATACCGTGAAAAAGTGGATTAAGATAGGTCAATCAACTCCTTCGAAAGATGTGGTTGCATAAGCAAGGAGAGACAGATAGAAATTTAACGATAGATATATAGATAGATAGTAGGTAGGTTGGTAGAAAGATAGTCGAATTGAAACAAAAAAAAAAAAAAAAAAAAAAGGCCATGCAGACATGGTGTAGTCCACTTCGGTTACTATGAACTCCAGCAAACCGCGAGAATCGGTTCGTCTTATCCGAAATTCGGATTTAACAAAACCCGAATAGTGTTTACAGGTAAGGTACGTATATATATGCACATTGCTACCGCATCGATAATAGACCCATTTTGCAACGTGCATGTCGGAAGAGTTGCCGTTCCTGATATCAATCACTAAAATTCAAAACGAGGCTATCTCTGCTGGATGTCGGTTGTTCACATTGACCAGGAAGTGTAGACCGGCGTTGGATACAGTTGCTAAAGTCTGAAAGAAACAGTCATGTTTCCTATTTAACTGAATTGTTCCATCATTACTTTTAACCAAACAAATAGTTTCTGGACTACCAAATTTTTCTCGTAGAGAAGCCCTTTACTTTGAAACTCGATGGTTTACTCGCGCAGAAAGACGAAAAATAGAAAATCTCTGCAGTTTTTATAAAATTAACCAGTCTCTGGATTATATACTTATCAATAACCAGTCTCCGGATTATATAATTGATTTACTCCCACCTTTTTGACCAGATACAATGACTTACAATCTGAGAAACTCGAACAATATAATTCAATATCAATATAGAAACCTCTTTGTTCAAAGACTCGTACATTCCACAACTTAATAAATTGTTCATCTATACTAACCTTCAAAAAAGAAATTATTCTTCAATAGACATTCCTACTCTAGAAATAGGACACTTAACTTCAAAGCATCCGCAACTATTGTCATTAATATCAAAGACTTTTCCATCTACACTTGCTCCAAAGCCAGACTTGACATGGCAAATTAATATGCCCATTCTCTCGACCTCAACTAGTCCACCTTTTTCTGTTTTCTCCAATGTTTAGTATGCCGAAATTCCATTTCACATTATGAATTTACATTTTTAACAAATAGGAAAATTTATAAAATATGCAACAGGATTTAAAATAATGAGTGTTTGCTTTTTACACCAACAATTAACTAAACTATTGCTTGCATTCAGTTTTAGGTAAAATAGCATTAAATAGTAGGAATAATTTTTGAAAAAACAATGTATATTTTAAGATCCCATTTCGGATGACGATTTCCAATTTGCGCAAAAATTGACATGAAAAATGTAGTTTTTTAAAATATCTTGTATTTTATATATTTTTTGTTTAGTTAGGTAATACATTCTTTTATTTAAAAGGTTTTCTTTTTTATAATTTAATGAAGAGAAGAATTACGATAACAATTCGCGTACGAGTCATTTATATTTCGCGCAAAAAAGGCTTTAAAATCTATATATAATGTGATATAAAGTCACAATATTTTAAATATTTCTTTTCAAAATAATAATTATAAATAATTAAAGCAAATTATGCTCGATAACTTTTATTTAGAGGGTTATTTCGAAGATGTATTATAAAAGGGAAATATTATAATTCCATTTCGCATAAAACTGTTCAATTTTGCTCCATTTCGTAAAAAAACTCCATTACGCATGTAAGACCTTCCCTTGTACATGCTTTTATTGCGTTTAGTTCATTATCATGGCCATATTTAAATCCTTTAGAATTAAAGGTTGTATATATATATATATATATATCTATATATATATATATATATATATATATATATATATATATATATGTATATATATATATATATGTATATATATATATGTATGTGTGTATATATATATATATATATATATATATATATATATATATATATATATATATATATATATATATATATATAATGCTTTTCACAACACTCTCTGAGTTTTTGCACTGTGTTGCCTTCCCAAAATTTGAACCTGTAACTTTGTGTGATTTAACAAGATATTTGAAATAAAAATGTGCCTATAGTTATCGTTTTTGTTTTAAACTCTGGTTAGAAAGCATATGTAGACTGAACTTTTTCTTTGAAAATTTAACTCTGTGCTTTTTCGCCCTGAGACCAAATACTAGTGAACCTTGTATTCGAAGACTAATCTTGTGTTGATTTATCCTGATACCCTTTAAAAAGAAAACAAATACCCAAAGACATGTTACCATTTCAACTCAGGTTAGCTTCATTCCGGCCTCAGCTTCACAGAATTACGGTGTAAGAATCTGAATATTAAAGTTGTAACCTCATTACATTGTCGTCGCTACTTAAATGTAGCTCGTAACATCGTACCCAAAAATCTGCCAATAAACTGTCAAACAATTAATCAATTGTGATCACAATTAAAATGTATCACAATAAACAGAATAATGAATTTCGCAAACAGACATTTCATTGAACAAAATCAACAAGTTCCAAAATAGTATTTTTAAAAGCTCACGAACTTCTGGGAAAGCAAAGAGTTGATTGTATTGAACTGACACTCAGATTGGATTATGTGTGTTTGCATGTGGCGTAGTTGTTGTTTAGATATTTCTTTTTGCACATTGAGTGTTGGACCGAAAAACAAGGAATGTAACTGTGAATGCATAGTTTGCGAGGAAAAAGAAAGATTAATTGTTGGACACTGGGGAATGTGACGTGTATGCGTGGGAGGATTTGAACTGTGTGGACGGATTGGTGCGTATTGCTTAGCATGTCTGAAAAGCGTTTATTTTGTTTCTCATTGATTGAGTTGTGGTTTATGATGCACGTCCCCTTTTTTGTCCAGTTCTTTGCTTTATATCTATCGGAGGCACAATGTTTTATTTCAATATTTGGACCAGATGTTTGCGGTCTGTTTACATGTCTGGAAAGAAAGTAAAGATGAGTACTGTTTCAAATAGAGTGAGGTCATTATAGGTCAGAGGTCACACGTGGCTTTATATTTGGGTATTAACCCAATAAAGCTTTGGTTTTGGGATAAAATGTATCGAGTGAATACAAGCACTAGTTGCAGGATAAAAATGGGAGTTCACAATTAGTTCGGTTAAATATCTTTCATACAGACTGTATCTCCCTGCACGATGTACCTATCAAGGAAATGTGTTTGGTGCACATTAACTTCACGAAAGGAATTTGACTCCGTATAATATTTGTATTAAAGACATGAACATCATTATATCTGAAATTACAACAATCACATTTGTTCGTATTAAGTGAACGTTCGTCTTAACCCTATTCGTATCAAAACGTGTGATTTTCATATAATTGTACCTATAGATAGATACATAGATGTGTGGATCTGTTATTAAGCAATGTAACCAATACTTTTCATTATAAGTTACAAAATGACTGCCTACGCATGACTAATGCCAAATCGGGTGATGTTACTGTTGCCGATGATGTTTTGTATTATTGGTAGTAAAAGTATCAAGTCAATAAATCAGTCACAATGTTCCAGTTAAAATATCTTCCTCGGTACTTTGGGAGCTGAAAAGACTAAATCAAAACCAAATCAAAACATTCAGTTACCTGGATTAAATTTTGATCGAATTAAATTATGTTGAAAAATTAAAATTTTGTTTGACTTATGTATATCCATTCTCTAACAGATATATCAATACTGAAACAAGCCACTATTCGTGCCGGGTAAATAAAAAATATTGCTGTCAGATTTTATCCAATACTGTCAGACGATACGATCACATGTTATCGTAGATCTGATTAGACTGCACGTATATTTCAAGGTAGTAATATAAATGCGCAATGTATGTAGGTCAATTTGCATTCAACGGCATGACAGAAATTAAGAATGAACAAATCAGAAAAAAGTCTTCCTGAATTCAAAGATATAAAGATAAAAATGATTGAACATTTACTTGGTGGAAATTAAGGTATACTTATTTTCGGAAAAAAATATCCGTTCTCCGGTTTCTAACATGTTTTAAAATATATGGGGTCTCGTGCAGCCGGGACTTATGAATGCACATTGATCAATACTGACCCTATCCTGCGAATGTATAGATCTCTTATTAAAATAGTTGTCGTCTGTAATTACACAATCAGGAAGCGATGACGACGTTGTTTCTATTGAGGAAAGCATAGAATTGGAACGTCACACAGTATTTAGACACCTATTCGGATTTTGGCATATCTTCGTACATAGTCAACTACATTTATGCTTAAGAAACAATTTTAAATAGAAACTCTCTCCTTCTTCCAACACGCGCGAGATAATTCCAAAGAGAGAAACGTAACACCCACAGTTTGTTCTCGTAACCGCTATGTCTGGGACAAGCAAGCGCAGAAGTCAAGCGTTTATGTCAAGCAGCTCACTTCAACCCATGTGTTCAAGGCTTGTTCCCCGTTATTGAGAAGCATAATGCTGAGCTTCACCAATTCATTCTCAGTAACCATGGTAGCTCAGCTGGTAGAGAGTCAGAGTCGTAATCCAAGGGTCGCGGGTTCGATACCTGCCCAGGCCAGCCCAGACACTTAGCTCCTATATCCTCGGTATGATACAGCCATTAATGTGTTTAAAGTGCCATAAACGAACAAAAAGGAAAGAAAAACAATTCTCAGTAGAAATTTTCGGGAGACCAATAGACGAACTGAGCTTATAGTGTTCAGCTGCGTGTACACGTATGAGAAACAAATTGGCAAAAAGATATTGACTGTGTCTTAAACATATGTATGTATGTATGTATGTATGTATGTATGTATGTATGTATGTATGTATGTATGTATGTATGTATGTATGTATGTATGTATGTATGTATGTATGTATGTATGTATGTATGTATGGATGGATGGATGTATGTATGTATGTATGTATGTATGTATGTATGTATGTATGTATGTATGTATGTATGTATGTATGTATGTATGTATGTATCTATGTATGTATGTATGTATGTATGTATGTATGTATGTATGTATGTATGTATGTATGTATGTATGTATGTATGGATGGATGTACATGTGCATGCTCCAGTTTGCGCCGCCTCCCTAATAGCAACTTCATTTATTCAAAAGTACTTAAAATATTAAGTTAGAAAATCATTGGTTAATATTTCTTTTTAAACCCGATGTAAAAATAGAATTCTAATCTAGGGGTGCCAGATTTACCTTAGTCTCGTATTCTAACTCGTATGGCTGGCCTCTTACTACGTGTGTCACCAAGATACAAGCTTGAAACAGTTATTTCACACAAACAAAATGTGAGGTCAGTTGACAAATAAGTGCACATTATGGGAGATTTCTCAACGAGAAAATATAAGAGAGGAATCAGATCAATCTGACATGGTGACGACCCCTTACATAGGCCATGAGTAAGATAATTCTTCCTTTTTTGCATATTAACATATGAAGATCAGGAAGAGGGATGTTTGTGATTACAGGTGTCAAAATTAGGGTTATTGGCCAGAATGTAACTCGCTTGGTTATTTGCTTTACTCAGGTGCTTCCATAATTAAGCAAGCTTGTATCGAGCAATACTTGTCTGAAATCGAACTGTATTGAAGTAAACATTGTTTAAACATTCATCGCCAGATCATGAGTGTCAGTTTTTTAAATAAAATGTCTCCTCTTTGATACTCGTCGATGTAATGGTGTTGTAACGAAGTTTATCAATCAGTCACATTCACACTCAACTCTTCTGGTTATTACGGGCGTATGAGAAATTAAAGTTACCCAAGGGCAATAGAGTGAATTTATTTCAATCTAGTTTCATACGTGAAAAAAGACCCCTATCATACAGAGTCAATTATGAATCACTTTCAACGCCTTGGCGTTAAAAGGTTATTAATTAGTCTATTGTGAGACAGAAGAAATCAATATCGAGGAAATTCTTTAATGTTATATATACTATGTATAAAGATACTAAAATCAAGTATAAATGTCAATGGCAATGTTTCTATTTGTTTTCCCTGCATGAAAGGAGCTCGCCAGGGTGAAAATCTTTCGCCATTATTGTTTGCTATCTATCTAACTGAGCTTGGGAAATACATGGAATCGAAACATTGCAATTGCATCACACTAAAAATTTCAGATGTTGATATCACTCAATATTTCAGATTATTTTTACTTCTTTATGCGGATGATACAGTTCTCTTTTAGTAATTATTGGAAATCAGAAGTGAATGTGAAGAAAAGAAAAATACTAATTTTCGGTAAAGATTGTAAGAAAAAGTTTGACTTTACATATAAAGGTTTGATACTAGAAGAGCTTAATGAATACAGTTATCTTGGGGTTCTCCTGAGTAACACCGGAAGATTTCTTAAAGCTATAAAGCAAACAATATCAAAAGCCACGAAAGCATTATTTTGACCTACCTAAAGATTGCCAGATAAAACTTGACAGTACCTATTTTACCACATGGGTTGGAAATTATTTGAAATTTGCAAAATCAACGAGAGAATTAATACAGATTTGGAAACATGGGTGTTAAGATGTAAAAAGTGTACCCCGTTATAAAAGCTTTATGAAGACACTGGAATACAACATCTTACACTTACAGTGATATTGAACGCGATCAAATATTGGTGTAGACTAATCGAGAAAAAGCGGGACAAATACGCAGAAGTCATATATATTATTATATTGAACGATATCAAAGCACATAATAATACTTATCAATGGTTTGATTACGTAAAACCTGTTTTTGAAGAATGTGAATTCGGATGCATTTGGTGCTCGCAATCGTTTCCTGATAAACAATGCCTCATCAACAGTATGAAAAACAGACTAACGGATATATATCATCAGTTATGGAAAGCAAACACAAATTTTATCTAGCAAAGAAAACATCTATGAGCTTTTTAAAACAAACCTTCAGTTCAAAGATTATTTAATTTCCTCACCCGAAAACGTTTGCATTATTTACTTTAAAACCTCAAACTACCGTTACCAATTGAAACTGGTATATGGTCATATATTCCGAGGAACGAAAGATTGTGTACATTATGCAACGAAAATGATTTAGGTTATGAATTTCATTACACATTTAATTGTCTTTATTTCTAAACTTAAAGAAAACTCTACTAAAAAAAAAATATCATCGAAGGACAAATATATTATTTTTTTAATGATTTGTTTAATTCAAAAGGTATTGAGCTTTTTAAAGCTATGTAAATTTATAAGAACTATCGTGTCGAAATTCAAATGACAGTGGTAATGCGAACTATGATGTCGAAATTCAGTTGAGAGTGGTAATGCAGATTTTGGTGTTAGTTGAATTACACATGTACGGTTACTAATATTTTCTAAAAAGAAAAACGTTATGTAAAACTTTTTTTAAGCACCATGTATATAATATCATATATTTGATATGCTTATATCTGTTTTATACAGCAGTTAAAATCTAATACAAGAATGGTCTGACTAATATGCGAACGATGAAAGTGTTTGAATGATGTTGAAAGCTGTTATTATTAGTTGAATAATATTGTAACAATCATTTAAATTCATTCTTGAGAACACCTTATTTACTACACTACGATGGTAACAGCATCATTAATCTCCTGTAAAATTGTGATATCAATGTTACACGCATATTTATCTAGTCTTGATTTACTTTGCACTCCTCATTTGTCACATTTTGACCTGACTGCAATAAACATTGTCCATTGACTAAGTATCAATGACTTGTGGTAAACTTTATGAAAATAGGTACATGGACTGGCGTCAAACTTGTGTTTGCACCTGCAATCATAGATAGATAGATAGATAGATAGACGGATAGAAGCTATGATTATTTACTTTAAACATTTTTCATAACCGGGCTCTTTTCAGCTGAATTGACAAGCCATTTGTAATTTTGCATTCAAATTTGTAATTTACTCTTTTATTCATTTGGAATACACTAAAAATGATGACGCATAATTTATTATGTGAGATAAATATTTCATTCGCATTGAAAAAATTCAAACATCATATCACTTTGTATAGGGGCCACGGGACGGTCGTTACTACTCTCTCACTCCTTAAATCTTTTACTCGCTTCTTGATGACTGATCGAAATTAAAATAAACAACTATGAAAAAAGAACATTATGGTAGAGAGATGCACCAAGTCTGTGTTGTGATTACAATTACAAGTACATAGTTAGCTAAAGTTTTGAAGATGTGTTTGTATTCATCAGATTGATTGATTGGTTGTTTGATTGTTTGTTATTGATTGACATGGATGTATCGAGAGATAAAACGCAAATATAGATATATAAACAGACAGTTAGAGGAGACTGCACGTGAAAAGGGGATTGCAAACTCAATATTTTCCTTAAATGCAAATGGTTAGACGATTTGTACGAAAAACGAATTGTTATACAAAGAAAAAGGCATACAAATACAACGACGTCTAAAAATCCACAAGCAGACACATAGATATGGTTTTTACGGCCTTGAAGTACTATTTTACCTCCTTGAAAAACTTGTTTGAATTAAACTCTTTTTTCCTAACCGGTTTCGTGCCTATAATGAAGAATTTATTGATATTGCTATACCAAAATCAGCCAGTACTAGTACCTTGTAAGTGCTCATGCACTGAAAAACAATTTATGCTTTTGCCGACAGGATCGATTTATCCATTTCTACAGTTCAGAAAAAGTATATGATAGGCAAAATGGACTGTGATTATCACCTTAAAAATGTGCATATCACAGGCAATAAGACGGTGATTATCCCATTAAAAATGTGCATATCACAGGCAATAAGACGGTGATTATCCCATTAAAAATGTGCATATCACAGGCAATAAGACGGTGATTATCCCATTAAAAATAAGCATATGACAGGCCAAAAGGACGATGATTGTTACCTAACAAATGAGCATATGACAGGCAACAAGGGCAGTGATGGTCACCTTAAAAATAAGCATATAATAAGAAACAAGGATAGTAATGGTCACCTTAAAAATGAGCATATGACAGGCAACAATGACGGTGATTGGTACTTTAAAAATGAGCATATTACAGGCAACAATGACGGTGATTGGTACTTTAAAAATGAGCATATTACATGCAACAATGACGGTGATTGGTACTTTAAAAATAAAATGAGCATATTACAGGCAACAATGACGGTGATTGGTACTTTAAAAATGAGCATGAGAGGTAAAAGGACGGTTATGGTCACTTTCATTACAATTTCAAATTTACTTTTGAATTCATTCCAATACACTTCGAAAAAGCTGACGTAAAATTGTACGTGAATTTAATTCTTTAGTGGCCCATTCGGAGTAAAAAAACTATAACACTCATACCACATTTTCATAGAAGCTTTCTAGCGGTCAGTTCAACTATCTTATCTGTCAGATCTTTCACTCGTTTTTTAGCATTGATCAAATTTAAAATAAACAAGAATAAAAATAAAAGGTTTACCTTTCTATTTTAAATTTCGTCAGCTTTTCGTGACCCCAATACATTATTCCCGTGTAAAGACTATATATTTATTTTGGGAATTTCTAGCATGATATTTTTTAGTATTTATAATGCTTTATATTGATTGAATGTGTCAGCCCTGGGAACTACGAGGAAAATTTTGATCTTTCAAAATAAACTGCAAGATTGAATAAAGCCAATTCTCTCAGGTGAAGGGAAACATCTAATTTTTTCCACGCATAGGAATTTGAATTTGGAGCCTGGATTCCAGCTTTTAAAGAGTTTCATATATATATATACATATATTACGGTACATGTCAAGTTGCTAGGGTGGATCATGCATCGATAAAAAAAACGAGCTCTTCGTTCTAAGGTAACCATAATTGCTTTAAATGATTACTTGTGTTCTCATTCAAAACATCAAAGTAGAGTATTTACCTAGCCAATATTCTGCTTTATTCAATTTTCTATTTTCTTAGCTGCTCCCTTTCTGAACATTTAAACAAAACACTTCAGATTTCTCTTCAAATTTTACGTCAATTAAATCTTGTTGAAAAAAGTGCGAAAAAGTAGTGCCAAAATTTCGACACTACCTAAGTGCGTGCACCCAAAACTGTAGGATACATGGTACGACTTTAACCAAATCAATCTTTCTGCGTATTTCTTTTGTACTTTATGTTCAATACAAAGGACAGCGAGTGGTTAGAGTGACTCATCCAAATTCCTATTCATACTAGTTTCAGTCTGTTTAGAAACAGCGTTCGCTTTCATGAAATGTTATAGAGAAATTAGGACCAATCTGGCCAAGTACAGTGTCTCTTAAAGTAGTTAGGACTCAATTTCACCAACCTGAATCTTAATTAAGTCTATGTTTAAGACATTTCATTGCTCAATTTTCAAGTCAGACTTAGATTCTTCACTGAAGTTCTGTTGGTGAAATTCAGGCCATATCTTAAAGCTGAACTGAACTACAAATGGCTGTTTTCTGACAAATGTCTCACAGAAACACTATTTCTATTTTGTAATCTTGATTACAATATCAAAATAGTAACATACACTATTTAAATTACTTCTGAAATCAGTACATCTTCCTTTGTCGCTTTTTGTCCCCTTTTATGTCACAATAGAATGCAGAAATGACACTATGAGCACTCCAAAGGAGATTTTATACTTTTGTCCATTTGTCAATAGTTTGTGACAATAGTACGTAAGCTGTACTCTTTAAAGAAGTTTACTGGTTTATTTTTTAGATAAATAAAGCATATCTTAGCGTTGAACAAACAACTCATGGGTATAGAACATACAACTCATGGGTAGGACATATAACTCATGGATATAGAACATACTACTCATGGGTAGAACATACAACTCATGGGTATAGAACATACAACTCATGGGTATAAAACATACAACTCATGAGTATAGAACATACAACTCATGGGTATAGAACATACAACTCATGGGTATAGAACATACAACTCATGGGTATAGAACATACTACTCATGGGCAGAACATACTACTCATGGGTATAGAACATGCTACTCATGGGTATAGAACATACAACTCATGGGTAGAACATATAACTCATGGGTATAGAACATGCTACTCATGGGTATAGAACATACTACTCATGGGTATAGAACATGCTACTCATGGGTATAGAACATACTACTCATGGGTAGAACATATAACTCATGGGTATAGAACATGCTACTCATGGGTATAGAACATACTACTCATGGGTAGAACATACTACTCATGGGTATAGAACATGATACTCATGGGTATAGAACATACAACTCATGGGAATAGAACATACAGCTCATGGTAGGACATATAACTCATGGATATAGAACATACAACTCATGGATATAGAACATGCTACTCATGGGTAGAACATACTACTCATGGGTATAGAACATATAACTCATGGGTATAGAACATATAACTCATGGGTATAGAACATGCTACTCATGGGTATAGAACATACAACTCATGGGTATAGAACATACAGCTCATGGTAGGACATATAACTCATGGATATAGAACATACAACTCATGGATATAGAACATACAACTCATGGGTAGAACCTACTACTCATGGGTATAGAACAAACAACTCATGGGTATAGAACATACAACTCATGGTAGGACATATAACTCATGGATATAGAACATACAACTCATGGGTAGAACCTACTACTCATGGGTATAGAACAAACAACTCATTGGTATAGAACATACAACTCATGGGTAGAACATACAACTCATGGGTATAGAACAAACAACTCATGGGTATAGAACATACTACTCATGGGTAGAACCTACTACTCATGGGGATAGAACATACAACTCATGGGTATAGAACAAACAACTCATGGGTATAGAACATACAACTCATGGTAGGACATATAACTCATGGATATAGAACATACTACTCATGGGTAGAACATACAACTCACGGATATAGAACATACAACTCATGGGTAGAACATACTACTCATGGATATAGAACATACAACTCATGGGTAGAACATACTACCCATTGGTATAGAACATACAACTCATGGGTATAGAACATACAACTCATGGTAGGACATATAACTCATGGATATAGAACATACTACTCATGGGTAGAACATACAAGTCATGGGTATAGAACATACTACTCATGGGTATAGAACGTACAACTCATGGGTATAGAACATACAACTCATGGGTAGAACGTACAACGCATGGGTATAGAACATACTACTCATGGGTATAGAACATACTACTCATGGGTATAGAACATACTACTCATGGGTATAAAACGTACAACTCATGGGTATAAAACGTACAACTCATGGGTATAGAAAACTCTGATATGAACCATACTAATTTCTTCTTTTATGAGAAAGATAGAATATTGTCTAATAAGTGAAAACAATATATTATTTGAGCAAAGATAATTTGAAGAACGAAGGTTGAAACCAAGAAAACGGGTTAAATCAAAGCAAAAGGTGACACACTGATTGACCATTATCAAACGATTGTAATAATGAAAACCTCAAGTGAAAGTAAACTTATATTCCACCAGCAATGTCAACAGTGCTATATCATAAAATATTAATATGATGTCAAATCAAGAAGTAGACAATTTAAAAAACAAAAAGTTATATACACTTTCAGGGAAAGACCACTGCCTGAAAGAACCATTCTATACAATTATCCGCCAAAATTTAATTTGTTCGGTTTGAATGTTTTTTTTCTTCAGAAATTAACTTTCGACGGATATAAAAATTACTTTATCTAATAAGACCAAAATACCATATTCTCATTCTCTTTTAGAAAATGAAAAGTTTCCAAATATCTTCCTTAGCACATAAAGTATTATCGCTATCAGAAATATGGCGCTGACATTATAATCTCAGTGTGTGCGTGTACAGAGGCCTAAATCAATGGGAACGATTCTTTTAGTTATCTCGAAAACACCGTACAAAATATCACGATATCGTAAACATAATTGTATGAAAATGTTACCTTCAAGCTATCAAAGAGTTGGCGAAATACGAATTTATCTCTCTTTGTGGAAATAAACGAAAAAACCCCACTTCCTTTCGCCTTTAGAACTACACTTCACCTTGAACCCTATAACTCACAATTAATATATACTTGGGTTCTAATAGTCCGAGCTTACTAAGATCATTACAATAACAGTTTCTACCACTTTCCTTTTCTATATTTTGTTTGTAAACATTTTTAAACAAAAGCATTACAAATAGATTAACCCTGAATCGACACAATTTTCCATAGGGTAACCAGTATACTTTAGCCGTGAACCGAGCCAGGATGCGCAGTATGAATTCACAACATCTTTTATGACAAAACACATTTCAAGTCATTTACCAACAATCGCACTTATTTCCATTTCTTGTTCTTGTCCTCCAAACCGGAGGATATTGATACAGAAATATTGTTTTGATTACACCAAAAATATAAATAAGCTTTGTTCGGGTCATTACTTTTCTATATTTCTTTCGCATATGATTATTAATATAAATTGTAATAGTTATCTTAACTTCAATTAAACGCAATAAACCAGGATCAAGACGAAAAAGACTTTATCTCGTAAATATCTCACTCCTTCGGCACCCCGAGATTTTACTTTTTAGTTAAGGGTCATTTATCACTTGAGATGTCAATAACCGTTTGATAAATTTATTAAGTTAGTCTGGCGACAATCATTGTATGCAAAACATGTTGGGAGAACCAAAAGAAAACAAAAAGACAAAAGTCAAAATCTCTAACACAGAATTCAGACATGAAAAATCCTTGAACAATATTCTGACACATATGTCTCAAATCTCTTAAATAGTTATGGCCAATGATACAAGACTGCAAGACTTAAATCATATCAACAATCTGTGATGTCAAGAATGTTTTTCATTACAGTAGTAAAAATTATAGCCTTTGTCCAAGTTACAATGACGTATTTTAAACTGAAATTCTTTTTTGCAACTAAGAGAGGTCGTGAATACAATTTCAAGTACAGATTTTGTTTGGACTATTAAATATGTATTCGATTGATGCCATTTGTGTGATATGTGTAATGCATGTTTGGATTTACAATATTCTTTGAATTGCGCTTAATCATTCAAGTGCATTGTGGTAACGCAATTCGCATTACATATTTCGATAAATGTTCAAGTATATCATAACTGACGGTTCCTTTTATTCATGTATTTCCCATTCATACGAGTTTTAGAGGTATTTAATTGTAGCTGGTTAATTCCCGCTGATATAAGTGTTTATTTTTTAAAAACATAATCTGTAGGAACTGGAAGTTTTATTGATCTCGATCGATGTTTCCCAGGTACTATACAAAGCTGGTTTCAGACAAATGCTCTCAGTTTGAAGCATACCATGATTTGGAAAAAGTGTAATGTTTTAATGTATATTAGGCGCAGATTTATATGATTTGTATATTATATCTGATTTAAGATCAAATCTACCAGAAACACAGCTTTTTATCTCTCCCGTTGAAGACAGACGGATTGTAGGAAGCAATGGTCCGTTTCTTTATATACAAACAACCTTTGTTATGTCTTTCACAAGCGGAAAGCTTTACCAATAAAGCAAAGGTACCAAAGAGTCTCTAAAATGTCTCAAAAACGAGCACACACACACACACACACACACACACACACATAGGTTTTGTTCACAACTCCCCTGATCAGAGGTTCTATCAAAGCTAAACAATCTTACAATGTTTAAGTAAAATATTAAATTATTCGGGTAGGAAGATTTCTCGTCAATCCAGCGTTTAATGTTCAGTATTATTTACTTTTAATAAATAAACACTCATTGATACGTGCCCTTTAAAGATATAAACATACATACTAAGTCGAGATTCATTCTTCATTGTCAACACGCATGGTATATTTGAAATTGGGTTTCAAATCGTAATATACTTAAGAATATTTATGACTGAACAGGGCTGAGCAAATCCCATACCCCGACGCCCCGGACTATTCATTTTTGAAGTCGGGCAAGTAAAATTTTCCAAGTCGCTAGTCCGGGACAAGTGCTTTTTAAAAAGTCGGGCAAGTCCTTATTTTCGTGCTTTAATCACTATATCTACCTTTATTTGGCCAATCATGCCCTCCGGGCGTACTGAATACTTGATTCTACCCCTCTTCATGTATACATTTACATTCTGTATAACACATAAATGTGGTCAGTGATAATTTTCGCATATGCGCACGTTCTGTTATCGCTTGACTGCATATTGAGCTAAGCGACCAAATTATCGGCAAATCAAAACACGTCAAACAAAAGAAAGCCAGTATGATCAATCAGCAGTGTTTTAAGCGACTTTGTTGCATTGTGTTTACTCAAGTCAGATCCTCACGAGCGGCTCACTATGATTTTAATCCAGCGAGTCAGTGTAATTAAATTAATGAAAGGTACTTTACCGACATCAGTGTTGGTTTCCTTTATGAACTGATTAAATGACAGTAATGATTCTTTCATTTTTAATTGATTATACAGATGATTGACTTCCACTTGCGATATTGCGTTTGAAGCGAAACAATTACACTAATTAATGAGCTGTCTCTGTTCGTATTTAAAAGAGCAAACGTATGTTATGATCACTTTAGAAGTAGTTGTCAAGCAAGCTGAGAGTTACTCTGTGGATAAAATGAGTTTGCTAAATTATTTTCGCAAGGAAGGTAATAAGGGCGATTCGGAGAAGGAAAATTTTTGGGAAAGTGCAGGGATAAAACGTAAGACTGCTACTGAATGTGCGGTAGCTATTTCTCCAAAAAGACAGAGCATTTGACTACAGGCACTTTCCTCAATTTGAATCTTAACATGCTTCTGTGATTCTAAGATACTTCTGCTTTTATGCTAATTTTGGTTTTTCAGTAAAATATATGTTGGGTCTATCAGAGAAATGAATGAGAGAAGAAATATAATTATTTTATTGAAGGAAGAACGTGATAACTGTTAATTCATCAGTAAAAGAACTGTTAATTTACCAGTAAAAACATATCGCATATTTATGTGGTATTAACTCCTTACAAATTTAGTAAAAATCAATCGTACAAAATTATGCAATTCAGTTACTGATTTAAGTCACCCTGCTACTCTTACTTAATACTGGATCAGATCCTATAAGGAGTTATTTTTTTCAAAGATTGTAAAGAGCAGTTTCATTTTGATCTCTTTACCTCCTGACATAAAAATGTTTACCAGTCATTGATAATAAAAAAGATGGAGGAGGTTATTTCATTTTGTGAACGGAACAGTGCGTATTGTACAAAACTCAAAAACCTATCCCTGACATTTTGTGTGTGTGCAGAAGATACACATTTTGGATACAATAAAAAGATACCTTTTCTTCCGATTTTGTACGGGATAACTATTCCATGTTCCTTTTAAATAAAATTCAGTAGGGCATTCTTGCCAAGAAAGCCCGTGATATATTTTCCTTGAACGTCGAAAGAACTGCTATATACAATATATAGCGCGTAATTAGTGACCAATTACCTGTCACAACCTTTAATCAATTAAAACATACTTAAAAAGAGTGTTAATATTTTGATTCTCGACAAAACTAGAAAATGGGATCAACTTTAAGTCGCATACAGCATCACCCATTAATAATTCTACTATTTAAATATAGTATTTCGCCCTGATTCACTCCTTTAAGGATACTTAAAACTAAACGAGCTGATTTACAATATAGGGTTAAATGTACAGACTTGTTTCACTGGATATAACGAAGAAAGTTCCATATCAAAATTGTATGTCGTACAGTAAGAAAAAAGCAAGAATTCACTTTTTTTAGTAATACTTACTTGTGACAACAGCATCAATTCTACAAAATGTAGAAATCAGCAAGATGCATATTGCAGCCAGTCTAAACTTCATCTCTCCTGTTTGATGTTTTCCGCTTTGACAAATACCCGAATAAACCTGTATCATGCACCTACCATATATACAATGAATTGTTTATAAAACTGTATAGGTCAGTATTGTGAAATGGAGTGAAATTAAGGTGATACAGTGCAATGTATTTAAATGAATCTAGTCGTTGTTGTTCAATTTTAGTATTTAAACTATCACAGATCCTTCACTATCGTGCTTGTGAGCAGGTAAAGATCTTAATTTTGATTGGTTACTCATTGTCTTCATTTATAAATCGCTTCTGTATAAAAGAGATTCACCGCATGGGAGCATACTACAGTCGTACATGACCAAATATCTGCACACGACTTAAATTCAAAATCAGTCAGTCAGGGAGCATGCTAAGACTATTTTTACGTATATAGATATTCTAAATGTAGGTTCTGATAAATGCATACCATCAGGCCCGCCGACAGATATTCCGGGCCCCCGGTCAGAGCAGTCATGGGCCCCAAGACTTGTTTAATATTTTGTATATAAAAACCTGTACAGTTTTGAATGTAAAACCTGTAGTAATCTACCATAACTTAGACTGCAAGGAACAAATTTTAATATTGACTGCAAAGATTAATATTTTGGTTATAACTGAGTTGACGGCGGACCCCTAGAAATCGCCGGGCCCCTGGGCACCGCCCCCCCCCTCCCCCCGCCCTTGACGGGCCTACATACCATAGTTATAAGATTTCTGTTAGTAGCAAGTTTTAACGCTGTGAAAAGAAAACAAAATCTAACATAACAAACATAATTTTCAATTTTGTTTTGATTTCCACGTAATGCTTGCTTACGAGAACTTCGTGGAAGAGGTACAAGTGGTGAGGCTTTAAATGATTAAAATTACATTTGCAATTCTGTATGCATCAAAACAATATCGCTAAACAATAGAGAGAAAATTCAACGTGTTTTTGCAGCCTTCTTTCAATACTAATACCGTTGTTTTGATAATTGTCATGTACAGATGTCTTTTGTTTCAAGCATTGGCTGCGCGAGAGGGTTGGGGGGTTGGGAGGGGACAATTGGAGGCGCTGTCGGGAGCTTTATTCTTCTTTTTTTGCAGATGAAACTTTCATAGTATTTCACCTTTACCTTTGTGTAACGGGGGCAATTCTTTGCAAAACTTATAGTTAGTAGGGGGGGGGGGCAGGGTATGAAGGAGGTTGGTGTCTGACATAAAAACTGTTCTCTGTAACAAAGTAAGAGCGCCGCCTAAAAACATTGCCACCGGGCGCCTCGAACCGTCGCGCCGCCACTGGTTCCAAGTTACTTCGTTGAGGTTTAAAAATGAGGAAATGAATCCAGGCTTGGACAGTGCATCACATAACATAAAATTGTACGATAATTAAGTTCCCATCCTCGTACATCCAGGGCTAATGCACTCTGCTCTCTACATTTGTCAGTCCTGAGTACATGGGACGGCAAAACCGCGGTTCCATAAATATTTATAGGATTACGTAGAAATAGATTAGCCAAAGAGATTTTCGGATCAAACTCTGTGCTTTATTTTCAAGGAGATAAATACGAGATTGAATATATAGAGAGTGTCTTTACGCGTTCAAAGCATCTTTAAAAGAACAAGTTTGATTGGCCAATCTTATACATGATTTCGTTATTGCACAACAAGCGGAGGAAATTAGAATTCCTCATGTAGTTTGAATCGGATTTAATTAAATCGTTCGAATTGTTTTATTAATTAGTCATGAGCCCACCAGTTTCCCTTTAAATGTATCCCGGGCTGATGAATGTAAAGAAGTTAGTTAGGTCTGGATTTCCGAGTATGGAAGATTCCTATTATTACATAGGTGAACGAGGGTCATATTTATTCTACACGTTGACTTGAACCTGGGGACCAAAATCGACATTCATCCATTCAATCTTTGTAAAGGTACTTGGTGACATAGCAAAATGATACAAACTATGTTGAGCAGGTTTAAAAGTTTAAATAAAATCCAGTCGTAACATGAGAGTTATTACATAAATCGTAGCCATCAATGTTGATATTTACATAACCTCTATTCTACACCCAGTCTTCTTTAAGTTGTGATTTGAAGCTAACAAACAAAGGTCGTACTGATGGACGAATGAATGGAAAATAATTAAATAACTGTATTGTGTATCAATCCACTGAATATAGGAAAAGCTTATATTGAACTTGGATCGAGAAACACAGAGATGGCGCATGAGTGTTATGTTCTTACAAAGTCATTAATATTTATGGAAGTACAGTTCAAATATAAAATCTACGACCATGATGAAGGACTTTTGATAGATTCTGATTATTTGTGACTAAGTCCGAATTCAGATAAAAATCAACGACAATATTTAAGGACTTTCAAGACATTTGGACTATTTGAAAATGAATAAAAATTCAGATATAAAATCTACGACAATACCGATGGACTTTCTAGAGATTTTGGACTATTTGTGACTAAATCAGAATCAACTAAGTTACATCACTGATAAACTGTTAATGTCTTTTACCGCTTGGGAGAACTTAAAACATGACAAAAAGTCCCTCCACCGGACTTTCAATTCTGATATATCTTTTCAAAGGAGTATGCAGACAATTTCAATAATTCTTCAATATCAACACGAAATAAACCTTCGTTGTTGGCAGCATTTTTTTTCACTCAAGGCAAACACTTGTTCGGCTATAAAAAAAAAAAATGTTTCTTGTCCATATGAAAAAAATATTTGTCTAAAATTTCTTTATGATAAACACGAGTGTCGGTTTCTTGATTTGTGTGAACTATACAAACGAAATTTTCATTTACACATGAATTATTTGCTACAAAAGAAGTTATTCAACTGTTAAATATGCACTACGCGCTTACAGGTTACCGAAAGTTTATAACACATTGGTTTCTATCGAGTTTAATACGTGAAAGTGTATGAATTTCATATCCAACCTGTTATTATTGACTGACAACAGATTGACGCGAAGTAATTAATGACTAGGTTGTTGCAATAAAAAGCAAATCATCTCGAGGAAAAGTAACAATGCCATAATGTCCTTATGTTAAGATTTTCAAATGGCCCAGACAAGAGAAAAATTTATTTATTATTATATAGATAGCTGGATAGCTAGAACGAGAGAGAGAGAGAGAGAGACAGAGAGAGAGAGAGAGAGAGAGAGAGAGAGATATGAGTGGATGGATAGATGGATGGATGGATAATTTAGTATATACAATGGTAATTGAATAGACACATGCACACATCAATGGGCAGATTGGGTAATACTCGAAAGATAGATCGAATGACTTCCAGACAGATAGACAGACAAACAAACAAGTTTATTAATTAATTCATCCATTCATTCGTTCATAGAACACGCCCTTCGAATCAAAATTACAGCCAGCAGGTATTTTATTTGTTTCGTTGAGCCAAATTATATTTAGACCCTTTTCCCACAGCAAAATTCCAGTCCTGAGCATTGTGTGATGAACAGATAGATTGTGAAGCCAAAAACCTATTGTATTCCAAATACGTGTATTATTATTATTATTATTATTATTATTATTATTATTATTATTATTATTATTGCTATCATTATTGAGGTAGCCCCAACCAGATCTTCTGTTAGAGTATCTTTTTAAATTTCCAATGATTTACCACAAAACTACATCGGCATAGTTGGCAATGCAAGCTCCTACTTTACTGCGGGGCAGTTTGAAAACGTTTTACATTTTTGTGGGGACACGTTCAAATAAAGCCAACCAAATAACTATATTTGAGAAATTGGTAGGTAAGCCTTTTGCTCTCATAATGTCCTTTCGATTTTCTACCCAAGATAATAGGTCATACATGAGAGTGAGCTCTAAAGGGTTTGATATTAAACAGGTTATTACTGAAAATCGGAATTTTAGAGGGACTTAACAGTACTTAATAATGCGCACTGAGTTATTATGAGGTATTGGGAAATATCTAAATTTATTAAACTCAGGTAATTTAGTTACATATTACGGTAATTTAACTGACTTTGAATTAAATTTCTTACGTAACGGTAAGGTGAGTTGAGGGGGACGGGGCAGTAAAATTGCAAATGAGTTGCATGCCCCCATTTATCTAACTCAACTCTGTCCAGATATGTTTCGACTCTAAAGCTTTTTATTTTTGTAATCTGATAGAAAAGTGTAAATTACGAAGTTTGTTCAGGACGACAACCTCCATCTGCTCAATAAGGTCGCAGCTTTATAGAAAGTAAACCTACGTCGCAGATCAAATAAAAATTGTGCAATTTTGACATTTTGGCAGAAGTCCGTAAGTCAATACTACGCCATATGTAATTAATTTTAATATAAAAACCGGCCTTTTCTATTGAATTATATTACTCCTGATAATAGCGTATGCGAGAACATTATCATAATAAAAACCGGACGGGGCTTAACCCGTTTGAATATAACATGACTTTTTTTGTTCGTTGGAATAAAGATTTTTTCCATAAATATTAGAAAGCATAAAAAACTTTTCTGCTCATAGAAATATTTGCTAATTGCGAACTGTGCATTTAATCACTATTACGAAAAAGAATTCAGTTGTGTGTCCCAGATTAAACGAGCTATAATACTAATAGGGACAGTGAAAAATAAAGGACTTCCATAAATAGCGTTAATGGATGAATAACAAAAGAATACAGACATGCAAACGTGTGTAAAGGATAATTATGGGTAACGTGTAGTAATTTATTTAAAACCACGAAGGTACCTGGCGTGATTCCGGACTTAGTATTTCTGCGACAATATCAAACTGTGCAAAACTGTTATCTGATCAGCGACGTAAGTGTAGGTTCTGTTAAGATGGGATATTTTTGGGATGTTGGCTGTAGATGTACTAAACTAACTCCGTCACTAAAAAATAGTAAGCTATCGTATAGCCTGGGCCACCCACCTTCGTAGCCCTTTAATTTTTTTTAAAACCCTAGGCCACTCACCCTAATTTCTTTGTTTCATTTTGTCAAACACCATTACTCTACTCACCACACAAGAAAAAGATTTTTTCAAAATAAAAAAACCAAGTTCACTCACCCTCCTATCCGCCAAATTTTAAAAAACGAAACAAAAAGACACCAGGACACCTATTCTCAAAATTACAAAATAACACTACACAACCAACCCTCAAAATTTAAAAAAAACCCGCTTGGTCACCCACCCTCCTATCTACCAAATTTAAGAAAAAATATAGACAACCAACCCTCAAATTTAAAAAACGAAAACACTACACCACCAACCCTCAAACCTAAAGGAAAACAACATAGGCCCCATCACTCAAAATAAAAAACCACTGAATAAAAACCATTAAAAAATAAAACCATAGGTCATCCACTCTCCTTTCCACCACAATTTAAAAAACCAACCACCCCTCTAATTTAAAAAACAATAAAAAAATTTAAAAACAAAATAAAAATAGACTACAAACTCTCAAATTAAAAAAAAGATCTAGCCAACCAACCAGATATTTCTTAGCACTACTATTACTATTTTCAGTGTGTTTTTGTTCTTTGTCAAAAAATATTATTATTTCTGTAAACAGTTGTCTCATTTTATACCCTTGTGAATAAAACATATCTGGTAACCCTTTCACAGAAATCATTATGTTTTATATTTCTGACTCTAAATACTTTTAAGGATGAGCTTTCTCTGTCTTTTTACCACAGTAAATAGACTCCTTTAAAATTCATTCTTGTTGAATCAAGCATGGCGTTGCTTAGGGCTGTATTAGCTGCCACATCAATAATTCTCTTTCTTGCAATATAATCAAAACAGAAATACTTTCGCTTACAGAAATAGCCATTAGATCTGATATTTGATTGTATCGTGCTGTAGACAAATATTCACCAGCTCATAATTTTAGTTTACTCCGTCTATCACGTCTGATGCTTTTGTCACTGCAATTGTAAATCTAAAATACCTATTAAGAACAAAAGGATACAACGGACAATGATCTGTCAGTATCTGAAAATCTAGTGGCATTACAAATTTATTTCCATATACAATACACTGAACAGCATCTGTTTCAGTGTTTTGTGCATTAGCTACTCCTGATCTGAACTTTCGCAGTTTATCATTCGTTATACATTGCTCTATTCTTTTTTCTTTTCTTTTCTTTGTTTTTGTGTGTTCTTACAGACATTGGTAACTATAAATCTCTGAACGTCTTGAAAATATTGTAATCATTCAACACAAAAATATCGTCAATACCGTGAGAAATAGATATATTTTTAAACTGCAATTATTTGCAACTATTTTAAATTTTAAATCGAACGATATGAAAATAATACAAGGTAGAATTAGGAACTTGGGCCCTAACCTAAGTATTACCACTTGCAAATATTGTTCAGATTTTATACTATTTCGAGTTTGTGTAATACATTAATGTGTTGGATTCAGATGTTTAACACCCTGTGGCGTTTTTACATGTTTGTGAAGTGTGATATATGTCCATTTTTTTATTATGCCATCATATTTATTTGTTGTAGATTTTTGTCAAACAAACCGTGACTGCAAAGTTTGCTTACATGAGAGAAGCAAAAGAAAGCAAGCAACCCGCAAGTTCTTACATCATTCTAAAGGTATTTATATCCAACATTGGCATTAGCACAGCCATTATATTTGTAATAAATACATACGCATAAGTTATGTGCTTATCAGAAGGTTGGTACAAAAAAAAAAAAAAAAAAAAAGACAAAAAACAAAAACAGTAAATTTAGGTTGCCTAGGATGCTCTAAAACAGCATCAGAATGGGTGAAAGAATCCAGAACTAAGTTCTTCATCCAAATTATTTAAAAGGCTGAATAACCAGATCTTGTTTTCTTAAACTTTCGTTTAAATAATATAGTGACATTGCTCTGTTTTCATTTAAGTCATCAGTTTCATTTTGCATTTTCTCTGTCTTTGTAACTCTTCGTGGGCTCCATTAGGATCAAATAACTTAAGCAGATAATTGCTTTCCGTGAATGGTAAACCGTTAGCAATTGTTCCTCCGATTATTTCTGCTGCTGTAGCCATCATTTGTGCTCACACTATTTAATGATACTAAATTTTTATGTTTTCACTGTTTCATCTACAGTAAACGTTAGTTTCTTTTATGTTTTAATCCAATCAACAGCATCTTTTTCTCTACCAGGTATGTGCGTGTTTCTTTCACTCTGTAGAAATTAGTCTTTATTTGTATGTGCGTGTTCCTTTGACGCTGTAGAAATTAGTCTCTATTTGTATGTGTGTGTTTCTTTGACTCTGTAGAAATTAGTCTCTATTTTTATGTGCGTGTTTCTTTGACTCTGTAGAGATTAGTCTCTATTTGTATGTGCGTGTTTCTTTGACTCTGTAGAGATTAGTCTCTATTGGCTTACAGCTAAGGAGTAAATAGCATTTTGGTGATCTATATGCAGTCAAAAGTAACAGTCATTATAACTGATATCGTTAATAACAATAGATAGGTTAAAATTTTTGGTCAATGCAAATTGTATACAGTCCTGAGTTTTTCGCTTGAATTCCATCTATTTCTGCCTTATTAATGGGGTGAAATTTATGCTTAGCGAAACGAGATGGTGCATAATTAAACCCATAACTTTCCACTAAGGTATATAGTGAAACCTCAAGATTGAAATTTCCAATAATCCTTTACTTATTACTTAAATGTATGTTTCTATTAAAATTTTCATTAAATTGTACAATATGAGCAAATATACACACTATTATAATAATACCACCATTATACTGCTCATTCTTTATAATTCAATAATCAGAAAGCAATACATACCCACATATTAGTTTCTCTTCAAAAACTCTTTTTCGCATCTATCGATTTCTAGTTTTAACTCATTAATTTTAGTAAAAGATGCAATATTCTTTACAGGTATTTCTGTTTAATTCAGCTCCTGTTTCCTACCATTTCTTATTTAAATGTATCAATTCTTTCAGTTATCGCTAAAGTCTTTTTATTTACTTCTTTTTCTAATTATTTCTGTTTCTTTTCTTTTGTTATCTTTTGTTTCAAAACATTAAAATTTTTCTTTATCATTTAACCCTTTTGTCTAATTTGTCAATTCTTCTTTGTACAACACCAATATTATTAACATGTTCTTGATCTGTAGAGTCTTTTCTATCTTTTTAAACTTCGTGTATCTATTCTATTCTAGCAGACAGTTCACCTTTTAGAGTTGCTATATCCTGATCTTTTAGATTTTTATTTTATCGCTAAAGTCAGGTATTGATAAATCTTAGGTCGTTTTTCATAGATCTAATTATACTTTCACTCAAATTTATTTTGTTTTTGTTTTCATCTGCCCTTGTGGTTATTTCTGTTAAGTCATTCTTTTTTTTCATATGCGATAACGTATTCGCGTTAGGGGTTAATCTTTTTTTTACCAATCCCACCACAGCACCTTTACAATCATTCACTAAGTCTTTAATGTCTTACTTGTTTTGTTTTATTTCATTATTTAGGTCTTCTTTAATTGTTCTAACTGTGATTTGACAGTACTGTAACCTTCTAGTGGTTTCTTTATTATTTCCATGTCAGCCTTTATTGCGTCTATCTCTGGTTGTATATTTGTTCAATTGGTTGCAAGTATTGCTGAATATCACTCCCCTTCGTTGTCGTTTCCTCTCACAGTTTGCATTGTATGTATAGCATTCGACACGATATTAAATCTCTCCTTAAACAAGGCCTATGCATCTAACATATTTTTCTTTTTATCATCAATCTATGCTTGTAATTCATCAATTTTAGTAGCTCTTCCTAATATACACTGTTTCACAACTGTTAATTATATATCAACTTGTTCTGTCCATGATTTTATAGCTTTCAAATTATTATCCTCCAAAGTCTTAAGCATTTGAGCGTCGGAACTTTCTCATTTAAACTGTTTAATAGCTCCATCAAATAAATTTACAAATTTGTAATACGGTTGTTGTTCAAATTTAAGTCATTGTTTAGTAATTGACTTAGGGAAGGATCTCCAGGTTTTGCTGTATCATCTTCTAATCAAAAACAAATCAAAATCACTAGGGCCTCTTAAAGATATTTCTATCATTTATTTAACACAAATTGACAATTTCTTGCCAAACCTCAAATCTATCATTTATTTAACACAAATTGACAATTTCTTGCCTAACTTCAAATCTATCATTTATTTAACACAAATTGACAATTTCTTGACTAGCTTCAAATATTTGAGCTACACTAAATGTATACGTTACAGTCATCTCGTAAAATCTATTACGTTTACATCTTCATCTTTAATGTGATCTTTAATCCGTTTATACTACTCCTTTGTAATTGTCTATTTAGACTCTTAACATTGTATGAAACGAAATCACCGTGAAAATAATTTTTAACAGGTAATGACTCTAAAAAGCTTGAATAATTAGATGCCGAACGGGACCTGTCGTTGTAGCAATTCTTTATGTGGTTTGATTGTGCAAAATCCTAACAATTTAGAACTGTTGTTGGTTATATATATATATATATATATATATATATATATATATATATATATATATATATATATATATATATATATATATATATGTGTGTGTGTGTGTGTGTCTGTGTGTGTGTCTGTGTGTGTGTCTGTGTGTATGTGTGTAATTATTGCCTGACGTTATCAAAACTTTAGAGTTATGTTTCTAAAGTTCAGTACCTGTGCTTTCTTCGTTGTCGTTATTAGCAGTCATTCTCTCTTTTACTTGTTTATGTAGATTTCAAAGTTATAGAATCCATCAGGTATTAAAAAGATTGTTTCATTCATATCGGTAGTTTAATAAAATATACTTTTTTTATCATTTGAAGTATTGTATTAATCTACTACAAAATCTATTCTCCGTACTGGAATATATAATTTACCATCTGTGGATCAATTGGATTTGGAAAATTAATTATATCTCAGGCTGTCCTTCCACGGCAATATAGATTTGCATTTAAATAACGAAAATTTAAACAGTTAACATTAAAACAACCAATAGACTCATTATGTCCTTTGATTCTAAGAACTTGTTAGCTTCTGTCATGTAGATATGCTTTGCCATTACTTACTTTATTTTTATTTCGTAGTAACAATTATTGAATTCCTATTTGCTATAAGGTTTTACTAAATCTCTATCTCCTTTATTTTCTTAATCTGCTCTAGAAATTTTTGTAACTCTTCAATATTTTGGTTATACTGTTTAACTTATTTATAGCACATGTTACAATCTCACCTTGTTTTAAAACTTTATTGTATTCCAGCTTTTCTTTGAAAATTGTTGCATCAAACCCTAGTAAAGTTGCAGCAAATCTACTAAAAGCTAGAGGGCGTATACATCCTGTAGTTTTTCCTGAAACTCCTAAACTCTCAGATACAATACCCAACCCACCTGAAAATAATTTTTTTTTTAAAAAAGCTATGCTGTTTTGTACTTTTTTTTTTACACCTCTGTAATGTGTAATCTCTTTAACCAATTCGTAACTTCGTTAATTTTCATCAACATAATTGATACAATGGTGGCGCACTTGATATTTTCTTTCCCATTTTGATGTAAGAAATACATAACTTAAACTTAGAGCTAGTGCTTGTAAAACCAAAATTTGCATCAGATTTATCGTGCCTTTTAGGTTCTTGTGCATGTTCTGGTGTTTGTTCTAGTGTCTGTTCAAATTTCAAGAGCTTTCTTCTTTTGTTCAGTATATTGTTTTTAACATTGAAGTATCCTTAGGCCCACACGAGCTCGTTTCATTGCTGAGTTAATTTATATTAATCTATTTAATTATTTTGTCTGGAAGTATCTCGTGTGCTATGAGATAATCGACTCAAACTCAGTGAATGAAGTCGGAATAATTATTTTATGGCTTCTACTATCCTCATGCTAGTTGATGAATCTACATTGATATTAAATATCCTCTTGAAAAGCGTACCGCAACTTAATGCATGAGATGAATTTAATGTTTCATGTGAAATAGTACTAATAATGTTGTTCGTTATGAATATAAATTGTATTATTATTTATCTTTCTGGAAATGGATTTACTTCATCTACTTATCAAAATAATGTAACTGGTTCTTTTTGGAGTGTTTTATCGAGAATAGAAGTTTTAAAAATAGAGCGGCTCAATATATAACATATATTTCTAAGGGAACAACTTCAACACCTATCAAGTAATACATTTTATTTTTAGCTATTTGTTTCATATTCAGTTCTCTCAGTCGTAAATTCTATATGTCCTTGCTTCGCTTCTAGTCTTTGTCTTGGATCCGCTTGCTCTTGTTTTAACTTTTCCGCTTTGGTCTTTCAACTGTTGTGAACGTTCTCCAAACTGTTTTCTAAATTCCACTCTACCTGTATCTTTCTTCTTTTGTGAAGTTACCTTCTCATGTGATTTAGGAACTTGTTCGCTTCTCCCATGTATATGCAGATTGTGCCGTCACTATGCTTTTTGGATCCGGTGTAATTGCGCATACATATGAATGCATGTTTTTATTGTCGGATACATGCTACCTCAGAAAGGCCGAGCTAAAATCTTCTCTTTTTTGCGATGTTCCCACAAAATACAAAATACAAAACATTACAATTTGACACGGAAGCTTCAACGTTAAAGAGACACTAAAGAGAAAAGCTTAAACTTTTTTTTTTTTTTACATTTATTACAACAACCGGCGACAGCAGAAGTCAAATGTGAGCGCACTGCCGCTGCGCTATCAAGGATGGGTTAGATGCCTAATTGGAACGAATTATAACTATATAACCGATTATATTGGTGTCACATGTTCATAAAGGCAGGTTTCTACTGTACCAAGGGTGACCTTTAAAGAAATATTTAACTGTATATATTAGGAGAAAAGTTTAGCTGCTTCATATTATCCTGGTCTGCCCAGACACCTAATCAGTCTTCAATCTTCAATTTCTTTTCCCTGTCTCCATCCCCTTCACACATGCATGGTCATTTTGAAAGAAAAAATTAAATAACATTGAGACATTTATTCTTATTTTCTTCGTCTCCTATTTTTTAAATATTTTTTTATATTATATTTTTTGCTTTTACAAACATGGACAAAGTTTCGCTTCACCTCTCATAATGATATGTATTATACTTGTCCAATAAATGTTACTGTCACACTACACACCAAGACCGAATTATTATTGGGACAATATTCCCTTAAATCAATTCTAAACTAGTAAAGGCATTTAAAACGCTATTATAGAGTTCGTGTTTTTTTTATCCATGCATGGTAATTTATTTTACTTTCAATAATCAGTTAAGGAGCGATATTGATACGAAGTGAGATAATTCACGTTTAAGTGTCATAGCTAGAATTTCTGTATCTGACAACGAGTATCGGTAATAGAAAATGCGTTACAATATGATGAAGTTATTTATCCGTTTAGTGTACGTTCAAATCTTATCTGTTAATTAGAATATGTGTGAAATGCAGGTGCAGGTTGAATTAAGTTAATAACACATTGATTTCAGTAAAAAATGTAATTCGTGAAAGTGTATGAGTTTCAAGCAGAACCCATTATTAATGACTGGCAACATACTGATGTGAAGTAATTGACGACAAAGCAACAAATTTCAAAGAAAAATTCCTATATCATGATGAGCTAATGAAAACATCAATTACCTGGGACAAGAGAGAAGTTTGTGTACTGATAGATATAATCATTCATTCATTCATTCATTCAGTATTTCTTTCAAATTGAAATCATATCCCATGTGTATTTCAATGGTTGGTAAAACTTAATTTCCGCTTTGATCCATTTTCTACAGTCCTTTAACACGCGAGATATGTCTCTTTTTTGTTTGACCGCAGGAAAACAAGTCACATAATGTTCTTTGTACGACGAGCACATAGATTGTAAAGTACGGATGCGTTCTGGTGCCAATAGCAAGGAGTTAACTGCCGGCTCATATGTTGACATCACAATTTATATATCAAGTTAGAATTTAATATATAATATTACACATCCCATTAATAAAGTTCAGTTCTTTATATAAGGAGTTGAATTAAAGTCAACATGCAAATCTCATGTTGGAGGTTCTATCTTGATGTATAGACTTGAGTAAACTCCGAAACTCGATACTACTATATTGACATGCAATTCCATATCGGAAGTTCTATCTTGATATATAGACTTGATTGAAACTCTACATATGAACATTCAGTCCCATACAGGAAGTTCTATCTTGATATATAGACTTGATTGAAAATCTACATATGGACATTCAGTCTCATACAGAAAGTTCTATCTTGATATACAGACTTTATTGAAACTCTACATATGAGTAATATAGTGGGCTACTTGAGGGACAAGGAGCATATAATGCTAAACAGGGTAGAAAGATTCTAGGGACAAACATAAATTTAACATTATACCACCATGTTGAAATTTATATCACTTGAGGGACAAAGGGACATCCCATGTTAAACAAGGTCAAAAGATTCTAGGGACAAACGGGAATATAACTTTACGCCGCCATTTTGAAATGTATATCACTTTAGGGACAATGGGACATCTTATGCTAAAAACTAGGTCTGCGGATTGGATACTCTAACGGAAAATTCATACTTAACCGCTATGTTGAAATTTATAGTATCAGGATGTACTGCCTAAAAATTAGTTCATAGGTTTCACGTGATGGGTCTCTGGCTGGCTAGAAATGTAACATCGTAACATGTTAGGTCTCTTTGGTAGGGAAAACTAATATGTGAGGTCTGTGAAAATTTAAAATTCACACTAAAAGTTGCTATGTATGTTACAGACAGTAAGTTTACAGAAAAAACATCTTGCAATCCTTACTGTCAGCCCTTTGTGTTATTTTCCAAATAAATAATCCAATGTCAGGTAAATGTCCATTCATGAGTTTAATAAATGTTATTATTCTCATAAACACACTGATCTTGGATAAAAAGTCGGTCAGTGTAGAGATCCAAAGATTGACATAGAGAGAAACTAAAAGTTTCGGTTCATGTTTTTTAAAAAGAACCACAGTAAAATGACATCTAAGTGATGCATCGTACACTTGCGATAGAATAATTTATGCCACCTCAGAGAGAGAGAGAGAGAGAGAGAGAGAGAGAGAGAGAGAGAGAGAGAGAGAGAGAGAGAGAGAGAGAGTTCTCCATAAAACCGTCAGCACAAAGTTCGTCCATTAAAGAAAAACGGTCGCCAGCCAATGAGGAATTTTTTTTTCACATTCAAACCACTCACAAAATGACTTCCAGAGAATTTAGAACCACCGCTTACAATTACAGGGTGAAATTAAAGAGTTAAAGTTTCAAGTTTCTGAAGAAAAAAAAAAACAACGACAAAAAACAAAACAAAACAGTTACATTTATTACGAACTTCGTGGAGTTTATGTTTGTATTAATTGATGGTCCAAAGCGCTAGGCAAGCTTCTTGCATATTTTATCTCAAATCGAGAGAGAGACAGACAGACAGACAGACAGACGGACATAGACATAGATAGACAGAGAGACAGAGAGATTATAAAATATGTGTAAATATCTCATTCATACTTTTACCAACAAAAAAAATCAATACAAAAAAAGAAAATAAAGAAGAACGCACCACAGTAGTCTTTTTTTTTTCCTTTTCAGAGAAATTACGTCTAAAACAAGTCAGCACATATTCTATTACACTATTATCATGCAGTATAGGAGCCTTGTAAAATCTAAAAGGATTTAAATGCGTCGATACTATAATCCTTGTTTTTTTCAAGCGTAGATGTACTCTTCTTACTAAAATCCTCTATTTAATGTCACTCAGTTGTGTTTGGAAAAAATAATCAAGTGTCAAACACATCTTTTCATTTATCCTTTTTTCTTACACATTTACGATATGCAAACAGCTATTTTTTTAATAAACTGACCGACTTCGGTTTACTCAGTACGCGGAATGAACATATTTCGTGACTAGCTATGATAATGGCTGAAAAGAAAATGAGGCAGATTGAGGCCATAATATTTGCTACAAACTTGTAACCAATCGGCTAGCATATACTGACTTCATCTTGGTTTGTTCAAATGTTACAAATCTAGTTTGGGATTAGATTGAAGATACGCAGAGTAAAGAACTACATATGAACTGCCTTTTTAGGTTTTTTCATTTTCTTTTTCTTTTTTGCAACAATGTTACACCAGAATTTGTCGTGTATGAAGTTAAGATTTCTGTTAAAGTTGTGAGTTTGTGTTTTTTGAAAACAACATATATAATGCCAATTCATTTCTTGTGACACATTGGATAGATTTTCTTTTCCGTCAAGCTAAAGATTGATTGTAACATTTTTCTTTTAGAGTTTTCAAACTGCTGTAAGGTTGCAACATTTAATATTCCAGTTTTTGTTTGCTTCTTTCAAAACAGCCCAGCTAAACTCTAGATTTAGTGAAATGTACCCTAGGAAGAGCCAGGATGGAGAAAAGAAGAAACACACAACGGTTCTACGTAGGTTTTGTGTGCAAGGTTTGAAAACGGCAAACCTTTAGGAACATGGTCATATATTCATATATATATATATATATATATATATATATATATATATATATATATAGAGAGAGAGAGAGAGAGAGAGAGAGAGAGAGAGAGAGAGAGAGAGCGAGAGAGAGAGAGAAGTAAATTAGTCAAATCATACCTGAATAAACAATCATCATGAAAAGCTCACACCTTTTCAGTGAGTAACCAGAAGCTAAGTAACGACTACTTTCGGTGTCGCATCATGCGATGACAGAAGCATTAACACAAGTTCACTCGAGCGATTTTGAAGATGAAATGTTCGATCCCTATCCAATGCCATCTACCGCCACAGGACCGAGAGAGTCAAGATCAGCCTCCCAGGAGAAACCAGAAGCTAAGCGAAGACGACTTTCGGTGTCGCCTTATGCGATGAGAAAAGTATTAGCACAAGTTCACTTGAGCGATTTTTAAGATGAAATGATCGATCCCTATCCAATACCATCTACCTCCACAGGACAATGAGTTTGACATGACTGATGGAACAGATACTATTTACATGACCCAAGCTTCACCTCCAAGAGGCAGCCGGCGACGATAAGGTTTATTGGTGGATGAACTCCGGACTACCAAGCAAAGTATCGTCCAGATAATCAACCATTGAGACCAGATGTGTTTAACTCGTTCCATTATGGTGGCTCGAACTTATACCGAGAAGAACGATACAGCAGAATGGAAACGATCATTATAACGATATTAAAGCACTATAAAATCGGACAGAGTCAAACAACGAAGAGAAGCAGAAATTCTTTTGCAGCAAGCTGGCTTTTCCAAAGAGACCGTCTGTGGAGTTCCTGAAATGCAAAAACTTCAAGACGCGTTGGCACCTCGTCATACTTTGAAAGTGTACTTCCAGTCGGTTGTGGAGCACTCGTATTTCGAGGACCGGATTTCCGAAAAAGAAAATACATCCACGTTTATCATCACCAAGATCATTTCGATGCCATTACTACTATCACAGGATTTCTCAGATACCAGTACTATTGCGAGAAATGTTACCAAGGGTTTACCAGTCGTGAGCAACGTATTCATTGTGCAGAGAGATGTCGTGGCTGTTTAGCTTTCATATCAAACATTCCTGAAGGACGAAAAAGGAATCATTGGCCTTTCTTGCGAACGAACATTGGTCTTTTCCACGTATTTCAAGCGACATCGCACGAAACCATTACAACAACAAAAAGTGCATTGCGAATTATTGACAGTGTGTTCTACTTGTGGTCAACATGTTCAGACACATAACAAAAAGTCACACTTTTGGGCAGAAAAGAAAAGATATCGCTTTGTGACCAAGTCCTCGAGTCAGATAATCAATGTCACATTCCAAGTTATGATAACGAACTCAAGGAAGTATCGAACGACGCCCAGAACAGGAATAAAAACAGGATCATAGTATGAATTTTATCTTTATTGACTTTGAATGTTCACAAGAGACTGAAATTCACATACCTAATTTTTGTGCGGCTCATCGCGCTTGCCACAACTGCATTCAAGAACTTTTATTTCATCACTATCAGAATCGTAGCATGATTCCAGGAGGACGTGAAAAGATATTCGTGGCTCTAGTACTCTTACTGAATTTGCAGAGACGATTTTAGACACCACCGTCGACACTTGGAAGGAACGGAGACAAAGTCGTTTGTATGAAAAGTGTGACACGTACAATTTAAAGCTTCCATGAATGTTTTAGCCATGTCTTTCGCTACAATGTCTAAAACGTTTGGAAAGCCAGAAATGGCAAAAGGCTTTTTTCCACACATTTTGAATACTAAAGCCAATGAACACGTCATGCTCCCGCATTTGCTAGAAGTTGACGAGTACGACACTGACAGTATGCACAGAGAACAATGAGAAGCATTCTATGCCTGGTACCAACTCCACTCTTCAGACTCTTTTGACTTCCAAGAAGAAATGTTGAAATATTGTCGATCTGATGTAGAGATTTTACGACGTTGTTGTGGAAAATATCGACAATTATCTGTGAATCATGGATATATCAATGCCTTGAAGGCAGCTTCTACCTTTGCTAATGCGTGTGAATTAGTGTACCAAAGGAAGTTCATGCACAAAAACACACTAGCCATCATGCCACCTCAATCCATTGAACCGGCCAGTCAAAGCTTTGCGCTGACTACACTACCTTTGTGAAGCTCAAAACAAATTGATACAACATGCTATGAAGAAAAGAAAAGTTGATCTTATTCTGTGGATAATTGGGATTTAGAAACCCCACAGACGGTGTACGAATTTCAAGAATGTTTATTTCAGGGATGTCCTACTTGTTTTCCTCAACGAGACCTGAAAAATCCTTTTTCAGCGTCCACTACAATGGAAGAGTTGTACGACCAAACATACCAACGACACCAGAATTTGAAAATCAAGGATACCAAGTGATAGAATGTGGGAACATGACTACTATCGACTTTTCAAAACAGATCCAGAATTTTTACGCATCGTCGACGAGTACGACGTGGTGGAACCTTTGAATCCATGCGACAGTTAGCTGGTGGGCGGACCAAATGTGCTCGATTCCCCACCAGTCATCCTGATATGCTGATACAACACATCGACGTAGAACGCAATCGCCAGTACAAAGGTTTGATCAATTGTCAAGTTTTGCCACTGACGAACTTGTACCATCCTGTTTTATATCATCATTGCCACGGAAAACGAATGTTTCCTTTATCTTTCCAGTCAAGTGATGAACTTTGACGTATTAAAATAAGCTTTGAAGTCCAGTCAAGATCAAGACTTTCGTGTAAAAACTTTAGATCCTCACAAAATTGTACGCTTGTCAGATCATCAAATCGTCAGTCGACCCTTGGAAAAAGTGTATCATATCGTTTACAACAAAAGCATTCTACTTCCCGATTACAGCATGTGACCGTCCTGGCACATCAATTTCCAATATAAAATGTTCCAACAAAATAAAGAAAGATCCTTATGAGTACAGACGCTGACCGAGAATGATGAATTCCACACAGAAGAAATATGATGGACCCACTAAGTAATGCTGTATCCTGCAACATCAGAGGTTGCAGAACAACTTTGCCACTCTGCTATCGAAAGAGATGCCGATAGTGTGCCCCTCAATGGATTTCATCCATAAACTCACAAACCACTCTGGATACTACAGTTGAGCGAAAATTACAAATCAAAGAAGACTACACGTTTCCTGTGGCATTGCCTGACTTTAGTAATTTTGAAAGTCGTCTCCAGACGTTCAAAGGGCAATGGCTTAAACATCCGGAAGGACCTAGTCCTAAATATTTAGTCAGAGCAGGATTTGGGAGAAAGAGATAAAATACGGTATTTCAGTTGTGGTGTGAAACTTCAAGAATGGGAGTATCGAGATACAGGTTACCTTGAACATTCCAGATGGTCTCCGTGCTGTCGCTACCTTCCTTTGGTCGGTCCAGAATATGATTCTCGTGAATGCTTTAGAAGAGGAGAGAATTCGTAGTTTACCTGATGAACTGCGGGAATGCATTTACAGAGAACATGTATAAATTCAAGTGAAACGCAAAGAACATAAAAGAGAAAAACATGAACGGTGTTTTTTTATATAAAGAAACCATGAAAGAAAATATGAATTGTGGTTTTTTTTTAAATGTACATATGTTATACTATGAAAGAAAACTTAAACATGTTTTTTTCTGTATAAAATGTCTTGTGTCATTTATGAAATCTCATAATTCCAAACACAACTCAAAAGTTATGGTTGCTTGCTCTGTTATCAAAGCCCTTGACGAAAGGTAAGATCGTCAAAGTTGGAGGTATTGTATTTTCGCCATCTCTTTAACATGTTAATTGCTGGACCTAGTGGTTTAGGCAAACCGAATTTGTCAAACTTGTAATCGAATACAAATCATTTTAGTTCGATCGTCATTCAACCTATCGTGTGGTTTTAAACGGAATGCCAATCTTCTTACACGTTGAATCAAGGAATTCAAGGAGAAACTACTTCATTTGTAGAAGGAATTGCTCGCGAAGACGATGGGATCGTGTCTGACTTTGGTCAAACACATCTTGTCATCTTCGATGACATGTTAGGAGAAAACGAGGAAGAAATTAAACTTTGGTTAACATGAAAAGGACCTGATCGTAATGCTAGTATTATTTACATTACTCAAACTTTATTTCAACAAAGTAAAGCGCATCGCACCATTGGTCTGAATGCACATTATGTGGTATTGTTTAAAAGCTCCAAGAGATAAATATCAAGTTCAAGTTTTGGCCAAACACTTCCGAACTAAATTATTCTTATGACCAGGCCACTCAGTTGCCAGATGTCTATTTACTCATCGATTTAAAACCTACCACTCCCGATTATTGAGATTTCGTACGGTTTCGTTTCACGATTGGTGTCAAGAAGGAGGTCTTGTCTTTACACGTCACCTTCCTTCTCTGTCTAAGAAACTATAAAACACTATTTACTTATTTTCTTTCTGACAGTATTCAACATGACTGCCGTTAAATCTTACAACTGCCGCCAAAATATTCATGCATTGTATGCCATCAGTTGCAAAACAAATGCACAAGTGCGTTCACATTTGTTATAAGCTAGTCCCAGAGAAGTGTTAAGACGGTTAACTTTGACAGCATGTCAATTACCAAAGGTATCATTCACATACCACATCAAACAAAACGTCTTATTGAAAAACATAAAGTAGCCTTGTCACAACTGGCTGATCCAAGAATAGATACTCGAAACCAGGTGGAAGTGGCTGTTTGGGAAGTGTCATTATTAGTTCGCTTTTAAACTGGGATCGTAATGCCCAGGCTAAACAATCAATATCTAAAAGATATAATACAAAAGAGAGGGACATTAAGTTTACACTCTATAAAGAAAACGGAAAAGAAAACAACTCCTTTAAAAGAGGTACTGTCACTAGAACGCGTTCGTACTTACGAAAATCTCGCCTTGTAACCGTCTCCTCTACTCTTCCTAATTTGATGATTATGCCAGCTAAACCTGATTTAAGACCAGTATATCCTCATTTGATAAAACAAAAAAATGGAAACCCATCTCTAAAGAAACTTTTATTCCTTCGACTTATTCTTCTTCTGATCTAGCAACTGCTGCTGCACCCCATAAAGTGGCCTCTCCTGAGACAAAAGAACAAGACAGAACAGGGATGTTACAATGTGTACTGGATTTGTTTAAACAAGAATTGGCGCGATTTAGTCCGTTGAGAAGACCAGTAATACCTAAAATCAAGTTGATACGACGCCCCAGTATAAGAGAAGATGTGTTGAATAAGATTTACTTCAGCTTTACTCCTTAACAAAGATGTCATAAAGTTCACACCATTGTCCAAAGAAACCTTCCCAAAAAGGAAAAAAGGTATCCCTCCTAGTTTAGTTAAACATTGGGATGTTGTTTTGTTGGTACTTACTAAATTCAACGATCCATTGCGAAATCAAATCATTCAAAAACACCAAAAGAAATAATCGATTCCGTGTGTGAATGTTGTTTGAACGTTTTAAAAGGAACGGTGCCCTTGACTCAGAGACAGAAAGAACAATTAGGACGCCATTGTTACGTTCTTTGAGAAATGGTGAAAAAGAAAATCCCTGTCAGTCAAAACAAAAAATATTTGTTAAATGAGGAAGATGTATACCCATGCTGATAGGACCGTTGTTAAAAGTAGCTGCTCCTTTGTTAGGATCGATTGCTGGACCTTTTTTAGGAGGAGTGATGAAATGAAGATAAAAAGGACAGACTTTCCTGGAAAGACATCACCCTTGTACCCTTGGATCTTATGGAAAGACGAAAATTAACATTAGTTAACATTAGTTCCTAACAAAGGATGGATGGAACGCTATCGTTGGTACGAAAAACGAACATCACATTTACCTCCTAATCTTAATGTCACCGATATGTCACATTTACAAAAACAGTTACAATCATCGATAGATCAAACAGTTTTGTCAGAAACGGAAGAATCGCAACGCTACGCTAATTTCATCAGAAAACTTTAGACGAGACGGCTTTTGGAGAAGACAAGAGGTAGCAGAAGGTCCCAAGCTAATGACACACACAGCCCAGGGGATGATAGAGAAAGGAGAAGACTTTCGAAGAGCTGTGTCAAAACTCAACTTGGTAGAATACCCAAGTTGACACCTACATTAAGAATTGATTGGATTAAAAATGTAATGGTCACACCCTTGTCAGCAAGAGAGAAAAAGAAGAAGTGAGGAAAAAGTCAGACAAGAACTGATCACCCCTGTTCAAGCATATCCTATTACTTGTCAGACAAGTCAAACATTGAAATCCAAAAAAGGAAAATACCACTCGAAGAAAAGAGCATTGGCAGTTGCTTGACTTAATAAGCAGCAGTAGCAACAATCACATGAAGACACTTTTAGCTATCATTTACTACAATCCTGCTCATGCCGCTGGTTACGGAGGAATTAAAAAAATTGTATCCTACAGTTAAAACCAAACTTAAATATTTACGTCTTCAAGATGTACGATAATGGTTACAGGAACAATCGACGTACACGTTACACAAACCCATTCGACAAACATTTTCCAGAGGTCAAACTTAAGTAGCAGGAATTGATCATCAACGACAAAAAGATTTAGCGGATGTCTCTCATTTAGTATCGTACAATCGAGGTTATAAATATATGCTTTGTGTCATCGATGATGTTTCCAAAATCAGCTTGGATAGTTCCTTTGTCGTCGACGCCCTCTCCGCTGGCAAACAGACAAAAGCACCGAATGTCTTAATCAAGCTTTCCAAAAAGAATGGAAAAAAGAGATTCATTATTTCCACCACTGAAAATCCTGAAACGGAAGCCAGTGTCGTTGAACGTTTTAAAGAACTTTAAAAGAACGTATGTGGAAATATTTCCCACATCAACATACTCTCAAATACATCGACGTGTTACCACGTTTAGTCAAAGCTTGAAATCAATCGTACCATTGTAGCATCGGATGTACTTCCGAAGAAGTGACACCTCAAAACGAAGTGATTGCGGTTGATCGATTGCTTAGAACGTCAAGTATTTACCCAATTGGACGACATAATTGTTTCTTGTCGCAGGACAAGTACATGGACGCGAATCATCTGTCGAAGATATGAACGGAGAAGTTTTTGAAGGAACTTTTTCTTGCCCGAGTTACAAAGAGTGACTAAGAAATAGGACGACGCGTTCAATTTCGAAAGAATTCTCTCAATCGAAGAACATGTAAAGTGGGAAAACATCGACTTCAACAGTATATATCCATCCAGTTCAAATTCTTAGATTGCATCTTCACAAGTTATCGATTATAAAAAGAAGTAAAAGTCGCGACCATGCCGTTAAACACTACTACATCCCTTTCTCATAGTTCATCCCTCCAAAAACAGCAACGACAGCAATAACTGTGGGCTTGGTGTGGAGAACGTGTCCCTAAAAATCAAGTCGTCGTTTTCTACCAAATCGTTGTGGTGTATTCGGTCACTGGGACAGCCATTGTAAAGTTGAGCTTGCAAGAAGAAGATAAACACTTGTAGACTATTTTACTCAGTAGTTGTGTTGGTTATTTTTTTTCTTATCGGTCTTTGAAATATACTGACAGTAACAACAACAGTAGCCACGCCACGTTGTTTGTGTACTCTGATGTCGTCGAGTGCAACGTCGTAGGAAACACAGCTACTCCATTGCTGAGAGTCATTAATTTCAAAGTTTATTCTGCCATAGCTACTTACGATGAAGGAGGAAACACGTAACACTTTCATCGAGAATTTGTACATCCTCATTATCTTCCTGTCAGTAAATCGTATTGACAGTGCCAATATTAGTATAAAAATAGATCGGCCACAAAATATTATATTCTCGAAAGGAAAAGTCACAGTAAAACTACATTTTCGAAAAATGTTCTCCAGTGAATTGTAAGAGATGTATCCAGTGTACTTAAGAGCAGCTCGACAGCAAGGACATGGTTTAGGATATGTTAAAATCTGCTTTTCGTTCGGTAAAACCAATGATTACTCGAGAATTGCATACTGTAAAAGATGCAACCTTGACGGGAGGAAAAGAATTTCTCCAAAACGTCCTCATCAACCAACATAGTCCAAAACAAGATTTAATACAAGCAGGAAAAATGTGTTCATTCAAACAGGAAACAAACTCTTGGGTCGCCAAAACACTCCTATACATTTGCGTTACACTTCTGTTGAAGGCATTGATTCATGTTCTACACCATAGCAAGGGCAAGGAAGAAAGAGACGTTAAAAATTCTTCAAACCTCACAAAAAACGTCCAGAAAATGAATAAGAAACAAGAAGAACAGTCATCAGAGAGTTGGATATTTTTATTTTTAAAAACAAATAATGTGCACCAAGATTCTTGCAACTGTCACGAGTCAGAACTAGATCTGTTTGCCATGCCACCAACGATGAGGTCGATGCAAACATCCCAATATGTTGAATTTCATCCTGTGAAGTCTTTAACTACGTCAGCACCTATCGAATTTGAAATCAAAGAACAAACCGAACATTACATCGATCTGAATTACAGTTACTTGTACATGAAACTCAAAGGTCTCACAACAGACAGCAGCAATCCAGGGGCCGATGGTAGAGATGCTTCCGTCAATAATTTCGTGCATTCTTTGGTCAGCGAAGTAGATTTGTACTTGAAGAACAAACTAGTTAGCAGCAGCATGGAAACGTACCCTTACAGACCTTACATGGAAAAATCTCTTGATTTCAGTCCAGACCAAGGCAGCGACGAAGAACATTTTGACCCTATAAAACCAGGCCAACTCCGCGCGGAATTTCAGTTTGCATTGGTTCTAGTGAACACAGTGAACGTCATCTTGAATGCAGAATTCAACAATACTCTGGAAATAGACAGTTTGAGGGAAGTGATCCTTGACTATGAAAAAGATGGAACACGAACGACGCATAGAAATAGGCGAAGAAGATGTTTTCTATCTAGAAGAGCAGCAGTCACAGACAGTGTGTACTATGCACAATGCACTATAAGAAGAAGAAGAAGAAGAAGAAGAAGAAGAAGAAGAAGAAGAAGAAGAAAGATATGGAACACAAAGTCATCGCCGAAAATAAAAAGGATGATGTTTTACAATCAGAAAAGCTGTTACAAACCACACGTAAAAGATACAGTCATGATGTCACGATGGCCAGAACAAGGACAACACTTAGACTTCTGTTTTGCTCGCCACGTACCTGAACAACACTTAGACTTCTGTTTTGCTCGCCACGTACCTGAAAGAATCACACGCCCGACCAAAGCACATTGTTAATGTTGTCAAATCTATCATCCAAGTCAAGTGTAACATTATAAATGTATAATGATGAAGCAAGAAGAGATTTTGGACGACTATCTGGAAGACACACGAACCCTATTCTGAGAAGAGAAAATCTTGAAAGAGCTGTATCAAGACATAACTCACCATTTACTATTTTCATTACCTTTTTTGGAGATGAAAAGCATCGAACCTATCTTGCAACAGAGAAACGAGACTGCCCGTTCATCAACTTACTTGATAGACCTTTTTAAGGAACAAGTCAAGGGTGAACTTATTACTTATCATTACCTGTTAAAATGAATACATGGAAACTTCTTTACCTTCAGATTCAGGCAAAATGACAGTGTACTAAATGACTGAAAATCTAGTCTAACTTCACAACGATGGAAGCCATGTAAATAAATTAATGTTTAATATTTGGTATTTATTAATTTCACGGAAGGGACTAGCTCTAATCCTCCCTCTTCATTTATTGATGTTTAAGTAAGCGTGCTGATTAAAAAAATGATGATTTTGAAGGAAAGAATGGTGTTCACTATTTTCTTTGCATTATTAACTCTCTCTCTCTCTCTCGGTTGGCATACATTATGCTATCCCTATTTTTCTCTCTATCATAAGCGTACTATGCACCACTTATATGTCATTTTAGTTTGGTGTTTTTCAAAATCGAGAACCAAAAGTTTATTTTCTCTCTTTCTGTCAATCTTTGGTTCAGCCACATTTGATAGTTTGAAAAATGTAGCAAACTAACTTGGGTATCGGCAGTAATGTTTTGGACTCCATCTTTCATCTAGACCAAGACACTTTGCACCTAGGTAAAGGAAAACAAAAAACATTCCTCGTACGAAATAAACTCTGTAACAAGTGCACTGACCGACTTTTTTTTGTATCCAAGGTCAGTGTGTTTATGAGAAAAGTAACATTTATTAAACTAAGGAATGAACATTTGACCTGGCATTGTATTACTTTTGCGCAAAAATACACAGGACTGACAGTAAGGCTATCAAGACTTTTTATGTAAACTTGCTCTCTGTAACATGCGTAGCAAGTTTGTATTGAGAATCTTCCACAGACCCCACATATCACATTTCCCGTCAAATAGACCTAACATGTTACAATGCTACATTTCTAGCCAGACAGACACATCATGTGGAATCGTTGAACTATTTTTAAACATTGCAACTTGTCCCTATACATCTCAACATAGCGGCCTAATGTTAATTTCCCGTTAAAGGCTAAAATCCGCAGACCCAATTTTTACCAGGCTGTCTACTTTTCCCTCAAGTGATATAAATTTCAACATGGCGGCTTAATGTTAAATTCACGTTTGTTCATAGAATCGGTTTACCCTCTTTGACATAATATGACCTCCTGTTCTTCAAGTTGCCCTTTATACTAATCATATGGACATGCAGTCTCATATAGGAAGCTATATCTTGTAATATGGACCTGATTGAAACTCGATATATTGACATGCAATCCCATATATGGAGTTCCATCTTGATATATAGAGTTGAATGAAAGGATGTATATGAAATTCCATAGTGGAGCATATCCATATACAGCGGTTGACTTTATGCTGTTCGAAGGACTATACACTAATTTAGTTCCTTATATATTTCTTTCCTTTTTTTGTTGTTGATAAAATCCAGTGCTTCGGTTATACGTTCAAAGGTATTGAAACTATTTTACTTATGCTAGGCACTAATTTGTACAGAAGCCATCCAAAATAGGTTATGTTGCAATTTTTTGGAAATAATTGCATTTTTTTAAAATGACTGGAAGTTGACCCTTCCAGAACCGGCCAAATCAAGACTGTTACACATTTTATCATACTCAAAAGTCAAGACGCTGAACTCAATAAACATTTTTTTATTTTCTGTTGAGGCTTTCAGACTATTTTCTGTCGAATGCAAGTAACATTCATCCACTGGTTAGCTAATCTCCAGGAGAAATCAGAGAAACGAAATAGTGATGATTTTCTTAGGGACTACAATGTGATGCAATAACAGCTGATTGATCCAATTAGTGTAGCGATTCCTTGTAAAGCCACTCGACCTGTGGTATGAAAAAAACACAGCATCTTTATTAAGTTCTACAATTAAAAATTTCGAATATAAAAGGCAATTGTATAAACTTTTAAATTTAAAATTGCAGGTAAACTTTCACATTTTAATACAACGTTAACTCCTTCATGTATATTCGATGTAACTGATGAGATGTTTTTGGCATACAAGTTCTTTACTACCCTTTTCTAAAGAAACAGATGAAAAATCACAACCGTTGTTCCACTTAAATTGTACACTCGCTTTTTGCAATTATCTCAAACGTTACATCTTGCAGTATTTATTGTCCTGTTTAAGAAAGAAAACAACACGAAATGACAAAAGGATAAGAATTAAAAACCTTTATACTCGTGAGCACAAAGACTGGACAACTGATATAACACAGCATAATTTTAAAATTTTATAGTGAATGTAAGTAGTAATATGGGAGACACCTTATCCCTGTACTGGAATTAACATTACGATTTACAGTTAAGGGGGAGGGGGAAGGACGATTCAACCCTCAACGGGAATTTAACAATGAGGCTATAAAGTTACTAATGTATACATTGTTATATTGTTAGTAGTTGTTGACCTAAATACTTGAGAGAAAAATTTCTAGACCTCTACGGCAATTAACATTACGCCGAAGGTTAACATGAGGGGGGGGGGGGGGCACTGATCAATACTTAGATGTCCATACTTACATAAACACAAGCATACTATCACACACAGTCAAAGGTATGATGTAAAAGAAGGGGGATGAAATATACACGCATTATCATACACACGCAAGGGTAGGAGTGTTTATAGACACACGATATCCACAAACATACTATCACACACACAAGAGTGGGATTTCACGTTTTAGTTTGATTGTGAACATACACATAGACATGGACATACGGACAAAAATTGGCAATGATTTTGAGTAGTATCTCTCTTTTATAGAGATATGGGTGGTTCTGAAAAGGGCAGCTGGGGTTGTTAACCAAAGAGAGTTGACACATACCACACCACTTCACAGCTCTTCTCAGGAAACTTCTCCTCACAGCCGGTCCTTAGACTAAAACCAGCTTCAGGCACCTTTCCACTCCACATAGATTCGTCTCTTCCGTATAGCTGTATCTGTGATCCTGGTAATGGCCCACAATGCCTTGACATATACCAGGAAGTTTGGATTAAACAGCATGCTGGAATTGATGGTCAATAGCTCTAGTTTTACCCACATCTTGTCAGGTTGTATTGAGAAAATATGACACAATGGGACAACGCGCCTCTGTATATAGTCTAGGACCAGATTGAAATAGAATGGAATGTTCCACCAATCAGAATACGTGTAACATAATTCAGTCAGGGTGTGTTGTCTCCCTTCGAATCACAAGACAGCCGACGTGTGACGACACTTTCAATATATATATATATATATATATATATATATATATATATATATATATATATATATATATATATATATATATATATCCCCTGTGACACGCTATCCCTTGCTGGATCCAGTGCACATCAAAGGACTGTTATTAGCCACATCTATGGCTCATAAAATGAAGACGATGTATTTGGGTGCGCCTGCCTCGGATAGCTACATCGTTTACTTGGAGTGAGAGTACGACGACTGCTACTGCTGCTGCTGTAGCAAGTATTCTTCCAGAAGAGAATGACTTCGATTTAGCTTCGTGTGATTCCTTATCGTCTCTGAAAGAAGATTTGCCGGCGGTAGTACTACCTTCACCTCATTTCTCCATCATTAGAACAAAAACAACACCGACAACAAGAGTAAAAAAGAAATCGAGACGAAGAAGAAGAGAAGAGGTAAACTTTGAACAGTGAACAGAAGGAAGGGAGTGAAAACAAAGCGATTAGTCTGTTACAAGACATTTTAGTAGAGTTAAAACATCTGAGAGAAATGTATCAGACGTCTTGAGCCGAAAGAAATAGAAAGAGACCTTCACGATCCAAGACTTCTAAACCTTCTGTGACTACATCGACGTTCATCACTGAGACGCCAGCAGCATCAGCAGTTACTACTACCACAACCACAGCAGCAGCAAGAGTAGGACTTAGCCATAGAAAAGTTTTAAGACAGTCACAGCTGATGATGTCAAGTCCATAAGTTCTTTTGTTATTCAAAATAACTATAACTTCCCTTTTAAGGGCCACCTATATCTTTTACAAAAGAGATACTACTCAGTCAGTGCCAAATCAAATAAAACTTAAATCCCCCTCAATGTTAACCTACGGCGTAATGTTAATTCCCGTAGAGGGCTAAAAATGTTTCTCGCAAGTATTTAGGTCAACAACTACTTCAAATGTATAGAATAGTAACTTTATAGCCTCAATGTTCAATTCCCTTCGAGGGCTCGATCGCTCGATCGCCCCTACATGTAAACCTACGGCGTAATGTTAATTCCCGTGTAGGGTTCAAGTGTCCCATATTACTACTAATGTCCTAGCTACCTTTTCGACAGCACAGTATACGAATCTGGCTACAAAAATAATTATATATTTTCTTAACAGTCTGCTAAACAAAGTCGGCAGAGTTGGGCCAAATCCATATCATTTTCCGCTAGTACTGTTACATTTAGAACTTTTAATAAATTGAGCATCATATCCAAGCGCATCTTCACTGATCTTATTCATTCCAAAGCCCATTCTTTACCACATATTGTAAGTGTTGTATTATTATTGTTATTATTATTATTATTATTATTATTATTATTATTATTATTATTAATTTGCATGGGTTAAATACGAGAAATAGCCCTTTGACGTTGTAACAAGCCCAGTCCTTATGGATGAGGAGATTGTTGAATGAGATGGGATATCACGATACACCTTGTGAAGGATTGACTAATTAGTTGTCAGAATATGCTGAAAAATTCCTTTCGAACAAAAAAAAAAACACAAAAAAAAGCAAAAAAAGAATAGGACAAACAGAAATTGTACCTAAAAAAATATAATGCGAGCAAGTGACACAATTTAACTAAAGTAAATATCAACTTCAAAGCAGCTTTTCAACATAATCTTATTTTACTCAGGTAAACCGGGAAGCTATTGTCCAATTTTTGCTTTTCCATAGGTTGACATTTTAATTTATGTCACTGTTTAAACGTTCTAGCTTTTCTGCTATTTAAATTTTTCTATTGTATTTACTATTTTGATGAAGCTAATTCAAAAATAAATATTAAAGATACCTGATCAGAATCTAGTGCATAAAATTCAACTTTGTAACAAACTTAATTAATTTAATTAAATGCGTTACTATGAAATATTTAAATTAACATTTAGTCCATTCTAACCGTATTCTATGCGGAATATCTCTTAACACATTATTATCGGTGAAAAGCAGTCCCGGGATTGGTTTCTTTTATTCCCTCACTCGTCTTTATGCTGATACAGTTTGGTGTCAATTATGAGCTCTTTTCGGAATCATTAGATATATATCTCAGGAACCTAGTAAATAAACTGAATTATACGGTAGAATCTCAGCAGAAAGCAAGCGACAAAATAATTCCGAGTACATTTTTTTCTTTAAGCTGCATTTCCACACCACAAAACATTGTACACCAATATCACGAGCGTGTTGCTCATAGCTTACCACCAAAATCCACTCATGTTGTACTTTTCAGCTTGTTTAGTTTTTGGGACTTTCTTGTGTTGCGGATTAAAATGGTGCTGGAAATATTCTTAACTTATTTACATTTTGTCTCGCCTGCCAAAGGGTTCAGAATCCTGTAAATTCTCATTTTCTTGATTGTAGTATGAATTTGTACAAAATAATTCTCATTATTTTTAATAAGGAGAGACGAATAATCACGTCATGCCTTTATCTCAATGTACCATTTTTTGTGATGGAATGCAGCATTAATGAAAATAATGAGACGTCTTTTCACAGGGTGAGGTTTTATACAAATAGAAAGAAAGAAACTCATAATATTGATAGATAGGTATACAGATAGATAGATAGATATGGACACATAAATCTTTAAACATGTACAGTTTTGAAATTTAAACAAATATACAAATGATGGCACAGAGATTTATTAATTTTCACTAAAACATAAATGTGGTGCCACTGCGGAATTAAATCGTTACGTCATTTGATTATCCAATCGACTGCTTTCGCACGCTAATTTTTCCATTATTGACAATACCGCGAATACTCGGTGTTACTGCAATTATATACACATTGCTCTGTACATTAAAGAATCTTTAATCTTTTTAAAAAATTATTTATATTGCACAGAAAGTTGTAAAATAATGAAAAAATACCTCTGGACGACTCATTCTGTTGCGTGAAGTTATATTTGAGTAGTTAGGGGAACGGGCTAGCGGAGGGGGAAAAAGACAATTATGGATGGGCAACTGCTACCACCTGTACGTGCCCACAGCGAGGATCGAACCCAGTAGCAATAAGCTTTACATTCCGCTATCCAAATTATAGTTTTGGCTTATAATCACCAATAATGGAATAATCTCTTATGCGCTACTTCGACCCGCAAAAACTTTAATCAAGACATTCGGCTGATCTCATTCAAATCATGTCAAATAAATTCAATTGTTTTTGTCCCAGTTACTGACATGAACTATAAGACGGATCGATAAATATTTATAATTTTAAATTTTAGTCAACTGAAATGTTCGTCAACATACAACGTACCTGAACTGAATTTATTGTTGTAATCATCAGTTATTGCTTTTAATTTGTCGCTGACAGTTCAGCCAGACTCAGTCTTTGTGAGACGATAATACAAATCCGGTAGAACCCCTGTGAATTCTAAGCGAATCTAAACTGCTCAGTGCAGCACAGAGTGCCCACATAACATTTTATAATTTAAAGTGTTTCGTCAAATTTATTAGAAATGTTAACTGTTGAAATAGATGTTTCAAAATCCAAAAAGAAGAGTCACGGTTTTGGATGGAACTTTTTGATTACATAAAGGGTTATTAAAACTATAGTAAGAGTACGTATATTAGTATAGTTACATTTTTCTCAGGCGCTACAAATTTGCGTCAGTCATGCATCTTCCAAGAATATATACATCATGTATACATACGTTTATATACATCATTTATTTCTGAATGAAACATAAACCCTGAAGTTTCATTTTCTCCAGTGTTTCTCTTCTTACACTATTTTCCGAAAACAGCACAGGAATCGTTAAATTTAAATATCAGTGACTGAGATACTTTTGGTAGAGTATATGAAATTCCAGGAAATTGCATGCAGTTTAGTTAGTAATGGAAACTGAACCAGGCTGATGACATCGTACACAAATGTAGAAAACGCGGACAAATTGTGATGGAGATTTAATGGAACTGGTTCCTGTCAAATTTTGTAAAATGGTATAAGTCATTAGCACGCCAAACTTACGCATTGAGCAAGATATATGCCACCTCACGGAGTCTGGGGTAAAATCTTTGTTTACAATTTTAACATACATAACATTAACAACTGGACCCGAATGTGTCAACGTTAAAGACATACTCAAAGGAAAAGTTTAAAATTGACATATTTTACGTTCATCGTGCATTAAGTTCATTATCAAACCCGGGCTAGCAGAGGTGCAAAGGTAGCAGCTCACTACGGTTACGCTATCTAGGTCCCTGTTAAGAAAAAAGTAATGGTTAACAGTGAATCAGTGATGAGTAAAATAATGGTCCTGAGACGTTCCTCACAATACCTTGAAAACTTAGGGTTTCTTTACCCTAATATTATAGTTAATTATAAAATTATCTTGATCAGGAACCAGATAGCAAAGTGGCAAAGTTGTTTACTTATACTCACGCGGTTCGCGTTCGATCCCCCGACACAAATACTCACGATTTTTCTCTTCTGCTTATTTAACCGTTGTCGATGTTTGTCCTTAAAAGACATAGACGCGGATTGCCCATATAATTCAGTGTGTGTGTGTGTGTGTGTGTTTTTCTGGCATATACATACACACACTGATGGGACAGAAAATAAGCAAATGGTATTCATATTCTCTATGTATGTATGTATGTATGTATGTATGTATGTATGTATGTATGTATGTATGTATGTATGTATGTATGTATGTATGTATGTATGGATGGATGTATTCATGGATGGATGTTTTTATGGATGGTTATATGCATGAAAGCATCAATCGCCTTTGTGACAACACAATGCAACAGCTGCACATTCGATGGTACCACCAACCAAAATGTTACTAAATGACACCGTCCTATACGGATGAAAAAGGATTGAAGAAACTAGGTCTAGCGAGAGATTTTTGCATCAACTGTCGTCATAAAAGATCCTTTAAGACACAAAGAATGCCCATAGAAGTGTGTGTGTGTGCGTGTGTGTGTGTGACACAAAATAGGCAAATGGTATACAGAGTATCTATGTATGTTGATATGGATGGATATATGCAATAATACATCAACCGTTTATGTGACAGCACAGAGCAACAGCTACACATTCGATAGTACAAACAACTAAAATGTTGCTAAATGACACCATCCTATACTGATGAAAAAGGATTGAAGAAACTAGGTCTAGTGAGAGATTTTTGCATCAACTGTCGTCATTAATTCCAATACTTATTTCATACTTCTATTTTTCCATTCTTTTAGACGTAACAGAACGCAATGATAAAAGAACTACTGAATCTCTAACAAACGGACAAGAATTATACTGTATACTCTTTCATTATACAAATGGACAAGAATCATACTGTATACTCATACATAGAACATACTGTATACTCATACACAGAACATACTGCATACTCATACATAGAACATACTGTATACTCATACATAGAACATACTGTATACTCATACATTGTAACATTACGGGATAATAAATCGAAATTTCACGAATGAAAACTGAAACAGATAAGTGTGCACACGCATAAATTAAACATTTAAAGAAATTACATAAAATCGCGTCTAAAAATTAGTTATACGTAAATTCTACCAGGACAGTTAGGATGTGTTACCAACTTGTAACTAAATCGTGACTTTACTACGTCAAAAAGGAAACCTAATATTGCTTTTACCACCTGGCATACATTGCGAAAATATCTTCATTTAACAAGTTAATTTCAGATATTAACCTTGGGAACTTCTTCATAAAAAGTAAAAGTCAAATTTCAATGGTTTGCCAATTTAATCAACATCTTACATGCAATATACAGATTTTAGCGGTAGTGGTTTCGTTCCTTAAAACAGACACTATGTTGGACTGAATCTTGTTTTAATGAAACCTCAAAAAAGAAGTTATCTTTAGTAAATACTTTATGGACCATTTTTCGACTACCAAACTTACAGTATTTGATCATGAGCCTCTAATTCTAACAATACAAACTTGAGAGAATTTTAATCAACTACCGTAACTTTTGAGTGTCATAATCCAAAGTAGTCTCGGTACACATAATGTATTCATTATGGCATAAAGTGTATTTTACAAGGCTGGATAAAGTTGTTCTCCGTTTTACATCGATAAATTTGTCAATACTAAACAAGAAAAGGCATGCAGACTCTATTATAAAGTTCGTATCTTATATTTTTGCAATGTCAAAGATTTAAATTCGGTGCGAATTGTTTCTAAAGAGAAACTTTATCGATTTCTTTTCAAGAGAAATTTCATCAATTCTAAACAAGAAAAAGCATTTAAAACGCTATTATAGAGTTCGTGTTTTATGTCCATGTATTATCAAATATTTGCTGTCAATACTCAGTTAAGGAGCTATATACTAATATGAAGGGTGACAATTCGCGTTTAGGGGTCATTGCTAGATTTTCTTGTATCAGATAAGGAGTATGGGTAATAGAATATGGGATACATAGGTAATATTTCTTTTATATGTGGATTTTTATTCAGCATGGTGAACTTATTTATCGGTTCAGTGAACATTCAAATCTTACGTGGTAATTTGAATGTATGAGAATTACAGGTTGCATGAAGTTAATAAAACACTGATTTCAATCGCGGTCAATACATGAAAGTATACGAGTTTCATACAGAACCCATTATTAATGACGGACAACAGATCGACGTGAAGTTAATGAAGACTAATTTGTTGTAACACAAAGCTAAACATTTCAAGAAAAACTATCATGCTATACTGATGATAAAATGCTCAATGTCCTGACACAAGAGAGAAGTGTGTATACTAATAAATAGATAGATCGATATGGGTAGGTAAGTAAGTAGATAGGTATGTTGGTAGACAAATATACAGGTAATGGACATATAGAATAATTGATGTCAGATTGACAGACAGACAGACAAACATACTGACAGATAGATTCATTCATTCGCAATAGAATATACGTCTTTTTAATTTAAATTACAGTCCAAGTGTATTTAAATGGGTTGCAGACGCCAAATTCCATTTCGACCCTTTCTCGATTTATCAACACACGATGAATTCCACTGTTATTAGACCGAATGAAAACGAATTACATCATGCTTTTGTACGATGGACAGAAAATTGTAAGTCAACAGACATGTAGCAGAAAAATCACCTTTGTTGTGTTCTACAATTGAAAACAATAGAAAGTATGTGTCTGTAAAAGACGTTTTCACACGCTTCCCCGATTTGACCTCTACTACGAAGATTTAGTCTCTTGGATCGTTGAGTCTAAGGACTGCTCCAGAGACAAATGTTAGTTGGGAATGTGCATTTGTCTTTAAATGCCCATCAAGTATGTACATGATTACAGTTTTAAAGATATGACGCAGGTGCTGCTCCCTTGGGGGTAAGAATGGATCCTGCGGGCAGTGGCAGTTGAGTAATTCATTCATATTTTTGTGTTTTAACATCTCGTAAATGAAAATGAAAAACGTACTTGCTCAGCAAGCTTTGGGATATTTTAAAAATCATTAAAATTTACTAGACCACTCACATTTTGTGAGTCACCATCTCTTATACGGATATGAAAACATAAATTAAAAACTACTGGTCCATGGTGAAATTTAAAATTGAAGCTGTTTTCTAAAAATGAATACATCGGGAAATTTCGAGAAATTGAAATTCCAATACTCACAATGTATGAACTACTCTAAGAATAACTGAACCATTCAGACTGGATTATTTCACAAAAATGAAACATACTAGACCCGCCAGACAATGAAGAACTGAACCATTCAGACTGGGTTATTTCACAAAAATAAAACATACTAGACCCGCCAGACAATGAAGAAATAGAAAGAGATCATTTGAATTTTTTTTACGCATCATCAATAACTTCACAATGCTTTAATGTACAGAATTCAACAGTTTACAGAAAAGTTGAAATATTTCATGAATTTAACATGAAAGCAACACTGATTGTATTTAGAGATAACGCATATTTCTTTTAAAGTTTGTACGGGATAAAAGTCTGGTCAATACTCACTGTGTTGTAGAATAGTATTTAAATAAAAGTGTTAATTTGTTGATTTCAAACATCAAGAAATATACTCCAATGCATTAGAAAAGATGCAGACTTACTGATTACTTTCAATTTTGATAATATTGAAATAAGCAGCAACAACCTTGATAGCAAGATGGTGAAAACTTATTTGGATACTTGACAACTGATATATTTGGAAACCTTAAATTAAAAACGATGAAACAGTCAGAGTTTCAAACTAAATTACAAAATAAGTTTTGAAAAGTGCAACCTTCCTAACTTTACTCAATAAATATTTTAAAATCAGGCAAGCAAGGTGATCAAGCTGTTTATAAATTAAAAGATCGGAAGGGAGCGGATATAGAGGACATGTTTTAACTAATAGGGGTTATCTCTATACGACAAATAAACTAACATATATGAAGTATAAAAGATGCTCAAGACCAAAACAATGAACGGCAAAAGCTATTTACTCGTGAAAGTTAAAAGATATGATGAATCGTTTAACAGTAGAGAAAGATCTGAAAACATTATGCAATTGCTTTCGTACACGCTGGAGAAACGGCAGAGTCCTTGGAGGCCGGATACAGCCATAACATTGTAGATCCTCAGTCCAAAAGTAGTAGAATGGAGTAGTAAAGTAATTGACTTCTTCTAATGTAATAATGCCTCCGCAGTCCTGAAGGGAAATCGGTAAGCGTTATCTCTGACACGGTGGACTTCAGATATAAAAACAAATTACTGGCACAGCACCTTACCCTCGTCCTGCGATTCTATTTAATACAATTAATTGGTTAACTCACCTTAATCAAGTTATCATAGCGAACGCATTCACCGAGAATTTTTTTTACTACACTGAAACTCAATTTTTCACATACAAAGCCATTAAACACTATTGATAACTATACTTTAAAAGTTGACAGCGATGACTCTATAATACAATACGGAGCACAACGTGGCATGAGACTTTGGCAGAATCAACTAATCTGGGCATGACAACATTTAGTTGCAGGATTTTCATCTTGGCATTTTGTAGACAGAAAATTAGAGAATTAGTTAGGTCAATATACAAATTTTATGTTTATTTCTATATGCGAAAACTGCTGTCTGGATGTAAAATAACGTTACCTGATGATGACGTATTAAAATCAAATATCAATAACATAGATATGAAACAATTTAATTTGATCTGCAACAATTTTAAAACAAATACTATACAACATGACTGGAAATACCGCAAGGAACAAAGAAAATACTTGATCGGTAACAGACCAGAATAACATAAGCTATACACCAAGCTATGTGGAGAATACACTTTCTAATGTATTAAAAACTTACAAACGTCATTACAACTATGACACTAATACGGTTGAATACCGGAGGACGTTGTCAGTAGATGAAATTAATTATATGGTAGACCAAGATGAGCTTTCTGGCCGAACTTACTTTTTTTCTGCAAATTTGCACCCGATTAACAGATAAGGGAATATCAAAATTGATTCAAAATATAATGACTTATGTAATCTGCATATTAGGTGCACGAGTACAAAACAGAAACTCTATTTCACAGTCTATTTCGACAGTATCAGATATTGTTAGAAAGGTAATAGTCCAGGAGCTATTAATTTTAGAACAGCTGTGCTACAATTCAGATGAAGACATTATAAGAAAAGACAAGGACTACAATTCAAAATAAAAAGTGAAACTTTACTAGGCGGTTGGTAAGCATAATGGCATCTCTTTCCTACTGAGTGACATGGTTATGAAAATGGGCAGTATCGTCGGATGCAACAACAATCTGCCAAAATCCTGTGACTCATGTAAACTTGGATTAAACTCTGCAATAATGGATGTAGGAGCTGCTATAGTTTACTGTATGAAATAGGTTATGATTTTTCATCCTCTTTGATACTGTGTCAACACCTTTGGTCAAAAATGCAAATAACGAGCCAACTAATGCCATAATGAGTAAATAACATGTTCAGCTAAGGACAACACAATCTCTCCAGCTTTGCAAAAGCCAGTTTATTACACTACCAATGTTTCCAGGCAAAGCTGCTGTTGATTTGTTCTTTTTTTTGGTGGGGGGGGGGAGGGGCTAAATTATAAATAAATTATTGCCAATATATATTAAACCCTTTTTAATTATGTCAACGAGATGAATTATATTTGCCTCCTGGTGCAGCAGCAGCCCTCTATCGCCCCTTTGCTTTAGACAGAGTAAGACTTGATATCGTCATACCTATTAGAGTTGATACAGCAACTATAGTAATACCCTTTTCTTCGAACACTTGCTACGGTCTTTTTCCTGTTTATACTTTTCTATTACCTTTGAATAAATGTTTTCAATGTGTTGGGGTGGGTGTTTGTTGTTGTTGTTTTTTTTTTTTGTTTTTTTTTTTGCTGTCAAGACTTTGCAATGGTTCTTGCAATACATTTATTTATTTATTTATTTATTTACTTTTGCGTTTGTTTCTTTCATTATATCATTTCTTAGCCCTGCAATCTGTTTTAATACATTTCACTATTAGGTTTTGTATATTCTACTTTCAAAAAGTTTATAACATCAACAGCATTTACATAAACCCTTAATTATCTTTTCTTTTATGTAGTCAATAAACTTTTCACTGCAGGTGGAATCTCCACAGGATTCCTCGATAGATAACACAAATTAGTCACCTTACATTTTCTAACCTATTATAACCAACAACTCCTTTTCAGTCTAGAGATCAATAGTGCTGGATGCTACCAGTCACCTTTGCTGAGATTTTAACTGTCTTACCGTCTGGCTGTACATAATATAGTGTTTTGTTTTGTATTGTAAGGTTCTTTTGCTCCAAATATTGTTGTACTTCATTCACGCCGAGTCCTTTAATTTATGTATTCATTGGTCTAGTAAAACTCTAGAATCTCCAATTGGTGTGACATCTCCGAAAGCATTAGCTATATAGAGAGTATCGTCTATTGCAGTGTCAATATCTACAATATAATCATCATAACATTCATATGTGGGAATTTACATAAAATACTCAAAATCACCATCAACAGGAAAGGCGCAATCACCACGGAAAGAAAGTAACTTTAAAAAATTTCAAAGATCCATGTATAGTTAAACTTGGCTGGCAACTTGGAAAACGTTCAAAATAATTTTAAAAAGCCAAAGCTGTATGTTTGAAGAACGAAAAAAAAAAAAAAATCACAAGATACAAAAAAGCTCACTATCTCACGGATAAGACACAAGTTCAAAAAGTTCAAGGAAAGCATATTAGTTGATAGGTGATGGTATAGCTGTTTTGAGCAGCTTGTTTATCTGGTAATAAAATTTAAGTTGTTTATTCACAGTCTTAAACATCAAGTTGAATAAGATGTTAAAGTTAACAATGAACAAAATCACAGCAACTCCTATGACAGTTGCATATATAATGTTTTTGAAGAAGTTTTTTCATAATGTTAAGAAGTCTACCATCAAATATGGATATTGAAGAAACTGCAAAATTAATTATTCCATTTTCATTCAGTTAGTTCACAATCGACTACAAAATGAAAATCAAACTTATATTGCTAAATGCTGTAGCATGTTTGGCTCATATTTTTACAACAACAGTCTTTGAGAGAGGATAAAAGTTCAAACAATAAAGTTTAATGGCCTTCGGTAAAACTCTGTTTAATGTCTTACCATACAAATAATTTGCATATGCGACACTTTATCGCTAGATAAATAGCGTCGCATTTGCAAAGCAGAATGGAAAGCTATGTTACAATCTACGGTCTCCTTGAGAAAGATAACTATTTTACCAGTCCAAGTAGAAATGGTAAGCCAACCATGTCGTTACAGAGAATATATTTGTTGTTGTTGGATATTACAATATTTTCAATGAACTCAAAAACAATATCTTACATAAACGACAAGAATGAAACAATGGCTGACTTAAGTCCTGATGTGGTTATATGAAACAACAGCTGTTTTAAATCTTGATTTGTTAAACAACCTTGAGATATATGTGAAGAAAATCAGAGATGGAATGACTGCTAATAATGAAAACAAAGAAAGTATGGATGTTTAATGTCTAGCGACAGCGACGCATGGGGAGCAGCTTGACAAATATTGTGACAACCTTTTCATTGGGAAGGACGTCGATTGCGGAAAAGAAATCTAAAACGTATCCCTTACAATAGTGTTAAAAAAAAATTCGGTAAATACCAAAATTTCTACAAATTTACATTTAATAAAATCGGTTTGTCACAAACAGATCGTTTTATTGTCTACAAAATTCATCACGAAGACATAATTTCTTCCATAAATAAATTCACTTGTTGCACTTATGATAAATCAACCGTCGTGTCGACAGATTTGGTGCATTCCCTAGGCTATTGCGTAGCATATATTTTACAAATAATAATAATAATAATAATATTGGACTCATGAGGTAATATCTAATAAGAAGCCCACGCCATGCGAATGAGCATATTATGAAAAGTTTTAGTTGTCATGGTTGCAAGAGGCAAGGTACCCCAGATAGACTTTGCGATAGGTTTTATAATAAGTTGTCGACACAGGTTCAAGTAAAAATCTCCTTTTGAAGACATAACATTTACTACAATGAGACTCAGCCTTACAGACATGTGAGCAAATGACAAAATTTACTGAAAGTAAATATCAACTTCAAAGCCATTCTTAAACGTAATCACATTCTACAAAGTATGATGTCGAAGTATTGTTAAGCCTTAAGTTTTCGATTTAATTATTGTCAATATTTGAAGGTTCTTGCCTTCTTTCTATTTGAATTTCTTTATTTTATTTACTGTTTTGATAAAGTAAATTTGAAAGCAAATAGTAAAGTTAACCAACAATGAAAAGAGTTGAGTATTAGAATATGATACTAATATTTGACCTCATGACTAATTGAAGACAAATTAGTATTTTATTACATGTAAGTATCTTCTGTGAAATGTTTCTGTGTTGTACTCGATAAGCATGTAATGCTTTAAGGGTAAATACAGAAACTTAATTTTTCTTGACTGGTCTAAAAGCCAGTTTAATCTATTTAATTGGAAATATCACAGCACAACACGTACAATAAACTTACTCCAAATATGCGAGTTTTATTTATTTTTTAAATTTATTTTCCTTTGGGCAACTCGTGGGAATGTGGAAATGTGGGAATGTTTATACAGACTTGATACTTCATTGTTGTGTTGCTTGTCCTTATATGTCGGATTTCAGAAACTCTTTCTGGGATTTCCTGACTGATAACTTTCCACTGAGCCTGCATATTACGTTATTTAATGCAGAAGATGAGCTGCTACTGCAATATCTTCTAGGTAAAAGGTTACCAGCAGGTGTAATCGACAAAGAAAACTCCAAGTTATTCGCCCTGTATGCAGCATACTTTGTCATGCAGTGTGCAGCTATCTTCTGCAAATAAGGTACTTAAACTTGCAACTTATGCAGCTGAGGAACACTTTAATGATGGATATACTGTAAGAATCTATGTTCTAGTATTCTATTTTATATCATAGACGAACAATGTTATGATATTCACACTATAGATCTCTTGACATTATTGTATGTACGAAGTAATTGATGTTGGTTCTACGGCGCCCCGGATTCACATTTTTTTTTTTTTTTTTTTTTTTTTTTTTTTAATTCGTGTTTGTTTGTTTTGTATTCATTTCTTTATTCTGGTACTTATTTATTGATTGTATTCAGATGATTTATTGTTATATCATGCAATCTTCTACGGAAGGAAATAAAGATGATGATGACCTCATGACTAATTGAAGACAAATTAGTATTTTATTACATGTAAGTATCTTCTGTGAAATGTTTCTGTGTTGTACTCGATAAGCATGTAATGCTTTAAGGGTAAATACAGAAACTTAATTTTTCTTGACTGGTCTAAAAGCCAGTTTAATCTATTTAATTGGAAATATCACAGCACAACACGTACAATAAACTTACTCCAAATATGCGAGTTTTATTTATTTTTTAAATTTATTTTCCTTTGGGCAACTCGGGTGACGCCGGTTAAAGATAAGATTGTCATTATGTATGAATTGTGCTGTAGTCGATCAAGAGCTCATGTATAAAAGTATGCATTTACTGTCTGATAGAGAAAATGTTATGAAAATCGGTCCAGAGTCGCAAGACTATCTTTCAAGGTGAGATATTTTAATTACGCCGCATTCATTCTTTACATGTAATTAAGTAGGGTTAGGTAACGATCCACTCAAATTTGATTCAATGTTGGCGCATAAAGCTCAGATAAAAACCTGACTGAAATAGTTGATAAGAAATTTCAAATCCACGATGGAATGAGTTCATACGACTTTTTTGTCCGATCCCCCCTTTTTCATTTAAGGTGTGACTTTTTCAGAAGCTTCCTCTGCTGAAACATTATTTTCAAATCAAGAAATACACAATGCGTGTCGAGATTGCCAAGCAAAAATAAGCAAAAACAAATTCTACAATCTTTCTTTCTAAGCTAAGATCAATCGGTTAAGCCATCCATCAAACAATCAATCAATTAGTCAATCGGGACGTTATGATAGAAATTGATGTAATGATCCTCCTCGAGGAGAGGTAAATGATCAAATGGTACTTATCATGGTCTTTGACAGAAGCAGTGTCACGACCGCGAAAATAATTGATGTAATCAAGGTCTTTGACAGAAGCAGTGTCACGACCACTACAATAATTGATGTAATCAAGGTCTTTGACAGAAGCAGTGTCGCGACCACTAAAATAATTGATGTAATCAAGGTCTTTGACAGAAGCAGTGTCACGACCACTAAAATAATTGATGTATTTCAGAATACAAGGAGATATTCATTTCAATTGAATATCAGTTTTCATTGTCCTGCAAAAGAGGTGATTTAAATATGTCAGATGGATATATCGATAGATGGAACTGCTTGTATATATGCATACATACATACATACATACATACATACATACATACATACATACATACATACATACATACATACATACATACATACATACATACATACATACATCATCGCCATCTTACTTTGAGAGGCGTTTAATATTTAAAAAGAAGGGCGCATCGACTGAGCAGTTGGCGACAGATTTGATACATTTAATTAATGGACCCCAGCTTATCTATCCCCATATTGAAATAGGGAGTTTCCATCATAAAGAACATAATGTTAGAAAAAAATGCATGATATAAATGATTTTGGTAATATATACCAACCTTTGAACAGACAAAATATACGATAGTAGATTGTTCACATGTACAAGACTGAGATTCATCGAACATAAGTAGTTTGTGAAGTTTTTCGAAATTCGATTTTTGCTCAGGAAAAAGGCACAGATGTTAGATTTCATGAACTGAGTATGTTTCTATATCTGCTTTCAACGATGCATGCCTGTATCATATATTTTTCAAGACCATTTGTAATTATGTACGAACACGTATCTGTGAGATCTTACGGTCATAAGGGTACATATGCACCATCTATGTTTGGTTTGGTCTTTGTGGGTTTAGCGCCATTTTTTAGCACATGATAGGCTTATACATGGCGGCCAGCATGTTTGGTGGAGGAAGAACCCGGGAAGAACCACCGACTCACGGGAAGCACGTTGGTCGAGATGAGACTCGAACCCACGCGGACAGAGGTGAGATGTAAGTGATCTGTAAAGGCGAGCGCCTTGGACCACTCGGTCACCCCCCCCCCTTTGTACCTGTCTCAAGCGATATTCATGAGGGAACTCCCAGTCAACCAGATAAGGACCATAATCGGTGACCACCCATCCCCAGGTCAATTACTTCAATTCCCTTCTACTTCTTTATGCCTGATACACTTTTACTCTCAAAGAAGCGTTCATTAAAAGGCTTCAGAAAAATTAGAAATACACAATATATGCAAGAATTTTTAATCCCATAGTAAACAGTAACTTTTACAAAATATATATACAATTTTCCTTTCAGATCAAGCATTTTCTTTTAAAAGTGCTCTTTTGCACGATTCGGTCAATCACCAGACCGTCCCCCACCCCACTCCACCCCTCTTACGCAAACGCTCTTTCACTACACACGCATAGGAGCCTGGAAGAGTACATGATCTCACTGATAAATATAGTTTCTTGTCGCGTACACTTTTCGTGTCGTGTACACCATTTTCATATTATAATCAACCCATTCTCTTGCTTTTAGTTGAGAAAGACAGTCCAGTATTATGGGCACTACTGTTCTTTTATTTTGTTTTTTTAATCGTTCGTGTCGGGTACACTATTTTGTCTATCACAGTCAACATTTCTTGCATGAAGTCGTGAAAGACAGTCCAGTAAGAAAGTACACATTTACATCAAGAAATGCAGTGCAAAATACCCGTATCTAACAAACCAAGTCTAATCAAGAGGATTGACATCCCTTAAACTCCCAGCAATTCGTTGAACAGTAAGCAAACGAAAATGGGCTTATGTATTCATTTTTTTTTCTTTATTGTGAGCATTGATATGGCATTTTCAGAAGGCAGCGGGTGGTTATACAAAACAAAAGACAGAAAAATACCCCGACATTTATATAATAGACTAACAGACAGACAGACAAGTAGATAGATAGATAGATACAAGGCCTGATTATAGGCAGTTGCTTCAGGGCGCCCGCCCTTCCCCTTGATGGTGAAGGGGGGGGGGGGGGCGCTACGAAGTGAAATTGTAACTAACACGTATTGGTGTGTGTGTGTGTGTGGGAGGGGGGGGCATTAGGGCATGATTCATATGACTAACAAGTTGACTTCTTTCGCACGCTGTCTATCATTTACAGTACTCGCCTTTCATGCATTTTTTTATTATAGGATTAAAGCCCCTATAGTGCCGTAATGTGTAAAAAGTCGTATATGTCAAATCGCCCGAATAATACTAAATCTTGAAAGATATTGGTCCTAAACAACGTTGGATGCCTTTAAAACAAAAAAGTATCGACATTTCATCAGATTTTGAGCCATTTAATTTCTCCCTCGAATCGAGAAATTTTTCACATGAGTACGAATGAATACGATCTTGTTCAGCGACAAGCGTGGGTCAACCGATTTCAGCCGAAAGCTGGAACACACTATTTGATAACGTCAGCGTTGTAAACACAAAAAGTCAACACCACTCTATGTTGGATACGATAGGTTCTCCTTACGTGATCTGTTTTAGTTACTTTCTTGGAAATATAATTAAATCGTATACGAAATGATTTTGAAGGAAAAAGGTAAAGCATATTGTTTATGATTTAGGTACAAAGTTATTTAATTCCAAGCTTGGACGCTACATCTTCAATTCTTCGTTCCATCAAATATTGACACAAGACTGTACAGTAGTGCGCCATTCGAAACTTTGCAGATGATTCTATAGTTTTTGCACATATCACCCTAATAAATCAAACGTTACACAAACTTTTTTCATGCAAACAAACAAATGACAATTGGTAATGGAAATCAGTACTGTTATAACTGAGTCAAAATTGTCGCTGGAATTTCAACGAACAACTAACTCCGGCAAGCCCACTGGAGTCGTGATTTGGTACATTTCTCCAAGATTTACGGTTTATTTCAATGTATGCAAATGCAACACAAACATATAATTTGAAAGTTTCAGACCAGGGGAATAACGTGTTAGATCTTGAACCTTGAAAGATAGCTGTCCAAATCTGGATGACTTTTATTTCAGACGAAAGATAATGGTTTCCGTTTTGTTCTTTCCACTTATGGGTGAACTAAAAAGTTAAATTTTCCTAAGGTGAGGTGAAATGTTATAGATATTTCTGTAAATATTGAATCCAACATCTAGAATTCATGCAAGAAATGGGTCAAACAAATGTGTGCTACCAGGAGAATAATTTGGTAGCATATTCCTTTTTCCACGCATGAGCTCGTTAGTAAATATCCTCTCGATACAGAAATAGTTACATGGCTCATAAAACGATGTGCTAAAAGCCATTTTGCCAATCATCAGTACAATGTACTGCCGCTTTTCAGCAGATGGAGCCCATGCAGATCAAGCATGCTAGTAGCCTCATGGCACAAGATTTAACATTGCACCCTGGTACAAGGTAAACATGTACACCACATGGCTTAAGTCTTTCCTTAAATTATTGTACAGCTGAATAGGATCTGACTTGTTAGGGCAGAGTATCAAAACTTGATGCATACAATTACAGTCATTGTGGTTTACTCAGGAAGCAGTGCAACCTCGAAAATAGGGTCAACTTCGCAAATGTTAGATAAAACGCATATCGTATTTTAAGAGGATCATTCGCTATTATAATCTTGCATGTGATAGTATGCATTACTATGCTTGCATGTGATAGTATGCATTACTATGCTTGCATGTAATAGTATGCACTACTATGCTTGCACGTGATAGTTTGCATTACTATGCTTTCATATGCTAGTATGCATTACTATGCTTGCATGTGCTAGTATGCATTACTATGCTTGCATGTGATAGTATGCATTACTATGCTTGCATGTGATAGTATGCACTACTATGCTTGCATGTGATAGTATGCATTACTATGCTTGTATATGCTAGTATGCATTACTATGCTTGCATGTGCTAGTATGCATTACTAATCTTGCATGTGATAGTATGCATTATTATGCTTGCATGTGCTAGTATGCATTACTAATCTTGCATGTGATAGTATGCATTACTATGCTTGCATGTGCTAATATGCATTACTATGCTTGCATGTCCTAGTATGCATTACTATGCATTACTATGCCTAGTATTTATTACTGTTCTTTTTTCAAAACATAACTCGCAATTTTTTGTATTTACAATAAGTCGGTGTCGTATATTTGCCAGTTATAAGAAACTTTGCCATAGCTGCTTTTGTCTACCGCTCAAGTTCTCCCTTCATAGTACTCCAGCGCCCCAACTGATCACCAATATTCACGCGAGTCTAATCTTTACCTAATGCACGTTTTTCTTTGTGCGTGTTTTCTTGTCAGACCTGCTTACAAAAGCGGGCATGCTTCTCCTCCGTCATTCTTGATTCCCTTGTCACCATGTTGTTGGTGTTTTAGTCATTGGCGGAATTTGTCGAACGTATGACGTCAATGCTTTTTTTAGCAGTCCTGAAAAAGAACGAATAACGAGCAACTTCGGCGATTGAATTAAAAGGTGGTACCTCTTAATTTAAACCTGAATATTTGAATATTTAAACCTAAAATATTGATTATTTCAAAGAAAGTTAATGTCAGATAGTTTTTCTTTTAAAAATTCATTTCGTTTCTTCCAAAGTTTAGTTATATGGGAAGAATGGTGAAATGTATGAAAAATGGCGCTGCTGGGGCTTTCACTAGGCAATGGTCCTCGATCCACTTAGTTCATCGTCGATATGGGACTGAGTGTATCAACAACCCTTTGCTAGCGAATTGACCTAGCCAGTACAGAATCACAAGACACAAGCTGATGAAAGTCACATTGATTTTTCGAACAAAATTATTGAACAAATATACCTTACATGTTTTGCATTCATCGTTCTTGCTTTTTACGCATTTTGAGCTTTCAGAGAAACAATCGTATCCATAAGTGGGATCCAGTGCTCTTGCATCATACGACAATGACTCTAAATGACAGCTGATTGATTTTGCAAACCTAATGTCGAGGTAAAAAATGCAGTAATTTATGAAGGTAGAGTTGCTCGTAAAGCCTAATATATGCTTTGTTTGCCTACAGAGGTGAATGTTGGGCTGCAGGAAGAACTGCACGATCACAGTGTTTGAACTACTAATCGGAGATTTTATTTGGAGTTTCAAATTTTGATCTGAAATCAAGGGGGGCGGGGGGTGTTATTATAAGGGGTCGATACAGACAGAGCTTGATCGAAAGTACATCGGTAACCGGAAATTGTCCCCAGATTTTACCGATGTGCAAAAATTTCCAGTTCATTATCACGTGAGCTTTTACAGCCAAACACATGGCAGAAAACTCAATCAATTCAAAACAATTAAAAACAAAAAAGACCAGCGGCTTTGGATTGATGATCTATAATATCTACATGTATCTACAGCGGGATATAAACAAATACCGAGAGACACAAAGCAAGCAGCTTTATTTATCCGCTACCAGAAATAATTGTTGGTTCTATTTTTAGATATATAAATAAATAAATAAATAAATAAATAAATAAATAAACATGTTTTTTTACACTTATCTTATATCCTGAAAATATGAACCCTACATTTTCGACTACTGAGATAAATGTTTAATAGCTTAATATCATCTGACAAAAATTTAATTTTGTTCCACAAGTTTATAAACAGTATCTGATAGATCAATTTACACTCATGGCTTTAAGGATTGTTTGAATCGGTTGCGAAACACGCTAGCCATCTAACTTGTTTGTCAAACACTGTCAAAACAAAATAAAATTTGACGGTTGCATGTTAAATTTGCTCCGTCTATTCGTTCAGTTTATGCAGGCAAAATAACTGGGGCCTTTATTTAATAATTATTTCAGACAGATCATTGTATTCATTTATCATTTGTAATTCAGTCGTCCTCTTTCTTCAGATATAATAAATATACAACTGGGCATTGCACCAAAGAGATTTATGCGAATTCACGTTGGCCTGTGGAATATAAAGAACCAAAGAGATATTACACAATAAAATGTACTTTGTGCTCTATATCGAGGGGAGATGTTAAATTTGAAATGAAGTCGCGAAAAACACTTCCTTCAAAATGAGAATTATTTGATCTTTTCAAGGATTTAAAAAAAGTGCCCATGTTATTACTTTTAGACGTTTCAGAAAGTACGATCCACGTACCAAGAATACATGTATGATTTAGTTATAATTTATATACATAATGTATTGCTGGAGTAAGATATGCACTGACGAAAGTTCAATTTGCTACAAGTTTCTCTTGTATCTTGGGTAAACAACATATGGATCAATAAACACTTCTTTGATCAATGATTGAGACAAATTGTTTTGAAAGTCGCGAGCGTATGTTTTTAAAGTCCAGGCAATCCAATTAGCATCAGCAATGGAACCTGGCAGGTAATAATTAAGCGAATACGGACATCGCGAAACAACAGCGATCGGAATTTGATTAAATTGGTTCCCGTTCAAATTTGTGAAAGGTGATGCTCGTTGGCACTACGAATTTATGGCACAGTCTGCACAAAAAAAAAAAAATGTCACCTACAGATATACATTGTTTTTATCTTTCCTTTCTGTAAGCACAGTCAACCCGAGAGATGGTTTTATGTGCATGGGGTAGCATCCTTAGTCCAGTGCTGTGACGTCGCTACAGTTGATGTTAGACCTAAATGTAAGATTTCAAAAAAAAAAAACGAAGCGAATACTAAGCTTTTAAATTATATCAATAAATTCAGATTCTCTATTATTTACAAAGTTCCAGGACAAAAAAACCCAGAAATTTTTAGACACGATCGTTAAGATACATCGTGTATCTGTGTAACCGTTGCTCTGATTAGATGCATGCAAAAACGTTTATTTGTGGCGTCATAATATTTAATCATGTGTGATACACCAAGCTTTAAAAAGATATAGGTTAGATTGACAACAGGCAATAACACATCAACAGTGGTCGACATTGATTAATTTCAAAGGAGACAAATTAACTTACTCTATTCAAAGTTCCATAAAGGAGAAAAAATCCTTTCACAGCAATAAAACAAACATTTTGACAGTAATCTATTTTTACATTTAAGAAGTTAGAAGAAGAGTACCCAATGGGGGCAAATCTTGCTTGAATACTTTAATAAGGAATTCATTATAAAAACCAGTTTGGAGGAAGGGCAGTAATAGTTTCATACCGTCTGCGAGAACGGGATATGAATAGTCTTTGAGATCAATTCTGTTTACAAATATATATATATATATATATATATATATATATATATATATATATATATATATATATATATACACAGTAGACTCTCAGTTTTTCGAACTTCTAGTATCCAAATACCCGGTATTATCCGAACTATTCGTCCGGTCCCAGCTAAATTTGTTTTTTGTTTATATCTTTTTTACATCTAGTATCGGAACATCGATTATTCGAGTACACACCCTTAATCGAAGTAATTTAGCGGTCCGAAATCCTCTAATCACATTGAAATCGCGACGCATTATACGAAGTGTGAAAACCGTCATAAGCTGCATGTTTGATTTCTTAAATCGTGACACCTGTCGGTTCAAACTGTGAGTACTGATTTATCAAAAAGCGGGTTATGTTTATTTTTGTCGCTAATCCAATAATTCAGTCTCTTTTTGATAACCCCGTTATTAATTAAATTAATGGCAGTAATTTTATGTAAAGTCGTTTTGATTAAAAAAAAGTTGGAAAATCACATAAACACTTTGAAAGCTGCATTCGACTATACAAGTTTCTTTAAGCGTGTTGTTTAAAATGAGAAAAACAGTCGAAGAGAAGTGAATATTACGTGAAAAACAACTAACTTATCAAATGATCCATTGACTCATCAGATTTAAAATTTGTTCCATGTTGATAATTTTCATGCATATTGAAATGATGATGACAGCGATAATTTTGTCTTTGTTGTACGCCATGCAGATTATTATAATGATGACAACGATAATTTTCACTATTGTTTTTGTCTTTTTATGCTGTACCAAAGAAATGGCTTCCTAGATACGTAATAAGGAAACAGAATACAAGAATAACTAACATGGTACTTTGTTTTATTTCTGTGGATTGGTGTACACTTGCACCTTCATGACCTTCGGTTATTCGAATCCCAGTATTAGTATATATGTTCGATGTTTTGCCTATATCGGTGGTATAGCTGCACTTGCGAGCAACAGAAATGACTATGTTTATTAATGGCTCACGCGAGGGCCTGGATGAACGAGGCTACGACAAAACGATAAGAACCAAATATATTGTTTCGCCTTCATGAAACAGGAGATGCGACCATTCGGAAGATCTCTCTCTCTCTCTCTCTCTCTCTCTCTCTCTCTCTGACGGTTTACTGTAACGCTGTAGATGAAAATAGTATGCACTCTAGATACAAACGTTTTGAAAATGTATGGAGACGTATATTTTAATATGAGAAGAAGGTAAAATGTAATCACTGTTCCTATTTCGTGTTACATCGCCAATTTTCAAATTGTTGATATTGATGGAGGGGTCTTTTCTATACAACAGGACTATTGACTTTACAATATGTATCAATCAAGCATAGTCTAGGAGAAGCAAGCATCTCTACCCGTTCATATAGCGAGTTAAACTGGTTTGGAAATAGGCTGTAGAGTCTTATCAAGCGATTAAAATAGACCATGATTTTAGGTGGTCGGGCTCAATCAATCAATCAATCAATCAATCAATCAATCAATCAATCAATCAATCAATCAATCAATCAATCAATCAATCAGTTTATGTAGGTCTGTACATTTATCTATTTATCAATTCACCTATCTGTCTATACATGTATCCTCCATTCACATGTATATATGTATGTACCTAATTCGATGCCTACCTATCCAGTTATAAACCTACTATTAATCTACCAATCTATCTTTTCCATGGATCCATCAATCTATCTGGATGGGCATTGGCTTTTAATTTTTTTCCTTCTTGATATTGCATATTAAGCCATTTCCTTTTACAAGGTAAAGTACTTTACCAAAATGTGTTACAAGGTCAAGTATGTGTTATGTCATTTACCTGAAAAGTATTGTTTTCAAATGTTTCTTTAGATTTGATATTTGGATCAAAGTTTGCTTTATTAAAACAAGCAGTAAATACGATAAATACATTAAAAGAGAAAAATTGAATAACTTTTTCCGTACATAATCTAGGTCTTAATAATAATTTAACAATAACTCATAGTCATATTGAATGTTATATGAATGGCGTAAATAATGGCGCTGAATTGTATAATTACTTTCATTAAATGTTGTCATTTCTTTCATAATATAGTGAAGAATCGACTGCCTGTATGACAAAGTTTTCTCTCGAATGGAGTTTTTAAGTCAATGCCGACATTTGTATTCAACCTAACACATATTACGTCTGATTTTTATAACTTTTGTTCATCCACAGAGTTTTGGGCTGTCTATTAGGGGTGATGTTGTTAACTATTTGATTTAAAAGGGCTGCTGTACCTAGTGAACCAGCACAAATGTATTATCATCATCATTATGTCTTCTACTCCTAATTTGCAAAAATCTTCAAACCCCCTAAGAAGCTAAGCGACCTACATATGGCTCTGAAGCTCCTGATGGTTAATTTTTAACTAGTGCAATAAGCAGCATCAACTGTACGACAACTCTCAGGGTTCTAATTAGTACAATAAGTAGCATCAACTGTACGACAACTCTCAGGGTTCTAATTAGTACAATACGTAGCATCAACTGTACGACAACTCTCAGGGTTCTAATTAGTACAATAAGTAGCATCAACTGTACGACAACTCTCAAGGTTCTAACTAGTGCAATAAGCAGCATCAACAGTACGACAACTCTCAGGGTTCTAATTAGTACAATACGTAGCATCAACTGTACGACAACTCTCAAGGTTCAATTTGTTCAGATTGACATTCTTCAGATACCCTTTGAGTGAGAGTAATTTGGAACTTAAATAGAAAATGGAATTTTAAACAACTGTGATATTATATATGACCTAATTTCATCTACTCCTTATACCAGATGTTTGAGCTTGAAGCTGATCTATGAAGTTTCACACGGTAGTATTTGCTGGAACACATTTCAAATGTATTTTATGTTAGTCCCTGAAATTTTGCCATACATGCTAGTAAGAGCATACGAAATTGGGCTACCAGTTCAGTGTGGATCTTCCAAGGCAGCTTCGCATTATGATTTTCTTGTGGAAGTACTTTTTATCTTTTTGTAAATGAGTACGGTTTTACTGACAAATCAATGATAGTACACATTTTGAAACAACCTACCTCACAGATTTTGACAATATCAAGCAATAAAACCTTAAGAGTTGTGGATAGTCTTTTTCTTACTTCTTTAACTTTATCGTTTGGGGAACCTAAGCGATGTCTTAGATTGGTTGGCTCCTTTGGGAAGTGAAAATGTTGTGCAATAAGAGGGAAGACATCAATCTTCGAATTACTTCAAAGACTGCACACACACACACACACACATCCAAGTAAAAAACAACAACTTCTATAGGCGGTTGTCACTGATCTAACGCCCGGAGGACAATTTGAGGTCATCTTGAAGATCTTACGTGATATAAAATAGTGTCTCATAATGTTATTGTATTAAGGATTCAAACTATTGGATCTCTATTGATATCAACGAGCCTTACGCGATATAAAATAATTTCTCATCTCATAATGTTATTGTATTACGGATTCAAACGATTCGATCTCTACTAATATATATGATCCTTACGTGCAATAAACTGCATTGTGGTTAGGAATGATTGTATTTTTCGAAATACACTAAAAAAAAAAAAAAAAAAAATCACTGTACAAACTTGGCAAAAAGAATGGAAGGAAAATAAGAATGTACCATAGCAGTTATGTCTACAAAGATTAAAAGAACAATTATCGGAATATATAGATAAACTTCTTTCTAATGCAAACAAAGTAATACAACTATACAGAGAAATAACTTTTAGAAAACCATGGTAATAGCTTCTAATGAAAGTAAATATGAACGTAGGAGCAATTTTAACTCCGTTTACATTGCATACAAATATAACCCCGAAAACTGTTGTAAAAGTATTGTTTAACTTTTGTACCCATCAGACTATTGTCTGGATTGCAAAGTACATCGTTCTCTGCTCTTGTTATTATCTTTGTTGCTGTTGTTGTTGTATTTCATGTTAAGACATTCCAACGCAGACATCAGACTTATCCAAATAGATTGTCGTCTCAGGGAAATAAAATCTCTGAATCTCTGAAACTAATGTTAATAACATGATAGGGAAAAGTATTACATGTATATCGTCTTATGACAATGACTATATATATATAAGGAAACCGCTTATTCCTGGATTCCACATTGCACGTTTGGATACATGAATATATGAAATAAATATATATAGAATGACACCAAACTAATCAAACCGATTACAAAATAATGACTAGTTCCAAAAAGGAAGCTACCCGTATCGCGAGTAACGGCACCTATCGCCTAGTCGGCTATGTGCTCATTCCCCAACAGAGGTCGAAGGTAAGGACTCTAGGTAGGTGCAGCAAAATTCATTTGCGAAGCAAAATTAATTTAACACTCAGCTATATGCACAAACTCATTGGATTTCTATTTAGAAATGCAGGGTATATACATAAAAATATAGTTATTATAAATTTATATATATATATATATATATATATATATATATATATGTGTGTGTGTGTGTGTGTGTGTGTGTGTGTGTCTGTCTGTCTGTATACCAAACATAGAGGATAGCGCTTATTCCTGGATCCCACATTGTAGATTTGGATTACAGGCAACTGCGTCATTGGATTTCAAACGTGGAAGTTAATGTAATATCGACAGCATGCATCATAGTAACAGCATATTTTATAACACGTGACATACACCATCCTAAACGCCTTTGGTGTTTGACTCGTCAAACATGGCTGCCATTAGTGGCTTTGTTTTTCTCGTTAAACACTGCCTGTGACAAATTAACATAGCTGTAAGCTGTAGGTAGCCAATCACGATGCAGTAAGACTATTTTTACAACATTATTTTAAAAAATGTTAGTAATCTTTACCAGAAACTTTATATTTTATCAGAAACTGTGGATGATTACTGTATGACCTGTACTTGAAATAATACTAATTAATTGGCAGTGCTCATCTGTCTTCGTGTTTGTCATTTTACATCGATTTCTCACAGTCCACTTCATCATAAACTTCTACTCGACTAAAAAAATATTATAACCAATTAGAGATGGCACGGTTTGCTCATTTAACTGCTTGAGGCAATAAGTCCATTATATTTCTTTTCAAATTAATGTGTGTATATATCACAGATTAGCAAATAGTGCATGCAACATTGTAATTTGAATTGTACATCTGAGAGAAGTTCTTGGATGGATTTCATGTAATTTTTATGATAAATATATTTCACTATTTATATCTTTTGTTATCTATCACTATAGTCAAATGAATGAAACTTTACCTCACAGTGTAGAAGACATTCACTTGTGACTTGTTCACTAATGATAAAATGAAATTTGTGCACTAATTGATTATGGCCGTTTTTTTATATATGGATATTCACTTGATAAATCACAGTTAGGATATATAAAAGGAACAAATTAAATATTAAACATAAAATGTATTCATCCTTTATTAAACTAAGCATAAGCTATACTAGACTTGGACAAATAATATTTATCTATAGATCTTAGAAAGTGCCTACATTTCAACACATAAAGCCACGATTATTGTGGTCTGTTAGGAATATGAAACGTGCATACATGGTACTCACGTTGTTATCTAACAGACTTTTTCAAGTATTTCCATTAAGCTTTAAAATGAATATTATAGAAAGATTGGGAAATGGGTGGTCGATCAAGTTCACTTTAATATTTCTATAGGAAGAAGGGAACGTGGGTTGGTGGTCGGTCAAGTTCACTTTCATATTTTTTCTATTCAGCCAGATTAGAACTTTGCGTTCGACTTATCGAAATTTTTTCTCTGACAATATAGTGATGTGCGTCATATTTCTCTTCAGATCGTTAATTTATTTTTTAAATCTTAAAAAGGGACAATATCCCTACATTTATGTGATATCTGTCGTATTTATATGTCCTACCATGATCTGATACTTTAAGATGGATGGTATTTGTAACGCCGTTTGTTTAATTGACTCTTTGACGTATTTCTATAAAGCTTTCTGGTGACTATAAAGAAGGTGGATATAGGTTTGCCTCAGCAAAATTCCCGTTCAGTTCTTTTAATATTGTCTTTTTGGAAAACTACCTTCGCCTGCTTGCAATTTTCTTGAAAATCAATATCAACCCCAACCCTATCGAATATTACTTCAAATGTTTAGATCTTATTACTGAACTGAACCGCGTCAAATACATGCGCGATGGATATGTTTGACCTTGCATTATGTACAGTCTATATAATAGGATCTTTCAGCTTTTTAAGAGGCCCGGCGAGAATCACATGACACCAAAAATACTGACTTTAATCCAAAAAAAAAAGCGTAAAACAGTATGTTGAACAACTCTGAAGCACACTCGGATGCCACTGACATTACGCCTTTGCATAGCATGACGGCGTTATTTATACGTGTGTAATATGACACAAATATGGTAAGGATTTTATTGACGTAAATAACACAGTAGTCTAGTCATGTGATAAATTATAATCTAATATGATACTTATATGATTTATGGTGAAATTAAATACAAAAGCTCGTTCAGAATTGAAAGCAATGTTCAAGATCTTGCATATATTTAACGGGAAGTTATCAAACTTGTACATCACAAAGGAACTTTGCTGCTGATCAGTCATAAGAAAGAAAGAAATTTTAATCTGTTTCAAGTTAAGAATTCATTCTAATTTGTCTCTCATGTGCCTTTCCTTTTGAAACAATAATGTTCCTATGGATTAACTAATTCTTCTCTGCATAATAAATGTTCAATATTCATTTTTAAAATTAATTTGTTTAGCGTAATATCATAAATACGTATTTAATTTCGGTCAAGGGTTATGAATTAAATGAATAAATTAACACGATACGCGCATATCAGCCTCCGCTATACTTCAGCTATATCTGCCCCAAAGTTCTGCTTTTGTATGTCAAAATATATGTACCGTCTATACTCGCGTAGAATCTAAGTCCAAAAGCAAACAACATAGACCCTGAACAGCCGTCGCATAATGCGCCGGAGGATCAGGGTCTATGTTATTTGTCCTACTGATTAGTCCTTACAAACTGCATTGACCCAGATCTGTCGGCGCATTATGCGACGGCAGATCTGGGTCTATGCAGTTTGCAGCTTGTATCAAGTTATACGCGAGTACATACGGTAAGTCATATTGGCAAACGCGATATTCCAATAACGAGGGGTATTTGGAAAGTTCTGAGTATTAGTACGTTGCACAACAAAGTTCTTTATTAGTAAACAGTGGATCAGTGCATCCCCTCAAAGTACTCATCATGCACCTAAACACACTTTCTCAGTTTGATTATCCAATTATTAAATGCCATTTTGTATTCACATTTTTGTATGTTGTTCATTCACTAGGAAACTGCACTTCCAACTGCATGGCGGCTTTCAAATCGTCTGCCCCTTAGCGAATCTTTGAAAACGGGATTCAGGCAAAAATCACTTGGAGCTAAATCAGAGCTGTATGGAGGATGTGGCAAAGTTTGGATGCTTTGCTCCTTCAGGAAGTCTGTCACAACGGCGTATTTATGCGAATGTGAGTTGTCATGGCGTAGATGGACAACTCAGGTGCCGGTGTGCGGACGTGTGTTTCGGTCACAACTTCTGTCAATACTTTGGGGGCATACAAATGTCTGGTGACACTAGGAGAGTCAGGTAAAGGGACCCGAACGACCGGTCCTTCTGCAACGAACATATATGCGTATAAAACTCTCTTGACGGTCCGACTACATCGAGCGACTTGTGGTCTCTGCTCGTTTTCTCCGATCCAAACTTTATTATTACCTCTTGAGTCGGGTTCAGAAACATAAGTCTATGTTTCATCACATGTAATTATCTCATTCAAGCGTCTGTGGTCACTCTTTTCATATTTGTCGAGTCGCTGTTTGGCAATTTCAACACGCGTCTGTTTTTGATCTTCAAATGATTCTTCATATATTAAAAAACGATGACGAATTAATGCCCGTGATAATAGAAATATATTCCACTGTGTATCGAGCATTTTCATCAATTGCTCCATTGACAGTAGCCACTTCCCGCTCACCAATTGCAGACAACAGTCTTCCAAACCATGGGTCATCTTCCATGGATTCGCGACCATCTTTGAAGGGATGAAACCACTTCAAAATCGTAGGATATGACAGAGAATTACATCCGTAAACTGTATCAACGTCGGCCTTGATATCAGTCAGAGATAACCCCAAGAGCACCCGGATTTTACAGTATGCTCTTTGTTCAGTAGCAGAATTGTTCCTTTTCCGACATTTTTTAGTCACTGTCATTTACCTATCTTACGTCACACGCATATATCTGCAGGAGTCCGGAGTGCTGCACGTGCAACTGCAGATCATTTTACAGAACGATATGTTGCCTATCGATTGTCAATAAATTTATTGACATGTTTAAAGAAGCAAAAACGTTATGAGAAAATATTCAGAACTTTTAAACAAATCATCGCATTTATAAACAGAACTACTTACAGGTCATGAAATGAGTCTTAGATACCAGTTAAGCATGACCTCTTGGATTTTGTTGTTTATGATCGTTACTCTTTATATTAATATTAGGTTACAAAGAAGTTAGAAATTAAATATTTTCTTTTAAATTTATTAAGTAGTCTTCATTTAAACTTCCCACAGGGAATTCTTGATTTATGCACTTCATATTTCCTTTAATTATAATGCTAACAAAACATGCATAACAAGGGCCGACATGTCAACACTTATATAATAAAAGACATGTTTATCCCGTCTACTCTGGATAAAAAAAAAACGTTTGTTTGATGTTCATGCTGTGCTTACACCATATAGCTTTTTCGGTGTGTTTCAATTTAGCTTTATCTTGAATATAAACCAGGAAAAATGGGCGATACATTTCAGCAAGGTTATCTTTTATGTTTTTCATTGGTGTCTGTTTAGAAAACTATGATTGATTTCTTTATATTTTCTTGAATTCTATTTCAGACCAAGCGTTGAATATGTAAATGTCAAATGCACAAAATTAGGAGTTATAAAAACAGCCAAATTTGTGGCAGCAAAAGCAAAACGAAAATTGAAGAATTAGGTATATATGGCCTAATGTGCCTTCCATAGTTAGTAGTTTTTAGTGAAAAAGCAGTGAAATGTTGTACTAGAAGTAAATTAGTATAAGCATATTCTAGTTAAAAGCTCTAGAAAGATAACGAGAAGTCTTTCCAAAAATATTAGTTATAAATCTAAGTCCAAATGGAACGAGAAGAAAGAATAGTTAATAAATTTCGTACGCTTACAGTCCATTGATTAGACAGAAAAGTAGAATAACTGGGCAACGTGTTCTGAAAAATCGTGTGTGTGTGTGTATGTGTGTAAGGAAAATATTACAAAATGGCACAGATTTATGAGATGAAAAGATAATACTATTAACAGACTCCAAATTATTTTTTGTCAGGGCCTTCATAACAAAGTGTATGTATGTATGTATGTATGTATGTATGTATGTATGTATGTATGTATGTATGTATGTATGTATGTATGTATCGGATTACGTACATCAATATCCACTTATATGCCTGCTTGGTCATCTTTCAACAGTTCTAAAGGCTGGTTAAGGAGTGAATGTGTAAGCCAGAGAGAGAAAAAAAAATATTGGATACAATAAAAGATTAAAGACAGTGAAGACTGAATATAGGATTTTACACTACTACACATTTCTAAATATATGAGTTTTGTCCAGCAGAGGATTAAATTTTATACAACGTGTTTCATATACTAAATTCGAAAATGTTAGTCTTAGTAAGCAAATAATTTAACAAAATTAAACGAAGGAGTTTAATAAATTCCATTTGAAATTAGCACATTATGTAGTTTTCTTTCTAGTATCACATGACGAAGATCACTTATTTTTAATAAAATTGTGACGATCCACCCTGTTGGTCTTTCATAAAACCTTAGCTCACCAAGATGCTACCTCCCAACCAGCCCCCTTCCCCATTTGTATTTTAGAAAGAAAATGGCTCACCATATTTAAAATATAGGCATATCTTTCAGAGTCAAAAATTAAAGTTATTTCCAAAATTGAACAAATTAGTGATCATTAGGTTTACATTTAACAAGACGATCCCTGGGGTCTCAGAATAGTCACCTAATAATCCATGAATCCAAACAAAACATGAACAAGTAAAGTCACTTAAATATTTAAACTTAAACATTCAAGATAGTTATAAAGATAAAAGTTCTTTAAAAAAAAAAAAAAAAGAACTGAACGAAATTAACAGCTACTAAATTATGTTGAAAATGACGAACCCCGGAGTGTCACAAAATTTAGTAATATAAATAATTAATTCAATTCACCTAAATGGCAAAACACAAGAGTTCTAACCATGCTTCTAAAGTTCTTGCCAAAAGTTAAAGAAATTAAAAATTAATAGGTTATACTGAAGTTTCAGTCATTTAGGTCCCAGCACAGTAGTCACCTAATAATTCTGTCATTCAAATAATCACGTAGTAATCACGTGGTACAAATTTGCTTAAAAAATAAGACAAACTTATAAACATCTATAGACACATTAAATAAGTTTAGAGTTACTTCTCTGGATTACATATATTTATAGCATCTGTACAATATATGCAAATTTACCTACACCACAAACATGAGTCTGTTTTTTTTTAATGGTTTATATGATGTGTATTTGTAAAAACCTGTAGGAATGTCTGGTGTCTGAGGAATAGGTCACTTGTAAGACAGCTTGGCTCGGATTCATCTGAATTTGCAAACAGTTAATAGGGGTACAGCCTAACTTCAGATATGGACATGGCTCTCAAAGATCACAAGGAGTTAAAAAGGTAACGCGCGAACCGGTCTCCAAAGCCGTTCATACTAGACACTGGGCGCAAAACCGGTGGTAGAAATGTGGTTATGTTCCTGGGCTGCTGGGGAACTAAATGGTTTACCGGGGCTAAACACCCAGTCCAAGAAAGGGCTTTTTAAATAAAGAAAACACATTTTAAACAAGGCTATAAAGTAGATTTAATCAAATGGAACTTTTTACCAACTTTAGACATTTCACTCAAATAATTTTATTAAATAAATGGACTTAAGTAACTAACAAGCAGTGCACCTTATTATTGTCCTGTAACTCAGTTTAATGCTCCAGTTTATAAAGGAATAACAAATTTATTTAAAAAGATGAAGATATACTACACATAAATATATATTCTTCATAGAAACCATTAGATAAGTTTGATACTGATACTTTAAAATGTGATAATGCTGATTCTTTAAACAGATTTAGAATAGAGTTAAACTGAGCAGTACGGATGGGAACACCATGATGTGGAATATCTTGCTGGCATTTCACTTATCAAAATATACCAGAGTTAGTAAAACCAATTTATAGGTTTCACATCTACTTTCAAATACGAAACAGTCAAATACCGGAGAAAAAATGTCTGCTGAAGAAATGAACTCATTATCCCAAGGTGATGAAAAAAAAGAATGGACTTATTTTTTCTACAAGACAGCAATAGTCTCACAATTGAAGAAATATTTAAACTATATCAAAGCATCAGGTCAAACGTGATATGTATTTTAGGTGGTCAAGTACAAAATAGAACAGCTATTAAACAGTCTGTATCAACTGTAAAGAATATCGTGAGAAAAAAAAGTTAATTGAAAATGTAAGTTGAAGACAGCAAAGATATGAATCAGATGGAAAATTATTCGGACTTAATTAAGATGGTGATAGAATATTTTTAATTCTAGGTAATATAGTGGTGATAGAATATTTTTAATTCTAGGTAATATAGTGGTGATATAATATTTTTAATTCTAGGTTATATAGTGGTGATATAATATTTTTAATTCTAGGTAATATAGTGGTGATATATTATTTTTAATTCTAGGTAATATAGTGGTGATATATTATTTTTAATTCTAGGTAATATAGTGGTGATATATTATTTTTAATTCTAGGTAATATAGTGGTGATATAATATTTTTAATTCTAGGTAATATAGTGGTGATATATTATTTTTAATTCTAGGTAATATAGTGGTGATATATTATTTTTAATTCTAGGTAATATAGTGGTGATATAATATTTTCAATTCTAGGTAATATAGTGGTGATATAATATTTTTAATTCTAGGTAATATAGTGGTGATATAATATTTTTAATTCTAGGTAATATGGTAGTGATAGAATATTTTTAATTCTAGGTAATATGGTAGTGATAGAATATTTTTAATTCTAGGTAATATGGTAGTGATAGAATATTTTTAATTCTAGGTAATATAGTGGTGATATAATATTTTTAATTCTAGGTAATATAGTGGTGATATAATATTTTTAATTCTAGGTAATATGGTAGTGATAGAATATTTTTAATACTAGGTAATATAGTGGTGATATAATATTTTTAATTCTAGGCAATATGGTGGTGATATAATATTTTTAATTCTAGGTAATATGGTGGTGATATAATATTTTTAATTCTAGGTAATATGGTAGTGATAGAATATTTTTAATTCTAGGTAATATAGTGGTGATAGAATATTTTTAATTCTAGGTAATATAGTGGTGATAGAATATTTTTAATTCTAGGTAATATGATGGTGATAGAATATTTTTAATTCTAGGTAATATGGTGGTGATATAATATTTTTAATTCTAGGTAATATGGTGGTGATATAATATTTTTAATTCTAGGTAATATGGTAGTGATATAATATTTTTAATTCTAGGTAATATGGTGGTGATATAATATTTTTAATTCTAGGTAATATGGTGGTGATATAATATTTTTAATTCTAGGTAATATGGTAGTGATATAATATTTTTAATTCTAGGTAATATAGTGGTGATATAATATTTTTAATTCTAGGTAATATAGTGGTGATATAATATTTTTAATTCTAGGTAATATAGTGGTGATATAATATTTTTAATTCTAGGTAATATAGTGGTGATATAATATTTTTAATTCTAGGTAATATGGTGGTGATATAATATTTTTAATTCTAGGTAATATGGTAGTGATATAATATTTTTAATTCTAGGTAATATGGTGGTGATATAATATTTTTAATTCTAGGTAATATAGTGGTGATATAATATTTTTAATTCTAGGTAATATGGTGGTGATATAATATTTTTAATTCTAGGTAATATGGTAGTGATATAATATTTTTAATTCTAGGTAATATAGTGGTGATATAATATTTTTAATTCTAGGTAATATAGTGGTGATATAATATTTTTAATTCTAGGTAATATAGTGGTGATATAATATTTTTAATTCTAGGTAATATGGTAGTGATATAATATTTTTAATTCTAGGTAATATAGTGGTGATATAATATTTTTAATTCTAGGTAATATAGTGGTGATATAATATTTTTAATTCTAGGTAATATAGTGGTGATATAATATTTTTAATTCTAGGTAATATGGTGGTGATATAATATTTTTAATTCTAGGTAATATGGTGGTGATATAATATTTTTAATTCTAGGTAATATAGTGGTGATATAATATTTTTAATTCTAGGTAATATAGTGGTGATATAATATTTTTAATTCTAGGTAATATGGTGGTGATATAATATTTTTAATTCTAGGTAATATGGTGGTGATATAATATTTTTAATTCTAGGTAATATGGTGGTGATATAATATTTTTAATTCTAGGTAATATGGTGGTGATATAATATTTTTAATTCTAGGTAATATGGTGGTGATATAATATTTTTAATTCTAGGTAATATGGTGGTGATATAATATTTTTACTTCTAGGTAATATAGTGGTGATATAATATTTTTAATTCTAGGTAATATGGTGGTGATATAATATTTTTAATTCTAGGTAATATGGTGGTGATATAATATTTTTAATTCTAGGTAATATGGTGGTGATATAATATATTTAAATCTACGTAAAATGCAAGTGATATAATATTTTTAATTCTAGGTAATATGGTGGTGATATAATATTTTTAATTCTAGGTAATATGGTGGTGATATAATATTTTTAATTCTAGGTAATATGGAAGTGATATAATATTTTTAATTCTAGGTAATATGGTGGTGATATAATATTTTTAATTCTAGGTAATATGGTGGTGATATAATATTTTTAATTCTAGGTAATATGGTAGTGATATAATATTTTTAATTCTAGGTAATATGGTGGTGATATAATATTTTTAATTCTAGGTAATATAGTGGTGATATAATATTTTTAATTCTAGGTAATATGGTGGTGATATAATATTTTTAATTCTAGGTAATATGGTGGTGATATAATATTTTTAATTCTAGGTAATATGGTGGTGATATAATATTTTTAATTCTAGGTAATATGGTGGTGATATAATATTTTTAATTCTAGGTAATATGGTGGTGATATAATATTTTTAATTCTAGGTAATATGGTGGTGATATAATATTTTTAATTCTAGGTAATATGGTGCTGATATAATATTTTTAATTCTAGGTAATATGGTGGTGATATAATATTTTTTAATTCTAGGTAATATGGTGGTGAATAATATTTTATAGAATATGAGATAATATTTCTAGGTAATATGGTGGTGATATAATATTTATAATTCTAGGTAATATGGTGGTGATATAATATTTTTAATTCTAGGTAATATGGTGGTGATATAATATTTTTAATTCTTGGTAATATGGTGGTGATATAATATTTTAAATTCTAGGTAATATGGTGGTGATATAATATTTTTAATTCTAGGTAATATAGTGGTGATATAATATTTTTAATTCTAGGTAATATGGTGGTGATATAATATTTTTAATTCTAGGTAATATGGTGGTGATATAATATTTTTAATTCTAGGTAATATGGTAGTGATATAATATTTTTAATTCTAGGTAATATGGTGGTGATATAATATTTTTAATTCTAGGTAATATGGTGGTGATATAATATTTTTAATTCTAGGTAATATGGTGGTGATATAATATTTTTAATTCTAGGTAATATGGTAGTGATATAATATTTTTAATTCTAGGTAATATGGTGGTGATATAATATTTTTAATTCTAGGTAATATGGTGGTGATATAATATTTTTAATTCTAGGTAATATGGTGGTGATATAATATTTTTAATTCTAGGTAATATGGTGGTGATATAATATTTTTAATTCTAGGTAATATGGTGGTGATATAATATTTTTAATTCTAGGTAATATGGTTGTGATATAATATTTTTAATTCTAGGTAATATGGTGGTGATATAATATTTTTAATTCTAGGTAATATGGTGGTGATATAATATTTTTAATTCTAGGTAATATGGTGGTGATATAATATTTTTAATTCTAGGTAATATGGTAGTGATATAATATTTTTAATTCTAGGTAATATGGTAGTGATATAATATTTTTAATTCTAGGTAATATGGTAGTGATATAATATTTTTAATTCTAGGTAATATGGTAGGGATATAATATTTTTAATTCTAGGTAATATGGTGGTGATATAATATTTTTAATTCTAGGTAATATGGTGGTGATATAATATTTTTAATTCTAGGTAATATGGTAGTGATATAATATTTTTAATTCTAGGTAATATGGTGGTGATAGAATATTTTTAATTCTAGGTAATATGGTAGTGATATAATATTTTTAATTCTAGGTAATATGGTAGTGATATAATATTTTTAATTCTAGGTAATATGGTGGTGATATAATATTTTTAATTCTAGGTAATATGGTAGTGATATAATATTTTTAATTCTAGGTAATATGGTGGTGATATAATATTTTTAATTCTAGGTAATAAGGTGGTGATATAATATTTTTAATTCTAGGTAATATGGTAGTGATAGAATATTTTTAATTCTAGGTAATATGGTGGTGATATAATATTTTTAATTCTAGGTAATATGGTAGTGATATAATATTTTTAATTCTAGGTAATATGGTGGTGATATAATATTTTTAATTCTAGGTAATAAGGTGGTGATATAATATTTTTAATTCTAGGTAATATGGTAGTGATAGAATATTTTTAATTCTAGGTAATATGGTGGTGATATAATATTTTTAATTCTAGGTAATATAGTGGTGATATAATATTTTTAATTCTAGGTAATATGGTAGTGATAGAATATTTTTAATTCTAGGTAATATGGTAGTGATATAATATTTTTAATTCTAGGTAATATAGTGGTGATATAATATTTTTAATTCTAGGTAATATAGTGGTGATATAATATTTTTAATTCTAGGTAATATAGTGGTGATATAATATTTTTAATTCTAGGTAATATAGTGGTGATATAATATTTTTAATTCTAGGTAATATAGTGGTGATATAATATTTTTAATTCTAGGTAATATGGTGGTGATATAATATTTTTAATTCTAGGTAATATAGTGGTGATATAATATTTTTAATTCTAGGTAATATGGTAGTGATAGAATATTTTTAATTCTAGGTAATATGGTAGTGATATAATATTTTTAATTCTAGGTAATATGGTGGTGATATAATATTTTTAATTCTAGGTAATATGGTGGTGATATAATATTTTTAATTCTAGGTAATATGGTAGTGATATAATATTTTTAATTCTAGGTAATATGGTAGTGATATAATATTTTTAATTCTAGGTAATATGGTAGTGATATAATATTTTTAATTCTAGGTAATATAGTGGTGATATAATATTTTTAATTCTAGGTAATATAGTGGTGATATAATATTTTTAATTCTAGGTAATATGGTGGTGATAAAAGATTTTTAATTCTAGGTAATATGGTGGTGATATAAGATTTTTAATTCTAGGTAATATGGTGGTGATATAATATTTTTAATTCTAGGTAATATGGTAGTGATATAATATTTTTAATTCTAGGTAATATAGTGTTGATATAATATTTTTAATTCTAGGTAATATAGTGGTGATATAATATTTTTAATTCTAGGTAATATAGTGGTGATATAATATTTTTAATTCTAGGTAATATGGTGGTGATATAATATTTTTAATTCTAGGTAATATGGTGGTGATATAATATTTTTAATTCTAGGTAATATGGTGGTGATAGAATATTTTTAATTCTAGGTAATATGGTGGTGATAGAATATTTTTAATTCTAGGTAATATGGTGGTGATAGAATATTTTTAATTCTAGGTAATATGGTGGTGATATAATATTTTTAATTCTAGGTAATATGGTAGTGATATAATATTTTTAATTCTAGGTAATATGGTGGTGATATAATATTTATAATTCTAGGTAATATGGTGGTGATATAATATTTTTAATTCTAGGTAATATGGTGGTGATATAATATTTTTAATTCTAGGTAATATGGTGGTGATATAATATTTTTAATTCTAGGTAATATGGTGGTGATATAATATTTTTAATTCTAGGTAATATGGTGGTGATATAATATTTTTAATTCTAGGTAATATGGTGGTGATATAATATTTTTAATTCTAGGTAATATGGTGGTGATATAATATTTTTAATTCTAGGTAATATGGTGGTGATATAATATTTTTAATTCTAGGTAATATAGTGGTGATATAATATTTTTAATTCTAGGTAATATGGTGGTGATATAATATTTTTAATTCTAGGTAATATGGTGGTGATATAATATTTTTAATTCTAGGTAATATAGTGGTGATATAATATTTTTAATTCTAGGTAATATGGTGGTGATATAATATTTTTAATTCTAGGTAATATGGTGGTGATATAATATTTTTAATTCTAGGTAATATGGTGGTGATATAATATTTTTAATTCTAGGTAATATGGTGGTAATATAATATTTTTAATTCTAGGTAATATGGTGGTGATATAATATTTTTAATTCTAGGTAATATGGTGGTGATATAATATTTTTAATTCTAGGTAATATGGTGGTGATATAATATTTTTAATTCTAGGTAATATGGTGGTGATATAATATTTTTAATTCTAGGTAATATGGTGGTGATATAATATTTTTAATTCTAGGTAATATGGTAGTGATATAATATTTTTAATTCTAGGTAATATGGTAGTGATATAATATTTTTAATTCTAGGTAATATGGTAGTGATATAATGTTTTTAATTCTAGGTAATATGGTAGTGATATAATATTTTTAATTCTAGGTAATATGGTGGTGATATAATATTTTTAATTCTAGGTAATATGGTGGTGATATAATATTTTTAATTCTAGGTAATATGGTGGTGATATAATATTTTTAATTCTAGGTAATATGGTGGTGATATAATATTTTTAATTCTAGGTAATATAGTGGTGATATAATATTTTTAATTCTAGGTAATATAGTGGTGATATAATATTTTTAATTCTAGGTAATATAGTGGTGATATAATATTTTTAATTCTAGGTAATATAGTGGTGATATAATATTTTTAATTCTAGGTAATATAGTGGTGATATAATATTTTTAATTCTAGGTAATATTGTTGTGATATAATATTTTTAATTCTAGGTAATATGGTGGTGATATAATATTTTTAATTCTAGGTAATATGGTAGTGATATAATATTTTTAATTCTAGGTAATATAGTGGTGATATAATATTTTTAATTCTAGGTAATATAGTGGTGATATAATATTTTTAATTCTAGGTAATATAGTGGTGATATAATATTTTTAATTCTAGGTAATATGGTGGTGATATAATATTTTTAATTCTAGGTAATATGGTAGTGATATAATATTTTTTAATTCTAGGTAATATAGTGGTGATATAATATTTTTAATTCTAGGTAATATAGTGGTGATATAATATTTTTAATTCTAGGTAATATAGTGGTGATATAATATTTTTAATTCTAGGTAATATAGTGGTGATATAATATTTTTAATTCTAGGTAATATAGTGGTGATATAATATTTTTAATTCTAGGTAATATAGTGGTGATATAATATTTTTAATTCTAGGTAATATGGTGGTGATATAATATTTTTAATTCTAGGTAATATAGTGGTGATATAATATTTTTAATTCTAGGTAATATAGTGGTGATATAATATTTTTAAATTCTAGGTAATCTGGTGGTGATATAATATTTTTAATTCTAGGTAATATGGTGGTGATATAATATTTTTAATTCTAGGTAATATGGTGGTGATATAATATTTTTAATTCTAGGTAATATGGTGGTGATATAATATTTTTAATTCTAGGTAATATGGTGGTGATATAATATTTTTAATTCTAGGTAATATGGTGGTGATATAATATTTTTAATTCTAGGTAATATGGTGGTGATATAATATTTTTAATTCTAGGTAATATGGTGGTGATATAATATTTTTAATTCTAGGTAATATGGTGGTGATATAATATTTTTAATTCTAGGTAATATGGTAGTGATATAATATTTTTAATTCTAGGTAATATGGTGGTGATATAATATTTTTAATTCTAGGTAATATGGTGGTGATATAATATTTTTAATTCTAGGTAATATGGTGGTGATATAATATTTTTAATTCTAGGTAATATAGTGGTGATATAATATTTTTAATTCTAGGTAATATGGTGGTGATATAATATTTTTAATTCTAGGTAATATGGTGGTGATATAATATTTTTAATTCTAGGTAATATGGTGGTGATGTAATATTTTTAATTCTAGGTAATATGGTAGTGATATAATATTTTTAATTCTAGGTAATATGGTAGTGATGTAATATTTTTAATTCTAGGTAATATGGTAGTGATATAATATTTTTAATTCTAGGTAATATGGTGGTGATATAATATTTTTAATTCTAGGTAATATGGTGGTGATATAATATTTATAATTCTAGGTAATATGGTGGTGATATAATATTTATAATTCTAGGTAATATGGTGGTGATATAATATTTTTAATCCTAGGTAATATGGTAGTGATATAATATTTTTAATTCTAGGTAATATAGTGGTGATATAATATTTTTAATCCTAGGTAATATAGTGGTGATATAATATTTTTAATTCTAGGTAATATAGTGGTGATATAATATTTTTAATTCTAGGTAATATGGTGGTGATATAATATTTTTAATTCTAGGTAATATGGTGGTGATATAATATTTTTAATTCTAGGTAATATAGTGGTGATATAATATTTTTAATTCTAGGTAATATAGTGGTGATATAATATTTTTAATTCTAGGTAATATAGTGGTGATATAATATTTTTAATTCTAGGTAATATAGTGGTGATATAATATTTTTAATTCTAGGGTAATATAGTGGTGATATAATATTTTTAATTCTAGGTAATATAGTGGTGATATAATATTTTTTAATTCTAGGTAATATAGTGGTGATATAATATTTTTAAATTCTAGGTAATATGGTTGTGATATAATATTTTTAATTCTAGGTAATATGGTGGTGATATAATATTTTTAATTCTAGGTAATATAGTGGTGATATAATATTTTTAATTCTAGGTAATATAGTGGTGATATAATATTTTTAATTCTAGGTAATATAGTGGTGATATAATATTTTTAATTCTAGGTAATATTGTGGTGATATAATATTTTTAATTCTAGGTAATATGGTGGTGATATAATATTTTTAATTCTAGGTAATATAGTGGTGATATAATATTTTTAATTCTAGGTAATATAGTGGTGATATAATATTTTTAATTCTAGGTAATATAGTGGTGATATAATATTTTTAATTCTAGGTAATATAGTGGTGATATAATATTTTTAATTCTAGTTAATATAGTGGTGATATAATATTTTTAATTCTAGGTAATATAGTGGTGATATTATATTTTTAATTCTAGGTAATATAGTGGTGATATAATATTTTTAATTCTAGGTAATATGGTGGTGATATAATATTTTTAATTCTAGGTAATATAGTGGTGATATAATATTTTTAATTCTAGGTAATATGGTAGTGATAGAATATTTTTAATTCTAGGTAATATAGTGGTGATATAATATTTTTAATTCTAGGTAATATGGTAGTGATAGAATATTTTTAATTCTAGGTAATATGGTGGTGATATAATATTTTTAATTCTAGGTAATATGGTAGTGATAGAATATTTTGAATTCTAGGTAATATGGTAGTGATAGAATATTTTTAATTCCAGGTAATATGGTAGTGATAGAATATTTTTAATTCTAGGTAATATGGTAGTGATAGAATATTTTTAATTCTAGGTAATATGGTAGTGATAGAATATTTTTAATTCTAGGTAATATGGTAGTGATAGAATATTTTTAATTCTAGGTAATATGGTGGTGATATAATATTTTTAATTCTAGGTAATATGGTAGTGATATAATATTTTTAATTCTAGGTAATATAGTGGTGATATAATATTTTTAATTCTAGGTAATATAGTGGTGATATAATATTTTTAATTCTAGGTAATATAGTGGTGATATAATATTTTTAATTCTAGGTAATATGGTGGTGATATAATATTTTTAATTCTAGGTAATATGGTAGTGATATAATATTTTTTAATTCTAGGTAATATAGTGGTGATATAATATTTTTAATTCTAGGTAATATAGTGGTGATATAATATTTTTAATTCTAGGTAATATAGTGGTGATATAATATTTTTAATTCTAGGTAATATAGTGGTGATATAATATTTTTAATTCTAGGTAATATGGTGGTGATATAATATTTTTAATTCTAGGTAATATAGTGGTGATATAATATTTTTAATTCTAGGTAATATAGTGGTGATATAATATTTTTAATTCTAGGTAATATGGTGGTGATATAATATTTTTAATTCTAGGTAATATGGTGGTGATATAATATTTTTAATTCTAGGTAATATGGTGGTGATATAATATTTTTAATTCTAGGTAATATGGTGGTGATATAATATTTTTAATTCTAGGTAATATGGTGGTGATATAATATTTTTAATTCTAGGTAATATGGTGGTGATATAATATTTTTAATTCTAGGTAATATGGTGGTGATATAATATTTTTAATTCTAGGTAATATGGTGGTGATATAATATTTTTAATTCTAGGTAATATGGTGGTGATATAATATTTTTAATTCTAGGTAATATGGTAGTGATATAATATTTTTTAATTCTAGGTAATATAGTGGTGATATAATATTTTTAATTCTAGGTAATATGGTGGTGATATAATATTTTTAATTCTAGGTAATATGGTGGTGATATAATATTTTTAATTCTAGGTAATATAGTGGTGATATAATATTTTTAATTCTAGGTAATATGGTGGTGATATAATATTTTTAATTCTAGGTAATATGGTGGTGATATAATATTTTTAATTCTAGGTAATATGGTGGTGATGTAATATTTTTAATTCTAGGTAATATGGTAGTGATATAATATTTTTAATTCTAGGTAATATGGTAGTGATGTAATATTTTTAATTCTAGGTAATATGGTAGTGATATAATATTTTTAATTCTAGGTAATATGGTGGTGATATAATATTTTTAATTCTAGGTAATATGGTGGTGATATAATATTTATAATTCTAGGTAATATGGTGGTGATATAATATTTATAATTCTAGGTAATATGGTGGTGATATAATATTTTTAATCCTAGGTAATATGGTAGTGATATAATATTTTTAATTCTAGGTAATATAGTGGTGATATAATATTTTTAATCCTAGGTAATATAGTGGTGATATAATATTTTTAATTCTAGGTAATATAGTGGTGATATAATATTTTTAATTCTAGGTAATATGGTGGTGATATAATATTTTTAATTCTAGGTAATATGGTGGTGATATAATATTTTTAATTCTAGGTAATATAGTGGTGATATAATATTTTTAATTCTAGGTAATATAGTGGTGATATAATATTTTTAATTCTAGGTAATATAGTGGTGATATAATATTTTTAATTCTAGGTAATATAGTGGTGATATAATATTTTTAATTCTAGGTAATATAGTGGTGATATAATATTTTTAATTCTAGGTAATATAGTGGTGATATAATATTTTTAATTCTAGGTAATATAGTGGTGATATAATATTTTTAATTCTAGGTAATATGGTGGTGATATAATATTTTTAATTCTAGGTAATATGGTAGTGATATAATATTTTTAATTCTAGGTAATATAGTGGTGATATAATATTTTTAATTCTAGGTAATATAGTGGTGATATAATATTTTTAATTCTAGGTAATATAGTGGTGATATAATATTTTTAATTCTAGGTAATATTGTGGTGATATAATATTTTTAATTCTAGGTAATATGGTAGTGATATAATATTTTTAATTCTAGGTAATATGGTGGTGATATAATATTTTTAATTCTAGGTAATATAGTGGTGATATAATATTTTTAATTCTAGGTAATATAGTGGTGATATAATATTTTTAATTCTAGGTAATATAGTGGTGATATAATATTTTTAATTCTAGGTAATATAGTGGTGATATAATATTTTTAATTCTAGTTAATATAGTGGTGATATAATATTTTTAATTCTAGGTAATATAGTGGTGATATTATATTTTTAATTCTAGGTAATATAGTGGTGATATAATATTTTTAATTCTAGGTAATATGGTGGTGATATAATATTTTTAATTCTAGGTAATATAGTGGTGATATAATATTTTTAATTCTAGGTAATATGGTAGTGATAGAATATTTTTAATTCTAGGTAATATAGTGGTGATATAATATTTTTAATTCTAGGTAATATGGTAGTGATAGAATATTTTTAATTCTAGGTAATATGGTGGTGATATAATATTTTTAATTCTAGGTAATATGGTAGTGATAGAATATTTTGAATTCTAGGTAATATGGTAGTGATAGAATATTTTTAATTCCAGGTAATATGGTAGTGATAGAATATTTTTAATTCTAGGTAATATGGTAGTGATAGAATATTTTTAATTCTAGGTAATATGGTAGTGATAGAATATTTTTAATTCTAGGTAATATGGTAGTGATAGAATATTTTTAATTCTAGGTAATATGGTGGTGATATAATATTTTTAATTCTAGGTAATATGGTAGTGATAGTATATTTTTAATTCTAGGTAATATGGTAGTGATAGAATATTTTTAATTCTAGGTAATATAGTGGTGATATAATATTTTTAATTCTAGGTAATATAGTGGTGATATAATATTTTTAATTCTAGGTAATATAGTGGTGATATAATATTTTTAATTCTAGGTAATATGGTAGTGATATAATATTTTTAATTCTAGGTAATATGGTGGTGATATAATATTTTTAATTCTAGGTAATATGGTGGTGATATAATATTTTTAATTCTAGGTAATATAGTGGTGATATAATATTTTTAATTCTAGGTAATATGGTAGTGATATAATATTTTTAATTCTAGGTAATATGGTGGTGATATAATATTTTTAATTCTAGGTAATATGGTGGTGATATAATATTTTTAATTCTAGGTAATATGGTGGTGATATAATATTTTTAATTCTAGGTAATATGGTGGTAATATAATATTTTTAATTCTAGGTAATATGGTGGTGATATAATATTTTTAATTCTAGGTAATATGGTGGTGATATTATATTTTTAATTCTAGGTAATATGGTGGTGATATAATATTTTTAATTCTAGGTAATATGGTGGTGATAGAATATTTTTAATTCTAGGTAATATGGTGGTGATAGAATATTTTTAATTCTAGGTAATATGGTAGTGATATAATATTTTTAATTCTAGGTAATATGGTGGTGATATAATATTTTTAATTCTAGGTAATATAGTGGTGATATAATATTTTTAATTCTAGGTAATATGGTGGTGATATAATATTTATAATTCTAGGTAATATGGTGGTGATATAATATTTATAATTCTAGGTAATATGGTGGTGATATAATATTTTTAATTCTAGGTAATATGGTGGTGATATAATATTTTTAATTCTAGGTAATATGGTGGTGATATAATATTTTTAATTCTAGGTAATATGGTGGTGATATAATATTTTTAATTCTAGGTAATATGGTGGTGATATAATATTTTTAATTCTAGGTAATATGGTGGTGATATAATATTTTTAATTCTAGGTAATATGGTGGTGATATAATATTTTTAATTCTAGGTAATATGGTGGTGATATAATATTTTTAATTCTAGGTAATATGGTGGTGATATAATATTTTTAATTCTAGGTAATATGGTGGTGATATAATATTTTTAATTCTAGTTAGTATGGTGGTGAAAAGAGGTAGCATAACAGGTTGTAATAACAATTTGCAAAAATAGGCTAATACTGATGGAAATACTGACTTTGGGAAGATTTTAATACTCGCAGTTCATAATCAGTCTGCAAAAATAAGACAAAAGGTAGACGACAAAGTTAAGGCAAACAAGAATAGTGTAGATGACAGCAAAGTTCATAAGTTCGAGGTAGAAGACTTTATTCTTACAGACATACACAACACAGAATTTTGCTTTCTTATAAAACAAATAAACGAGAGTTTATAATTATGTTTATGACTATGGGAGCTGGTATCATTTACTCTTTTATGTAGGATCATACCAAATTGTTTAGCTATCAATCTTATTTCTTTTTCTTTTTGTTGTTGTTTCTATAACTTTGATCATAATTAGAAACAACAAACCAATTATTGCAGCAGCAAGATAAATAACATAATCAAATATTACAGAAAAAAAAGTTTCTAAATATGTTGATTCCTTTTTTTGAAATCTAAACGAATTCATACCTTTTTTCGAATCTGTTGGTAATGATTCATCTAAAACAGAAATAGAATTGACAGAAAACTTCAAGTAGATTCTATAATTTTAAAAGTTTGTATGAAGTACCCTTAATTAAGTCCGAAAGAGAATTAGAAGTAATGCTAAATTGATTATTTCTATGAACATTGTTTTGTTCTAAGAATATTAAAAAAACAACATAAAATACTTAACATTAGAGTAACTAATGAGAACTCTTTGTTGTTTTACTGAATTTCATTGATTACTGAATTAATAAGGTTGTTTCTGTGATGGGGCCTAAAGGCCCGAAACTTCAGTATAACCTAGTAATTTTTGTAAAAACTCTCGAACTATGGCTATAACTCTTTTGTTTAGATATTTGAGTGAATTTAATGAATTATTTAAATTACTCAATTAACAAGTGACTTATGTGAGTCTTCAGTGCTCGTCATTTTCAATATGCCTTAGTAAATTTTAATTTCTTTACTTTTTTATAAGACTTTATAATTATCTTTGATGGTTAGGTTTCAATATTTAAGTGACTTTACTTGTTCATGTTTTGTTTGGATTCATGCATTAACACATCAAATTTTTTAGATTTGTCTTTTTCTCCAATTAAACTTAATAATCATTAATCTCTCCAATTTTTAAATAACTTTTATTTTTTACTCTAATTTCAGAAAAAGTAAAGCAAATCAATGGTGTGTGTGTGTGTGTGTGGGGGGGGGGGGTGCATCTTGATGAGCTAAGGTTTTTGAAAAATAAACGGAGTGGACTGTCACGTGTTGGTGGGCTAGATTACTTTTGAAAATTTTGAAACTCTGAATCATAACGCTAGACGAATGCTTTTAAAAAATGTGGAAAATTATGAGAGGTCACATGTTGGTGAGTTAGGATTTAAAAAAAAAAATTGAAAACCTTCTTAAAGTGGTTGAGTATGCTAGGACGTACCATATATATCTGCTGACAGAAATTCGAATTTCAAGATACAAAATAACAAATGACCATTTTTAGGAAAATATACTTTTTCATAATATTTGTGTATGATCTCACGTAATCAAGATTTCTCTGAGTATTTGCATATGAAATGTGCTATTTCATCATTATTAGGCCTTTTTCATCAGATATAAGTTTTAGGTTGAACATCGTGGGGTTTTAATACTATTATTTTCCCCAGTTTACATCTTTTTAATCCATTACTTTATTCAAATATATGAAAATTTACCTCACTATGAAGTAAGTATTGACTGGTCAAGGCTAAATTTTAGTATATATTATTGAATCAAAAATATGGACCCACTGATTGTTTTCAGGTAAAGCTGAAAACTGCATATGAATACAGGCAGATGTTCAGTAACGTAAATATCAACTTGAACAAAAATTATACTCTATAGGTAAGTAGTAGACATGGCTACTTACTGGTAATCAAATCAACTTTTTGCATTAGTTGAGAATTGTCGATTTTGTTGCTTATTGTTCATGCATAAATTGATAATATACAATTGAGATAAAAAATAACAAATCAAATATTTAATTTTAACTTAATTCATTCGTTTCCTTTAAACTGTGCATGGCAGTAACTGTTTAAGACACTTCACATTGCTGATTCAAATTTGGCAAATAAATATGAAATTCTTCAGCATTGTTGAAATGTAAACACTTATGTAACAAAAGCCATAATTATATGACTCTTTTTATGGTATTTACACTGATATTACATTGACTTTCTGACGTATTTCTGTTAAGTTTCATATTGAATAAAAAGGGAGGAGAAAATGGTCGGCGTATATTAGCCAAGTTTTCTTTATATTTCCATGGTTTCAATTTAGAAACAGTCATTAGCCTCTTGAAATTGTCATGAAGATCACGATAATTCCCTTCAAGTACCACATTAAATATTTGGATCTTTGTTTTGCATTGACTGAAATTGAAAAGATTGGCCAGTGTATTATACGGGGGGAAAAAATGTATGTTTGATCTTGCATAATGTAATACTGGTATAATTAAAGGTGGGCTTAAAAGTAGAAGGTTGTCCGAAATTGTAGGCAAAATGTATGAATTTGCATAATCCTGCTTCAGGTAAGCACAACAAAGAGGGGTTATAAGATCCATATGACAATGTGACTTTGCGAGTTAGAGATGATATAATCATTTATTACTAACACACACACACAAAATTGTTTTTTAAGGGTATCTTGTAAAACACAAATAATAACGTTTGACCTCTGTTTGGAACAGATGTAAGAAATCATCCTTATTTCCCTTTTGCATGCTTTAGCGTTTCTGCGAATGATGTAATTATACTCACTTGAAGTAATTAATTTGCCTCCGTAAAGAGTGTTTCTTAGATAAAAAATAATTTAATTTAATTATTAAGTTTCAGATTTTAAATATGCACGGTATCTTAGATTTATCGTTATGGGGCATTAAAAGTAAATAAGGACGATCTATTTGTCCTGGCCTGTTTCAAGTGTCGCCTTCATCAGTGAAAGTTCCCTTGTACTTTTCTCAGTTACTTATTATATTTGACCTTTCTTCCCTTGGGTCTCTTGAGATATCCACAAGTTTGTTAAGTATGTATGCACATTTTGATGGAAACGAACTAAAGCACATTTTTGTGCATTGGTTGGTGTCCATCATATTTTGTCACCGAATTTGAAAGGGGAAACAACTAAAAATGGGGGAAAACAACTCTAAAAGTTGAAACAAACTCTGAGAATTTGTCGAAGATGTTGCAAAAATTAAAGAAATTAGTAACAATATCTTCTTCACGCAACTGATGCAGTTCGCTGATCTCTTATATATATATATATATATATATATATATATATATATATATATATATATATATATATAATATAGAGATCGAGAGAGAGAGAGAGAGAGAGAGAGAGAGAGAGAGAGAGAGAGAGAGAGAGAGAGAGAGAGAGAGAGAGAATTACAAATATATACAGAATTATTAAATGCGAATAAATAATATTATCATGCAGGTTAGAGAAGTTTAATTTGTATTCTACGGAGATTAGAACCCGGATCCCCGGGTTATGGCGCCCATCTCCTTGCCTGTAAGCAACAACCCCTATACCATCTCGACCATGCACACATGACCAAAAAATGACGCGACAACGTCGGTAGTATAGGCATTCGTGCGTAATAGTCATACCCGCATGTCGACTCAGTAATTAATTCTCATCTAAGTACACAGTCCATCTGGATTCCTACTACATAAATCAATATATATATATATATATATATATATATATATATATATATATATATATAAGTTATTATAGAGAATTGCAAATATACACCAAACAGAGCGGAAAGTGCTATTCCTAGATTCTACAGGAGAATGCCTGATACAATAGAAAGAACCTGTACAGCAACTGCAAACGCTTTTTGACATCGCATAATTTTGCTCTGTCAGGTGTAAGTACCGATGGCCCAGTGGGTTACAGGCTTGGCCGAGAAGAAATATATCTGAATCAAGCAGCCTTATTTTCGAAGCCATACAGCGGCGATGCGTTTAGTTCTAAGATCCACAAGAACAACTACAACCATTGATTCCCATACACCTGCAAGCATGCATGAGGAAAGAGTTGAAGAGACAGTCACTGACAAAAGTTGAAGTCCCTGGCAAAAGGGGTCGAAAGTAAAACATAACTATCACCACTTTATGCATCTAAATGTATCATGTAGTATATAAGTTATAAACTTTGTATCATCAACCCAAAATAAATAAGCGGTATTTTAATTAAGATATATTAAGAATACGATATGTCATTCAAAAACGTTAATTATAATTATCTCAGTTTTGCAAATGAGACGCTAGAAAAGAGAAGTCAGACAAAATTAGTTTGCTTACAGTGCCTTGAATGGATGTTTAGAATAATAATTTAACTTTTTTTTCAAACTCACGTCTCTTGAAAAGCTTCAGATAAAGGAAAAATTTCATATTAGTACGAGGGATGGATTAGTGGGAATAAAATATCACATTATACCATATTATATTAATTCTCAGTAGGAAAATAAAAAAATTATTTCGGTCTGATATTTTCGTGAGAGGTTTCCATCGATTTTCTATTTACGATGGAAGAAGAAGATAAACTGTTCAAACATAATCATTTTGTCAAAAGTTTACAAGTTTTCTGGATTTTTTTTTACTTCCATTGGTTTTTTATATTTTTAATCTCATCGTCCAAGTGAGAGCTATATGTCCTGATTTTATATTCTCACGTAAAGATTGAATGTACATTTTGCTAAATTTTGTTGGTTTTAATCCATTATTTGGGGGAGGGGGAATACACACATAAAATAACGATATTGTTAAGAGTGTGATATGCTTATTTTAAAAGTGTAGAGTTCAATATGTGAAAAAAAATATTCACTCTAGCTCCAAAGGATAAACAAGGAAATCAATCGAAGCGTCGCGAAAATCCCATGCAAGTCTATACTTAACACGAAAAAGCAGCTGTTTCTGTGTCACATCCATCGGCAGGAAACGAAGGTGATTATGGGAATAGTTATGACTGGTAGATTTAAAGTCAGTACGTGTTTCCATCTGACCGTATGCAACTTTTGTAAACTGACTTGCAGAATATCAGTGACTTGCATTTCATCCCAGTTATTTAGGTGCAGTATAAAGTGATGAGGATTAATACCAACAGTTTCCAGTTTTCATGTGCCCACCCTTTACGCCGTCGCAAAAATCCTGCTCTTTTTTCTGCTCCGTACTTTCATGGTTTCCGGGTATATATGCCTTCATGAAAGAGACAAATTCAGAGTTGTCTGGAATCAACTCTAAATTACAAAGGTTGGAGTCTGTCGGTAGATAGGTCGACAGTTGTGAACAAGAGCTTAAAGCTTGTAGACTCCACACGGATAAAGTAAAGGGACAAATCAAACAATGAATTGCATGTTACGGGGAAAGCGGTAACAACATGGAAATTTATAATGGGAGATTTGAATAAAAGGGTTGAAAACCTTGAAAAGAAGAACACGAAACTTAAATCTGATATAATATATCTACAATCACTCATCTATACCTGACAACCTATCGTACCTGGATCCCCTGAGAATAATGTGCATGGACCAGGTGAAGAGTATGTTCGTCTGTCTCTGATAATACAGAGGAATTTGTAAGATAGTCCCTTGCTGATCAAGTAAAAGTTGATGACGGCAAGTTGTCACTATTGAAGTTGAGAGTGTCCAATTAACGGGTCTAAAACCAAAGCGACCGACAAATCAATCCTGTAAATTTCACCTAATTTTATATTTTCAGGGATTAAGCTTTCACCAGTATTCACACTTGAAAGTATCTCCCCTCCCCCCCCGCCCCCCCCCCAAAAAAAAAAAATACGTGTAGGAAAGAAACAATTCATTCCACAAATGGAGGAAACACTGGAAGAGGGGAAAATGCATTCATCTTCAGCACGACCGTGGCCAACGGCAAAATAGTACTACCGGGAGGCTGCACAAACAGCAAATGATTTCCATGATACTGATTCATCAACAAATAACCTGAAACTGTCTGCGAGGACTGGAAAATAAACGTATTGATCAAGATTGTACAAATCTTTATAACCCTTATCATATAATATTTCTTAGAGAACGTTGCATAGATGAATATTTTCCAGTTTGTGTAATGGTCATGAGAGTCTTTTCCCTTGAAAGACTGTAAAGAAGGGGGTCTCAATTATCCACTTGAACTGTCAAATATTTCGCATTGTAGTATTGTTTGGATTATAAATAGATAAATCAATTTTCTGATACACAATATGCTTACATAGCTTTTGACTATATCCCACTAGAGGGAAATGTGTTCTAAAAAATTATAATTGTGAGTTATTCTTTTAGTGGACCAAACATTGCATGCTATAGGCCTAAAGCAAGAACTGTAATCTAAGATGGTTTGAATTCATGAACTAGGGATAACATCGATTATCTCCCTTTCAATGTATTACAATTCTTCTGCTATGATTCATTTACAAAATGTGTGTATGTATGTATGTATGTATGTATGTATGTATGTATGTATGTATGTATGTATGTATGTATGTATGTATGTATGTATGTATGTATGTATGTATGTATGTATGTATGTATGTATGTATGTATGTATGTATTCGTACGCAATGTTTCTCGCGACCTCACGCGCATATTTTGAGACCCTGACGGCATCAACTGGGTTACTAGCGTTCTCTGACAGTGACAGTAAGTGCTGATTAAGAAATATTTGATGAAATGAAATTTAAATACGTACTACAGTTCAAATTGAAAAAGCACAATGATGGACAATTTTACTAATGCCATATTTGCCTCAACTTTGTGGTCATGGCATGAGTATTAGCCGTTCAAGCCAGGGCTGATGTTCACATGTTGGTTTTCTTTACCTTTTGATTAGCGGGATATCCACGACAGAGACTTTTTAGACCTCAAAGGTAATATAAAAATGTGGTCACTATAACATGCACTTGTTATATCATGTTAGAAAAAATAAATCCAATGAAAAATTATATAGTATGAAACTTTTCATTGAAATATTCTAATATAAGGAAAAAAAATATTTGTTATGAAATAGCATGAAAAAATTCTTTTAAAATTGACTGCATCTTTAAATATGATAATTTTATCTGACAGCTTGAAAAAGAAATTAAGAAATGCCTAATTTTTTTCCTCGATATTTTTGTCATCATTATTTATAAGCGTTTTATTGCAGTCGATATGCATTTGAAAGAAATGAAATATATAATATATGCAGATATTAATAATACAGGGACATCATACACGATCGATCTGTACACATTGACCTAATTGTCACATTCCAATCTTACGTCACGTGGCCTTTATTTCAGTGGCACGAACCATGGATATTTTTTCCGGAAAGAGACAAATTTTGACATGCTGGGAAAAACAGTAGTTCGTTAAGAATTTGGTGAGTTAATACACATTTTTCAACGATAAGTAAATGCAGTTCATATAGTTTAACACTTTCTATGGCGATTTCAAAAGTTTCTCGTAATATTTTAACATAAGCGCTAAAATTAACGTTGAGTGCACGAACCATATAGGTCGGGAATATATATATCCTTCAATTTGTAGAGTCATATATCGGATAGGATGTTGCAATTTCGATCAATCGTATGAGATTTAAAGATTTTACGTTTTGAAAGATATCTGAATTTCAATAAACAAAATTACAAATGACCCTTTTACGGATAATATACGCTTGGTTCATATCTGTGTTATGGTCTTCTACAGTCAAGATTTCTATGTTGGTTTGCATATGAAATGTATGATTTATTCATAATCAGAAAAAAAAGGGAATTTGTTTCGCGTCTGTTTGTCACTGTACATTGTTATTTACTATTTAGCTCTTCTTATGCATCACTCTGTTTAATTAGATGAAACGGTAACTCATAACTCAAGGTGAAGAAGACCTTGACTTATCAGTGTTTAGTTATAAATTTGTTACATTAAATTGGCAGGTCGAATTCTACATATAAATCGAGACAATACGTGTGTATGACATTACATGAACTCTGATTCTCTGAAATATTTGGATTATATTTAAAACCTAAATAGATTATATATATGCAAAATACACAAAATGAAGGGTTATAAAAATTCCTAAAATAAAATGAACAAATTTGATAGTTAGGTATCCAGTGTAAAATGAGAAAAAAGTGTTACCCCCTTTTCAAGGTAAGAATTTATCCTTATTGTCTGTTATGTACCTTTGTACTTCAAAGAATAATGTTTTGGTCTGCAACCATGTTTCATTTCATGCAATTGTTTATTTTCATGTTTTACACAGATGTGGTAATTCCGCTTAATGGTTATGATATATAAATACAAAAAGCAAAAAGTAGACATGATATTGTTTCTCATTTCGGGATAAGTTCTTGAGTATCCTCCTCCTCCTAAACCAGTGACCTTTGGCCTTTAACCATTCATGTTAACGGATTTTATTAAGGTTTTTAATTTCTTAACCTAGATGCAAAACCCCGGTAAAAAAAAAAAAAACAAAAAAAAAAAAAAAACGATGCCACAATAAATCATAAAAAACAGTAAAACAAACACTTAGCAAAAAATGTTGGAAACAGGTTTTATAGAGAAATTTTTCGCTTGTGATATACGGTGGAATCAGACAGTGCCGTCGAAAGTATTCTATTTAAAAGCTGTGACATTTGTACTCTCGGTATGAATTAAATAAAGCATAATTTTTATGAAGTTACATTATGAATAAGAGGAATAAATGGATAATCGTCAGTCAATAAATGACAGATTTCCGAATGAGACACGGGAGAAAAAAAATCCAGACGAACAGTTCCTTGATTGGCAATTAGGGAGAATATCTGACCTTATTTTCATACTTAGATTATTTTGGACAGTTCGTATATGTATGGACAATCGGACAAAAAGTGAGTTATGTATGTAATTACGAATTTAAACCATCATCATTCCTAAAGACATTTTGTATGTATGTATGTATGTATGTATGTATGTATGTATGTATGTATGTATGTATGTATGTATGTATGTATGTATGTATGTATGTATGTATGTATGTATGTATGTATGTATGTATGCATGTATATAAGGACTTCAATCTCTTTTTACTTGGCTAGTTAACCTCCTCTCTACATTATTATAACTGCATCTTAATTTAATTGCTTTTAGGTAATCTAAATTTTCTGTTATCTTTAACTTATGAAAACGACCTAGTCATTAGTAATAAAGCAAAAGTCATAGGAGAGCAGTTGTTGCTTTATTGAATTCCCTTTTTTATTACAGGATATTTTTTCTTACTCTCTTTCTCTCAGACTTTACTGAGGAACAAAATTAAATGAATACATTCTTCTTTGCATCTGTACGTTCTTGGTCTGTCCAGACTTTATCTGTATATACAGAGAGAATTTGGAGGTATAGGGTGGGGTGGGGTGGGGTGGGGGGAAACTGTACCTCCTTGCTGATTGTTTACATCAGCGTATACATTTTTATCCCTTCCCTTGTGTTACCTCTAAAACTCAAATTATCCAAAACAAGACTGTTATCCCCTAAATACCTTATGTCATATTCGTTCGCAGGTTGAATGAAAGACTGTGCACAAATTCACAACGAGGGTAATAGTACCACATAAACAAACATTAAAGTATACTTACTGACATTTATTGTATTGGCGAACGTGACTTCCTCTTATAAGAAATAAAATGAACTTTTTGTACCAACTGAGCAACATATCTTCTTGTCATTCAAATACAACTATTTCAACATAAAATGCACTTAACTATTTTTTCTTGAACTTTGCATACACAACATCCCAGCTAGGAACACCACATTTCATTTGAAAGTTTCCGTTAATGTAAATAAAAAATAAAAAAAAAAAAGTGTGAAAAGTGGTACTATGTATATTAATTCACGTACTAAACACCTGTATGTATTTAGATTGGTACTGATACAGAACTGATATTTATCCTTCTACCCCAATTCTATTTTCAACATGTTATGAGTGAGCTCCACGTACAATACAAAATGTAGAGTAGGAGGGTGGTATAATTCACGCGAGTTCCCATTCAAACTTTAAATACGCTCCGATTGGAAACATCCGTTCGTTTTTGTGAAATTTTATTCAGGATCAAGACCATTCTGGTCAAGTATCACTTTAAATGTTTAGATATAATAACCGAATTGAACTTTAGAAAACTGTCTTGCATATAGGGCAAAACCTGTGTATGACCTTTGATGGTTCCAATTGGCTTCCTGTAATGCTTTTTGTTTCTTGACTCAGTTTTGAGCCCTACTTTTCCATTTAAAATAGTACAGTGAAACACAAAGAATATATCCATTGTAAGCAAATCAAACAAGCTTCTTCACCAAATGTAATCCTCGAGCTCCTTGTATAAGTTCTATTTCTTCTAAAACTTTTTATTTCTTGACATATTGTTACAATCGTTTGTATAGACTTTGACAAACACCTTGTATGTTATTGTCAGGGATGAAAATATAAAATTGCATCACATACAATTATTGTTTTGGATGGTAATTTGGAATTTAATCTAACATTATTTTAAAATATATTCTTTTATCCAAGTCAATGCAAAATCAAGACATACTCATTCGACGAAGGAGATGGCAGTATGCAAGAATAGTCGTGGGAATTCTAGAGTGACAGAATATAACCGTATTAAGTTTAGAGAATACAATCGAGTATCCTAAAGCAAAGGAGAAATTAAATAAATTCGAAAATAGAAAACCGAATTAAAAAACAAAACAATGTAATATTTAACAATGAATTATATCCAGTAAGATTTCAAATGAAATATCACAAATATATGGTGATAATCTGACGATGGCCCTTGAGACTGTTGCCACGGTAACACCTTTCAGTAGCTTACCATTCTTTGTTGCGAAAAATGCAAAAACAAGAACAATAGCCTAAACACCCAATGCATTATTTAATAATCACATTTTGAATGATAATTTCCTAATTGTTTTCGTGATCGTTATTATTAATTCCTATGTGAAGACTGTAGATATTTTAAACCACTCAGGAATCTGGTTGTTTATGAAACCCACACTCAGGAATCTGGTTGTTTATGAAATCCACACTCAGGAATCTGGTTGTTTATGAAATCCACACTCAGGAATCTGGTTGTTTATGAAATCCACACTCAGGAATATGTTTGCTTATGAAATCCACACTCAGGAATCAGGTTGTTTATGAAATCCACACTCAGGAATCTGGTTGTTTATGAAATCCACACTCAGGAATCTGTTTGTTTATGAAATCCACATTCAGGAATCTGGTTGTTTATGAAATCCACCGATGCACAATGTTTACTCACAATTTATAACAGACGAGTTTCTTAAGTGATCAACATATCTAACTTCATATTTTTGCTGTTCACATCTTGCTGGGTCAAAATACTTTACGCGCGAATAAGGCTACAATGTAGTGAACGGAAATAATATCTTTTCAACGTCAGTATAATAGGCGTTCCTTCAGAGAAAAAGAGAGTACCGGTTGAACATTTATTACTTGTTGGTCTAAAATAAGCTAAAATAAGAGAAAACACCATTATTTTCTTATTTATTCACAATAAATAACTTGCACACCCTACTGCATCGACACTATCAGCTTCCAAATGTGGAAAATGAGGACATCGTATTGAAAGTGCACGACTTCTTGATAAAAAGTAAACGCTTTAATATTCAATAAGTGTGATTTTCAATATTTTGGTAGTTAAAGAAACAATACCAGTTACTCTCTCATTATATTTCCTCAAATGTGTAACTTCCTCGGGTTGACCAATAAACAACATAAGAACTTGGAAGTCCACAGTACGTTTATATTGGGAAGAGAAACAATCAAGAAATAATTGTGTGTAAATGTCATTTAATAAAATAACGATAATTTCACAGGCCATATACATAATAAGAAACATACAAATGATATTGGTCCAAGGCAAACAAAATTATACACGTGCGTAATCCAAACCCCATTGCAAAGGTGGTTTGAATCAATACCGCAATAACAAGAAGGCATCCCATGTTGCCACCCTCCCCAATACCTTCCGAAAACCCCCCAATAAAAACAGTAAATCAACAAAGCAAAACAAATATAAATATGCATTAAATATGGTCATATGTTGACAAATACATAATGTGTCGGGAGATTATCAAATTGACATTTTACATTCGCATGCAATCTTTAAAAAAAATTAGTAGTAACATATAAAAAAAGAAGCAAACTCTGCTGACCTTCATGAGCTGTATAAAAAAGAGTATGTACAAAGCAGTAAAAGATAAACATGATTTTAATCAAGGCATATGTTAGAAAAATATGGTTCAGCAAACCTAATATCGAACATGTGTACCAAATGAGTTGCAGATAAAACATGCTTGCATGAATAAGGTTGAAGAAACCTTATTGAATGCATGGATACAAAATGAGGTATGATATCAAGCATAAAAAGAGTGAGTGGACCTTTGAAGCAACCTTACACTGACCTTTATAGTCGCCCAAAAAATTGTATCTTAAAGGTGCCATGGTGAATTCAGGGATTTCCAGGAAAGAGACATAGGCAGCCTATGATTCTATTCGTACTGTTATTACGTTAGTGACCCGTTCCTCTATGGGTACCCTTATAGCTAAGACATACATTGAAAATGCTTTCAGGTTCTTACCAATTCGTTCTAAAGACAGACAATTATTAGGCTTCATTTTGCCTTCCTCTGAAGGTCAGATACAATATTTTGTTGACGCTTGTCTTCCAATAAGATTGTCAATTTCTTGTCAAACATTTGAATACTTTAGTACATTTTTGCAGCGAGTGATGGAAAAAAATTTTGATGCTGTTATGAGTCATATAGTTGACGACTTTTTCTTTGTTGATAGTCCCACTTTTCCACAATGATGTCGGTCAGTATGCAGGTTTTTACAAATATGTGAGGATATAGGTGTACATATCAAAACAGAAGAATACTTTCTTACCAAATGCAAAATATTTTCATTTATAATAGCATTGAAATTGACTCTGTTGAGATGGTAGGTAGGCTGCCTGAAGCGTGAGTGGTCACAATTTGCACTCTGTTGCATGTTTTTTACCATCGCATCCCCCCCCCCCCCCCCATCAAAGCCTCCAGTTTCAGATTTTAGATGGGGTGGGGGTTTGGAGGTTGGCAAATGACATAAAAACTGTTCTCTGTGGAAAAGTAGGGGCGCCATTAAAGAGCATTGCCCCCAGGCGCCTCAAACCCTCGCGCCGCCGCTGCTCACTGGACGTCTTTACAATCTGAAAATTGGCATTTCTCGCCTCCCACCCGCACCCCCCCTCCCCATTTGCATGACTAAGGAATTGAGGGCAGACATATCACCTTGGGAACACTTCATGTCTGGTTTCAATGAAGATAGCATGTGCTGGTATGACGATTGGATAGGATCTGATTCCCTCAGACTGTTTTCAGATGCTGGTGCCACAGATGGCTATGCTGCAGTTTTAGCAGACTCTGGTTCTCTGGTGCCTGGCCCGAATCTCTTCAGTCCTTTACATATCAAAATCATATAACCGTTTCCTATTGTATTGGCTCTTGAAATATGTGCTGCTAAAATGGCCAGTGATAGGGTATTATTTTAGATAATGAGAATAGCATGCGTGTTATCAATAACATTTCATCGCGAGACCCGTACATGATGAAATTCGTGCGACGGCAGGTTGTTGCAGCTTTGAAGTTCAATATTCTTTTTCGTGGTAAAGATGCCACAGGGAAGAGTAATTTGGTGACTGATAAATTCCCACGCTTCCATTGCATCAGCCAGCCAGGCAGTATGCACCATGGCTGTCACTGCAGAATCTTTTAATGATTTGAGCCCTCTCGCTAGGCAGACCGTGAAGTCATCTCTGCATAGTGTTAGAACTCGTCAACACATACTGCCAACTTCATAAAATGACATATTCACTGTCGATCATTGTAACCCTCCTTGTCAACGTTTTGGCTTACTTGTTGGAAACTGGGTTGAAACCACGGCTTCTAACGTTTCATATTAGCATTTATTTAAGTTCATGGGTTATTCTAATCCGTCTACATCTCTTTTGGTTAAACAAAGGCCGCTCTGGAGACTCCCACCTACCCATAACATATGAATTACTCAGCGGCATTACAATCTATATTGCAATATGTTGTCCTTAATTTCCAAAGGCATATTTTGGTCGCATCTTTTCTCTTATTGTGGAGTGCCTTTGTAAATATTGGTGAACTTTGCCTTCAGTCTTGTTATCCACCTGAGTATGTGGAACAACGTTCCGACATCAAATTTCAGTATCGAACATCCCAAGTAGTTGACATGTAATAGAGAATTCGCTCTTTCAAAAACAACGTAGAAGAACGTCAGATTACTTAATACATTCTTTCTAAGGCACATTCTTCGTGTTGTCTAGTTGGTCTGACACACTTTTTGTCAGATATTTCCGCCATAACTCTGGTCCTGTTCCAATTTCATGATGGTTCCTCGGTACACTATTCATTTGCTGCCAATAATCTTCATCAAATTGTGAGATTGTTTTTTAAAAATTGGATCCTAAGTTCTAGAAATCTCATTCTTTCCGGATTGGAGCAGCTATCACTGCTTTCGTGCAAAAACATTTTGAAGAGGCCATTAAACAAATTGGTAGATGGCAGCCAGATGCAGTGCATCGTTACATTCGACTTTCAACTTTCCGTTCTCCAAATTGGTGGGCATTATCCTCCATAGAAAACAGCATTTAGGTCCCGTACATCTCAGATGAAATGCCCATACTTGATGAAAAGAACATTCCCACACTTTACATCTAGGTTCAATATGTCTAGATGAGATGCCCATATTTGATAAAAATACCAATCTCACACTTTACATTTAGGTCCCGTATGTCTTAGATGAGATGCCCATACTTGATGATAAGACCATCCCCACACTTTACAAAAGTTTGTCAAATTTGTATCTATCAAAAATTTGTCCATGATAACCTCAATCCTACTTTTCATAACATTTATAATGTGATCGTCCTGGGCTTATCATGGGAGAAAATGCTGTATGGTGCTAGTGACAAAACACGTATATGTTCCATTCAAGTGCCTGTAATTCCTACATGATTGGAGGGTCCGTATAGAGTTGCCTCCCTTGAATTCAAAAGTTAAAGAACCTATAAGATACATATCAACTTTTTTTTTTTTTTTTTTTGGGGGGGGGGGGAGGGGGGGGCGACTTTGAAGGTCAGTATAAGTCTGTTTCAAAAGTCCATCCACCCTATTTCTGCTTGATATCATACCTCATTTTGTATACATGTATTCAATAAAGCTATTCTAATTTTAGATATGCCCGAAGTCTTTACAAAATCTCTTTTTCACAATAAAATGTATTTTTAAATAATACAGTATGCTAGCATCCTAGCAGTTGTTATTAAGTGATATTATTTATTAAATGATATTATTGAACTGTACTAAGAGACTTATTAAAGTAGAAAAACTATTTTCCTCAATACCACACAGTAATCCAGCACTTTTTACAGACTAGGTCAAACGATATATAAATATTCTTTATAATTTGCAAAAAATAATATAAACAAAAAATAGGGTTGCCACTCCGGTTTCGATCCACGTGATTAAACAAAGATAATTTACGTTGCTTCCGTCTTTTCAAACGTATTATACTCCTAAACAAGGATACTTTACGTTGGTTCAGTTTCTTTACTTGGTCTGTGGTCTCGAAGATCTACTGCTTATATCTTTTCAGACGTATTATACTCCTAAATAATTATAATTTATGTTGGTTCAGTTTCTTTGGCGTCGAAGAGTTCAAAAGGCTGAGTTCTCTGTGCATGAACAAATTTAGAAAAGTAATAGACATAATCAGAAATTAACATAGAGTACATCAGACCTAATTTGCATAAGGGTTGAACAAATATTTGTCAAAGTAGCCCAGAATACTCATTTGGAAATAAATGTACCATATGAGATCTGACATTTCAAAAATATTATACAAAGAATTGGCAGCACTGAATAGAGGTAAACACTAGCTTTGGGGCAATTGTTGACACCATTCATATACTAGTAAACGTGAGAGCTGTTTTTCAACAATTGATCACATTTGTGACAATATTTCAGATATTGTGCTTTAAAGTTCTTCTTTATTGTTTTTAGTTTATTTAGTGCATTTATTTATAAAATGAGGGTTTCAGTGCAAATATTTGAGTTTGCCAGCAACGAAAAGAATATCGTCTCTGGGAGACCATGCCTAAAATTGCATATGGTAAAACATTGAAAAGAAAAGTACTTTATCCACTGTTGATGATATTACTTTATTTTTTCCTTAATACAAGTAAAAAAACTACGAGCTTCGAGACAGGTCTAAAATAATTATATGTAATAAGCCATCATTCTCAATGATCTCAGGTCAAATACTTAGTAACTTTTATTCTTTTAACTCGTCTTTTGTTATGAGATAACTCATTGAAAAACCATCTGCTCTTTTATTAGTATTAGAGTATAGTTCACGGGGAATATTAAAAACAGAAGCAAATTACCCAGGTTAAAATCTCAGTGCTTTGTTGAGTAGAAAGATAGCAGATAAACGCTCTCAAATGCAATATCTTGCGTCGGGTTTTTCAAAAGTTCAAGAAAGACAGGCACAAGTAAACATACATACATACATACATACATACATACATACATACATACGTACATACGTACGTACATACATGCAAGTCACTCAGACAGACAGGTGACGGTAAGAGAGAGTTCGGAAGGGGAGAGTTTGATTGCTACTACGATCACTGCCTTGCTTCTTGTTCTGAGGCAGTGATACAATTAGTTATATACAGTCCTGGTACTGTATCCATGCATAACATTAAGAAAGATACAAAAAACTTAATTTAAAGTTTGTAGTCAAGTAACTTAAAAACAGCACCTTTAGTCGAGTTATTTTACTAACACAACTTAAAACAATTACATTTAAAACAGACAGGTACACAGAGAGTATATATTTACAATAAAACAAAACATATCAGATACATTAAAATACAAACAGTAACACAAGTACAAAAGACGGACTATACTATATGTAACATACAGATACATATATATTAACTGAAAAGAATAACAATAAAACCTACATACATATTCAGCCAACTGCTTGCTCTCCCTTGAAGATAAAATGAAAATATAGGAAGTGCTGTGGACTTGTTAAACTAGATTAATACACAAACAGATATATATATATATATATATATATATATATATATATATATATATATATATATATATATATATATATTGTTATGACAATAATAGGGGTAATGTAACAGAATAAAAGACACAAACAAGCTTTCAAGATTAAAATGCAAATCTTTAATTTCCTAAAATATTAAAAGAATTAAAATAGTTCAACAAACAATCAAAGTGAAAGAATTAAAATAACTTACAGTATAGAATATCCTAAAAAGTCCTAAATTATTTTAAAGTTCACTTCCTGATGTTAATCCGAGTAATCCGGATGTGGTATTCCGAATTAAAATAACCTGTACTGTGCTGATGTTGACAAGTTCTGATTAAATCCAAAATAATCCTTGCAAGTCTGGAATCTCACAAGTTTTAGAATAATGTCCGATAATTCCACGGAGCTGTATAGTAATTCAGATGAATTACTAATTAAATAAATTTCACACTGAACTGAATAATTTCAATAACCTCTCTTCTTTCAAGCAATTGTAAAGAATGATAATTCCCAAGATTATTCCCTATATATCTTTACTAAGTGCGCAGAATTAAAAGGGAATACCCTTTCTCCGTCTTTAATAATATGGTATTTCAAAATAACACAACCCTCTAAGAACCAATCAGGAACTAGGTTACGCGTCATTACCCAAAGGTCTAGTGTACTAAAATCTTAAAGAGTAAACATAATATTATTGTAGTATGGAATGTGACCTTTCAATGTTGATTTAAAAGTACAAAGCTAGGTCGACTTCATATTCCCGCGCAATTGATCATGTGACCACTTATTGATCGAGCAGTAGTCGTATCTATACTGATATGCTAACCTTTGTTTAGACAAAAAGCAGAGATCATAAATTAGTAAATTAAATCATTATAAAAAGGTAAAAAGGTATGATTCCGTAACAATATATATATATATAAAGATACGAAACTAGATATATACAGCCGGACTTGATGTATGAGATTTGTGATATCAGCTGTACTCAAAGATCTTAATCACACGTGGCGCTTGAGTTCAGTTTAGTTTGTTCTTACAAACTTATTATCAACCTAATTAACACATAATTCATTCATATTATATTTATCACGTATGAATACACGGTTTGCTATGAGCAAACTTCCTTGTACTTTGAAAAATGTTTGCATACAACAAAAGCATCTATGAAACCTCCAAAAGTGTTTTGAATTGATAGATATACCTTATCTAACAAAAAATAAAAAAATAAAAAAAAATAAAAAAGACTCAAAATCATTTTATTTTTAGCTAAAATTTATATGAATAAATAATTATCTCACTGATTATTATTATAGACACCTGGATACATACATTTATTCATTCGTTCATTCACTCCAACATACATTCATACATATACATACGTTATAAACAAAAACACATACTAGTTCGTTTCTTTGATGCGCGTACACCAATATGCATTTAATATGATCAGCCCCCCCTATCGTCTCTTTGAGATTAACACTTACAACGGATTGGCGAGTGTCAAATTGATACAGATAATTTGAATAAAAATTGTCAAATAGAGGCGATGTTTCATCCTTTGCAGCCACACATAAAGAGGAAAGTTTTGAAAATGTAAAAAACTTTATTTTCTGTACAAAAACATTAATATTTGATAGTGATACAGTCTGCATATTAATATCGTTCGATTTTTTAAAAATATAATTGGAAAATTCAAAGAAAATAGAGGAAAGCTAGTGAGTGACTTTGTCCGTGTTATATACTGACAAATAATCCATGGTCAAACCATGCTGCACCCAATCTTCCCTTTCTTTAAACAGACTGAGAACTTTTGATTGGTTTGTAACAGGGATGGCGTTGATGAGGAAGTATGGATTCAATAAGAAGCTTTTAACAAATGGGACCTTCTTGATCCATGTTCCACCCAACAATGAATCATGCAGGTATTGCATGTTGGTGAACAGCTGAACCAAATTAGCAATTGTAAGATAAACTTCTCGCTAATACATGCAATTTTCAAACCCCTGAAAGACCTACAAGGTCTATCATCAATGTATGAAAGTTGTATTTTTTATCGTCTACTTCCACATTATCAACTTCAAAGCATGCGGTTATGTATTATGTATAATTAAAGAACATTTCTGTACGATTATTCTTTATGTTTATGTATTGCACAGTCAATGTCCTCATCGCGGCATCTATGTATGCAATGCTTAAATTGTATAATCTATTCGAACTGGAAATTGAATGTAAAAAAATGATTTGGACGTCAGACATATCTCAAACCTTTTCAGTCAAAAAACGGTCGATATGTGCACCGATGTGTTGTGGACAAATCTGTCTGGAATAATCTCAATGTTTTATAGCTGATATCAGATCCCAAATCACCCATCAATAGCACTAGAGGTTTGGCGGTTGATTTATCGGAGTAAAGAGCGAGTGGCTCCTTCTAAAATGTGATCCGCATGTTAATAGCGTGCGATCTCTTATGCTATCACGTATAGCAATACACAGATCTTCCATAGTGTATGCTTCGACAAATTTTCGTCAACCGGAAGTTGGTTGTGAAATTGGAACAGAATTGAGCTTTGAAAAAAAGCCGAAGATCTCCAGTCAATTGGATTGATTCGATATTTACTCTGTAGCAAAACGATACTGCGCGACTTGTTACAAAATCAATCAAATAGGCCTTGTTTGGAATGAAAAAAATCACTAACAAATATGGACAATAATGAGAAAAAAAATAAAGATATAGCTTTTATCAAATACGTGATGCAACTTGGACTACTTTTCAACTGTCAAGAGTTTATATACATAAGAAATCTGAAGAGAAATATGAAGAGTCTTACTGAAAAAAATCTGATTATGCGAAGTTAAAAAAGGAAAGACTCGATTGGTAAAACAAACACTCTTAATTAAATTTGTAGGGCATTGTCTCAAGCAACCGTTCAGTGCAGTTACAGTAATTAAGAACGAAACTTTGATTTTATCTTTTGTTATTAACTGCAGATATTATTCATACAAGGAGACATAGCCTCTGCATGTTTACATTTAGTTGGAAGGTTTTATGTTCCTAAGGTTTGTGTGCAATTCTTGGTTTTCATATTTGTGGAACTTTACTTTTAATTGGCACGATATAGCCATTAATCCTATAAGCGCTTATAGATACATACTCGTCATCTGATTGTTAATTTTGGAAGCACGTTAGAAACCCCTTTGCCTCTCATGTACACATTTAGATGGAATGTTTTATCTTCCTGTTTTGTGTGTGCAATTCTTGGTTTTTACATGTTTGGAACTTCACTTTTAATTGGCACAATATAGCCATTTTTTGTGTTAATACATACATACTCGTCATCTGATTGTTAATTTTGGAAGCACGTTAGAAACCCCTTTGCCTCTCATATACACATTTAGATGGAATGTTTTATCTTCCTGTTTTTTGTGTGCAATTCTTGGTTTTTACATGTTTGGAACTTCACTTTTAATTGGCACAATATAGCCATTTTTGTGTTAATACATACATACTCGTCATCTGATTGTTAATTTTGGAAGCACGTTAGAAACCCCTTTGCCTCTCATGTACACATTTAGATGGAATGTTTTATCTTCCTGTTTTTTGTGTGCAATTCTTGGTTTTTACATGTTTGGAACTTCACTTTTAATTGGCACAATATAGCCATTTTTGTGTTAATACATACATACTCGTCATCTGATTGTTAATTTTGGAAGCACGTTAGAAACCCCTTTGCCTCTCATGTACACATTTAGATGGAATGTTTTATCTTCCTGTTTTTTGTGTGCAATTCTTGGTTTTTACATGTTTGGAACTTCACTTTTAATTGGCACAATATAGCCATTTTTGTGTTAATACATACATACTCGTCATCTGATTGTTAATTTTGGAAGCACGTTAGAAACCCCTTTGCCTCTCATGTACACATTTAGATGGAATGTTTTATCTTCCTGTTTTTTGTGTGCAATTCTTGGTTTTTACATGTTTGGAACTTCACTTTTAATTGGCACAATATAGCCATTTTTGTGTTAATACATACATACTCGTCATCTGATTGTTAATTTTGGAAGCACGTTAGAAACCCCTTTGCCTCTCATATACACATTTAGATGGAATGTTTTATCTTCCTGTTTTTTGTGTGCAATTCTTGGTTTTTACATGTTTGGAACTTCACTTTTAATTGGCACAATATAGCCATTTTTGTGTTAATACATACATACTCGTCATCTGATTGTTAATTTTGGAAGCACGTTAGAAACCCCTTTGCCTCTCATGTACACATTTAGATGGAATGTTTTATCTTCCTGTTTTTTGTGTGCAATTCTTGGTTTTTACATGTTTGGAACTTCACTTTTAATTGGCACAATATAGCCATTTTTGTGTTAATACATACATACTCGTCATCTGATTGTTAATTTTGGAAGCACGTTAGAAACCCCTTTGCCTCTCATGTACACATTTAGATGGAATGTTTTATCTTCCTGTTTTTTGTGTGCAATTCTTGGTTTTTACATGTTTGGAACTTCACTTTTAATTGGCACAATATAGCCATTTTTGTGTTAATACATACATACTCGTCATCTGATTGTTAATTTTGGAAGCACGTTAGAAACCCCTTTGCCTCTCATGTACACATTTAGATGGAACGTTTTATTCTTCCTGTTTTTTGTGTTAAATTCTTGGTTTTTACATTTTTTGAACTTCACTTTTAATTGGCACAATATAGCCATTTGTGTGCTAATACATAAATACATAACATCTCATTCTTAATTTTGGAAGCACGTTAGAAACCCCGTTGCCTCTTCATCTATACATTTAGATGGAATGTTTTATCTTCCTTTTTTTTGGTGCAATTCTTGGTTTTCACATTTTTGGAACTTTACTTTTAATTGGCACCACATAGTCATTTTTGTGATGAGGTGTCCTTAAACGCTGATACATACATATCATCCTATTCTTAATTTTGGAAGCGCGTTATCTTTACTCTGGATCATAACTGTGCGATAAATATTATCCGGGACAACATTTTGGGTGGTCATGCTTTGGCGTTATGGCCATATGTTACATTCCGTTAAAATAGGTCACATGTGGGGAAGTTAACGCTAAAGTGTTCTTGCCAAATTGAAATACCTGATTTGCCAAGATGTAAATAGTTCTAAGTATACAGTGTCTTGCCTTTTTAAGAATATATTAGGATTATATTCTTTGATTTTAGTTTCAATAACGCAACAGTATGTAAACAGATATTTTGTTTACGTAATTGTGTTGGTAATTGTTATCTATTTATGTCGTTCGCTTAGAAAAAGGGATACTCCGTAGATATCGAAAGCTCTTGGCCAGTTTCTCAGACTTCGTGCACCGTGCTTTGTCATGTTTATTTCACATATGAACAGAGACAACATACATACATACGTACATACATACATACATACATACATACATACATACATACATACATATGGGTAAAGCAAAAGTAAAAAACAACAACTGCATAATACGAAACATTCGTAATTTCAGATTTGACAACTGTCAAGAAACTTTTCCAGCTGTCTTTATAGTGCGAGTTTTAAGACGTCATAAACATCGCGAAATGACTCATTAATGACTCGACAAAACAATACTAGATTTTATCGAAGACAAGATTAGATTAAAAACAATTTCAGGGACGTTCTATGTATGAAGTAATTTTGACGTGTTCAACGTTAGGAAGGGCAAACTTTGGTCGATACAAAGTCATTATTTCGTCTTTAAAGTTTTAAAAAAGTTTCAAGTTTATGAATGTTGAGTACTGGTGGCAATATATTTCTCTGATGGTATGTTATTATAACCTTAAGATACATTGTCAGGTATTAAATACTAATTGTATACTTTTACACCGTTTAACTAATTAAATACTAATTATATACATTTACACCGTTTAACTAATTAAATACTAATTATATACCTTTACACCGTTTAACTAATTAAATACTAATTATATACCTTTACACCGTTTAACTAATTAAATACTAATTATATACCTTTACACCGTTTAACTAATTAAATACTAATTGTATACTTTTACACCGTTTAGCTGAAGCTAATCCATACATTTTATAAAAGAAAAAATGGCTTGATAACATCACTGATCTTGCTATATCTCGATTTAAGCTCCTAGTCATATTTTCATCACGAAAGTGATAAATAGTTAGATGTTTCTCAATAAAACTGCAATGCAGACTTTACGATTGGGTGCATTTCATGTATATTTATACAATCCCTTGTATCATTTGCGCCCCGAATTGGGTTATAAATTGAACACATGTATTAGACCATGAAAACACCTTTTTAACTTTATAATATTGTTGAAGAGATGTTATCACCTACAAGTGAGCCCTCCACCCGCTTAAAAAGAACATGATTGGGTTGCTTTAGTTTTGTTTCGTGTTGTATGACAGAGCAACACTTTGAAGGTTATATCGTACCGAGGCAAGTAGAGAAAAGTGCCTTGCCCAAGTAAACACCACGGTAGCCGATCTGGCCCCTCCGTCATAAAACTTGCCTCGACTACAAATCTTACTAAAATCACTCTGACCAATCAGAACACTGCATTTGAACATTTAGATAAAGTTTCCAAGTCTGGTGCAACATTTATTGCTCGAAACGTTGAGTAAGCATTATGACGGCGGGTGCCATGATTGATCTGATGATAGAAATCGAACCCGCACCATTATGGTCACGAATTCAACGCCTTAAGCCCACTGAGCAACTGCGGTTTACAAAGAAAAGATGATGGTACTCGATGGAAATGTATTCTATAACTTATAACGGATATAGATAGCGTCGGGAGGGGGTTGCTCTACAAATCATGTTTAAGTTTGCAAATGAAAAAGAGCCGGGTTGCACAAATGAAGTCATTCTTGTCCTAAAATGTCACTCAAATGTCTTGCCAAGATTCTCACCTAGGAAGCTGACGTGGTCTAGTCTGGCCAGGAAGCGAACCCTCACCCTTCTGGTCGTTATCTAGCATTGTCATACAAATACACAATTCCACATACTGAAGGTGGGTGCAAACCTGGGTAAGCACTAAACGTGAGCTACAATTTTATTAGAGATAGCGAAAATGAATACTAATGTTGTACGAATGGATGCAAATGGTGCATCTCAAATGACTGAATGCACTCTTTAAGTATAATAATAATGATCTTTCATGTCTCATCAATTCAAGTTTGAAGTGCTCGAACGCTACCAGCAATTTTCTCTTTATTTTAAGTTTAAAAGCAATATCAGTGTATGATATGTGAAGTACCTTCCCTTAATACATCTCACTATAAACGATTTTCACAGAAATTTAAATTATCCAAGCATTTTTCCGTTTTTATTTTTTCTATCAGCTAGATTAGGAAGAAAGAAAGACAGAAAAAGTGACGTTTTCAGTGCATAAGACCGGCTTGAAATACTCATCGATTGAACTACGCGTTTAACCCTCTATCACAGTTTTTATAATATATCTAAACTACAGTGTGAACAGACTTGACAGCTAATGTCTGATCATAGAGTATCAACAAAAAACAACATCATACTTATTACACCTAGCAACGATAAGCAGCTCACATATCCTGCATCTTTATGTAATTGTATGCAATACAAATTTTCGTACCTTGCTGTCTATATCAGTAAGTATAAACTAACGGATAATCATACTTAAAAAGGGGGTTGGCAACTCGTGTGTGTTGAGGATTGGGGTTCAGTCTGTAATTAGGCGTAATTTTTGTTCTGTCTATCTGTTCCATGTTACAAGTCTTCATTAGTTTCTTTCGATCAATGGAGCTCTCCCTTTCTCTTGATGGGGTGTGATTTTATGTCTGCATGAAAGAAAAGAAAAATATCCCTCCCTTTATGTGTCTATGTGTGTTTGTATGTATCAAAACAAAAATATACTCTCCCTTTCTTTGTGTATGCGTGTATGTATGTATGTATGTATGTATGTATGTATGTATGTATGTATGTATGTATGTATGTATGTACAAAAAACAAAATAATACTCCTCCCTTGGTATGTGTGATAATACGTTGGATTCAAGTACTAGTATCTGTGTATGAATATATATATATATATATATATATATATATATAATATATATATATATATATATATATATATATATATATATATACCCTACCCCCTCCATTTGTGTATGCGTGATGGAGTGTTTGTGTGTGCATGAAAAAATATCCTTTTTTTCTCTATAAGTTTAAACAACAGTGCTAAAATAGGAATTGTATTGGTGATAGTTCCTTTTCTTTTTTTTACGCAGATACGAATAAAATTATTATTATTTTAATAAATACAGGCAAACTTCCTCGAAACTATTCAGTGTTAGTGAATTTTAGTCTGGGTTTTATCTGTAATGAGGTGTGTTTGTCTGTCTATCTTTTCCATTCGTAACCGTGTTACAATTTTTCATTTGTTTGCTGCTTTTTATGATAGTAAGAGAATATAGTAAGTGAGTTGGTTGGAATGGGCACATGAAAGAACTGATTTAGAAAACAAAATATATGATCTTTTGTGATCATTTTTTATTTCTATATCTATCTCTCACTCCTTCTTCTATAAAATGGAGCTCTCTCTCTCTCTCTCTCTCTCTCTCTCTCTCTCTCTCTCTCTCTCTCTCTTAAGGGAATGTGATTATATGTTTGTCTCTGTGTATGCATAAAAACAAAATAAATATCCCTCTCTTTGTATGTGTATGTGTGTATGTATGTATGTATGTATGTATGTATGTATGTATGTATGTATGTGTGTGTGTATGTATGTATGTATGTATGTATGTATGTATGTATGTATGTATGTATGTATGTATGTATGTATGTATGTATGTATGCATGAAAAATAATACTCCATCTCTTGTATGTGTATGTGTGTTTTCATGTTTGAAAACGAAATAATACCCCTCTCTTTGTATATGTGATTGTATCTCAGTATGTATGAAACAATAATAAACCCCGCCTTTGCATGTGTGTTTGTGTGTTTATTTGTATGTTACACCCTCTCACCTTGTATGTACATGTGTGTTTGTATGTATGAAAACAAAATAAAAGAGCCATCCCCTTTCCATTTGTATGTGTGTTGTATATATGTTATCCACTTCCATTCGTATGTGTGTTTGTATATATGTTATCCCCCTCCATTTATATGTGTATGTATGTTTGTATGTACAAAACCAATCTTCTCCATTTGCATATGTATGTGTATTTGTATGAAAAAAATATTATATTGCAGCATAATTTGTTTGTGTGTTCGAGTGTTTGTATGTATGTGTTACCTCCTTCCTTTGTATGTGTATATGTTCTTGTTTGACAAAAACATTTTTAATCCAAATGATTAAACAGTGGTGCTAAAAGAGGGATTTTGTGGGCAATATTTACCTTTCCGTCCTTTTTACATAGCTTCATGGAAAATTGTCATTTTATTCAGAAGTACAGAAACTATTTGTATTAACTAAGTTAATCTTAAAAAATAAACAACAAACATTTGTGATTATTTTTTATTTTAAACTCTCTCTCTCTCTCTCCGTCTCTCTCTCTCTCTCTCTCTCTCTCTCTCTCTCTCGGTAATAATAACTCTGAATCATGCCACACATAAACGTTATGATTAAAACGTATAATTTGTAACTTTGTTTTGACAAAGTTGATACAATGTTGCAGTTGAGTTCCTGGAATAAAGTCAACCTTCTTATAGGTCTATAAGAATAGAATCGGAATTTCCACGGTACTTTCCAAGTACTACAATTACACTCTAAACATATAATCATACTTCGGAATTTCTACTTCCATTACTTTGTCCTTTGTTTGTCATTAAGTGTATTTGTCAGTCTCTACGTCCAGTTAACATTCCCATATGAGGCCATATTATTCCAAACGTCATGTTAAATTTATATGATCCCCATACCGACCTAAACGTAGTCATAAATTCTCAGAGAGCCCCATAGTGATTTCGGTAGTGTAAAATTCCCATTCGAGTCTATAGTAGCCGAAACATCATGTTAACCCCCCCCCCCCACCCTATAGTGGCTCAAATGTAACGTTAAGTTCTCACTGGGGCCGACAAAAATTCCTTTGACCCTCATATTGACATCCGTCATCTGAAATTTCAAAAGAGCGCTATAGTACATCGACCCTTTTTCTATAACATTTCTCATAGGGTCCCATTGCCTCCTCTATAACTACGGATATTGGCAAAAAAACAAAAATTAAAAGCATTAATTTCAAACAAAGTTATAACTGATTTAATCGGATCATGCAACATGTTACCATATAATACACATTAATATGCCGGAAACCTTAAGAAAATGAATCTTAAATACGTGTATTCCTAATTTGCAGGCAGAGTTAGTTTATAGTATGATCCATCATTCATCGTTGGTCCCGTCGTGGATCCCGTCGTGGGTCTTCTGTTGTCCGTTCACAAAAGCTATTATATCTTTCTCTCAAAAACCACCCTACAGAGTGTGACCTAATTTGACAAAAAGCAACCTGGCATGAAGCGCTTTTAAATTTGTTCAGATGATTTGAATCTGCCATTAAATACGGCCGTCGTTACTAAAACAGACAAATATTTAAGCGACTTCTTCTCAAGAACCGCTCAACAGAATATAACCAAAGTTGACAGTAAACATTTTGGCATAAAGCTCTCTCAAATTTGTTTCAATGATGCCGATCCTCCATCAAATATGGCCGTTCTTACTAAAACTTTAAACAAATTAAACAACTTCTTCTCAAGAACAACTCAATAGCATTTAACTAAATTTGATAGAAAACTTCCTGGCATAACGCTCTTTCAAATATGTTCACATTATGCCAATATGCCATCAAATATAGCCGCTGTAACTAAAAATAGAAAAACCTTTAAATGACTTTTTACAAACCACTCATCAGAATTTTGGCCAAAAAATAAGTATCTTGGTATACCTGTCTTTCAAATTTGTTCAAATAATGCCGATGTGCTATCAAATATGGCCACCATTACTAAAAATACTTCTCAAAAACCACTCAATAGAATCTGACAAAACTTAAAAGAAGGCATCCTGGCCGAAAGCTCTTTCGGGTTTTACAAATGACGCTGATATGGCCACCGTTACTACAAATAACAAATAAAAACTTTCAATAACTTCTTCTCAAAAACTGTTCATCAGAATTTTACAATATTTGGAGAAAAAAATAATTCTGGCATGAAGAAGGGCTTTCAAATGTATACAAATATTGCCTATTCACCATCAAATATGGACAGAGTTACTAATATAGAAAATACTTTGAATGACTTTTGAGAAAACACCCAAGAGAATTAGACAAAGTTAGAGATAAATTATTTTGGTATTAAGGGCTTTAAAGTTTGTATGAATGATGCCAATCTGTCGTCAAATATGGCGCACTAAAAATTTAAAAACGTTTCATAACTTCATCTAAAAAGCAGCTTAACAGAGTTTGACCAGATTTGACAGGGAGTGTCCTAGCTTGAAGGCCTTTCACATTAGTAGATATGATGATGATACCCCATCCAATATGGTGGTCGTTACTAAAAATAGAAAAACATTTACATAACTTTATCTATACAAAGAACACTTAGCAGAATTTAACCAACTCAGAGAAAAAGCATCCTAGTAGAGATGCCTTTCAATATTTGACAAATGATGTTAATGTGCCATGCAATATGGATAAAGGTAGGAAATACAAACACGGGAAAGCCTAGAAACAGCTGTTTTCATAATCAACAGCAATGGAAGATATTTCTAGAGAAAGCATCCTACTGATCCAGATAGTTTGGCCAATCGCTCTAGCATTTGGCTATTGGTCAAATTTCAACCAGATGAGCGATCTAAATCCCATTTAGACATCTTGTTTAGTTTTCATATCTGCTCTCTAACTCTTTAAATGATTAAGATAAAGGGATGCAACTTGGCACACTGATGAATCTTTACAAGACAACTTGTCAGGTCTCATAAATTGGGTCAAAGGTCGAGGTCACAGATAAAAGTACTGTAGTGTTTTTCTTCTAGCTATAGACGGGGAATATAAATTCACCGAATTTACATGTTTTTATTGTTCTGACTGTCACGCAATCTGATTAAAATCACATCTTAACATTCCTACATGGAGATCTGCTGGACACCGATAAGAGGTCATGTTCTGTTGACCTTATGGTTCAGCAATCAAATCGTAGCTTTCAAATTTCTGAAAGTGACACACGTCATTCGGAACATATCGTTACTAACGATATCTCCCTAACACGAAATGCAACTCTTTATCTGACAGGCTACTAAAAATAAGCAAACTGGGAATTTCACATAATTTTTATCGGTGTTTGCAAGATATCCACGTAGGACTGTGGAGATCTGACTTTAATCAGATTGGACTGAACCTTCTTCTTAAGAAAAAAATAAAGATTTAGGATAATGATGATAACGAGGAGGAGGAGAAGGAAGAGGCGGATTACTGGAAACAAAAATTGGGAGATTAACACTTGACATTAAAACAAGTCTCTTATATAGATGTAGGTACATGTAGTTTTTATGAAGGCTTCAGATTTGTCACCGCAGTGTCATTTTTGATTGAATACCAAATGCTAATACATGTAATGACTTAACCTCCAAGAATATTTTTCTTTTAAACATATGTTTCCTGCGTCAATTCATGAGCGTACGCACTCTGTTCCCACCTCACATTATTATTTTTATTATTATTATTATTATTATTATTATTATTTCTGAATGATTTTAAACACTTAAACATTTTTACTGTACAGATTTACGATTAGATACAGCGCTCGTCATTTCTTGTCCTCGTTTATGAATTTAAACATAGATAAACTTAAAGCTGTATATTTTATATTTTTGTGCAATCCTTGCTGATTAAGAGTCAGTAATTATTCTTATAGATTTAATTTGATAATAATACTGCAATTTAATAAAAGCAAGTTATGATTTCTTCTTTTTTCCTAATTAGGCAGGATAATACTTGCAAATATGAATTGAAATATTTCATTTTTATTAATTCTGCAATGGAGAAAAACAAAAACGAACCGAACTACCGTCCGTAAACCATTCTCGCAAGCGTGAGTTCAATACTTGTATATGAAGCTCGCAATACAGTAAAAGTTGCTATCTAACCTGCAAATTACCCTGCAGTGTTTAAGACTTGTGTTCTTTGGTTTTCTGAGATATTAATGCGTATGACATCGTCCCATATTTGCAAGATTATCCAATAAATCTGTGTTATATACTTCCTTTTGAACTGACTGTTTTTAATATTTTGTTATTCTCGATGTCTCATATAAAAGTTGTGAAATGTTACTGTCAGAAGCTACAATTTCTCGTGGCACCACGAAAGTCGGAATAGAGTGTGCCAAAATTTCTAGATAGTTCACAACATGTTGAAACTAGATTGAAACGTCAAACTGATTTACTCAAGGAGTAACTAAACAAGCATTACCTCATGTTATCATGCCTTCCACCCTGAAGATACTCAAACCCTCTATACATTTGCTATCTACTTGTTTTGCCAAGGTACACTATTCTGTGGTATGAATTTGAAAGGCAAAGAAGAATAAAATAATAAAGGTAAAAATATAATTTATTTATCAAACCTGTTGTAATTATTTATTTATCTAAGGCCAAAGTTAGTAGAGAAACGTGGAATTACATATTTTGGGTGAGATTGCTTCTGTTTGAAATTATGTAAAGGCGCTAACTAGCTTTTCTACATTGAATACATGATTGTCTTTCTTTTTTTTCAATTTTGTCAATACATGAAAGCCTTTCTGAGCCGACTGGTGGTTTAAAACACCAAAGTTTGTCTAGCTACTTTTATTTTTTTTAAATATGCGACCGACAATATTTTATAAATGTGTAGAAACGAAAAACTTACCCCCAGCTTTGAATTCAATCATATTTTTATATTACAAAGCTCATATTCGAGGTAATCCAATTACGTCGTTATTTTGATTATCAAGTCTTTCTGTCCTGATTTGCTCATTCTTCTTTGCTGTCATAGGCTTGAATTCATGTTTGCTCACATACAATAGTCAATTATACCGGTATGGAGAAATATAATGGCGATGAATTGTAAGGAACTCGATGATAGGATCTCATATACAGATCTTTGACATTATTTAATAAGATTTCTTATCAGTTTTTATAGCTTACTCTCTTAGCTAATATTTCCAACGACCAATAACTGATTGGTAATGCCGGCGTCGTCGGTACAGACGAACTTTGATATTCAGCCAACTGCTTGTTTTCCCATGAAGACAAAATGAAAATATAGGAAGTGTGGTGGACATGTGATAGTTTCTTTTTAAACTAGATTAATACACAAACATATATATATATATATATATATATATATATATATATATATATATATATATATATACACACACGCTGATACCTAACTAGATATATACAGCCGGATTTAACGCATGAGATTCGTGATATCAGCTGTACTCAAAGATCTGAATCACACGTGGCGCTTGAGTTCAGTTTAGTTCGTTCTTATAACCTATTTTCGAGATAATTAGTAAATAATTCATTCATATTATATTTGATCATGTATGAATACACTATTTGCTATGAGCAAACTATTGATTTGCCCTAAACTCCTTCCTTGTACTCTGAAAAATGTTTGCATATGGCCATATGTTACATTCCGTTAAAATCGGTCACATGTGGGGAAGTTAATGCAAAAGTGTTCTTGCCAAATTGAAATACCTGATTTGCCAAAATGTAAATAGTTCAAAGTATACAGTTTCTTGCCTTTTTAAGAATATATTAGGATTACATTCTTTGATTTTTGGTTTCATTAACGCAACAGAATGTAAATATATATTTTGTTTACGTAATTGTGTTGGTAATTGTTATCTATTTGTGTCGTTTGCCTAGAAAAAAAGGATCATCCGTAGATATCGAAAGCTCTTGGCCAGTTTCTCAGACTTGCTGCATCGTGCTTTGTTATGTTTTATATATATATATATATATATATATATATATATATATATATATATATATATATATATATATATATATATATATATAAATGACTCTTTAATGATTAGACAAAACAAGAATAGATTTTATCAACGACAAGGTTAGATTAAAAACAATTTCAGGCACGTTCCATGTATGAAGTAATTTTGACGTGTTCAACGTTAGGAGTGGCAAACTTTGGTCAAAATAAAGTCATTATTTCGTCTTTAAAGTTTTAAAAAAGTTTCAAGTTCTTGAATGTTTGAGTTCTGGTGGCAATATATTTCTCTGATGGTATGTTATTATATCCTTAAGATGCATTGTCAGATATTAAATCCTAATTGTATACTTTTACACCGTTTAACTGAAGCTTATCCATACATTTTATCAAAGAATAATGGCTTGATAACATAATTGATCTAGCTATATCTCTATTTAAGCTCCTAGTCATATTTTCATCACGAAAGTGATAAATAGTTAGATGTTTCTCAATAAAACTGCAATGCAGACTTTCCGATTATGCGCATTTCATTTGCGCGTATATTTGTACAATCCCTTGTATCATTTGCTCCCCGAATTGGGTTATAAATTGAACACATGTATTAGACCATGAAAACACCTTTTTAACTTTATAATATTGTAGAAGAGATGTTATCACCTACAAATGAGCCCTCCACCTGCTTAAAAAGATGATTTGGTTGCTTTAGTTTTGTTTCGTGTTGTATGACACAGCAACACTTTGAAGGTTATATCGTACCGAGGCAAGTAGAGAAAAGTGCCTTGCCAAGAAAACACCACGGTAGCCGATCTGGCCCCTCCGTCATAAAACTCCAAATCTTACTAAAAATATTCTGACCAATCAGAACACTGTATTTGAACATTTAGATACAGATTTCCAAGTCTTGTGTAACATTTATTGCTCGAAACGTTGAGTAAAGCATTATGACGGCGGGTGCCATGACTGATCTGATGATGGAAATCGAACCCGCACCATCATGGTCACGAATTCAACGCCTCATCCCCACTGAGCAACTGCATTTTCCAAAGAAAAGATGATGGTAGTCGAAGGACTTAAAATGTATTCTATAACTTATAACGGATTTTGTACAGTATATATATATATATATATATATATATATATATATATATATATATATATATATATATATATATATATATATAGCGTCGGGAGGGGGTTGCTCTACAAATGATGTATAACCTTGCAAATGAAAAAGAACCGGGTTGCACAAATGAAGACATTTTTGTGCTAAAATGTTATTCAAATGTATGGAAAATAAACAAAGTCGTTCAATTTATGTAGCAGAACGATCACCTATGCAGACGATACGATAATCTGTCCGTTGAAAATGGATATCTTTCTTTTTATATATTAAGTTTTGAAAATCTAAGAATATCGCTCCCCTTTTTGTTACATTGTAACATATAACAGGTTATGTCGTCCTGAGGCTATTGGAGTAAAGTGTTTTGCCAAGATTCACAGCTAGTAAGCTGACGTGGCCTGACCTGGCCAGGAAGCGAACCCTCACCCTTCGGGTCGTTATTTGGCACTCTAACCACTGAGCTAGAGCAGCTGAAAGTTTTAGCTTGGAGAGATAGTCATATGTTTCATGAGGTTTAGACTTGATCTTGGAGTATAGTGCATATGGGGTGCATAGTGTGACCCAGGTTTTATTGATTGTATGTCATACCAACACCATTTATTTGGAGTATTAATACTAAGGCTGTTTGATGATATTTTTTCATACCAATAGTTATTGTCACACAAATACACAATTCCACATACTGAAGGTGAGTGTAAACCTGGTAAGCACTAAATGTGAGCTAGAGTTTTATTAGAGATAGCGAAAATGAATACTAATGTTGGACGAATGGATGCAACTGGTAAGCATCTCAAATGACTGAACGCACTCTTTAAGTATATTAATAATGATCTTTCATGTCTCATCAATTCAATTTTAAAGTGTTCGAACTCTACCAGCAATTTTCTCTTTAATTTAATTTTAAAAGCAATATCAGTGTATGATATGTGAAGTACCTTTCCTTAACACATCTCACTATAAACGATTTTCACAGAAATTTTAATTATCCAAGCATTTTTCCGTTTTTACTTTTTCTATCTGACAAATATCGGCAAGATTAGGAAGAAAGAAAGACAGAAAAGTGACGTTTTTAATACGTAAGACCGGCTTGAAATACGCATCGATTGAACTACGCGTTTAACCCTCTATCACAGTTTTAAAAATATGCTTAAATTACATTGTGAACAGATTTGACAGCTAGTGTCAGATCAAAGAGTATGAACAAAGAAACAAAATCATACGTATTACACCTAGCAACGACAAGCTGCATATTTACGTAATTGTATGCAATACAAATTTTCGTACCTCGCTGTCTATACCAGTAAGTATAAATTAACTGATAACCAGACTTAAAGAGGGGGTTTCCAACTCGTGTGTGTTGAAGATCTGGGTTCAGTCTGGGTTTTGTCTGTAATTGGGCGTATTTTTTCTGTCTATCTGTTCCATGTTACAATTCTTCATTAGTTTCTTTCGATCAATGGAGCTCTCCCTTTCTCTTGATGGTGTGTGATTTTATGTCTGTATGAAAGAAAAGAAAAATAAACCCTCCCTTTATGTGTCTATGTGTGTTTGTATGTATCAAAACAAAAATATACTCTCCCTTTCTATGTGCATGCGTGTATGTATGTACAAAAACAAAGTAATATCCCTCCCTTGGTATCTGATTATACGTTGGATTCAAGTGTTTGTGTATGAAATATATATATATATATATATATATATATATATATATATATATATATATATATATATATATATATATATATATATATACCCTACCCCCTCCATTTGTGTATGCGTGATGGAGTGTTTGTGTGTGCACGAAAAAATATCATTTTTTTCTCTAAAAGTTTAAACAACGGTGCTAATATAGGAATTGTGTCGGTGATATTTCCTTTTCTTTATTTTACCCAGCTACGAATAAAATTATTATTATTTTAATAAGTACAGACAAACTTCGTCGAAACTATTCAGTATTAGTGAATTTTAGTCTGGGTTTTATCTGTAATGAGGTGTGTTTGTTTGTCTATCTGTTCCATTCGTAACCGTGTTACAATTTTTCATTTGTTTGCTGCTTTTTATGATAGTAAGAGAATATAGTAAGTGAGTAACTGATTGAGTTGGTTGAAAGGGGCACATGAAAGTATTGATTTAGAAAACAAAATATATGATCCTTTGTGATCCTTATTTTCTAGATCTATCTCTCACTCTTTCTTTTAAAATGGAGCTCTGTCTCTCTCTCTCTCTCTCTCTTAAGGGAATGTGATTATATGTGTGTCTCTGTGTATGTATGAAAACAAAATAAATATCCCTCCCTTTGTATGTGTATGTGTATGTGTGTTTGTATGTATGAAAACAAAATAAATATCCCCTCCCTTTGAATGTGTATGTGTGTTTGTATGTATGAAAACAAAATAAATATCCCGTCCCTTTGAATGTGTATGTGTATGTGTGTTTGTATGTATGAAAACAAAATAAATATCCCCTCCCTTTGAATGTGTATGTGTATGTGTGTTTGTATGTATGAAAACAAAATAAATATTCTCTCCCTTTGAATGTGTATGTGTATGTGTGTTTGTATGTATGAAAACAAAATAAATATCCCCTCCCTTTGAATGTGTATGTGTGTTTGTATGTATGAAAACAAAATAAATATCCCCTCCCTTTGAATGTGTATGTGTATGTGTGTTTGTATTTATGAAAACAAAATAAATATCCCCTTCCATTGAATGTGTATGTGTATGTGTGTTTGTATGTATGAAAACAAAATAAATATCCCCTCCCTTTGAATGTGTATGTGTATGTGTGTTTGTATGTATGAAAACAAAATAAATATCCCTCCCTTTGTATGTGTATGTGTGTTTGTATGTATGAAAACAAAATAAATATCCCCTCCCTTTGAATGTGTATGTGTATGTGTGTTTGTATGTATGAAAACAAAAAAAAAGAGCCGTCCCCTTTCCATTTGTATGTGTGCTTGTATATATGTTATCCCCCTCCATTTGTATGTGTATGTATGTTTGTATGTACAAAAACAATCTTCTCCATTTGCATGTGTATGTGTATTTGTATGAAAAACATATTATATTGCAACACAATTTGTATGTGTGTTCGAGTGTTTGTATGTATGTGTTACCTCCTCCCTTTGTATGTTAATGTGTTCTTGTATGACAAAAACATTTTTAATCCAAATGATTAAACAGTGGTGCTAAAAGAGGGATTTTGTGGGCCATATTTACCTTCCTGCCCTTTGTACCCAGCTTTAAGGAAAATTGCTGACATGGCCACCGTTGCTAAAAAAAAACAACTTTCAATAACTTCTTCTAAAAAACTGTTCATCAGAATTTTACCATATTTGGACACAAATAATTCTTGGAGGTCGTTACTAATTTAACCAAATCTGAGAGAAAGCATCCTAGTAGAGATGCCTTTCAATATTTGACAAATGATGTTCATGTGCCATGCAATATGGATAAAGGTTGGAAATACAAACATGGGAAAGCCTTGAAACAGCTGTTTTCGTAAGATGTGTAATCAACAACAATGGAAGAAATTTCTAGAGAAAGCATCCTACTGATCCAGATAGTTTGGCCAATCGCTCTAGCATTTGGCTATTGGTCAGATTTGAGCCAGGTGAGCGATCTGAATCCCATTTGGACATCTTGTTTAGTTTTCATATCTGCTCCCTAACTCTTCAAATGATTAAGATAGAGGGATGTAACTTGGTAAACTGATGAATCTTTACTAGACAACTTGTCAGGTCTCATAAATTGGGTCAAAGGTCGAGGTCACAGATGAAAGTTCTGTCGTATTTTCTCTTCTAGCTATAGACGGGGAATATAAATTCACCGAATTTACATGTTTTTATTGTTCTGACTGTCACGCAATCTGATTAAAATCACATCTTAACATTCCCACATGGAGATCTGATGGACACCGATAAGAGGTCATGTTCTGTTAACCTTATAGTTCACCAATCAAATCATAGCTTTCAAATTTCTGAAAGTGACACACGTCATTCGGAACATATCGTTACTAACGATATCTCCCTAACACGAAATGCAACTCTTTATCTGACAGGCTACTAAAAATAAGCAAACTGGGACTTTCACAGGTCACCAAAAATAACTTTTATCGGTATATGTAAGATATCCACGTAGGACTGTGGAGATCGGATTTAATCAGAGTGGACTGTCACGTACTGAACCTTCTTCTTAAGAAAATATAAAGATTTAGGATAATGATGATAACGAGGAGGAGGAGGAGGAAAAGTCGGATTACTAAAAACAATAATTGGGAGATTAACACTTGACATTAAAACAAGTCTCTTATATAGATGTAGGTACATGTAATTTTTAACCAAGGCTTCAGACTTGTCATCCCAGTGTCATTTCTGATTGAATACCAAATGCTAATACATGTAATGACTTAACCTCCAAGAATATTTTTCTTTTTCACCATGTGTTTCCTGCGTCAATTCATGAGCGTACGCACTCTGTTCCCACCTTATATTGTTATTATTATTATTATTATTATTTCTGAATGATTTTAAAAACTTAAACTTTTTTACTGTACAGATTTACGATTAGATACATCGCTTGTCATTTCTTGTCCTCGTTTATGAATTTAAACATGGATAAACTTAAAGCTGTATATTTTATATTTTTGTGAAATCTTTGCTGATTAAGAGTCAATATTTATTATAATGGATTTAATTTCTCTGATAATAACACTGCAATTTAATAAAAGTAAGTTTTGATTTCTTCTTTTTTCCTAACTAGGCAGGATAATATTTGTACATATGAATTGAAATATCCCATTTTTATTACTTCTGCAATGGAGAAAAACAAAAAAGAACCGAACAACCGTCCGTAAACCATTCTTGCAAGCGTGAGTTCAATACTTGTATATGAAGCTCGCAATACAGTAACAATTACTATCTACCCTGCAAATTACCCTGCAGTGTTTAAGTCTTGTGTTCTTTGAATTTCTGAGATATGAATGCGTATGACTTCGTCCAATGTTTGCAAGATCATCCAATAAATTTGTGCTATATACTTCCTTTGAACTGACTGTTTTTAATATTTTGTTATGCTCGATGTTTCATATACAAGTTGTGAAATGTTACTGTCAGAAGCTACCATTTTTCGTGGCACCACGAAGGTCGGAATAGAGTGTGCAAACATTTCTAGATAGTTCACAACATGTTGAAACAAGATTGAAACGTTAAATTGATTTAATAAAGGAGTACATAAACAAACATTACCATATGCTGTGATGCCTTCAAACCCTCTGTACATTTGCTATCCTCCCTGCTTTGCCAAGGTACAATATTCTGTGGAATGAATTTGAAAGGCAAAGAAGAATAAAATAATAAAAAATATATAATTTATTTATCAAACCTGTTGTGATTGTTTAATCATCTTCAGCCAAAGTTATTAGAGAAAAGTAGAATTGCATATTTTGGGTGAGATTGCTTCTTTTGAAATTATGTAAAGATGCTAAATCGCTTTTCTAAGTTCAATACATGATTGTCTTTCGTATTTTTCAATTTTTTTTTCAATACATGAAAGTCGTTCTGAGCCGACTGGTGGTTTCAAACACGAATGTTTGTCTAGGTTCACTTTTATTTTTTTTAAATATGAGACCGACAATATTTTATAGATGTGTTATAAATGTGTAGAAACGAAAAACGTACCCCCATTTATGAAATTAAATCATAGTTTCATATTACAAAACTCATATTCGAGGTAATCCAATTACGTCGTTATTTTAATTATCAAGTCTTTGATCATTCTTCTTTGCTGTCATAGGCTTGAATGCATGTTTGCTCACATACAATAGTCAATTATACCGGTATGGAGAAATATAATGACGATGAATTGTAAGGAACTCGATGATAGGATCTCATATACAGATCTTTGACATTATTTAATAAGATTTCTTATCAGTTTGTATAGCTTACACTCTTAGCTTATAGTTCCGACGACCAATAAATGAGTCATAATACAGGAGTCTTTGGTACAGACAAACGTCGATATTCAGCCAACTGCTTGCGCTCCCTTGAAGACAAAATGAAAATATAGGAAGTGTTGTGGACTTGTGATGGTCTCTTTTTAAACTAGATGAATACACAAACATATATATATATATATATATATATATATATATATATATATATATATATATATATATATATAGACACCTAACTAGATATATATAGCCGGATTTGACGCATAAGATTTGTGATATCAGCTGTATTCAAAGATCTGAATCACACGTGGCGCTTGAGTTCAGTTTAGTTCGTTCGTTCTTATAAATATTTTCGAGATAATTAGTAAATAATTCATTCATATTATATTTGATCATGTATAAATACACTATTTGCTATGAGCAAACTATTGATTTGCCCCAAATCCCTTCCTTGTACTCTGAAAAATGTTTGCATATAATAATCTACGAAACCTGTAAAAGTGTTTTGAATCGATAGATATACCTTATCTAACAAAAGGAAAAAAAATGGGCTCAAAATATTTTTTTATTTGAGTTAAAATTTATATGAATAAATAGAATAAATAATTATCTGACTGATTACTATTATAGACACCGGGATATATACATTTATTCCTTCCAACATACATTCATACATATTCATACATATACTTACATTGAAAAAAAAAGAAAAAGCAAACGTGACAGTTCGTTTCTCTGATGCGGGTGCGTGTACACCAATATGCATTTAATATGGTCAGTCCGCCCTTTCGTCTCTCCGAGATTAACACTTAAAACAGATTTTGTCAATTTTGTCATGCGGCTGAATACAAATTGACATCAATAAATTGTCATTTCAATACTACTGCCTTGAAATATATCAGCAATCTTAGTAAATTACCGATAGGATCTCTTTTAAAGTTCTAATGACAATGTTTGATAAGATCTTTTTATCAGCATCGATAGCAAAAACTATTTTGGAACGACTGACAAATAACAAAATTACAAGATGGCTTCTCTGGAGACGAAGAATGTATTTTCGGGGGTGGGGGGTGGCTGGGGGTGAAAGGATGCTCACAGTTTTAAAATCAATAAATTAGGGTAAGCACAATGCCTGAAACCTTGTGATGGTTTTCAAAAAAAGAAGAAGATACATAATATATATATATATATATATATATATATATATATATATATATATATATATATATATATATATATATATATATATATATATATCCTGACAGGCAGACAAATGAAAACTTAAATATCACGAGCATAACACACACACATACACTTTAAATTTACGCAAGCATAATAATTTCAGTTGATACATGAGGACACAAGAAAGTAGTTTAATTGTGCTGAACATGATCAAAATTATTATTTTTTTATGCTCAGCTTAATCGTGCACATCTATTTCCACATAAATATTATAGGAAAATAACATTTGACAGACCCATCCAGTTATGGCCTTGAAAATATGTTTCATAATATTTGAATTTATTTTTCTTACCATTGAATCAACTTCCGACAAATGTCAAACGTACAAATGTACAGTCTAGTATATTACGAAGTTTTCATACAGATAATTTGAATAAAAAATTGTCAAATAGAGGCAAAGTTTCATCCTCTGCAGTCACACATATAAAGAATTCTTTTGAAACTTTCAAAAATGATTTATTTTCAGGACAAAAACATTAATATGTGATAGTGATACAGTCTGCATATTAATATCGTTCCATTTAAAAAAAATATAATTGGAAAATTTAAACAAAATTGAGGAAAGCTAGTGAGTGGCTTTGTCCGTGTTATATATTGACAATATATTGATATTGAACCAAATTAGCAATTGTAAGATAAACTTCTCGCTAATATATGTAATTTTCAAACCCCTGAAAGACGGACACAGTTTTTCATCAATATATTAAAGTTGTATTTTTTTATCGTCTACTTCCACAGTATTAACTTCAAAGCTTGCCGTTATGTATTATGTATAATTAAAGAACATTTCTGTAGAATTATTTTCTATATTTTTGTATTGCACAGCCAATATGGTCATCACGGCATCTATGTACGCAATGCTTAAACTGTAGTATCTATTCGAACTGGCAAACTATCAATAGCAACAAAAAAAATCCAAAAAAAAAAAAAAAAAAAAAAATGCAATAATCAGTCACAATTGAATCAAAGAAATGATTTGGACGTCAGACATATCTCAAAGCTTTTCAGTCTAAAAACGGTCGATATGTGCACCGATGTGTTGCGGACAAATCTGTCTGCAATAATATCAATGTTTTATAGCTGATATCAAACCCCAAACCACCCATCAATAGGAATACAGGTTTGGGGGTTGATTTATAGGACTACAGAGCGAGTGACTGCATGCATAATGTATAATTTGATCCACATATTAATAGCGTACGATCTTTTGTGCTATAATGTATAGCAATGCACAGATTTTCCGTAGTGTATGCTTTGAAAAATTTTCGTCAACCGGAAGTTGGTCGTGAAATTGGAACAGAATTGAGGTTTGAGAAAAAGCCGAAGATCTCCAGTCAATTAGATTGATTCGATATCTACTCTGTAGCAAAACGATACCGTGCGACTTGCTACAAAACAATCCAATAGTTTGGAATGAAAAAAATCACGAACAAATATGGACAATAATTGGAAAAAAAATCAAGATATAGCTTTTATCACATACGTGATACAATTTGGACTATTTTTCAACTTTCAAGAAGATTTTATATACATAACAAATCTGAAGAGAAATATGAAGTGTCTTACTGAAAAATCTGATTATGCGAAGTTAAAAAAGGAAAGACTCGATTGGTGAAACAAACACTCTAAATTAAATTTGTAGGGCATTGTCTCAAGCAACCGTTCAGAGCACGGTCAATTAGGAACGAAAATCTAATTTTATCATTTGTGAGTAACTACATATATTATTCATATAAGGAGACACACATGTTTTTCTATGTTCTAAATTCTTCAACAGAAGTCTGGATTATTGTGCAGTCTTTTATTTGACATATAAATAAACCATCCTTTTGATTTTATTTTTTTTACAACATTTACCTGGTATTTACAAAGAAGATGACATTCATTTAATTCAATCTATCAAGAAGAATAGAAATCCGTTTCCCTCTTCATATTTACATTTGTTTGGAAGGGTTTAACTTCCTAGGGATTTTGTGCAATTCTTGGTTTCTATGTGTTTGGAACTTTACTTTTAATTGGCACAATATATCCATTATTGTGCTGACGTGCCTTTAAACGCTAACACATACATACATACATACATACATACATACATACATACATACATACATACATACATACATACATACATACATACATCTCATTTTTAATTTTTAGAAACCAATTAGCCTCTACATGTTTACATTTAGTTGGAAGGTTTTACGTTCCTAATGTTTTGTGTGCAATTTTTGGTATACTATCTCTTGCCTTTTTAAGAATATATTAGGAATATATTCTTTGATTTTGGTTTCAATAACGCAACAGTATGTAAACAGATTTTTTTTTACGTAATTGTGTTGGTAATTGTTATTAATTTGTGTCGTTCGCCTTGATATCGTCCGTAGATATCGAAAGCTCTTGGCCAGTTTGCTCAGACTTAGTGCATCGTGTTTTGTCAAGTTTATTTCATGTATATATATATATATATATATATATATATATATATATATATATATATATATATATATATATATATATATATATATAAAGAGAGACATACATACATGCAAATATATGGATAAAACAATGTAAAAAAAACTGCATAATAACATTAGTAATTTGAAATTTGACAACTGTCAAGAAACTTTTTCAGCTGTCTTTATAGTGCGAGTTTTAAGACGTCATAAACATCGCGAAATGACTCATTAATGGCTCGACAAAACAATAAGAGATTTTATCGACGACAAGGTTAGATTAAAAACAATTTCAGGAACGTTCTATGTATGAAGTAATTTTGACGTGTTCAACGTTAGGAATGGCAAACTTTGGTCGATACAAAGTCAATATTTCGTCTTTAAAGTTTTAAAAAAGTTTCAAGTTTATGAATGTTGAGTACTGGTGGCAATATATTTCTCTGATGGTATGCTATTATAACCTTAAGATACATTGTCAGGTATTAAATACTAATTATATACCTTTACACCGTTTAACTAATTAAATACTAATTGTATACCTTTACAACGTTTAACTGAAGCTTATCCATACATTTTATCAAAGAAAAAATGGCTTGATGACATCGCTGATCTTGCTATATCTCTATTTAAGCTCCTAGTCGTATTTTATCACGCAAGTGATAATAGTTAGATGTTTTTCAATAAAACTGCAATGCAGACTTTACGATTGTGCGCATTTCATTTGCAAGCATATTTCTACAATCCCTTGTATCATTTTGCGCCCCGAATTGGGTTATCAATTGAGCACATGTATTAGACCATGAAAACACCATTTTACCTTTATAATATTGTTTAAGAGATGTTATCACCTACAAATGAGCCCTCCACCTACTTAAAAAGAAGATGATTGGGTTGTTTTAGTTTTGTTTCGTGTTCTATGACACAGCAACACTTTGAAGGTTATATCGTACCGAGGCAAGTAGAGAAAAGTGCCTTGCCAAGAAAACACCACGGTAGCCAATCCGGTTCCTCCGTCATAAGACTTTACTCGACTCCGTTTTTGTCTTGTTTCATAACATTACTTGTCCAGCAGTAGTTAACGTTAACCGTATTCTTGCATTTATTGACTTAAACCTCGGGAGAAATTCAAATGATTACTTTATCAATCTCAAAAAGTCATTTTCCTTGCTAAAATTTGAACTTGTCTGGATTTTATGTAATCTTATATGCATGTGTTAATGTTTAACATCGTTGTGAGGGATCTTTATGATGAGTAGATTGTACTGTACCACGCAAGGGGTCTCACTACCGAGCGAATTAAACAACACCTGCGTGAGTCTGACCTGAGGTCCATGTTTCCCCTATTTCCAAGGACCTCAAGACAACAGTTGTTCTTAACTGAAGGGTTCTTTTACGTGCAAATACCACACATAATTTTCCTCTAATCAACTAATGACCACACATTCATGAGACCCTCATTTTACACTTGCATGGTTTTCTTGCTTCATATTCGGATGACCCATGAGTAAAATTTCCAAGTAGTTCACTCCACGAACCACGGAACACGACCCAAACACTTAATACAAAGAATTCCTATCTCAAATTACTGAACACGTATACCTGAAAATATCCCGAGAATTCTTTATGTTAGGAAATTAGGGAGGGTCTACTTTATGAAACAAATCCGTGCTACCATTCAGTCTCGTGAGTAGTGTACATTATGACGTGTGTTCTTAGTAATTGGTTAATTACTCGGTTTGATAAATATCTTTCCAACACCGACTTGCCATAATCAAATAAATAATCACTAAAACTAAAAAAAGTTATAAACGGAGACGTAAAATGCAAATAGGACATACCATATGTTTGTTACAGTACCATATCTATCTATCTATCTCAACCCATCTCTCTCTCTCTCTCTCTCTCTCTCTCTCTCTCTAAATGTATATCTATATGGATTTATATCTATGTATTTGTCTATATATCTATCTATATGGATATATATAAATCTATTTATCTATATATCTATCTATATGGGTATCTATCTATCTATCTATCTATCCATTAACCCATCTCAATCTCTCTCTATGTATCTATCTATCTATCTATCTATCTATCTATCTATCTATCTATCTATTAACCCATCTCAATCTCTCTCTATGTATCTATCTATCTCTCTATATATCTATTTGTCTACCTATCTATCTATCTACTATCTGTGTGTGATTAATCTTGTTTTTCAAAACTAACATCAAGACTAGAACATTTTCTTTTTTCTCAGCTTGTCATCATGAAAGGGAAAGCCATTGGCCAAATATGAATGAGGAAGTTTGTCTGCACCAAAGGCACCATTATTATGGGTGATGTATTAGTCGATGGAAAGGTTAGCTCAAAAAGCACACCTGATAAAAAAAAAGATCTTATTATATATGAGACAATATAGACGATTTCAGTACAGTACATCATCACTATTCGCCATAAAGGTGTACTGTGATCACTGTGTATTATGTTTAACCGCAGCATTCAACTCAATGACAGCAAAATAATAATGAACCAATTACCACCGATAGACGCAACATAAAGACATAATGTATTAATGTTAAATCTGAGCTGACTCGTTTCGTTGTAGGGCTCAATCTTGAACACAAGTTTTCTTTCTTTGTTTTACAAGCAAGATTAAGATAAGAATTATTTACAATGACTGCCATCAATGTGTTAACGATCTGTTGTACCCTGTATAAAGTGTGACATTATCGCCATATTTTATGATCAAGCTCATTCATGCGTAACTACATCCATTGCTCCAATAAGTAGACTAGATTACTTGTATGTGTTCTCTCGTCGTACACGTCACTAGTTGCCGATAAATGACGTAAATCCAAACTAAGTCTATGTTCTCTGGCTAAGGTCCTCGACAGAAGTTTGAGTTTGTGCCGACATTTATTCTACACATGAATGAACCGAGGCTCCTGACTTTAGTTCAAAATATGCACAACATTTAAAAATCCGTGTTGAACTAAAATACGTTTATTTACCTCAGTATAGTCATAGGTAATAAGAGCGAGAAGGTCAAAACGTCTTCTGTGATGACGAAAAAATACATAAATTTTAGCCGAGAGGAAGCTTCTCTCTGATAATCTTTGCTTGATAATTAATCAGTCGTACATTGTATACGTAAATACTATCAAAAATCATGATTAGATGAGATACCAAACAATTTATATCCTTAAAATGGTGATTTATCACTTTACTTAAATTGCAGTCGGAAATCTTTCAGAATGCACATATTTGCAAATAGTCATTCATTAAAGATCCATCAAACGTAAGTGACAATTCAGTTCAGTCTCTATACTGCATCAATATGAATCTTTGATCAATAATACTATTTATTCCAAAGATATGACAGTGATTTATTGCCTCGCGGAAAAGAAACAAATCAATCATTTATTGCTTGTTTGCCCAATCTCTCCCTCCGTCAGTTTGTAATCATCTGCCCGTCTGTCTATCTCTTTTATCTATCCAAACTTCTACCAATCGGTAGTATGTAATTATGTGGGAAGGTGGTCCCTTAAGGTGGTAAATAGTGGACAAGGAAAGTGTTTCGAAATTTTAGTACAGTTTTGGTTATTGGAACTACTCTTCGTTAATGTACTGTGAGAGGATGAACTGAAATATAGGTAAATTTCATTAATTAACCAATTGTCTTATCCTCTCACTCTACTACTACTACTACTACTACTACTAATAATAATAATAATAATATTATTATTATTATTATTATTATTATTATTTACGAATAAAAAATGCACAACAATCTTTTAGTTTGGTTGGCCTAAACTCACTTTTAGTTATTTTGCCGAAAGCACTGCTGAGCTATACACTCATTCACATCCTTAAAGATATACAAAATATCTTCGAAACCGCTTCTTATCTTAGATTATTTGTTAATGCCAGCCACAGAAAAGCTTTATGTAAATTAGAGTTTTCATCACACCCATTAAGTATGGAGATTGGTAGACATGTAGGAAAAGAAAGGCATGAAGAAAAAAAAAATATGTGTAAAAATGTATTTCGAAGTTGAATATCATTTTGTCTCACGCTGTCCTCTATACCTTTCACTTAGAAAATATTATATTGATCCTTATTATTGGCAGAAACTAAGTGTGTTTAAACGAGTACAATTATTTGCCAAGAGTCTCTCAAAGAGACTCAACTGGGCGAAAAGAATTTCAGGAATTGAAGATAAGACCATTTCTTCCTTTTAACTGTCGAGTGTTGAAACAATCTCTGATATTCGTCTGCGATAAAAGGATTTTCAAATTAGCTGCTGTGGTACACATATTGGATGTCAGATTGGCACCATTTTCATTTAGGACAAAGTAGGTATCATGAGAAGTCTTTTGCAGAAAACCCCATGTCATATTTTTCGTCCATTCAGGGAGAGTAGTAACAACAAGATTTTTAAGACAGTCGTCGTGGCAGCCATATTGGATGTACGACTGGTACCATTTTCATTTAGGACTTGTTGAAAAGCCCCTGTCATAAAGATCATCCATTCAGGGGGAGTAGTGACGACAAGATTGTTAAGACAGTCGTAATGGCAGCCATATTGGATGTACGACTGGCACCATTTTCATTAACGACCAGCTAGGTATCATAAGAAGTCGATTGGTGAAACCACGATGTTGATATAGCCATCCATTTGGAGAGGAACAGAGATAACAACATTTTCAAGATATGACTTTCCATTCAGGATGAGCAGCAATAACAAGATTTTCAAGATGGCCGCTGTGGCGGCCATATTGGACGTCAAATCGGCAGCATTTTCATTTAAGACCAACTGGACATCATATGAAGTCTCCTGATGAAAACACTACGTCAAAATGACTTTCTGTTCAAGTAGAGTTGTGATAACAAGATTTTTAAGATGGCTACCATGGCGGCCATATTGGATTCAGATCGGCACCATTTTTATTTAGGACCAGCTGGACATCAAAAGAAGTCTTTTAGTAAAAGCCCCATGTTGATACGACCATACATTCAGGAGGAGTAGCGATAACAATATTTTCAAGACAGCTGCTGTGGCTGCTATATTGGACATCAAATCGGCACCATTTTTATTTAGGACCAACCAGACATCATAAGAAGTCTTTCAGTGAAAACTCCATGTTGATATGACCATCCATTCAGGAGATGTAACGATAACAAGATTCTCAAGATGGCGGCCATATCGGCCATATTGGACGTCAAATCCGCATCATTTTCATTTAGGACCATCTAGATATCATAAAATGTCATTTAGTGAAAACCTCATGTTGATATGACCATCCATTCAGAAGAAGAAGCGATAACAAGATTATCAAGATGGCCGCTGTGGTGGCCATATTGGATGTCCGAGCAGCACGATTTTCATTTATAACCAACTAGACCATGGTAAGAATGTGTGTGTAACGTTTCAAGGCATTCCTCCAAGCACTTTAGGAGGAGTAGCGATAACAAAGTTGTGCTAACGGACGGACGGACGACGGACAACAGACCATCCCATAAGCTCTTCTGGTCTATGACCAGTAGAGCTAAAAATGAAGATTCAACATATAAGTAATACAATTTGAATGTCTCTTTCTACCAGCTGTAGGAGATTATTAAATACATTCTCAGGATAGAAATAATACAATTTGAATGTCTCTTTCTACCAGCTGTAGGAGATTATTAAATACATTCTCAGGATAGAAATAATACAATTTGAATGTCTCTTTCTACCAGCTGTAGGAGATTATTAAATACATTCTCAGGATAGAAATAATACAATTTGAATGTCTCTTTCTACCAGCTGTAGGAGATTATTAAATACATTCTCAGGATAGAAATAATACAATTTGAATGTCTCTTTCTACCAGCTGTAGGAGATTATTAAATACATTCTCAGGATAGAAATAATACAATTTGAATGTCTCTTTCTACCAGCTGTAAGATATTATGGAATACATTCTCAGGATAGAAGCAATACAATTTCAATGTCTCTTTCTACCAGCTGTAAGAGATTATTAAATACATTCTCAGGATATAAGTAATACAATTTCAATGTTTATTTCTTGGAGCTGTAAGAGATTATTGAATTCTCAGGATATAAGTAATACAATTTTAATGTCTTTTTCTACCAGCTGTAAGAGATTATTGAATTCTTAGCATAGAGGTAAAACAATGTCTCTTTCTACCAGCTGTAACATTCTTCTGATACCTTCTCAGGATAGAAGTCATATCATTTCAATGTCTCTTTCTACCAGCTATAAGATGTTATTGAATGCATTCTCAGGATAGAAGTCATACCATTTCAATGTTTATTTCTACAGGCTGCAAGATATTATTTAATACATTCCCGGTATAAGGGTTAAACAAACGATTTCAATCATGTTGTTTGTTTTTTCTACCAACTGTAAGGATTTTATTGAATATATTCTCAGGTTAGAAGTAAAACAATTATTTTCAACGCCTCTTTCTACCAGCTGTTAGATATCATTGATTACATTCTTAGAATAGAAGTAATACAATTTCAATGTTTCTTTCTACCAGCTATTAGATATCATTGATTACATTCTTAGAATAGAAGTAATACAATTTCAATGTTTCTTTCTACCAGCTATTAGATATCATTGATTACATTCTTAGAATAGAAGTAATACAATTTCAATGTTTCTTTCTATCAGCTGTTAGATATCATTCATTACATTCTTAGAATAGAAGTAATACAATTTCAATGTTTCTTTCTACCAGCTGTAAAATAGTATTGAAGACATTCTCAGAGTCTACGTTGTTTGCATTTGGACCAAGATTATACGCGAGTACATACGGTAACTCTAAGATATTAATGGTACAAAAAATTGCAAATGTTTTCAAATTGTATCATTCAGGCAATAATTTGTAAAAACAAAAATAGATAAATCAGCATTTCGATTGAGAAGGTATGCCAGCGAGTCGTTTTATTTTTCTTTCTGGATGTGTTGTCTTTTTCCACATTATTATAACTAGTAAGATACCCCAGGTATGCATTATTAAGCTAACAGGCCTTCGTGCTGCGTTTTCTATGGCTTATGCACAAACATGGACAAGACGCTGAACTTGGAAGGAAATTAAATTGCGCATTTAAAATATCTCAATGTGCTTTTTGTAATCTTGGCATGCTGCCAAACAGTGCATTCTCTAGTTAAGCACAGCTCGAGAAACGGAGCAGCCAATCATATTTTAGCTCTGTCTCTCATTGCTCTTGCCCACGGTATTGGATTTGTTGTGTGTGCGCCAATGAATTGATAAAGCGCATTGCACCGTAACACTTAATGTCCTAAGATTTTATGCAATTTACCTGTGAAGATATTTTTACGAATCAGTGTTTAACTGGTGCAATATACTGTACGGATAGACTCGATTTTTATTTGACAAGTGGAATACATATCGATGAGAGAATATGAAAGGGGAACTTGTGGATATCTGGATTTTGTTGACTTTTCCAATTTTTAATAGTGAGGCAGCTGTTACAAGTAAGTAATTTCAAAATAATGTTATTTCCACCTTGTTTTTGTTTAACAACATCAAATGTGACCGAGGCACATATGCTGATACTAAATGACCACCTCATATTTGGGATAAATCAACTGATTAGAAATTATAGGGAATAGCAGCCAACCGACAAGGGGATTTAAGATCTCTTTCAAGATCCGTTTTTTCAAATGAATCTTTAAAGTATTTTCTTATAGGATTGTTTTTGTTTCTTTAGAAATTTATAGAAATGTCATTTCAGGTACAGCTAAGTCGAATGCAATTTTCACATTATGAGGTAATATATAAGAGTGTGGTGCGTTTAGTGAAGTTTATCAATGGATTTCATCTTTCTTACACAGCAACATTTCGTCCGGTCTTAACGTTTGTTGAAAGAAAGAAATTAGAGTGAAAAGCAAACTTAATTTAATAGCAGAAGATTACATTTGGAGACTGGATATCTTTTCGTATTGATCCCATGTTTGAAAGTTTATGAGAATTGTACAATTCTCCTATCTTTTTTTTAAAATTAAGTTTGTGTGGAAAATAACTCACACATCTTAAGCATCTGAGATGTTATTGACAAGGTGCAAAATTATTCACCAGAATATATTTTGAACTGCAGAAAACTACATCCTATATGAGTGTTGGTTGGAAGATCAAGGAAAATACGTTTTCAGTGTTTTATAATTTAGACTGGTTATAATCTACTAGAAATGTAACTTCGTATACCAGTTTCACGAGAAAGATTCACGATTACTTGTGTAAAAATGTGTATAACTACTAAACGATATATTACTCGATGTGAGAAAAACAACAAAAAGAGTAATTACCTGAGATAACATTTTCGCAATTTATTGCATTTTTTAAAACAAAAACGAAACCACGCGAAATAATACCATTAAGACCACTAACCTTGTTCATTGAAGATATATCTGAAGGTACAATTTAGATGTACATTTTTTCTCTGATTTATTGGACAAAAGTATCTTTGAGTGGACGATTATTTATGTACGAGTGTATAAGTATTTACCGATAGATAATGTAGATTACTGAAAAAGTATCTTAGAAACAATGAGTTTCTGAAAAAAGAATGGCACCTATTTGGGCAATTAACATGAAATGCAAGATAAGTACCAGAACTTCTCATCTATAAACCAATCCCCCGATAGATAGATAGATAGATAAAATATTGTATTACCTAAAAAAGAGTAGACTTGGGCCAGCACGACTGATTTAGCAATCTAATTAAAAAAATGTTCATCTCCCGTATTAAACAACAAACAAACTTTATGATAATGTTTTTGATACCCTCATTTACCGACAAGATTTATATTATTGAGTCTAAGAATCAAGACTATGAAAATGAAATGTAGCACATATTTTTTTCGTTTCTTGACCTTTCCAATTGGTTAGGCAATAGAAATGCTTTGTTACACCGAGACATATTATATGTTAAACGCAAGAGACAAATCCCTTAGTCATCTTTAACGGATCACTTAATTATTTTAACACTCAAGCGCGAAAACTCGTTTAAACTCGTTCTTGACTTTCGCTTTGAACTGCTAGAAACTTCTAAAGTTCTTGATTGGAATAAAAAGGTTGCCGCCATATCAGTCTTCATGAATGGACTTGCATACTGACTTTTTACAGTTTATAAAGACCCTGAGTCGATAAATAATGTCAATAAAATTGTATCTGTCGAAACAGAATATTGTGAAAACCGGTACCAAAATATATGACATTTTAAATTGTTGCAGCCATTTTTAACCATTTGATAGCATCATTTATTTTATCCTTGTTTTAAAGTCTATCATAACTTTTACAAGTGGCCATTGTACATTTTAATTGCATCCTCATGTAGGATCCAGGATAGCACTTTCAACTCTGTATGGTGTATATTTGTAACTTTCTGTATTAACCTCTGCGTGCCTTGATTTATGTCTGAGGAATCCCGAGTGACTGTGTACTTAGATGAGAATTAATTCCTGAGTCGCCATGTGAGTGTGTCTCTTACGCACGAATGCCTATATCCATGACTATGTTCAATCTTTTTGGTAGGATGTGCACTTGGTCGAGAGGACGTGGGGGTTGGTGCGTGCAGGCAAGGCGACGGGTGCCGTAACCCGCCGACCTGGGTTCAAGTCTCAATAAAGGACGAATTAAAAATTCTCTATGATAGTATTCTTATATAATTCACTTCATATCATCACGCATCCTCCTGTGGGATCCAGCCTGTGCCGTCGACGATACGGGGGGGGGGGGGGTCATTACGCGGATCATGTTCATCCTCTCTGTACTTTACTTAAATAAACGTACAGCTTTTTCATTAAAATAACTACGTTTAGTTATTATTCTCATGACAATTAATACATTTTAAAAAAACCAACAGAATTGTGCTGTTTTTTCCGAGGGGGGGGGGGGGGGCGCCGAAGGCGACGCTTGCCCGGGACGCCGTTTCGTCCAGCGCAAATTTGCGACGGCCCTGGATCCAGGGATAGCACTTTTCACTATTTCTGGTGTAAATTTGTAACTTTAGATGGATACAGTATTCAGAATAAAGCTGTTCCTTCTTTTAAAATTACCAATGCAAGTGCGAAACATATTACATCTGTAAAATACGCATCATCTCAATAATCTCAGATAGGGAGAAAATGACGAGTTACCATTTTTGTATCTTGGAATACTGTATTGCATAAAATTTGTACAAAGTTCAATATAGTATATTATTATTAAATATAATATACCGTATATTCTCGCGTAAAACCGGATCCAAATGCAAACAACATATACCCTGATCTGCCATCGCATAATGCGCCGGCAGATCAGGGTCTATGTTGTTTGTTCTACTGATTAGTCCTTACAAACTGCATGGACCCAAATCTGTCGGCGCATTATGCGACGGCAGATCTGGGTCTATGCAGTTTGCAGTTGGTATCCGATTACACGCGTGTATATACGGTACCCATCTATGCCGATCACTGAAGTAACGCGATATTTCTCATCTGAAACGTTTTATAAATAAAAATACTTAACTTCCCTGCAAGACATTCTTTAGAACGAGATATTAAAAAGACACATTTAAACATATTTGAATTTCTCCAAATATATCTAGCTATATATGTCTTCCTAAGTTCCAAATACAATGGACATTCAATGAGAAAATGATATTCATCTTCAAAAATGTATTTCCTCTCCGAGTCCAATTTGGTCTATTCCGTCAGCCAGATTCATTTTTCATACCGTGTGATGCTACTCCTAATTTAATTAAACGCAATTATATATATTCGAATACTAATATATCTGTAGTAGAAACAGTCATAACAAGTTTCGTTCGAAATAGCTCTTGATAAACTTGCCAAATTAGCATTCAAATTTTCGGTACAATTTATCTAACTATCTTTGTTGTACAATAGGTAGAAAATAAATTATATCACCAACACCTTGAAAAAGCCAAGCTTCATAAAAACCTAGACTAGATGATGGAAGTTTGAGCATGGCAGCTCAATTCTGCTTTCCTGGTTAAACAGTACTGTAATTTACCATTTAGATAGACAGAAATATATATATGGAACAATCTACCCATCATAACGATCTTTCAAAAATGTGATACAAATGTTTATGTTTAGATAAAATGAATAAGATTATAGAAGAATGCGAATATAGGTTAATATTTTAGTGAACAAAACGATTTTTTTAAGATGATAATGTATGGCTGTTAATTGTTCTGAAGATTCAGAACAATAAATGCAAGAAGACGCTTAATATTTAGTAGTATTGTACCAGTAATGATATCAAACTATGGCAAAACTTCTACTGCATTATGTAATAATAATAATAATATATATATATATATATCATGATAGAAATCTTAGATATCTGGTTATTTTTGTATGAATTATTACAAAACTTTAAAGCGAAATACCCACATTTGCTCAAACTTAAGAATCTCTTTCAGCTAGGATGACTCCAAACGTCTTCTATAATTGTAATGGTAGTGCATGGAGAAAAGTGAACAAAGTATTTCCGTCTCGTAACAAATATTTGACGCATTTTTGCACATCAAGAAATGGTGATGCTGCATTTGTTTTCCTCTGCTTTATCTTGGCATTCTATGAGATATTGTTACACAGATGAAATGTATTCACTTCCATTGGATTGATTCAAATGTACTATCTGTGTCGATACAAATATCAGAATTGTCATAGTCACATATAATTATTATTATTTTTTTTACAAATTATTTTTCAGAATGCACCGCCGTGAACTACATAGGCGCAAAACAGCCGTATTTATACAACTCCAATATCGATGTCACTATAGGTTGGTAATTATAGTTTTCTTTTTGGTTGGCAATTATACTCGGTTTTCCATTGCTGTATCCATTATATAAATTATCCTAAAGAAAACAAAAGTTAAAGGCTAGAACTATCTCTTTGTTTTATGAAGCGACAGGTCAATAAATATTGATTCACAATAAATGTCCACCAACAATAATAATAAGGATGTGAGTATTAAATATAATTTAGGAAGTAGAATCAAACAATCTTTGGATCATTTTTAAAATTAACATTTTTGATGTCACTTAGACTCAATCAATCCAAACTTTAATACTTTTGGGAAGAGAAAGTATTCAATCCACATGACAACAGCATAAATTTTCTGTACGTGTGCAAATTGGAGAGAGAGAGAGAGAGAGAGAGAGAGAGAGAGAGAGAGAGAGAGAGAGAGAGAGAGAGAGAGAGAGAGAGAGAGAGAGAGAGAGAGAGAGCACGGGTCAGATAAAGTAATTTCACATATTTAGAAATATTGTACGAAATCAAGTTGTAAAAACATCTAACTTCATGAGAGCAAAATGTATCTTTTTCTCTAGATTGAGGCATATGATAGAGTGATTACATTTATTGATTTTTGTTCTTTTCAAATTTGGAATAGGATAGGGAACTTAGAAATTAGTGGTTTCCGGTTTTTAGAGAGTTCTATATTGAAATCTTCAACTTAAATTTATGTTTGATCTTGCAGGTTATGCCTATCTAGCGGCAGATTTGGTATATCAGTTCCCGTGTTGCGGAATCGTTACGCAATGGCAAGCCTTTATTAAACAAAACAATGGGACAGTGTTGTTTGAGGTGTGGAGGTCAACGTCGGGAACTGTCTACAAACTTGCTGGATCCAATGAATTTGTGGCATGTATGTGGTTTAGCAATTTGCATTGCAATACTTTTGACAGTCTTTTTTTAGGTTCAAGAAAATATCAAATGCAAATGTTTTGCATGTGTGACTTTACAAATCCTTATATGTATTTGTGCGACTTTTTATGAATTGAATTGTATGAAAGCTTTTGAACAGTTATCAATCATTGTTTTTTGTTGAACAAAAATAGGAAAAAAAATGACTATCATTTTCTTAGGTATGTAGAATTTTTATTTTTTATTTCCTAAGAAAAAGTTCTATGTACTAAAAATTACAGGACAAAAATTAAATATAATTTATTGTATATTCATGGTCTAGAAAAAATTAGATGTTATGAAAAGTGACATACAATACAGTATATGGACATGAATTTTCTATCCAGGTTATGAAAAGTGACATACAATACAGTATATGGACATGAATTTTCTATCCAAATATACTGCATCGTTTCTACTAAGGAAAAATATTAATTTTATCAATTTTCCGAAAATATTTATTAGTTTCGTCATTAAGTCAAATTAAAATTTGATCTGAATATCTTTGCTGGATTGTAAGTTAGCACTTTATCCCTACTACCACTGCTACTACTACTACTACATCTTCGTTTTCGTTGTTGTCATCATCATCATTATCGCCATTATCAGCATATATTACTTCCTCCCCAGTTTTTCTGTTATTCTATATTCATTACTCCTTCTTTTCTTCCTTTGATTATTCATCTTCCCTAACTTCTTTTACTCATTGACTTCAGTCGAGATACATTTATTTATGTTGATACAAAAAGTTTTATATTATTAAACTTTAATAATCATGGAGCCAGTACTAATAAAGCACAATTTACCTAAGTATGGCGAAAGTCAAAAGCAGTGTACAAACTTTACAGTTGTGACGTTAAAATGTAAGGTTTTCATTTTCAGCAGCTACAGATATGTTAATTACAATGAATGTTGCAAGTGGTGCCCAGATATCAGTGTTTCCCGGAGACTACATCGGATGGTGAGTGAAAACAAAACAAAACAGACAAACAACAGCAGCAGCAACAACAAAAACATTAAATATATACCAGGCAAAATGTCACATATAAAGATGATAAATGCTGTTATAAATTATGCTTAATGCCTTCTAAATTGATCGCGTTATTCGACCATCTGGATGTAATTTGTACGAACATTTACCCGGTAGGAGATGGCCAAGTCGCCTTTCTCCCTACGAGGGGAGACTGTAGCGGTCGCTGAATGGCTGTAGCCATTCCTCATAGGGAAACGCTGGAACGATACAGCCCCACAGGATAATATCAATCAAATATAAAAATGTTGTATTCTCGTTTATGTATGAGTTGGTGATTTATATATGTAATTGTACGTCATTTATGTATGAGTTGGTGATTTATATACGTTATTGTACGTCATTTATGTATGAGTTGGTGATTTATATATGTTATTGTACGTCATTTATGTATGAGTTGGTGATTTATATATGTTATTGTACGTCATGTCATCGTCATTCTTATATATGTACCTTTTCTCTATGTTGTTATTAATCTCCTATAGGCGTAAAAAAGATGTCTGACCTGCCAGACTCTATTCAGACCTTTTCATAAAAACACTCAAATTGAATTACCTCGCTCATCATTCTTTGAATATTGGAATTGTGTACTTAATCATTCTGTTCGAGTCATAAAATGTGTACCTTCATTTGTATAAGGCCCAATATAATGATCTACAAAGAAGCTATACACAAATGATGAACGTATATTGAAACTGCACAAATTAGAGCATTTCAAATGTAAATGCATTTGATAAAAAAAATACAGGAGAACTTAAAGGGATGGATTTGGATACTCTGCCTGGTTTGGGTACCGTGACGCAATCTAATACAGCCTTTATATCTGGTGCATTGAAAATAACTCTGTCTTACTTTTTGTTTTTTGTCGCCTTTAAAGTGTTGAATGGGAATATTCAATTGAAGTTTGTTTATGACTCTTGACGATTAATCAATTTTTAGTGGTGCGTGTAGTCCAAACACTTATTTATTTATTTATTTTTACTAGTGTTTGTTTGTATTCATTTCTTTATTTTGGTACTTATTTTTTAAAATGAAAGTTTGATGATTGTATTCAGATGATTTATTGTACTTAATTATTATATCATGCAATCTTCTACGGAAGGAAATAAAGATGATGATGATGATCACTAGTCTCTCTCAAGAATTGTGCGGTGTTATGTGAATAAAACCGATAAACCGTGAAAGATATGATCCGGTTATGCAGAGAAGGGACGATCAGCACACGAGAAACTGACACAAACACAATACTAAACCAGACCAACAGGTGGACAAGAGCAGCACAGTATACGTCATGATATAAATTAAAATATCATTGTATATACTATATTTAAGGTATACGAAGACAAACGAAATGGTAGCATACACAGCAGGTAGTGGCCCAGAACCAGACAACATAAAATACGGCCTTCGTCCCAGTCCAACCGGTTTCCTCTTTGATTGGTCTTCAGCTTCGGCACATCAAAACAGAAACTATGGCATTCGTGCAACGATAGATGCAAGTAAGAGAATAATACGATTCTTTTGCTTTAGTTACATTCTTAGGCTTTAGTTACATTCTTAGGCTTTAGTTACATTCTTAGGCTTTAGTTACATTCTTAGGCTTTAATAACATTCTAAGGCTTAAATAACATTCTAAGACTTAAATAACATTCTAAGGCTTAAATAACATTCTTTTGCTTCAGTTATATTCTTTTGCTTCAGTTACATTCTTAGGCTTTAGTTACATTCTTAGGCTTTAGTTACATTCTAAGGCTTTAATAACATTGTAAGGCTTAAAAAACATTCTTTTGCTTCAGTTACATTCTTTTGCTTCAGTTACATTCTTAGGCTTTAGTTACATTCTTAGGCTTTAGTAACATTCCAAGGCTTAAATAATATTCTAAGGCTTTAGTAACATTCTTTTGCTTTAGTTACATTGTCAGGCATTAGTTACATTGTTAGGCTTTAGTTACATTCTAAGGCTTTAATACCATTCTAATGCTTTATTTACATTCTTAGGCTTTAGTTACATTCTAAGGCTTTAGTTACATTCTTAGGCTTTAGTTACATTCTAAGGCTTTAATAACATTCTTAGGCTTTAGTTACATTCTTAGGCTTTAGTTACATTCGATGGCTGTAGTTACATTCTTAGGCTTTAGTTATATTCTAAGGCTTTAATAACATTCTTAGGCTTTAGTTACATTTTTAGGATTTAGTTACATTCTTTGGCTTTAGTTACATTCTTCGGCTTTAGTTACATTCTAAGGCTTTAATAACAGTCTAAGGCTTTAATAACATTCTAAGGCTTTAATAACATTCTAAGGCTTTAATAACAATCTTAGGCTTTAGTAACATTCTAAGGCTTTAATAACATTCTAAGGCTTTAATAACATTCTAAGGCTTTAGTTACATTCTTAGGCTTTAATAACATTCTAAGGCTTTAATAACATTCTTAGGCTTTAGTTACATTCTTAGGCTTTAGTTATATTCTAAGGCTTTAATAACATTCTTAGGCTTTAGTTACATTTTTAGGATTTAGTTACATTCTTTGGCTTTAGTTACATTCTTCGGCTTTAGTTACATTCTAAGGCTTTAATAACAGTCTAAGGCTTTAATAACATTCTAAGGCTTTAATAACATTCTAAGGCTTTAATAACAATCTTAGGCTTTAGTAACATTCTAAGGCTTTAATAACATTCTAAGGCTTTAATAACATTCTAAGGCTTTAGTTACATTCTTAGGCTTTAATAACATTCTAAGGCTTTAATAACATTCTTAGGCTTTAGTTACATTCTTAGGCTTTAGTTATATTCTAAGGCTTTAATAACATTCTAAGGCTTTAATAACATTCTAAGGCTTTAATAACATTCTAAGGCTTTAGTTACATTCTTTGCTTTAGTTACATTCTTAGGCTTTAGTAACATTCTAAGGCTTTAGTAACATTCTAAGGCTTTAGTTACATTCTTAGGCTTTAATAACATTCTTAGGCTTTAATAACATTCTAAGGCTTTAATAACATTCTAAGGCTTTAATAACATTCTAAGGCTTTAGTTACATTCTTTGCTTTAGTTACATTCTTAGGCTTTAGTAACAATCTAAGGCTTTAGTAACATTCTAAGGCTTTAGTTACATTCTTAGGCTTTAATAACATTCTTAGGCTTTAATAACATTCTAAGGCTTTAATAACATTTTTAGGCTTTAATAACATTCTAAGGCTTTAGTTACATTCTTAGGCTTTAATAACATTCTAAGGCTTTAGTAACATTCTAAGGCTTTAATAACATTCTAAGGCTTTAATAACATTCTTAGGCTTTAATAACATTCTAAGGCTTTAATAATATTCTAAGGCTTTAATAACATTATAAGGCTTTAGTTACATTCTTAGGCTTTAATAACATTCTAAGGCTTTAATAACATTCTAAGGCTTTAGTTACATTCTAAGGCTTTAATAACATTCTTAGGCTTTAATAACATTCTAAGGCTTTAATAACATTCTAAGGTTTTAATAACATTCTTAGGCTTTAATAACATTCTAAGGTTTTAATAACATTCTTAGGCTTTAATAACATTCTAAGGTTTTAATAACATTCTTAGGCTTTAGTAACATTCTTAGGCTTTAGTTATATTCTTTGGCTTTATTTACATTCTTAGGTTTTCGAAACCGATTTAAAACGATAAGGTATGTATCTGTGTATGTGCGTGTATGTATCTGTGTATGTGCGTGTATGTGTATATTTATGTATCTGTGTATGTGCGTGTATGTGTATATTTGTACATTCCTTTTTCTTTATTACCTCCACGATGTACAAGCACATTTACAAATGAAAACAGTGGATGTACATGTAAGTTTAATAAGGGACATATAATCTTTCTAACACTATTACTGTAACTAATCAAAAGTTGAAAGCTTCTTAAGATTATATGGAATCAATAATGATTAAATTTCTGATGGGAAAGAAGGAAACGCAAGATTTAGAAAAACGATGTGAAGACACATATGATATCAAAGACACGAAAATAAACCATAATTAAAAAGTTTAGGGTACACGGGAAAACTGTGTTTCAACCAATGCAAATTGATTATTTCAATACAAATTGCTATGGAAAATTTCAATAAAAATGGTCTGATGAACAAAATGTCAACCATTCATTCCAGTTAGAGGTAAATCCCTAAGTTTACAAGTACTGTGATGATTTATTGGAAGGTTTAAAACAAAAGTTTTGGAAACTATGAAATCTAGTAATCTCTTCTACCTCATATGATCAAAATTTCTTACCTTTATTGCAAAAATGTAGCGTTTATTTAAAAAAAAAAACTCTTGCGAAGATCAGTGCACTACAAAGACTAGTTGTTTTTATATAAATATTTTCAAAATGTTCTCTGGATTAGATTCTCAGTCGGTTTGAATATGCAGAGCGTCGTTTAATATTGTCGCAAAAAGCATGCTATATTTCATAAATCTATTGAGTATTGATTTTGATTGAACCATCCAATATATCCAATATTACGTTCTTCCTCTTTTAAGAAAATGAAAATAAGTTATGTTCTTCGATGAATGAATTGATCACATAATGGTTTGACATATTTACTTTGTGTTGAGCTGATTTATATTATAATAATAAACTGAAATTAGTATGCCTTTCTGAAAAAAATAGTTTGTATGCCAGGGGTACATAATGATGTGCAAATATGATAATTAGTATATGAATAAATTGAAGTGTCATGTTTTCACATTTATTCGCAGAATGATCTTAAGCAATACAAACTATGACATATTACGTAGGAGTAAACTATCACGAATTCAATGTATATGAAAAGAACTTATTCAAGTTATTTTAATGGACTGTATTAATGTATATAAGAACGAGCTATTTTATGTACAGCTATGATTTAAATGTTGAAATATCTTCCTTGTTGTATTTTGTAGCATTCTGTTCTCTGATTGGTTGGCATAATTTATGTGGTGCTGTTTGTCTTTCAACCTGAATGTAAGAGTTTTCCAAGATGACGTTGCTATGTGCTGTTGTTATTTATTGGTGTGCATCAGAGACGCACAACGCTATTTTGATTTGGTTGGGCTAAGCTCGCTTTAAGTTATTTTGCCTAAAATGCACTTGAGAGCTATAACATGCACTAAGTTACTACAAAATACTTTAAAGCGGGCTCCGCCCAACCACACCAGGCATTAATATTGTGTTTCTAAAAAGGTTCAATTAGGATAACCTTTTCAAAAATATTACTGATTATTTAGTGGCTTATACGCGAATGCACGTACACAGAATGAGTATTTGCATAATTTCAATCGCAATGTTTAAAATTCAAGTATAGAATTTGAATACCGCTTTGACAGAATATAATACATGTTATCACCAAATTCAAATGAGTAAACTATCACAAGTAAAAACTTATTCAATTTAATCGAATACATTATAGTAAGCTATTTAAGAACGCGTTTTATTTACATTTACACATCTACGTTTAAAATTGTTTCACATTTATGTATTTAAGATACTAACACAATTTTGTTGTTGGACGTTTGTAGAATGCTGTTTGCCTCTTTGACCACGTTGAAGGATGGGGTAAAGAGGCTTTTATATATATATATATATATATATATATATATATATATATATATATATATATATATATAATCGGCAATAAAATTCTGCACATCGTTAAACTATTTAAGAAGTTGACTATATACTGAACCAATCTTCTAGTCTTCGATGTATGTCAGTGTAAGTGTCGTAAATTTAAAAAACCCAAAATGATAGCTATATATAAGTTTAACTTTTAATCTTAATTAAATTTCTTTTCCTTCATATTTTTTTAAAATGAAGGCGTACCCACGGGAACAACATTCTTGTTTTTATTTCTCGGTAGGGACAGTGTGCAGAATAATTTACTTTATCTTACAATATTGCTTTCAAATTAAAGATAGATTGAAGTTTAGGGTAAGAAAGTAAAAGTTTCAACCGATGAAATACAATATACTTTTTTCAACAGCTATGGTTTGGGAAAACAAAACATTATTATTATTATTATTATTATTATTATTATTTGCAATTTCATTATGTTTAATGGTTTCAAGGTTATGTGATTTAGCACAAGCGTCCAAAAAGATGTTTTAGCATGAGGCATCTATTTCCTTCTAATTTTAGGCAAATAAAATAATATACTTCGAATGAGAAATCCATTTCCTTCTATCCTTTAGGCAAATGAAATCATATACTTCGAATGAGAAATCCATTTCCTTCTATCCTTTAGGCAAATAAAATAATATACTTCGAATGAGAAATCCATTTCCTTCTATCCTTTAGGCAAATGAAATCATATACTTCGAATGAGACATCCATTTCCTTCTATCTTTTAGGTAAATGAAATCATATACTTCGAATGAGACATCCATTTCCTTCTATCTTTTAGGTAAATGAAATCATATACTTCGAATGAGACATCCATTTCCTTCTATCTTTTAGGTAAATAAAATAATATACTTCAAATGAGACATCCATTTACTTCTATATTTAAGGTAAATGAAATCATATACTTCGAATGAGACATCCATTTCCTTCTATCTTTTAGGTAAATAAAATAATATACTTCGAATGAGAAATCCATTTCTTTCTATCTTTTAGGCAAATGAAATCATATACTTCGAATGAGACATTCATTTCCTTCTCTCTTTTCGGCAAATGAAATAATATACTTCTAATGAGACGTCCATTTCCTTCTATCTTTGCAAATTAAATCATATATTTAATTTTCATATCGCTTCTGTCGAAAGTTTCACGCTTCCTTTATTTGTAATTTTAGTGCTTTGCAACTTTTAGATTTCTGTTAATTGCTGGACAACAGTACAGTGTCAGACATAATATATATATATATATATATATATATATATATATATATATATATATATATATATATATATATATATACATGTTGCCAAATTTTGCCCTTAAAACTACTGACACGAACAATTATCTACCATATCGTAAATGATCAGCATTATGAAAGTATCCGTTCTGGGTCTGACTCTTATTTAACACTGCCTACCACTGAATCATTTCAAACCCTAAGACATTTTTTTCCCATATAACCCGGTCATAGCATACTGCAGAAAAGAAAAACATATGAGAGACATACTCGTTAGAGCAAAACTAAAACCAGATAAAAGATGCAAAACATGCCGACACATGATCAAAATGAACGATTTCTCCAGCACAGTAATGGTCGAAAAACTCCGTCTTCACAGATATCGAAAGTGCTTGCCCATTTTTTCTGACTTACCGCATCGTGTTGGTGCGAATGTGAAAGGCTATACTAAATAAGACTATTTTTTTGTCGAAATTAAATTAACACAAATCAAGGATGGTCTGTTTTTATAGCTGAGGTGGTACAGTGCCTAACACGAGATAGGGAGATCAGGCCCTCTCTTTTTTCACTCCTGTGATATTTGATGGTAGCTGTGGGATCAAACATACAGACTTCAGTTATACAGCCAAGAGTTCACTCTGTCATACCAGCCAAGAATTTAGTCTGTCCTACTAGCCAATAGTTCAGTCTCAATATTTCTTTGTGGTCATTGTTTTTGTAGACATATGGTCATGTATCTAAAAAAGCAAGAGAAATATGTTGCAGGTAGTAGAGTCCTTGGCTGGAATGTAAGAGATCTCTCCATCGACAGTAAAATAGCCACGATAATTTGTAAAGCAAGATAGCTTCGAGAAGTACATATAATAATTTATTTAATTTCGATCAACAAATGGAACAAAATGCGTTATTCGCTGTACCAAAATATAATTTTATTTCAGATTCGCCGCCGTACTTTACAAATCTGAATTTCTTCATGCTCGCCCAGTCCACATGGGCTGTGGGGAAGTTGGTTTACACCGTGTCAGCAAACGACCCAAACCCATCAGACACGACCATTACCCAGCTGGTGATCACCATGAATACAGACAGCTACTTCAGTTTCAATACAACAACTAGTAAGGCCTTAAGACCTTTTTTTTTTTTTTTTTTTAGCTTACATGACCAAAGACTAAGTGAGCTTATAGTATGGCCCCGCGTCTGTCGTGAGTTGTGCGTCGTCCGTTGTTTGTCCATCCGTTCGTCCACACTTGTCTGTGAGCACTCTAGAGGCTTCATTTCTGATCAAATTTCAATTAGACTTAGTATATAACTTTATATCATCAAGATATCGGATGAGTTTGATTATGAGCGACATGCATGCATACTAACGAGGTGACCTTCATCTGATTAGATGACATTGTGAACAGTCTGGAAGCCAAATTTCTTATCAAATTTTGATCAGCCTTGCTATGTAAGTAAATATCATAAAGATCTCGGACAAGTTCTATTATGAGTAACATCCACGCATACTAATGAGGTGATATTGCATCTGATTGGCTAAGGCTATTACCTCTCTAAAGGCTTTTATTCTGATGAGATTTCGTATGTAATCTTATATCATCAAGATCTCAGACGAATTCGATTATTGCTTAGAGCACTTGTGAAAAGACAAGAGACTCAGTTCTAATAACCATGTCCAAGTTTATAAATGTATCTGCAGAGAAATATTGCTAAAAGTTTGACCATATTTTAAATTCTTTAATATTTTGAAGCAGATTTGATATGTTTGGTTAAATAGAGTTTGCAATTATTGCTATATTAAAGTCCCTGAAACATTTGTCGTTTATATTGTATCAAATCTATTGTGTATTATTTTGACGCATTTATATATTCAGTGCCATTACTCACAACTGATTTTGATTGTATATGTTGTAAATTTAGCGTTAAGAAAAACAATATGCTGTCCACCTGGAACACCTCCAAATGTAATTAATAAGATAATTAGAATAAAGAAAAACATGAAAAAAAGTGAAACTCTGAGAAATTCAACCACTAAAACACCGCCGCTGCCTTGGGTGGGGATCTCAGTGGTTTCCAAGTTATGATCCCGGGAGTGGTTGGGTGGGGGTGTAAGGACAGACCCAGGAATCCATGCTAACTGCACAGATTAACTCCCCTTGCAATGCCAAGCAAGATTATATACTATACGAGTGGGGCTACGAACAGTTTCTAAGTTATGAATCGGGGTCTAATCTCCAGGGTAGGGAGAGATACAGGGGAAAATGCTGGTGGTATAAATTTGTGTCCTTTTTATGCCGAGAAAAAGATCCTATATATGGTACAGGAAAGAAGATAAATGACACCGATAATACTAAAAAATTTAGCAACCATGTGCTGAAAGCTTCCCTTTACCTTCCTCAGTTACAATACTTATATGAATTTGCATTCATAAATTGACATAGGTCAGCTTGGACCTCTTTATTTTTGAAAGGTAGGGGATGGATATGATATTTCCAGGAAATTGTCTATATGAATGTCACTCTCTCCCCAACCTTCTCTCTATCCAGCACACACACACACACACACACACACACACACACACACACACACACACACACATCTAACAATATGCATGTACTCGTAAGCTGAGACACTTTCTTGTGTCATTTCTTTCACAAATAAATATACGCCGTGTCTTAGATTGCCTTAAATTACACAAACAAGCGCAAGAAAGACAAATTTTCAAGACTCGAGTATACAGTTATAAGTTTAATGCACATGAATTCTCTTTCACGAACACGCACTCCATTTTCCACAAATATGCAGTTTTTCCTACTCATCAGTATAATATTATATGTAAGTCCAGGCGTACTAGACAACCATTTGACTTAAATTTAAACTTTGACATGTTCCACCACACTTCTTGCATCTCCTCTGCTCGCTGCTTCGCCGTTCTGCATCTTGCTGCTCGCTGCTACGTCGCTCCGCTGCTACACAATTAATACATTATTGCACAAAAATGATAGCACGAGTATACCGTACTACAATAAATGGATGAAAACATATATATATATATATATATATATATATATATATATATATATATATATATATATATATATATATATATATATTGAGATCTGTTAAAACTTTGCATTGACGAAGAAAAAAAGTACACTTTTTTACCAGCTTAATAGCGATTTATTTTGCCCCCATTTCTTTTTTAAATATATTCTTTGTGTGGTGTCTCTTGTTAGTTGATTCTTTTGGTTTTGCTATAGTACTAAATGGCTAGAGAAAAAGAGGAAAACAGTAGCACAAAAATGGACAACGACTATGTTTATGAGACTATTTAATTTGCATTCAGTTAAATAGTTTGGACTAAAAATGACCTTACTTGATAGATTGCACAAAGCAATACACATCATCTACACAAATTTGGACATACTTACAATTGTTTCAGTTGGTATTATTACAATATCCTACACATTAAAAACCGTGAAAGATCAGAAGAATGGAGAAGTAAGATGCAGAAGGAAATGCAGTACATAACAGACTTTCTTCGAGACATTAAACGTTGCAATTATTACGGTAACGCTACAGAAATAAAAGGCACAGAAACACACACACACACACACACACACACACACACACACACAAATGAGAATAAATGTCTAGAAAACTATTTCCACTCGGTATCAAGCCGCGATGATGATGATGATGATGATGATTATTATCTATCCAGAATCTTATTATTTTTCATCCTATCATGAACTCAATTTTAAAAATAATAACTATTGGCAATCCACCCTCATGTATTCTGGACTCAACCATCCCAAAATATCCATAAAAGTCCACACAAACGTTTTGTACAAAATAAAGTAACAAGAAGTCCTGAAGTAGGATAATAGCTTTATCAAGCTTGGGTTTGAGTAGAAATAAGGTCAGGTAAAATATTGCACGCTTTGCATTTATATTGTTTCTAAATATAAAATATATGAATAGTTATTGACGAAGACTTAGTAAATAGTGCAATCCAAAGTAGGGCGGATCCAGAAATATCGTTGGGGAGGGGATGTAGGGTGGTGGTAGTGGAAGGGGGGGGGGAGGTAGAAAGGAAAAGAGCGTAAACAAGTATGCGAGGGGTCTGTTGTACGTAACCATTGATGGGTGCCCAGGGGGCGAAACTCCCAGAAGCTCTTTTATTTTAAGCTTTTCCAGGGCGTAATTTTAATCATCTAACTGTAAAGAAAACTTACTCTAGGAAACGTTCCGTTTGTTTCGCGCTGGATCCGCCCTACGATGCAAGACTTATAAAATTAGCAAATTTTCACCTCACTGGCTGTGAACAAATCTGGCACATATTTTAGACATCAAGGCCAATGGCGCATTAGTGACGCGTGAAATCATCGTAAACTTGTTCAAGATTCTACAGCATTGTTTTAAAATTACAACATTTATATGATTTACATTTAAATATAATTTTCTTTTTAAAAGATACAAACAAACCAAATAGGATCCCTTTTTAATGAAATGAAAAAGAAAGATTCATTGAATCCCAGATAAACATGATCAATTGAAACTTGCAAGTTATTTGTAAACATTTGAAAGAAAAGTGAGATGATCATGAAAACGGTGTCGACCTATTTTATTTTTCGAATTCTTGATAGAACTTTGCTTGTTTATTGAATTTCTAATGTAAATAAATAGGTCTCTTTTATTTTATATATTTATTTATTTTCAAGGGTAGGGGGAAAGCCTGTTTAACTCACCCAGCTAAACATGTGCAATGTTCGTAGGCAACTTTGATTTTGTCACAGTTTGGCAGGTAACGATGCAGTCATAGCATGCACTGATATATTTCTTTCTTAAAACTACTTTTCACATCGCTATTTAGGTAAAGGCCGTTTTCAATCACTTCTTTTGCCTGTTTAAGGTCTTGCATCGACAGTTTCAGGATTTTGATATGCTTTGCCGAGTACAGTTGTGTTCCACGATTGAGTGTTCTGTGGTGGAAACATGGTTTTGCTTGTCGGCCGTTGTCTCAGAATATTTATATACAGTTTTATGACTGAATGTACACATGCAGCGAGGGGATATCCTGACTATATTGGCACGTAATTACTGTCGTTTTGTGAAAATACTGGCAGGCAGAGTGACGGAAATTTATCCAGAATTGAAAGGCAGGTCAGGTTTTGCAATCAATTGTCTGATTTTTCTGTCCGTGTGATGAGGGTAGTCGGGGTAGATCCAATGGGTCAGCGGGGAATCTTTGACAGCAGCGTCTACAAGATCAACTAATTGTTTGTTTAAATTGCTGGTGGTAAAGCCTATGCATTCAAGCCAAAACCGCAACGAATCACAATTCATTGATTTAGGGTCATGTCCAATCAACGCTGCGGCGGGAATATCTTCCTCTGTCAGTTGCCATTGCCATTCTTCTTCTTTGGAGAATGGTACTACATTATTCTGAGGCTTATCTTATTTATCCTCGTCCCTTTTCATAATAATCTGGGTCCCTAAACGCCATTCTATTTTGTAAAAGGTTCGTTAAATTGCCTATTGTCATATCTATTATACACAGGGCCGGATTAAGACCTTTAGGGTCCCTAAGCACTGAAAAGATTATGGTGCCCCCCACCATATGTAATTACCTATCCCCCTCCCCCCCCCCCCCGTAATTTCTGATTTATTTTTGGTGCCCCTGCTTTGCTGGTGCCTTAAGCACGTGCTTAGTCTGCCTATTGGGTAATCCAGGACTGATTATACAGACTGGTAGACGGAATTTGAGAATCTTCTTTGTAGACATTTTAGACTGTGAACCTGTCTTGTAATATAATAGTTTTTCAAGTCACCTGATATTACTAACTATTAGACCTGATTATAACAATGCGCGGTAATAAATATTTAATATGTTAGTTTTTTGCGTTTTCTTTTTTTCCTCAGGCATTTTCCAGATGCTACACAATGTATTTATGCATACAATTGTGCAATGCATGACTAAGCCTACGGTGCACGTTGTCTCTGACACGATCCACAATATTGAAGGGCTAAATAGCTTCAGTTATCTATGCAATTCGAGAGCTTATAGACCCCTTTCACAGAGGTAGTTTAAATACACTCATTTAAAACATATCATATATTACAAAAATACATTTAGAATTCAGACATAGAATAACTAAAATATGACAAACAACTGCTGAGATGAATATTAGAAACAATTATTTTTGTGTTGTCCAAAAATATTGAGTTATCACCTCTTTATTTATATAAGATATGCTGTGGAAATATTGATGTGCATCAAGTATCATTAGCTGATCAAAATGTTGAAAATCAAATTTTAGTCGTGTAGGGTATTACGCAGGATTTGAAGAAACAGCAAATCTGAAAACAAAAATACTAATGTGTTTTTAGGTACACCCGTGATGAGATAGCTATCAAACACTTGTTTATGTAAGAGCCAAAACCTACAACATTACAGGGATGTAATAATTGTTGATATGATGTACAGGTTGTTGTGCTCTGCGATCACCTTATAGTTTGCTTTCATTAAGCACTACAGTTTTGAAAGTGTATTTATGTTGATCACCGTGTTGTAGCGATTTTCCTTCCCGTGACCGTATCACCGCAGGTGACGATGAAAGCACATCTGCTGTACATTTGGTTGTTTTGGTAAATACTCTAGTTTGTAAATGTTGTAAACGATACCAGAAAGCCACAAAAAATTTATATTAGCACTGAATTAAATAACACCTTTTCCTTTATTTTTTCATCTGTTCGCTTTTCTTTCATATATCATCCCCCATTCGTTCTAGGTCAACTTAGGTTTTTTTCTAACTTTTTGTCCTGTAGCATAATTAATGTGTTCAAGCTTTCTTCTGTTTTTTTCTAGCTTGTCCAACAAACTGTTTAATGTTTAGATATGTTGCCTGCTTAATTCTAATTCGTCCTCGAGATTTCCACGTCATTCACTACATTTAGCAATGCTTCATCTAAAACAGTACATCCAATTTTTTTAGACGGAGGCTTGAATAGGCCATCAAAGAATATATTTTAATTGTGTACCAGGTATAGCTGACATGTATTCACTATACTCAATTCTAGCCTTTTCCCTTAAAATTTTAAGCAAAAGGGTATCAAGTGAATATTTTACAATCTCATTCATTTACTGTGCTCGGAATAGTAAAGGCTATCGCTTTCCAAATTTCAGAAAGATCTATTACTATTTGGAGAACAATAATAGATGATGATTTTGTTTTAATTAGCATGTTTTCATCCATTTATTGTTGTATAGTATATGAAAGCTTCTGGCGCACTTTATCATTTATGTGCAATAATGTATCTTTGTTTAGCAGGGGAATGACGTAACAGCTATGCGCAGATATCTTACCCGTTTTGTTTGATACACAGCAACTTTTCCATTGTTATTTTTCCCTTTTTTATTATCTCTGTCATTGAGTGACCATAGGTCGGAGAGCCATCCCTTGGCAGTTGTACAAAATATATAGAACATAAGTAATACAAACATGTATTAAACAATCAATACGAATTAGAACAATTATAATAATTCTTAGGAAAATATGCGTGTACGAGAGAGAGAGAGAGAGAGAGAGAGAGAGAGAGAGAGAGAGAGAGAGAGAGAGAGAGAGAGAGAGAGAGAGAGAGAATACATATTTACAGATAACCTCAGTTGAGTATAATATTAAAAAGTAGTGGATTTTTTTAAAACAATAATTTCATTGTAGACGAGGTGAGAGTTGCTGCTAACCTAACTACCTTATCAGGGAATTACCTCCTCAGGTTTAAAGTGGTAGATTTATGTGAATACACGGCAACTGGAACGCTAAACCTCAGTATCTACAATGAGGTAATTTTCTGTCTGTCTCTCCGTCTGCCTCTTTGTCTTTATCTCTCTGTTTCTCTATCTATGTGTGGGTCTGTCTGCCTTTATGCCTGCCTGTCTGTAAGTATGTATGTATTTTACAATTCAATATGTACACTTTGAGATCGGGAGTACGAGGGATATTTGAGACGTTCTGAATATTTTGTTATAACCTTTTTGTTTCTTTGAACCTGCCGATAAATTTAATGCCGATCGATAGACAAAATAACGTTATATAAAATTACCTGCAGCTGCAAAATGCAGCACACCTGACACCTGGAGATATATATATATACGTGTGACGTAACATAGGTAAATGACAGTGAGGTAAAAATGTGGGGGAAGGAGAACAATTATGCTACTGAGCAAATAGCATACTGTAAAACGCCGGGAGCTCTTAGGGTATTTTCCGACTGATATCAAGGCCGACTTGGATAAAGTTTATGGATGTAATTCTTTGTTATATCCTACAATTTTGAGGTGGTTTCATCGTTTTAAAGATGATAGCGAATATATGAAAGATGACCCACGTTCCGGAAGACAGTTGTGTGCGATTTGTGAGTGGGAAGTGGCTGTTGTGAAGGGGGCAATTCATGAAAATGCTCGATACACTATGGAAGATATTTCTATCATCAGGGGCATTAATTCGTCAGCTCTTTTAATATACTGAATAATCATTTGAAGTCCAGAAAGGTTTGTGCAAGATGGGTTCCGCATTTGTTGACCGCTGATCGAAAACAAGCTCAGGTTGAAATTGCCAAACAGCTACTCGCCAAATATGAATAGAATTGTCGCAGGTGATGAAGCATGGATTTACTTTTTTTGAATCCAGCTCAAGAGAAAATAATAAAGTTTCAATAGGAGAAAACGAGGAGAGAACACAAAATAGCTCTATGGAGTCGGGCTGTCAATAGAGTTTTATACGCAATATTTTTCGATGTAAAAGTACCGGTCGTCCATGTACCAGTGCCTGACTCTGTTAGTGTGACTGGACATTTTTATGCCTCCAAAGTTTGCCCAAAAGTTGTGACACTACCGAACCACCCTTCCATGCACCAAGACCCGAGGTATCCATCTACTCCATGACAACCCACTGGCGCATAAATCCACGAGCACAGCATGCAAACTTTGCCACATCCTCCATACAGCCCTGAGTTAGATCCAAGTGATTTTTGGCTGAATCTCGTTATCAAAGATTGACTGAGGGGCAGACGATTTTAAAGTCACCATGTTGTTGGAAGTGCCGTTTTTCAGTGTATGAACACCATTCCAAAAGTGAATACATTTAGTAATTGGATAATAAGACTGAGAAAGTGTTTAGAGGTGCCACGGGGAGTACTTTGATGGGATGCACTGATATACTGTTCAGTTATAAACTAATATTCAGAATTTTTAATACCCCTCAAATTTGCAATAAAGCATACATTTAAAAATGCAGGTAGGCGTAGCTTGTTGACGGAGAGATACATTTTATAATAAATTTTGCACACCTTGAACTTTTGTATTCTATCAAAACGCGGGGACGTTTTCTTTTGTAGCATGAGTTTGGTAAACTAACGTTTACCTGTTGAATCATTTGAAGGATTAATCGTGTTTATATAGAATGACTAACATGTTGCTATTCTTTATTCATATTTCATTCAATCTTTCACGGCTTATTACAGGAAATGTCGTGAATTTCTCATTATGATGTCTTTCAGGAGGAAAAGATCATTGCGTTTTCGTATGTGTCTTGATATAAATAAGTTTTCTCCTATGACATCACTCAAATCTCTTGAAAATGTGAAGATTACAATATTATGTGGACATTTTGTATGTTTTTAATATAAGAGACGTTTTCGGTAATATAGATAATTCAAATGTTGCCTTTATTTCACAGCCGCCTACAATACACAACTTAGAAGCTACAGTTGAAGTACTCGAACACCAGATGGCAGAACTACTGCTATACACACTAAATGTAACTGATCCGTCAGACGATTTCACGTGCGGCGTCGACTCCACGAATCCAAACCCTGCTCCGTTCTCTGTCAGAAAGAAACCCAATTCTACAGGTTATGCTCTTTTACGTTCGTTATGCCACGTTATTTAAATTAATAGAAAACAGACAATGATGAAGTAGGAAGGGATATCATCTTTGTGCCAACATATTATAACAGCCTTGTTACCTCTTCAGCAGAACAACTTGATAACTGCCTTCGTTCATTGCTTGACAAACATGCCCCAGCAACCAAGTGCAGAGTATCAATTCAAAAGTGTTCTCCGTGGTATAGCAGTGTTAGGAACCAGCTTCGCACTGCTAAAAGAGACCGCCGTAAGGCTGAGAGGATTCGGCTTTCCACCAGACTCACTATTCATAAGCAAATATATGAAGCCGCTAAGAAGAATGTTACAAACATAGTCCATGCAGCGAAATCAGCCCACTTCAGTACTAAGATCACTGAAAGTTCCAGCCGCAAAGAGCTCTTCGAGATTACTAACAAGCTAATGTCAAGGAACAAATGTACACCACTTCCAACTACCTCCTCTCCAGTCGACCTTCCCGACCACTTTGCAAATTTCTTCCGTGACAAAGTACAAACCATTAGAGATAAGCTTGACAACACAATTTCAATTGACTCGTCGTCGCCATACAGTTGCGATATAGAATTTCAGCGGCAACCATTCGCAGCATTTCAACCTCTCTCTATGGATTTAGTACGTACAATCATGATGAAGAGTGCCCCAAAGTCATGTCAACTTGATCCGATTCCGACATCACTGCTGCTTGAGTGCTTAGATCCAATATTGCCTTCACTAACTGATGTTATTAATACTTCTCTCTCATCCGGGGAATTCCCATCATTTTTCAAAACTGCCATTGTAAAGCCTCTGCTGAAGAAACCAACACTTGATCATAACGATTTAAAAAACTACCACCCAGTTTCTAACCTCCCATTCATGTCAAAAATCTTAGAAAAAGTTGTTCTATCCCAACTTGTATCTCATCTGAATTCAAACAGTCTTTTTAGCAATGGACAGTCTGCATATCGCCCTCGCCACAGTACCGAAACTACCCTTCTGAAAGTAGTTAACGACCTTCTCTCTGCTTTGGATAGTGGAAAGATTACAGTCCTCACCCTTCTTGACTTGTCTGCAGCATTTGACACAATAGACCATGATATATTACTTCACCGTCTCCATCATGTATTTGGCATTCACGATACAGCCTTACTATGGTTCAAGTCCGCAAATGGAAAACACTCCAGCCCAGTTGATCTATGTTTTGGTGTTCCACAAGGTTCTGTTCTTGAACCTGTTCTCTTCATTCTATACACTCAGCCGCTCTCAAGTGTCATAGATCGTCATCCAGTGTCTCACCAATTGTACGCTGATGACACCCAAATATACAAATCGAGCCACCCAACTGAAGTTGATGCTACCATCCAAGGTGTCGAGAGGTGCATTTACGATGTGAAATCATGGATGACATGTAACAAGCTGCAGATAATGATGATAAAACTGAAGCCATTCTGATTACAACACAAAGACTTTCTCATTCACATCCTTTACCTCAAACAATAAATATCAGCAACACCAACATTAAATTCACACAGTCAGTACGAAACCTAGGTGTTACTCTAGACAGTACACTCTCATTGCACCAACATGTCATGAACATATGCAAGGCTGCATATCTTGAGCTGAGACGCATCAGATCCATTCGCAATTATCTTTCAGTTGATGCCACTAAAACACTTGTGTGTTCCTTAGTACTTTCAAGACTGGACTATTGTAACTCAATTCTATCTGGTTCGTCTCAGTATCTACTCCAAAAACTTCAAAAAGTTCAAAACACAGCTGCTCGGATCATTCTTAGAATACCACGAACAGAGCACACCTGCCCCCTGCTCTGTACCCTACAGTGGCTACCCATAAGATCCAGAATCAAACACAAAATTTGTTCTCTGAGCTACGTTTCATTGACTGGCTCCAGTCCAACATACCCATCTCACCTCACCCATGTGTACACACCAGCAAGATACTTACGCTCCTCTTCCGACACTCGTATTCTCATTATTCCCACTATCAAAATGAAGTCATACGGACAACGTTCATTTGCATACCAGGGCCCAGCAACATGGAACGAATTGCCCACTGAACTTAGACACAAAGACACGGTGATCTCATTCAAGAGTGCTCTTAAAACTCACCTATTTCGACTGCAAGAATAGACCTAATGACTTAATAATGTTTCCCTACCTTAACTATTTTCAGCATGTTTTTGTTTTCTAATTTCATGGTGTTTGTTTTTCGTAATCATATCATTATATATGTTTTAGGTGTTATCTAATGTTGTAAAGCGCTTAGAGCTTCCAAAGATTAGGCGCAATACAAAGTCCTCATTATTATTATTATTATTATTATTATTATTATTATTATTATATTGTGCAGGTACTGTACCTTAATAGAACTCACTAATACATTTCTCCTTCAAGAGACACACAGCAGTGGTGAGTGGGTTCCATTCGCTTTGAACAAAATGTATTTTTCACAACGATGAAACTATCGATATCATCGCTAATACAACATTATTTAAATAGTATAATTAATAGGTTTTAAAATTTTCCTAAATGCACCAGGATCAAAATCGATAGTGTAACGAGGTTTGGTAAGATATGGATCCTACGTTGACTGAAATACCCTTCTTGAGACTTTGCATGCGACTACGTTCTGCAACCAAACAGGTTATTAGGTTTCCAAACTCAATCTGACGGATGTTTATTGGTCCAGCAGTTACTGGGCATACATTGCTATTAACCCAATCATTCCTGGGGGTAACATGGTTATGTTTGGAGATGATTCTTATTCTGTACATATTAAGGACTTCTTGTAGGGTGTATATTAACTTATGAAGCATATAGTGCAATGATTACAATAGGGAAATTCTACTACGAAACTAACACGTCTTCATTACTTTGTCCATATTCATGTCAAATCACAAACACACACACACACACACACACACACACACACACACCATATTGATGTCAAATTACACACACACACACACCATGTATGTATGCATTGATGTATTTACATACGTACATATGTATGTATGTATGCATGCATTTCTACATGTATACATGCAGATTGTATGTATGTATGCATGCATCTATATAAGATGTATGTATGTATGTAATACAAATCTTTATATCATATTTTCCAGATTTTGGTGTGTATGTGAATAACAACCCGGGTCTCTCTGTCGCCGCCAATCCCAGCTACAATGTATTTGTGGGGTGCTCCGATGGTAAAGGTACCACTGTGAAGAAACTGGTAGTGCATGTAGTGGCAAGCAACAGTCCTGTTATAACCAATATGCCCGGTAAGATGCCACGTCACATGCAAAAAGGTCAGGTCAAGGGCACACAAATGTCAGACCAAGTACACAAAGTAAATGACGATATACAATATTCTGGTATTTAACGGAAGCTTTCTCTTTTATGAGAAATATTTTATATAGTATAAATTTGAACATTGATTAAGATATCTAAATTCATGAAAAGTTTATTTGCATTATTGACATGATTCTGCAATGTCATTATGACCAATGAGCAAATCTCGAACAGTATGATATTGCTGACCTATATATATATATATATATATATATATATATATATATATATATATATATATATATATATATATATATATATATAGTAATTTTACTGCGAATGGTAATATTTACTTATTTTACTTATTCCAAACATATATTAAAGCTGCGAAACACTTTATATAATTAAGGAGTATTCAACCTTTGCTTTGAACATGCTCGATATCACATTTTACTCCCATTGGTGTAATAGAAATAACATGCTCGATATCACATTTTACTCCCATTGGTGTAATAGAAATAACATGCTCTATATCACATTTTACTCCCATTGGTGTCATAGAAATAACATGCTCTATATCACATTTTACTCCCATTGGTGTAATAGAAATAGCATGTTCTATATCACATTTTACTCCATTGGTGTAATAGAAATAACATGCTCGATATAACATTTTACTCCCAAAGTGTCGAATAATCTCCATTCATTTCCTATTGTTTTGCTTCCATCTCTGTCCACATACTTTCTGCTCCATGAAGTCTGTTCTTTCTGATACTAAGTCATATATGATTCAAACGTCTATTATTATACGATTTACTTTGATGATTCTGGTCGATATAGCCGGTCTGAATTAATCTTCATTTTTAAATTTTACGTATCAAAATTGTAGATAACTTTTGGTTCTATTGCCAAGCTCGCAGGATTTTTTTTATATATACTTTTGCACATCTAAATTTCATATATATTTATAATTATATTACCTCAAATGCTTAGAGGTTTAAGTAAAGGTGATTGAATTAATAAATAAAAGAATGAATCAGTAAATAATAAATGAATGAATGAAATCCTTTAACACACTCTAAATCACTTACTACTAAATAGCTACATTGAAAATTAATACGCTTGTCTGTATGTTCTCCTTTCCAGCCTCCGTATATTTGTCCACGTCAGCGCTGAAGACCGACCTCGTTTTTAACGTCAACGCTACTGACGACTATAGTACGGTATTGACCTACAGTATGACGTGTAGTCCAATCGGGTGCCCTTTCATAATTCTATCAGGGTGTAAGTCACTTTTCTTCTTACTGTAAGTAAAGGCTTTCTACCTCTGTCTCGAAACTACTCTTGCAACATTTATTTTACGGATGTTTTAATTTCCAAAGTGTCAGGGATATTGTGATTCCGATCATCTGCCCGTCCATCTGTCTGTCCACTACCCATCCTCCTCCTGCACCGCTTGTCTGGAATTCCCTAACATTGATTGTATACTTGTCCATACCGTAATCATGTGCAGGAGGTTTACAATGTTTGGCTCAAACTCCTTTGTTCCCTGTTAGGTGTCAGCGTTCAAATTATTCATTACAAAATATATTTTGCAAAATTACATTAATGCATTTATAGCAGGAAAGACACCTAATGTATGTAAGGCCTGAATGTTTTACCCGATTGTTCATGGGATGTTTGGGGTGGGGGTGGGGAGTTTGGAGGTTGCAGTAGAGGGTCTAAATTATACAGCTGTTTCAAATAAGGCGCGAGGAGTTGCTCTAGTTCCAAATAATTATAAATTTAATACAAATGTTTGGATTTGATTCATGTAATAAAGCAGAAAAGAAGTGTGTAACAAAGATTGTCAAATGTATTCTCATTACTGTCATAGCCATGTAAGATGAATCACATACTGATCTTGAAGAAAGTAATTGGCGCCTGAGGAAATTCAAGTATCGTAGTTTTCAACTGGATTACGTGAATTAGAATTGTACAAGCATACATGTTTTTTTGGTATTTGTAATAAGGAAACGAAATTGACGAAAATATTATTAAACTTAAAATTTGTAGTTTAACATACGTATATATACAATGTACTTTCTGCTGACCTGTAATTCACGGAAATGTAATGCCATATGAATATGCTATATTGTACCAGATTCCTGCCGATGTAATGTCGCTTAAAAACTTTCAACTGGTACAGAGCCCCTATTATATTGCCATTCTGCTAGCCTCAATTATTATGTAAATATAGGTAGCTGCAGTTGGTGTCAAGAAGCATCTAGTGTCAAAATCAGATAGTTCTTTCTAAATTTTCAAGTTAATGTTTCGCCGAAATTTCTCGACGTTAACAGAAAAGTTTCGAGATGCACAATGGTTGTTGGACATGTCCAAAAATATAATATTTCTGTAAATGATGAGCAGCATCTGGGTAAGAATACCTCCACATTTTGTTTTCTTAAAGTGCTTATTGCAATTTCGCAGATTTTTCAGAAACAGTGGGGCTGCAACTGATTAGAACTTGAACTCTTCTGGTCGCGAGTCCGGCACGCTAACGGCTGTGCCACCGTGGCTTCTCGTTGGAAAAATGACAAAATCTGCTTTAAAAAGATGAACAAGAGTTTACCGTATTTTCTGGTGTATTACACTTATTGATCTGAAAATGGGTCTGCAGCTGATCAAAACGATTCCTTACTGTACTAGTAGGTATACTAATATATCCCATTCAGTTGGATAGTTTTCATGCATTGGATTTGTTTGTTTGTTTGGTATTTAACGGCACATTATCACATGAAAGGTTATATTGTGCAGAGGCAATTAGAGTAAAGAGCCTTGCCCACGGACACATCACGGATGCCGACCTGGTCTTTGCAGGTTTAGAACTTGCACCCTTGCTGGTCGCGAGTTCGGCACGCTAACCACTGAGACACCGCGGCTCCTCATTCGAAAAACGACCAAATCTACTTTAAAAAGACGAACTCCAGTTTGCCGTTATTTGTCTTATATAGAGTGCGTTCAACCAGAAACAACGTAAACCCATGTATTCCGCTACATCAGGCGCCGGCAGATTGTGGTATACGCGATTTGTTTTACTTCTTGTTTTCAGCGAACAGCGTTGAGCCCGATCTACCAGCACATTATGCGACAGCGGATCTTAGTCTATGCAGTTGGTTTCACGCTCTTTCTTAGCTTTCGTTTTACGGATTTTTTTCCAAGTATAATGTGGTGACTTTGCGGCATAAATACTAGGTTTATATACGATAACAAAAACATCAGTGACATGATTTCTTGTGGAATTTGTTTCGTTGACAAATGCAGATTTTAAATGTTGATTCTTGCGGTGCAAAATGGCTGTAAATTCACAGTTAAGGCAATTTCACTATACGCATTGGATGATTTTACTCAAAGAAGCACCTATGCACTGGATGATTTTACTCAAAGAAAGAAGCACCTATGCAGGCAATAGTGTTTTATCATATAATTCTTCCAAGTCCTATAATTCAATGTTTACACATTTTGCACTAAAAATAAAACCCCGTCTTCATTCAACACATACAGGATTAGCATGTACCCTATTTAAAAAGAGAAAGAAAACGCCATGTAGTCATTCATTTTCTTTTACTATAGTTCAGTTTATTTCATATGTAATATTTTATGGAGTGATAAAGTATTATGCAAATGTACGTCACAAAAATGTTAAAGTTTTCATCAGGGAATATATTCAGCTGCAATATATCCCATACCTCTTATCCGGCAAAATATTCAAAGTCGGGGTAAAATATAGTGAGACTAGTACTGGACCTTGTTGCAAGATAGCCATTTCAAAGTTTCTTTCCTTGCTTAATAATTATTCAAGATCGTTTTCAATCATAGTTAAGTAATCCATGATGGTATGAAAAGCGTTTGTCTTTTTAAAGACGAGCCGGTGTCCTTAGATTCCGCTTCACAGTTTCTAAAAATACTGTCCAGGGTGTAATTTATAGATAAAAAGCGAATCCGACATTTGACCCATGAGATCAATTGCTATTTAAAGAAAAATCCATGTGTGCTTATATCGGTGCGAGTGAGTTTTATTCCAAACGTCTATCTGTACCAGATGATGCAGGTATCATCGCTTAGTATAAGTATAAGAGGAGTACTAAAATACTATGCAATGAGATTGAATGTCAAGTTTTAGAACCAATGTTCGTGGTGAAATTTGAAAAAGACACGTTTAACATAAATGTAGAAAATTGTTTTTTCGTTAGAACATGGATACGAGAGAAAATGACGAATTTCGGCTATATTCGATACATTTGTGCTTGTTCACAAGCTGAAATTAAATGCGTGCAAACTAATTTGGACTAAAAAATACGATGAAACAACAAGTTAGAATATTATTTTTATATTTGTTATTGGCGATAGTAAGAGACGAAAACAATAGCATTTTGGCAGTTTTTACTGCAATGACGAGATGCATGTGTGAAAGTGAATCTTTGTGAAAACTGTCGAGGTTAACCTTAAACAAGTATTAATACTTTGCCATTTTGAGTGAGGGAGACTGTCTAAATATTAAAGTGAGTAACCTCACCTATCTTAATGTGGAACACAAGAGAATGTTTGATAGAATTATGAAATATTTTTTTTACTGATGCTATCTTCGTCATCACCGTCTTTATCGTCGTAGTCATGGTCATCGTCATCATCATTGACACCACCACCACAACTGCTGCCACTGCTTGCACCATCATTACCACCATGACGACGTCAACGACGATGACGACAATGATGATGAATTTGATTTGTCTTATTTCCAGCCGGACGAATACAACTAACAGACAATCTATTGTATCACACGGTAGGATCGTATGATGTTACAGTAACGGTATCCGATGGTTACAGTTCTCGCTCAAGTAAACTCTCCGTTGTGATATCAGGTAGAAAGAAGCTTTACTTTTCTTCGTCTATTTCAAAAGAAACTATTAAACAATAGCAAATCAAGTCAGATATAACATTTGCTTTTCCAACTTACAAAGCTTTTACAATATTTAAGCTTATAAAGAAATATGCAAGAATGTATGTAATATATAGTTATTCTTGGAAAGCATTGATCATATTTGCTCTTTATATGATCGAACTTCAAGGTTTTTCATGAAATATTTGTTGATAGACGGAGCAGGTTGATGTTATCCTAGTTATGACGAATATTTTATTTATATTACTGGAATATATGTTTATATCAACATAATAATGGTATGTCCCATTGTGATGACGAATATTTAATGTATAGTATTGGAATATATTTTTTATATCAACATAATAATGTCCCCCTTGTGAGAACTAACTTTTCATGCATATCATTGGAATATATTTTTTATATCAACAGAATAATGTTTCTGATCTTAAAACATATCTGATAAAGTTTTACCGAAACCAGTCTAGTGTGGGGAAGGGCTAACATCTTTTTATAGCCTCAGCTTGTATGTCATTTAATTTGTTCTCTTTTCCCTCTTGGCTCCAACAATTATTAGTGGTAATAGAAGTATTACTCGCTTCTCCAGTTATAAGTGTTATTATTATTATTATTATTATTATTTCTTTTCGAGTTTTTACCATTTTATACCTGTAAACTACATTTGTCTAGGTATAAACACGGCGCCGGTGATTACAAACCTTCCAATCGTGTCCTCACTGAGCATCCAGGAGAACACGAATCTGGGGGCTTCCGTCTACCAGGTAACGGCCACAGACGTTGATAGGGACAATTTGTCCTACACTATGACGTCTGTACCCGGCTCCGGTCTGAGTTATTTTCAGATAAACAATGCAAGTATGTAAATAAAGCCAATCCTAGTGATAATATTAGGCAAGAAATTGCGTCTCTTGTTTCTATTTTTCCTCCTCCTTCTCACCCATTCTTTTTTGTTCCTCCTTGTCCTCTGCTGCTATACTACTACCACTTTGACGACGACTACGACGATTGCAATAACGACAGCGACGTTGTTCTAATGAACGTCTTTGAGGCAGAACTGGGTGAAGTGTTCGAAAGAATCTTCCCAATATATGTGGGCAGAACAGGGGAACCCAGTCTGAAGGTAAAGTATATACTTATTTTATTGTTATAAATGATGCATAACTTCAAATAATCATTTTCCGACAATCTATTATTGACATCTGTATCACCTAATAAGGATGGGTAACATAAGTCACTAGAAGTATTCGGAAACACAAAAACGGCAGAAGGTTTTTCTGTTAATTCGAAATGAAATTCTTTTGATTTTTATTCGCTTCACTGAATTTATGTGAATAAATTATAGTTTAAAGTACACGCAAAACCTTTTGCCACGCAATTGCGTACTCTTTATTCATATTAACAAACATCCAAACTCTCGACTACAGTGCATGGCAGATGCGCTGTCCGGCGCACATATCGACAAAATCACCCCATTTTTCTGAATTTTCCTGAAGTATGTCTACTTTCCGACTTGCAAACACAAATCATAAATGTATGAGTGTATTTTTAACGGACATGTGGAACTAAGGTCTGTGTTGTTTGATTTTGTGTTTTTTTAACATAAAAAGATAAAATCTATAATGATATCGGTCAGAAAACGTGTCTACAAGAATCTAGACCACACAAGATGTAGGAGTTGAAGCCGTGCCTCCAAAATATATATCAGAATTTCTGTTCGTCTATGTCCACAGCTGAGAATTTATTAGTAAAGCTGCAGAGACTGTGAAATTATCGTAATAAAACACCAAAAGGTCAAAAGTTACTTAGAATTGCTTCTTATTACCGGAGTATATCATAGATTAATTTCTAGAATTACCGTGTCGGTAAAATAGGTCATGGAGGTACTGTTGATTCTTATGTCCGATATACAGATTTTAAATAACGATTTTGTTACTTTCACCGACTTTGTGCACAACCTTTTTGGAAACGGCATTACATCATGTTCTGACTTATCGCTGTGTCCCACTATAACATCCAAGACTGAAACCACATCAGTCATTCCAAGGTAATTCTATACTAGTGTAATGAACTAATGTAACTTGGATTGCACACAATTATAACCTGTCTCACTGAAGAAAATATTCTCAAATCTTCTCTAGATAACACAAGATTTGTAACAAGATTGTTAGATGCATACAAGACGCAAAGTGTCACTTTGATTAATTTTAGTCGAAATGGAAAGATTACGTCAACGCATCGAAGTCTAAGTTAAGCAAATAATAATAATAATAATAATAATAATAATCATGATTTAGAATGTGAAGATATGAGCTGATATCATTAATTGAGTAATTTGAAGAAGGAGTGTATTCCAAAGTCTTATTGTGCTAAGAAAAAATGAAGAGTCTTAATCGTGATGGTATCTCGCAGAGTGCATCGTGATTCCTCAAACTAAATTCCTATTTTCACCGATTAGGTAATGTAGCAGATTCTGTAATTAGTTGGGAGCCAAATAATTTTAATCTTGAATGATAAACAGTTTTCGTACCTACCTTCACGATTCCAAACTTCCCCAATCAATCTCATAATATAAATCTCTCTAGGTGCATATACCGGCAAGATGTATTTTTCTATTTTTTTAGCATCGGAACTTGTAAGGCTGTTCGCGTGCATTATAAAAGTAAGTCGAATAAAATCTAAAATCTAAAATTCTACTGAAATTATACCTCGAAAGGATGCACTTTAGTTTTCTAAGTAGTGGTAATTGTTTGTTTGCTGATTTAACCAAACTGTTAATATCCTCAGTCCGCTCAAATTTTTAGTTTAAAATAACTCTTATATTACTATGGTAATCGACACAGGTTATGTCTGTATTGTTGAAATATAGTTGCAGCAGTCTGTCAATGTGTGTCAGAGAAAAGAGCATACAGCACTATAATTTTTTTTTTTTTTTTTTTTTTTTTTTTACGGAATCTTGAATGGAATGTTAGAATATCGCGTGGATCGATATCAGCTATGCTTTGGCCCATGTAAGCTCCACTTATTAATTCTTTTTCTCGTTTGTTGTTTTCATGTTATTTAAAAGTTTAATGCTAATTTCGATAAATGAGCATGTTTAATTTGTTTTATATTTCAGCAATTCGTCTGTTAGATAATTGTATGATATTATCTTTATGTTCTCATAATTCCATAGTTTCTGCAGCTTTACTCATGTTTTCTCAGTTCTGACTATAAAAGGACAGAGATTCAAATGTATATTGGGGTACGGTTTCAAAAATTTACTTTGTATGTGCCCTAGATCATTGTAGACACGTACTCTGACGGATATCAGTATAGATTTTATCTTCTTATATTTAAAATCATAAACCATATTTCTGTAAGTCAGGTATATGTGCAATCAGTCATTATTGATTTGTGCTTGGGAAATTGGACATGATACATACATGTACTTGTCGAAAATTCTGCAAAATGGGTTGATTTCATCAAATTGTGTACCAACAGCCGATACGAAACAACAGCTGCCGCGTACTGTAGTCGAGTGTTTGAGAGTGTGGATGTTTCTAGGTTGCAAATGTATACGTACTTTCTTTTCAACAAGTTTTGCGCGTCCTTTGCGCTTTGTACTGTTCACATATATTGAGTGAGGTGACGAAAAATCTGAGAAATTCGCCTCGACTGAACGCAAAATCATTTTTGTGTCTCTGACTCTTTCTGATTACATAGGTTATTCACCTTTCCTCTTGTCTTTTCCGATTCCGTATTACAACAGCTCGAAAAACCTGATCTACTTATGTATGGCGTCACATGCCTCCCCCCCCCAATTTTTTTTTTTTTTAAACAAATTGAAATATTTAAAATGATATCTTGGTTAGACGTTAATAAGTCATTATAATTAATTTGTTGTTGAATTTTATCTAAGTAATTCCTGTCGATTTTCATCTAATAATAAAATGTGTCCGTTGGAACTACACACATAAAAAACAAGACGAGTCTTTGTTGTTATATTTCTTGCTGATTCATTTATATACATCTCGCATCTTTCTTTAGTTTACTGATTTTCATAGAATAGTTATATTTGACATAAAATAATTAAATGCCAACAAAAATTATTTGTAGGAGTTAAGAACGTCAACCATCCTGGGACACCACTTTCCGCACTGTCGTGATTTTCGCATTTACTGAATGATAGAAGACAAAAACTAAAATTACATATTTTGATTTTTTGCCAATTTCTCAACTTTATGAGAAAAGGAGAGAGGCAAACGTAATCAAAGCTTCTAATAAACGCCTATGCTGAAATATTCCAACAATAAAAGAAACTTGTACGAAATCCACTTTTCGCATAACCTGAAAATTATAATGACTTATTAACGTCCAACCAAGATATCATTTTAAATATTTCAATTTGTTAAAAAAAAAAAAAAAAAAATTGGGGGGGGGGGGAGGCATGTGACGCCATACATAAGTAGATGGGAGATAATATTGTAAAATAAGAAAGAATCACAACAATACTAGAATAAAGATATTATGAAGTACTTAATGACCCTTTAGTTTAGGCTTATTTTCAAAATCACTGAAATAAATTTAAATAAGACTAAAAATAAAAAGATACAAATAAATAAATACGTATCAAATAGAACAAGATAATTTTTAAAAAGGGTGATATTTTTTGTACTTTGCGACGCATTGATCTTATAACAAAAAACAAAATCTTCATGTTTGCGTGAACGTTATACTTTGCATGCGGATTTTTGTTTGGGATTTCATCGTCTCCCGAACTATATACTTGCAATAATGTTTGGAAGCTTAACGTATTCAAATTAGGCCCAGATTTGTACTGATAACAGTTTTGCAAGTAATTAAAGTTTTATTCAGTATCTAGTTACCGAATGTAGGGATAACGCATTTCTATCTCCCTCCTCACACACACACACACACACACCATTATTTTAAAACAATAATATCAATGTTTTACCGTTAAAATTGACTATATTGTAGACCTTTTCATCAAGAGCATAGTAATTGGACGTAATAAACACCTTATTCTTACATATGCAAATACCTTGCCAGTAATTGGACTTAATAAACACCTTATTCTTACATATGCAAATACCTTGCCAGTAATTAGACGTAATAAACACCTTATTCTTACATATGCAAATACCTTGCCAGTAATTGGACGTAATAAACACCTTATTCTTACATATGCAAATACCTTGCCGGTAATTGGACGTAATAAACACCTTATTCTTACATATGCAAATACCTTGCCAGTAATTGGACGTAATAAACACCTTATTCTTACATATGCAAATACCTTGCCAGTAATTTCCGGATTTGCAAACTACAAATTACTGTACAAGCAAGTTGATCAGGAAGTATGTTTTGTTCAATAATAAAATAGTATAACAGAAAAAATGCCATGGATCTATAGTAATTCAGTGGGAGATAACAAACACGCGAGACATACAGATATGTATTGAGTTTGCTAGATCATAGCCAATTTATTGTTACAAGCGATCTAATGTAGATAGCCATGTTTACAGCCAATTTATTGTAACAAGCGATCTAATGTAGATAGCCACGTTTACCTGAATGGACCAATTTATCAAATTCTCTTCTGTTAAAGAAACTGTCTTGTACCCAGAATGGAAATCGAACAACCGGAAATTATTCCTTGGCTGACCTTTATAAGGACTAATGGGGATTTCGCAATATCAATATAATTAATTTCAACAGTCAATTCATGCCATATACTACAGAAACTAAAGCATAGCTTTTTTGTGCTATTTTTAGCACATTGGTTAAAACTTTCTTTTCTTTTGTCGAACTTGTAAGCAATGTAAGCAATTGGAACCCTATTAAAAGACATGGCCCGTACATGCCCAAATAAATTTTAATAGGATTTTACTTCTATTTCCCTTTCAACACAAGTCATAATAAGATGTGACATAGTTACATATATGGCAATGGCTCTAATTTATTTTCAGTAAGAAATAACTAAAATTGTTTTTAATACACATAACTATTTAAGTGTCTAAATCTTCAAAGAAAATGACTGGAGGACATGAGGATTTCCGCGCAACTTTTGTTTTGTATTACCCGCCTCTCTTGTAGCCAGACAATAGTCCAAATAGAGAAAAATATGCCTATAAAAAAAAACATTGGTCAATATCTTAGGCGAAACTTTATGGATTTACTACTAATGAGACCCGGATGAAGAATAAATTTAATTAATAGAAACTAATACAAAATGAGGATTTTTTAAATCAATGTCATAAATATTAGATTTCTTTACTGTTTTAACCGCATATTCAAATGTAAGTGATTTTATTCTACATTATAGCGTATAATTATATTTGTTGAGTCAAATGTAAACATTTGCTTTCATTTAATAACTTGGTATAAGCAGGCTCAGGGGCTTAACAAGAAACAAGTTTTTTTATTCATAGACCGCGCTAGATTTTCAAAATGATTTAATTGAGCCCAACGTGACGCTTAGTCTCTTTTACTGCCACGATTTAGCACGTCCTATGTGACAGTTCCACTTTGAACACAGCAATAATATATGCACCGTTTGAAAGAGGAAGGTTTCAACTATCTGAAGACATGATAACCTCAAACTGTTACTTTTATGCCACAATGTTGGTTTTCTCATTGATCGGCACACACACACACACACACACACACACACATATATATATATATATATATATATATATATATATATATATATATATATATATATATATATATATATATATCACTCTATCAATTATATCAATTTAATCAATTTTGTTAAAGGAATGTGAAATGAAATATTAATCGTATTTACTAGTGTGTGTTTATATTTGTAACCTCTTCCTTTACATTCTCTTTTTGTAAATAAACTGTTTTAACACACTGAAAATGTATGAGTACATATATTAGCTGCAGCAGTAAATATGGATGGTGCATCGGAACCCCTCGGATAACTACTTCGCAAGCATGTATCTCGAAAGATTTTATACTACTTTCAATTGTTATAGCAACCACTCAGAACTTCTTAGCGTTCTTACATCGCATGTCTCGCTGTTTTTTGGGGGTTGCCTGAGTTTGAACATATTTTGTTTCATAAATTTGTATTTGGAGATTACAAGAGGTACAATATAGAAGGTAAAGGCATAAGTGTCGCGAGTATTTAATGTGCTTTTGCAGTTAATGGAGTCTATTTGACGAGTCTCAATAGATAATGTATTCCATTCTCGAATGGCTGGAGGAAGAAACGAATTGTAATAAAGACCTGTTCTCGCCTGTACTAATTGGCGATTGTGTACGTTACGTATGTCATAGCGAGTAATATCACTAACAGCTGGTGGAATCAGAGATCTGAGATAGGGGAGGGCTTGAACCAGTTGTCATTTTATACAAGAGTGTAAGTTTGTGTGTTTATCGTCTGTGTTCAAGACCTTCATATCCTATTTCTCTGTGTAGCGTTTCAATAGATGCTAATTTTGTTGCACCAGTCACAATTCTGGCTGCCTCATTTTGTATTTTTTTCAGTTCTCTTTTCTCGAGTAATATGCAATTGTCCCAAATCACATTACCATATTCCAGAATGGGTCGTATAAAAGACGTAAATATAATTTGTAAAGATTGAATGTCAAGTTTGAATTTGAATTTACGCAATACATTAATTCTTGACCATGCCTTTCCTTTATATAGTCTATTTGTTTGTGCCATGAGCAGTCATCTGAGAGAAAAACTCCAAGATGTTTGATCGCGTCAACTTCCTTAATTCTGTGGTTGAGCATATATAGTGTTGGACGGAAGGGTTTATTAATTTTCCTAGAAATTGTAAGGGATTCAGTTTTAGAAGGGTTGAAAGATACAAGTCAATTATTTGCCCCCTCATCATCATCTTTATTTCCTTCCGTAGAAGACTGCATGATATATTAAAAAAGTACAATAAATCATCTGAATACAATCATTAAACTTTCATAAAATATATAAGTACCAAGATAAAGAAATGAATACAAACAAACACTAGTAAAAAAAATATTTAAAAAAAATTGACAAACTGTGAATCCGGGTATCCTTTGCAGAAAGTCATTATTATGCCGTAGAAGCAACATCAATTATTTCGTGCATACAATAGTGTCAAGAGATATATAGTGCGACTATCATAACACTGTTCGTCTATGGTATAAAATAGAATATTAGACTCAAAATCCTTACAGTATATCCATCATTAAATTGTTCATCAGCTGCATAAGTTGCAAGTTTCAGTACCTTATTTGCAGAAGATATCAGCACACTGCATGACAAAGTATGCTGCATACAGGACGAATAACTTGGAGTTTTCTTTGTCGATTACACCTGCTGGTAACCTTTTACCTAGAAGATATTGCAGTTGCAGCTCATCTTCTGCATTAAATAACGTAGCATGCAGGCTCAGTGGAAAGTTATGTCAGGAATTTCCAGAAAGAGTTTCTGAAATTCGACATATAAGGACATGCAACACAACAATGAAGTATCAAGTCTGTATAAACATTCCCACATCGAAGACACATATCGAGCTGTGCTTGAGGAACATCAGCCCATAGTTTAGCTATATATGTAAATACCTTACTGTGCTGTCTGGTTTTAGCCGACTGCCATACTGAGGCAGGTCGCAAGGATTCGTGTATCGAAGAGAATCTGTCAAAATCTGCTTCATTAGACATACGAACTCTCCAGAGGCTATTTTCAAAAGCAGCAATTTTTATCTTACAATTTCTTTCCAATTGTGTTTATCTGGAATTTCGGAATGATGCAAATAATCAGTTAGATACTCAAGCAAGTCAAACTTCTATAACGTATCATATAGATTTGAAATTAACCCGTAGCTTGACATGCATCCGCTCAAAATGAAGTGAAATAAAGCAACGTTAAACACACGTTTAGTATGTACGTTATTAGGCATCAAACACAATCTGTGTAAAAACATAAATTTTCTTTGATCAATTTAGGACTGCACTGATGTCCATCCTATCATTCCCAGGGCGATGTCTGATCTTGTATGTGTTGGGAAGCCTTGTAAATGTTTGGCAAAATACCTTAGAGTTTTATCCAATGAAGAGAGGTCACTTTTTGAAATATTACACCATAATTCACTGCCATCAAACATTGAAGGAGAAATTACCTTTTTGATCGCATTTACAGCAACCAAAGAGTTTAAACCATTCCGTTTAATGCCAATACCAAACAGGCCGTGAAAAGAATTTTTCCCTTTCTTGCATGCATCGAGTATTGCGTCATGTGACGTGAGCTTTGAGTTAATCTGGTGACCCAGGTGTGTTGCAGAATCAGTGATCAGCAAACATGACGGCCCAAGATACCATTTCATATTGACATAATTCTTGTATTGCGGACCGAAAATAATAATGTATGCCTTTGTGACACTAAGCTCAAATCGCCACTTTATTACTGTAGGCGTTTGCTATATCTATCAGCTTTTGTATATCGCTAGGATAAATAGCCAGAAGTGAAATGTCATCAGCTAGGGTTGGATTTCCCACAGCTAAGGATCAAATCTTTGTTCCAAATCCACTATTCTCTAACTGGAGCAGCAAGTCATTTATAAATATTGTGTACATCAAGGTTGACAAAACACCCCCTTGTCTCACTCCTTGGCCAATTGAGAACCAGTCCGAAAATTGCCCATTTACAATACTTTGCTCTGTAGATTTATATACATGTTAAAAAATATTAACAGGGATTTACCCTTAATTCCCAACATGAATAATTTTAAAAAGTAACCCTTTGTGCCACGCGGTATCAAATGCCTTCTTTTGTATCAAGAAAAGCAGCAAAAACACGTGAACCCATGTTTACGTTATACTGTACTGATTGCAATAGCGAAAAATTCGTTGTTGTGCAGCCTAAACCTTTTTGGTAACCATGTTGTTGTGAACTGGGTATATTAGAATTAATATCTTTGAGCCAAGTTACCAAACGTGCATGAATAATTTTCTCAAAAGTTTTGTAGATAACAGGCAGTAAAGTAACAGGCCTGTAACTTTCGAGGGAGTTCTTTGATTTTCTGTTACCTTTGTACAGTGGTATTACTAACCCTTTTTTGCAATCTACAGGTATGTAAGATTGATCAATCATCTGAGTAAATAAAATTGTCATACACTCTATGAGGTGTATTTCCAAATGTTCATTGCAAATTCGATCATGGCCCGATGCTTTTGATTTATTTAGACTATTAATGATTTCTTTTACTTCATTTACACTGATACTGGTCTGTAAGGCCTCGATATGGTTTGCTCCATCTTGCAGAGCCCGATTTAATTCTCTCTGTATAAATTCATAAAAGTTTTAGTCAAAACTATAGCTAAAATTTCGCGTGTGAATGTTCTCATAGTATTTGGCAAAGCCATTTGCAATGGAAGCATCATCACGGACACAAACTGATTAAATTGATAGTTCCTGACAAAAATGTATATTATTCCCTCTCTTAACATTGATGACTTTCCAAAAGTGCTTTACATCGCATTCATGTGCGTTTTCAATTTCTTCATATACCTCCCCCATATATTTTTCCATAGCTAGTTTTTGAAGGTTTCTAAAGTCTCTCTTCTTAGCTTTATATTCTCTGTAAGAATTATATTGACTACCCCTCGGTCTTCCCTCATTTATCCAAATATACCTAGCCTGTCTTTGAAGCCTATGTGCTTCTTTGAGTTCATTTGACCGGTATGGTTTGGCATGATAACTGAATTTGGACTTTGGAAGCGCGATGTCGCTTGACTGCTGTATTGGATTAATAATGCACCCATAAAATTTATCAACATTATCCGAAATAGTATCTATATCAAAAGTTTTCAGGCGATGGTCCAGTTCAGTTTGATAACTTTTCAAGGCATCGGCGTCTAATTTATTCTAAGCTATGTTATTTCTTTTCATAGACTGTCTGAGGTCTCTCCCACAGGTAACTGTACGAAGGGAAGTAAGTATAGGGAGTTGGTCAGATATCACGTGCTCTTCGTGATCTGAAACAATGTGCTCACTCCGTATGCTACCTATGCATTGATCCGAAAGTACAAAATGATCAATCATCGTTCTTGCTGGGGTGAATGTATAACGGGAACCAGTGCATATTATTAAATGTACAGCAATCACTAGATTATTATATCGTAAGAACTCATGAAATACCCTATCTTTGTAATCTCTGAAAGTGATTGGTTCAGCTACTGCATTGAAATCCCCAGTAAAATACACGTTACCCAGCTGTGAGTACTGATCATGCAGATTTTGAATCAACTCAATTTGCCCCCTGTAAAAATCTATGTCATAAAATAGGATCGGCATATATACACAAAAAATGTATACATTTTGCATATCTGGAAATTTGAATTCTATGCCAACAATTCTGTCACTATTAACGTCATCTATGACGTTAGCATATCTCATGAGAGAGGTTTTGCAGAAGATTGCAGCACCTCCTTTACCACATTTTATTAACGTGCTATTAGAGGGAATATCCTCTGCCTTAGCAATCTCTGCCTTCTGCCTTATAATCAGAACGAATAGAATCGCAAAATGGAAGTATGTGATGTAATAGTTTATGTTCAGTTATGCATGCTACATAAACATAATATTTATCTAGCATTGCACTAAGGCTAAGAGCAGAGGACATAATTCCTCTAACATTCCAGCTCAGTATATTAAGATTCATATTAACTTGCAATATAGGCATCTTAGTATTTATGCAATGTGAAAGCAAGACTAAAATGACAAAAATGACAAAACACATTAACTTACGAATGTACATAAGGGCAGATTTATGAACAGTTGACTATGTCGCTCTAGTCACGGAATTCGCCTCCTAAACCTTCATTTGCCTCCTGATCGCGATTGTTAAACCTATCTCGCCAGGATTGATTCCCATACCACCTCCTTACATAAACACCTTTTGGCCATGTTACATCATTTTCAACGGTGTGGCATTGTGAGTTATATACAGTAAGCTTGGCCGCTAGACAATTACGTCTACTGTGGATAAACTTTATGGATAACGGCTCTATATCGTATTCTTCCAAGAATTTATTTGGGCCCTCATCAATAGATTTGACGCCAATACCGCCCACATAAAAGCGCCTTGTTTTTCGTCTGACCACACCTTCAAATACAACATTCTCATCATGATCAACATCATTATGTTCAACAATAACATCTGAGTTGCTTTCTATGCTGGGTTTACCAAACTATGTTGGTCTTTCTACCTGACCACAAGTGACGGCAGGTATCTTGCTAGGAGGGGTTTTCAAATCAATACCTTTCACATTACTGTTGCTAGGCATCGGACGCATACCATGCTCTATTCTGGTCAAAGTACCATGTTCACAAAGCTGTTCGGTGTGGGCTAACGGTTTATTTTGATTCCGAATGGGTGTGCGCGTGGCATTGATCACATTAGGATGCACATTGGCATTGGAAATCTGTGTGATATTTCCAGCGACGGGGGTGATATGTCTTCTATCGACAGTATGTGAAATTTTGTCAGAGGTTTTGGAAATCATAGTTTGGAGAACACTGAACCCACTCTTTTCCAAAGCTGGTTGGACCGTTGCACCGGTGTGCTACTCCACTGCCGTTATAACTGGGGAAGAGCCGTTAGCCTCAACCGAAACAGGGGATACACAGTTGGACACGGAAGTTCTGTTCTGCAATGCACTTGATGGGAAGCGGTGTGTGTCACAACCAGTGGTGTTAGACTCACCCGAAACGGGAGATAAACAGTTAGACACAAAAATCTTGTTCTGAGCTACAATTGGTGGAGAGCATTGATCATCACAACCATTGGCACTACATGATAGGTTACTTACACATGGGCTAAGCGTGCAAACATCCGCATAAGACATGGGTTTACTCAAAGACTTCTGCTCGACACGTAGTTTCTCGGTGATGGTGTGTAGTGTTTCATTTTCTTTCATCAACAAACTTTGAGTAGTTTTCAGTGACTTAAACTCATTACGGAGCAGTTCAATTGTTTGAGATTGTGCCTGTACCTTATTGTTTAAATCAGCACGGAATGTATTAAGGTCATTCATGGTCACCAATTGCCTTCAGAAATATAATCTCTCTCTAAGCGAAACAACAGTTTGTTGCAAATAACCGCAATTACTCTTGATTTCAGCTAGCGAGAGTCTTGCTGAATTAGTCATTTGTTCTGTTTGCAGTGAGCCAAGTTGATCGTCTGGTTCACACTGTTCAGTTTGTACACTAGGGTTTGATTTATTCTTGCTAAAAATAGACTCGATCTCGCAAGGATCCCCTTTCATAAACATATATAAAGAATGACAATCCCTTGTATATTTTATTAAACTGCTTACACCATTTCTGTTCTTTCTAACCACCAAATATCCCGACGGAAAGCCAGGAAAACCTCGTGCTAACCTAGATAAGACTGACCTATACCAGGTTACAATATCTTCACTATCATGTGCAACCTCTAGCAATTTCTCAAAATACATATCTCTGGGTAGATTACCTAATTCCTGATCAAGTCTTCTAATATAGTCCTGATTGGGAACCTGAGATATGTCATCTCGATATGTCGGGCTGCTACAGCGGTAACATGAATATTGGGCATCTCTGTCAAAACATGTGTGATAGACATTCTGTGTACTCATGTACTGAGGTTGTGAACATAGATTTGCATCGCCAGGATCCTCACTCACCAAATCTGTTTAATGAAATGCATTTAAACTACAATTACCATGAACAATACGATCACCTGCATTTACTGTTTCCAATTCAGTATACGTTTTCAAAGACTGAAATTATTCATGATTTGCACAGGAGCATTGTAATGTCCATGATTTGCACAGGAGCATTGTAATGTCCATCTGAACAGTCCGCCATCTTTGACTCCCTTTTTCCAGGTCAGAGTTGAGGTTATGAGCGGTTACACCAGCTCTAATACATCTCTACTCTGAAAACACGCCCGGAAGTATCACTCGTTGCCTTCTGCTTTTAAGATAGCTAGAGAACCATTTGATAAAGCTTTCTGTGATACCAGTAGCTTTCAATTTGTGAACGAGTCCTTTATGCCAGACTCGGTCAAAAGCTTTTCTTATGTCGCAAAACACAACTCTAATTTCCTTACCGGAATCTATTGCTTTGCAGAACTAATCATAGAGGTATATTAATTGATTAACTATAGAATCACCCGGAATAAAACCAGACTGGAGAGGTGTAAGAATGTTATTTTCACGGAATTAATTAAATATGTGTTTAAAAACCAGTCTTTCAAAAACTTTGCCAACAGTATTGAGAAGCGATGTTGATCTGTAATTAGATACAATGGAGGAGTCGCCATTCTTTAAAATTGGACAAACGTTTGCTTCTTTCCAAGTATTTGGAAAGGTTGATTCTGTAAGAGACTGGTTAAAAAGTGAACAAAGCGGATGTGAGAGTTCATTACACAGCTGACGCAGAATACAGTTATTTAGACTATCGGAAGCAGAAGCCTTACCAAGAGAAGGCTTTTGAGAACATTTTGTACTTTATCAGGCATTAGTTCTACAGAACTTAAACTAACATCTTTATGTAAAGGTATATCTAGAAGGTTGACATTTGTTTCATCTAGTACAGCTTGCTCTATAAAAAAAATTGTTAAATAATTCAGCTTTGTCAACTTCAACGGTAAATATCGAACCGTTATGTTGAAGGTATGGAATAGACTGTGTACGATGAGGGCTGATGAATATTTTAAAGACTGACTACCAGTCTTTGGATGATGAAGTGCACGATTTCAGCTTTTGTTCTAATTTGTCAGTATGTAGGTCTTTGGCTTCTCGAGTCATAGAGATTGTTTTGTTCCACAGGGAACGAAATTTAGTCCAATGAGATGATAGGTTAGATTGCTTGGCTTTTCGATAGGCTCTCTTACATTTGCGTATTGACCTTTTGATTGCGTTGTGATCCATGGATGTTCTTATTGTTTAACTTTAACAGTTCTGTTCGGAATACATTGGCCAGATAACAAGACTATGTAGTCAGTGGCATTTTTTGCATTTTGCATCTATCGTCAAATTTCAAGTAATCCCAGTAGGTATTGGATGCTTTATGTCTTAGGAGATTATGGTCGCCTTGGCCGTATATCCATATATGCCTCGGAAACGAATTACGTTTTGGTTTTCTGTAGTTAAATATCCCGTAAATAGGGCAATGATATCTAATATCTAGATGTAAGAAAGGATGTCTAATCCCGCTGCCTTACATGCGATACGTACAGAGTAATCATTTACAATGGCATGTATTACCTGACATAGCCTACCATATCTACCTCTAACTTTAGATAGATTAATCCAGGCCAGGGGAAATCTCGGAATGCTTCCAGTTCACTGTGGAACAAAAATCAAAATCTTAACTTGATCAAGTTTATATTTGTTCCGTCGAAACGCTGCAAAACTATTAATGATGCAAAACAGTATTGCAATAATGTTCCATGGGGGAGATTAAAATGTTAAATTGAACCTCTTTAATTAAATGTACTGTCGTATAATTGCTTGCGTTCTATTAAAAATTGATACTCCTTTTATCTCCGTGACATAATAATTGTTTGATGAATTGTATCACCGCACTTGCTTCAAGATCCGCTCAAACTAGATTAAATATGTAAATGATTTTTTCTTGCAGCCGGACTAATTACGACATCAACGACAAATGGAATTAATTATGAGACCATACCGGCTTTATCTTTTACACTGTATGTGCGAGTATCCGACAGGACCCTATATACGGAAAAATCTCTCCTTGTAAAGGTGACCAATCAAAACGAAGACTTGTTTTTTTCCCAGGCAGTGTACATGGTTTACGGTAATGAGGGAAATGCGGGACAGGTAAGAAGAAATGCAAAAAACTACGACACGTGTTAGGGCAATTTCTTTATATATTTGGTTTACTAGAACTCATTAATGATCATTTATTCAATTTCTTATATTAAATTCTTTCCGAAATAGTTGGGGAGGGGGGGGGGAAACGGTAGAAGAAATGTCATTCTATGACATTATCTGACACAAGTTTCTCATAAACGAAAAGCAGCTTGAGGTGAGGATCAGATTTATTTTTAAATTTAAAGAGGGTTATTAAGATAAATTATGAGTGTTTACCTTTTTCAAATGAACTGAGCAGGGATGATGTCGATTAAAAATGATGGATTCTTTTTTTCTATTACTTGCCGAACTGACTATGTATTCTTGGCATTTTGTTTAAAAGGTAGATCGAGCCGTATTTTAATCACATCCCGCTTTCCCGCTATCCGTATCAAATGTTTAAATTGACACTTATCTACCAACTGGCTCTGATAGATTAATCAAGAGATGGATAAATATCGGGACGTTTCCAGTCCAAGGGGCGATATGAATTTTCTAAAACCTCTTACTTTCTCTACATTTTCCATTTTATGTTTAAAATAAGAAAATAATTTTTTTTTTAAATTGGGAAAAAGGGACAAGTACCCAAAGAAATATGTCATTGACACAGGTCAAAGCATATTTATAATTGTTCTGGTCTAACGGATTGAGATTGTTGGTTGTACCAATTCAATTTTTGCAATTCAATTGTTTATTCTCGTAAGATTGTACATGTTCATTCTAGAAATATTGTGTACTTATCAAATATTATGCGTCCAACTTTAAACAAAAAGACAAAAGATCCTGTAATGTTAGTTATTGACCTAACGCTCTGGCCTTAAACTGGTCCCCGAGAGTCGTTCCGTAATTCTTTATAGGTATTTTTAAAAAAAGTCAAGACTTTACACCCAACCCCTCCTCTTTTGTTGACCCCGCCTTTAGTTAGCTAGGTAAAAATCTTTAACATGGAGGTTAATCTAAACTTTAACATTTAGGTTAATCTAGGATGTTGACGAACGTACGGACGGATGTACGGACGGATTGACACGCACACGGTTTCCAAAGTGATCGTTTTGTCGAGCTTCCTCTAAGGCGGGCTGGACAAAAACAATCAAAATTGTTTTTAGTCGTTTACAAAGCTATGAGAAAATAATTTGTTCCTTTTGATTTCCGTATACTGGTCTTTCTGCCTTCTGGCATAATTCTTTATGTGTATATTTAGTCACCTTTTCCTTTTCCAATTTATCCATTTTGTTTTGGTTGTTTTGTTGAGTATGGTTTTCTAACTTCTTTGTTTGCAAAAATGAACAGATTTGGGTGCATGCGATTACTCGCTAGTATACGCAATTGTGTGCTATAGGAAGTAATTTTAGCGTATGCAGTAGATCATAATATTTCAGCGCCTTTTAAAATTTCACAGATCTGGGACTTCCAGCACTATTTCGATAGAAAGTTTACTTGAATTATTGATTTACTCAATATACAATATGCCATATGTTGTAGCAAAGACTATACAGCGATCAGACAAAGAATATGATAAACTTTCATGTTATTTCTTACTGTAGCAACTGAACCCGGGGTTGTCAGTGAGAGACACCGATGTAGGTGACAGTGTCTCGTATTCCATGAACTGCAGCTCGAATACGGGATATATTACTATGGCTCCAAGCACGGGACTGCTCACCTATGCGATTAATTATGACCTAGATAAATCAGGCTTTCCTATGACAATCACATGCATTGTTACTGCAAGAGACGGCGGAGGACTAACTGCGACAGCAACATTGTCAATATTTATAGGTATGTGTAGAAGGTCAATTGAAAAAAGTAGCAATTTGGGATTTACTCGTCTCTCTAAATTCTAAAATAAATTAGTCCAACATGTTTCAGTTAAGATCCAAATGACCACTATCAATTTTATTCTTAAGTTTTCTCTAATAAAATAATATGAAATAGGACCAAAATAGGGACACAGCTTTCCTTTAATAGACATTGACTGACACTTTAAGACGTCACACATGCAGTCTAGAAAAGAATTGCGCCACGTTGATATTCTGCTATGCTGAATATTTTATTATATTCTCAATTATTCTTGAATGTGTGTGCGTACTATATAACGTTTGTAAAATTAGTGTTCTTGTTTGACATTTTATTGTTCTATTCTTTGAACTTTCTTAATATTCTGATTCAGGATAATTACCCTGCACCCAAAACACTAATCTGCGGAAAAGAGCTACACCGCAGCAAATCATAAAAAAACCCCGAAATTTATTGCCATATACATCCGTTCACGGCAGAGTGTTAATGGTAGATGCTAGGCATTACCAAAGATAACTTGCGTCGAGCGCAACTCATATATGCATTTGCCTTTACTAATTAAGATAATCGTTCTAAGGAAAATCTATTCTCACATATTCCCTGGTAAAACTTCTTCGGTTGTAAAATGTCTTCGTTATAGTTGTGTGTGTATTTAAGACCAATACGGTGAATATGAAGAATATATTGAATGGAAAATTGCATCACAGAGATCATGTAGTTTGAAACTAAAAGTTCACTGCATCTTTTTCAGCTGAAATTAACGACAACAAACCAACTTTCCTCTCAGTATCCTACATATTTACTGTTTACAACAATATTGTCATCGGAACGTCAATCGGTAATGTATCCGCAGTAGATGGAGACATTGGCACTAATGGACAGTTTACATATTCATTGGATCAAACAACACTGGCAACCAATTATTTTCAAATATCACAAACAGGGGTTATTACCCTAAAAAATTCTCTCTCTGGAGTAGTAGGTGATCTGGATTTTAAGGCATTAGCAACCGATACTGGTGGATTTCAAGGTTTTGTGTCGGTGACAGTTACCGTACTTGAGCCAACAACGACAACAGCCGCGACTACAACCATTGGATATAAGAATATGTTCGATGATAAGAGAAATATCGTTTGGATTTCGATGTTGGGTGTTGTAGCTCTGATTACTCTTGCTGTTACTCTGTATGTGTGCTTGAAGTATATACGGTATTGGCCAATTGGATTCGATCCCTTCAAAGAATGGTAAGTTCACTCCATTGAATACATTTTCTGGAGCGACTATAGAATCTGTCAGAGCGCCATCAAGTTTTTTTTTTATCCCAATCCTAACCCCAACTCTAACTCTAAGAGTTAATGCAGGAATAATGTAGTCACTTTATTGCTGATATAACTTAGAAATAGAAGAAATCATGGTTTTAAAAAATTGCCATAGATGCAAAATTAATTGTTATGAAGTGAATTAAGTGTTCGGACAGATTCTATAACCCAGCCCATTTTTTAACCACACATTTGTATTTAGTCTCACATGCAGAATGTATGCTATTTTTATTGTAAGTACCGTAACTGAGCAGAATTTTACGACGTAATCACAGTGAAAGTTATCCAGGGCTACATCTAATTTGGACAAAACTTCAGTCTCGTGACTGTTAATACTGTTGTAGGGTATTACATTGTAAACAGTCATTACACGGTATTAGAATATTTTTAGTTTCGTGAGACATAGCGAGAAGATTACCAGTAAAAACTCAAATTTATTTCTTTTTGACGAAGCTATTTAAATCGTTTCATACAGGTGATCAGACAATGTCAAATAATGATTGAATATAAAGCTGATAATTTTTTTAATATAAGTTCATAAGAGCAAAAAAAAAAAAAAAAAAAAAGCTTATGATCTTAGCAGTAAAACAGACACTTGACATTTCAAAAGTAATATTTATAACAGATGCAAAACGTGGACTTAAATTACCAATATACGGTAATACTTGATAAGGGAGACCAACACGATATGACCGTCCATGTATCTTAGGACTATCGAGAAACTTCGATTCATCAGCCTTTTTACATTTTTATTCCCGTCCTATGTATAGGTTTGTGATTTGTAACTATATAAAAAAACAATCTCTGTCTAATATTGGTTCAATACTTATACAGTAGTAAAATATATATATCTGTCTATCTATCCACGTGTAACAAAGAGACTCCAGGTTGATTTTTTACAAAGCTTTCTGTTTTAGCGTCAAAGGATTCGAATGCAGGAAACCAGATTGCTGTAAGTCGAAACCAAGACCACGATTTCAGCCTAAGAAACCGAAACCACCACCACCTCGAGACGAACCCTTACTTCCTCTCCAAACTCCTCCGACGAGAGCGCCTCCAGGTAAGCAATAAGGCGGCATTGATCATGGATATAACTCATTCAAACTTTCCAAGGTCCTTATTTGTTTTTAACCTCGGATTTCACTGACGAATCTGTCAACACATTGGGGTCATAACGCGTGTACGTTTCTCTTTCTTTAGAAACTTAATTACACATGGTCTCTCTAAAACCGTTATACTAGAGACAATTAAAACACACGTACTCAAAACAACCGATGAAAAACTAGTTTCCAGGCAAACTCCGATCGATACTGTGAAATCTCTACGCGAGCTGCGAATTATGTAATCATTCATCCAATGTTAAAGAAACTATGAACGCTGAACTACATGTGCAATGATTTCTTGATACGTAGTACGTTTTAGAAATATATTTTTAATGTATTCATTGAGTGTCATGGAATTAACTTCACGATCACTCTTCACTGTACATGTGAAAATTTAATCACATGTTGTAAAAACCATTTCTGATTGGCTGTCTCGGGCGTGTTTATCGTTTTTAACCTTGATTAGGATTTTCAGAGAAATCTTGTTATTAAAAACATCTTTTGACTGGCTTCGCTGACAACTACGTCACACTTCCGATATTTATTAGACCCCAGAAAACTCTCAATCGCCATCTTAAAAAAAAAGTACAAATTACACATTATGTACCGCTCCGATATGAAGCTACCAGCCAAAAACTGCAGTTCAAGTGTGTGAGTGGGGGGGGGGGTCAAACTAGCCGTTATCGGAATGACGTTACTGTTATGCTAATAACGTCACTGACTAACCAATCTGGAGACAGAAATTTTACTAGTTACCGGTTTATGATCATGGCTTTCAAACTAAGGCTGGTACCAGCCAACTGAATCGCTCTAGAGGGAATGCGTTTTCTGGTTGAAAACAATCTTCTGATTTCGTCACATGGGGAAAGTGTATCCGGTCTCGAGAATCCTTGCACGTTTTGACTCCCACCGCTTTCCAAAGACGATATATATTTTAATTTTAAACAAAAATGATGTGGACTTAATTGACTGCGTGGTAGGTGATTAATCAAACAGAAAACAGAACAATTCAAAGACTTTATGTATCCTCTTTCCAATTTTCTAGACCTATAAAGGTCCATAACTTGATTGAAACTGATGACTACAACTCTTATTTGAACTTTATTGAAATAAATTTCTATACCATATTTTGATTGAAATCAATTAAACAAAAAGAGGAAATTTAAAGTTTGTGAATATTTATTAAATATTGAACGAGGAGACTGACAATGAATTTCGTGTCATAATGTATATAAAATGTAATCGTAATAAATTTGTTTGAAATCTGAGACAACAGTGAAGTATTAACTAAAAAATTAATAAGAAGAAAATCTATAACAACAGGATGTTCGCGTCCCACATTATGGGTCTTATGATAAAGTGTATCAATATCCAGAATTTCCACAGTGTATGCTTGGAAAACTTTTGTCAACGGAAGATTGTTTGATAGGGTCATCGGAACGGAGTTGTGCTTTCGAAAAAAAAAAAAAAAAAAAGCATCGAATAAATGGATTAGACTACTCCCGATCTTAGGTTTGACTCCACAGTTTCGTATTTTGCACATGGGTGAATTTCTAAATAAAAGTGAATCCCGATATTTGAAGAATGGCATCGTGTGTTATTCAAAGTAGAATCCAGGAATGCTAATGTTGGCGCAAATTGGTGTTTGTTTAAGAACTCAATATGTGCTAGATTCTGAGGGTGTCTAGCTGATTACCACATATTTTAAATGCGCAACCATGTACTCGGAATGAATGCCCTCTTTTAAAAAGCAAACATTTCTATCAAATATTTAAGATGAAATTATCAAAGTTTAGCCTGTCAGATTTTCTTCAAATTTTGTCTAGAGAAAAGCAAATTTCAAGTACTTAAATCTCCATATGAGTTTAGTTGTAGGCAAGTTCGTTTTCAAGCAAATGACAGGACAGAAATACAAAGTTTCGGCCATTTTTAAGCATGTTTGATAGTTCACAAGCTGGATTTAAACGGGTGTCGACCAATTTTGACTTAAAAATATAATAAAATCATAAGCTAGACAGATAGAAAAATTATAGTTTAGATCGTAAAAGCTGAAAAAGGTCAAATAAAAGGCTCTGGCTTGATATTTTTGTGCATGTCATAATAGGGTTTGCACTTTCTTGTTATCATTTTCTAAAGGGGTAAAACGTTGGGATCACGGGAAACAAGGGCCATACTAGCAAATAGCAGAACCTTTTTATTTTTTATTTTTGCCAAATTGTGTAGAAAAATCGTGGTACTGTTCTACAAATGCTCACGGTACACCCTTTTGTATTAAATATTGCACATATTTCAATAATTCATTATGTGGACATGATATTTTCCTTTCAAAGTATGTCATATCATGTCCAATCCTTGTATTACCATAATCCTAGGGAGACATTAGACTTCGGAATAGCTGCAAAATCGCCATATCGAGTCAGGTGAATATTATGTTTTTGTACGATCAATAACGCTCTTTAAACATGCTAAATTTTATGCCATTAATTTTAAAAGGAAAAAGAATCAGCAAAAGGAGTAAAAAGCCACATTGTCAAAGCTTAAGGTACCCTTAAGAGGCCATAAAATTCCAGTCCACAGTTTCGTACTTTGCACTGAGGTGAATTTTTAAATAAAAAGTGAATCCCAACATTTCAAGAATAGAATCATGTGTTATTTAAAGTAGAATCCAGGAATGCTTATGTTGACAAAAATCAGTTTTGCTTAAGCATTAAAATCCAGCACAGTTTGATTATCACAGGTTTTGAATGCGAAACTATGTATCAAATATCTTAGATGAAATTAACAAAGTTTAGCCAGTCAAATTTTCTTCAAATTTTGTCTAGAAAAAGGAAGATGTGGGTACACAAATCTCCATATGAGTGTACTTGTAGAAAGTTCGTTTGTCAGAACAGGGACAAGGCCAAGACACAGAATTTTGCGTGTTCACAAGGTGGATTTTAACGGCAGTGGAAAAGTTCTGACTTTAAAATACGATATTATCATAATCTAGAAAGAGAATTTTAGTTTAAGTCGTAAGAGATGAAAACTGTCTCAGCATTGGTCAGTTTTCACCGCAATGATTAAAACTCAAGCGGACGACATACGTATGAGAAAGTACATTAGTTTGAAAACCTACTGTAGCGCGTAAACTTAAGGACGTATGGCCACTCTAGAACAAATATCTGTTTACTACTTTAGGTCGCCTTGTTTCATACGTTTTTCTTATTTAGGGTTAGTATAAGAAAATTAACAGTGAAAAATTGCAGTAGTTGAAAACTTCTCTTGAAAACTATTGTGTGTCCATCCACCCACCTCCGTCCCATTATCATTACGTGTCATAATGGTCAATTCAGGCAGGAAATTGTCACACATCACATCATAAAAACATACGCTAAATAACGACTCTGACTTGAAAATTGTATGCGTGTCACAATAGGCTTTGCATTTTCTTCTCTTTTTTCAAGTGGTAAAAGGATAAGGTCGTCAGGGACAAGGGGCTATAATAACAGAACCTATTTTGGGTCAAAATGTATAGAAAACTCGTAGTACTGTTACACAAATGATCACGGTAGACCTTTTTGTATTAAATATTTTACATATTTCGATAATTCATTATGTGTACATGATATTTTCCTTTGAAAGTATGTCATATCATGTCCAATCCTTGTATTAACATAATCCTTGGGAGACGTTAAACTTCAGAGTACGTTTTTAGTACGGAACTACTTAAATTGGCAAAATCACCAAATTAACTAGGTGAATATTATGTTTTGCGGAAAGAATAATTCTGTGAAAAAACATAGCAAATTGTATACTTTTAACTTAAAAAGGAAAAAGAATCAACAAAAAGAATGAAAAAAGCTCCATTGTTGAAGCTAAAGGGACCCTTAAGAATCCATACAATTCCACTCCACAGTTTCGTATTTTACACTCTGGTGAATGTCTAAATAAAATGTGAATCCCGACATTTCGTAGAATGGGATCATGTGTTATTTAAAGTAGAATCCAGGAATGCTTACGTTGGCACAAATCAGTTTTGTTTAAGAATTACAATCGTACCAGATACTGCGGGGATCTAGCTCAGTATGAATACCACAGGTTTAGAATGCGAAACTATGCGCTCAGACTGAATGCTCTGTTTTAATAAGCAAACTTGTGCATACAATATTTGAGATCAAATTAACAAACTTTAGCCGGTCAAATTTTCTTCAAATTTTGTCTTAAGAAAGGAAAGTTTATGTACATAAATCTTCATATGAGTGTAGTTGTATGAAAGTCAGAACAGGAACAGGGAAAAAATACCGAACTTTGCCTATTGTTTGGAGCATTGTTGCTAGTTCACAAGGTGGATTTCAATGGCTGCGGAAAAATTATGACTTGAAAATACGATAAAATCCTAAGCTAGAAAGATAAAAAAAAAGTTATTTTGGGTCGTAAGAAATGAAAATGTTCCCAGTAGTGGTCAGTTTTCACCGTAATTATTGAAACTCACGCAGACGACATGCCATATTTCTCTACCCACGTAATATTCAGTGTATATCTATTTTGAACCGTGCAGTTGCCTGAAATAAATAAATAATTATTTTTGACATATGCACATTCACATTTATTCACAAAGCTATTTCTTACAAGTATGTCTCTTTTCTGTATTTTCTGGTTTCATTTAATTCAGGCTAGCCATATGTAGTATATATTGTAACAAGCAAAGGAGACTAAAATCAGCAAGTTCATAAGTTCACATCAAGATCGAGCGAAAAAAAAGTAGTATCGAACACACTGTGTGAGTCTGGATTCAGGTCGTTGTTTCCCCTATATTTCCAAGGACCTCAATACAAGATTCGTTATCATTGAAGGGTTCTATAATCGGCTCTAATACCACAAATAATTTTCCTCCAATCAAACTAAGGACCACACATTCAGGAGACTCTAATTTCGTATTTGTATGGTTTTTCTCACTTCAGACTTGTACGATTTATCAGTATTCAATTCTAAGCTGAAGGTCGATATTTTATCCCAAGTACCAGCAAACAAGATCGAAGCACCTAATACAATGAATTATTCCCTCTCTAATTACTAAATTCCTATAGATGGGAATATCCCAAGAAATCCTTATGTCAAGAAATTTGACAGGGGACAATTTACGAAACTAATCCGTGCTAACATGAAGTCCAGTGAAAACGGTTCAGTATGATATATATATATATATATATATATATATATATATATATATATATATATATATATATATATATATATATATATATATATATATATATATATATATATATACTAATTGGTTAATTATTTGGTTTGAGAATTATCTTCCCAACACCGATAGTCCCTAATCAAACAAATAATCACTAAAATTTTACAAATTTATAAAGGGAGACGTAGATACAAATAACACATACCCTAGGTTTGTTATAATACATACATACATACATACATACATACATACATACATACATACATACATACTTCTAAAACTATTGTGCAAAACTGTCTTTATAGGTAAAGCAAGTGTTACTTTCACAGATGGAATAACTTTGAATCACTGAAGCCGATCTAACTGGAGAGAGGGAATAAAAGTGCCAATAAAATGATCACGAAATGCCAAATTGAAGTCTGATCTCAACATTTTTCATTCCCAGATGAGTGTATAATCTTGACTTATTCCATTGCTTTATTGAGATGTAAAACGGGCGATTACTGGTATATTTTAAGTGTACTATTTAAAGCCAATTTGTAATTGATTAGTCATATTAACCAGGGCTGTAGGAAAACGAGAGGCGGGGCGGGGCGGGGGGGGGGGGGGGGGGAGGGGGGGGGGGGGAGGGGGAGGGCATGTTAGTTTAAGTAACGGGAAAATTCAATCTTATTCTCTTTTCCGTGAATGCAAATTCTGCTATAAGTGACGGAAAAGGGAAATCTTTGTATCAAAGCACGCAAAAACTATTTTCCTCTTTGTTTGCAGCGAGAGAGCCTCGAGCTTCAGTAGGTAAGTCGTTTTATTTAAATCTCACTTTAGTGGATGTATTGTAGTCAATAATGTCTGTGTATCTATCAGCTGGTTTTCCTTCTATCCTGAACTCCATATATACAGAGAGAGAGAGAGAGAGAGAGAGAGAGAGAGAGAGAGAGAGAGAGAGAGAGAGAGAGAGAGAGAGAGAGAGAGATTCTATTTAATATGATGCTTCATAAATATGAGTTTGCTGAAAACAGAAGTTCATTATCCTGTATGCAGCATCACAGGTTTTGGATGTATGGAGGTGGGATGGGGTTTATACGTGTAACCTGAACTCCGTCTGCACCGGTGAACAGAGGTTGATCATATTTGGTTTGATGTTTCAACAGGATAAATACATGAGAAAGAAACTTTCAGATCCTGGATTCAGCCCCAGTGATGAAAAGTGTGGATATTTGCTTTGGCATCTATCTCTAGTGATATTATAATTAAGTTAGATATATGTAAATTGGCCTGCATTTGTAATTGTTGTCCAAATGCGATTGTGGCAAAGCCGTAAAAACGATATAACTGCTTGAAAATGTATTTCACTATTTGAATGAGTGTTTCATTTGCACGTTTGCTACTCAGCCGGTTTCTACAATCATGGTGACACTTTGTTCAGATCCAACCTATGTTTCCACTTTGACTACTCTGAGGCGAGTTCAGTATTGATAAATATACTAATAAATATTATTTAAAAATTTGAATAAAAATGCAATACTTTAATAGCTTTTCCATCAAGAAAGCTAATATAATAATTATAACTGTTCACATAAACACTAATGAGTTATTCCTATAACAAATTTCCCATCAACGTAGTAAGATTGGAAATCTGAAGCAATATTTATATCTCGTTCTTTCTCTTAAGTGATCCAGTTTCAGACTTAGCATGACAAACAACTTTGAAGAAAAGCTTTTATTACTTTCTAAACTATTTTGTTCCAAATTGAAAAATTAAACATTATTTAGTCTTTCTTTTAAAAAAATCTTAGTGAGGATAGTCTGTGATATTTTGTTGGCATGACGTATATCGGTGTTCACGTGACTTATATTTGTATCAGATTATTATAAAGTTCCACTTGTTATTTAAAAATATATCAAACAAATAATCACCAAAATTTTACAAATTTATAAAGGGAGACGTTTGTTATAATACATACATACATACTTCTAAAACTATTGTGCAAAACTGTCTTTATAGGTAAAGCAAGTGTTACTTTCACAGATGGAATAACTTTGAATCACTGAAGCCGATCTAACTGGAGAGAGGGAATAAAAGTGCCAATAAAATGATCACGAAATGCCAAATTGAAGTCTGATCTCAACATTTTTCATTCCCAGATGAGTGTATAATCTTGACTTATTCCATTGCTTTATTGAGATGTAAAACGGGCGATTACTGGCATGTTTTAAGTGTACTATTTAAAGCCAATTTGTAATAGGTTACTCATATTAACCGGGGCTGTAGGAAAATGAGAGGCGGGGGAGGGGGGGGCATGCAAGTTTCAGTAACGGGGGAATTCAATCTTCGTCTCTTTTCCGTGAATGCAAATTCTGCTATAAGTGACGGAAAAGGGAAATCTTTGTATCAAAGCACGCAAAAACATTTTATTACTTGAACAGTTTCTTCTTTGTTTGCAGCGAGAGAGCCTCGAGCCCCAGTAGGTAAGTCGTTTTCTTTAAATCTCACTTTAGTGGATGTATTGTAGTCAATAATGTCTGTGTATCTATCAGCTGGTTTTCCTTCTATCCTGAACTCCATATATACAGAGAGAGAGAGAGAGAGAGAGAGAGAGATCCTATTTAATATGATGCTTCATAAATATGAGTTTTGAGTGAAAACAGAAGTTCATGATCCTATATACAGCATCACATGTGTATGGATGTATGGAGGTGGAATGGGGTTTATACGTGTAACCTGAACTCCGTCCGCACCAGTGAACAGAGGTTGATCATATTTGGTTTGATGTTTCAACAGGATAAATACATGATAAAGAAAGTTTCAGATCCTGGATTCAGCCCCAGTGATGAAAAGTGTGGATATTTGCTTTGGCTTCTATCTCTAGTGATATTATAATCAAGTTAGATATATGTAAATTGGCCTGCATTTGTAATTGTTGTACAAATGCGATCGTGGCAAAGGGGTAAAAACGATATAACTGCTTGAAAATCTATTTCACTATTTGAATGAGTGTTTCATTTTCACGTTTGCTACTCAACCGGTTTCTACAATCATGGTGACACTTTGTTCAGATCCAACCTATGTTTCCACTTTGACTACTCTGAGGCGAGTTCAGTATTGATAAATATACAAATAAATATTATTTTATAAATTTGAATAAAAATGCAATACTTTAATAGCTTTTCCATCAAGAAAGCTAATATAATAATTATAACTGTTCACATAAACACTAATGAGTTATTTCTATAACAAATTTCCCATCAACGTAGTAAGATTGGAAATCTGAAGCAATATTTATATCTCGTTCTTTCTCTTAAGTGATCCAGTTTCAGACTTAGCATGACAAACAAGAAAAGCTTTTATTACTTTCTAAACTATTTTGTTCCAAATTGTAAAATTAAACATTATTTAGTCTTTCTTTTAAAAAAATCTTAGTGAGGATAGTCTGTGATATTTTGTTGGCATGACGTATATCGGTGTTCACGTGACTTATATTTTTATCAGATTATTAGAAAGTTCTACTTGTTATTTAAAAATATATCAAACAAATAATCACTAAAATTTTACAAATTTATAAAGGGAGACGTAGATACAAATAACACATACCCTAGGTTTGTTATAATACATACATACATACATACATACATACATACATACATACATACATACATACATACATACTTCTAAAACTATTGCGCAAAACTGTCTTTATAGGTAAAGCAAGTGTTACTTTCACGGATGGAATAACTTTGAATCACTGAAGCCGATCTAACTGGAGAGAGGGAATAAAAGTGCCAATAAAATGATCACGAAATGCCAAATTGAAGTCTGATCTCAACATTTTTCATTCCCAGATGAGTGTATAATCTTGACTTATTCCATTGCTTTATTGAGATGTAAAACGGGCGATTACTGGTATATTTTAAGTGGACTATTTAAAGACAATTTGTAATTGGTTAGTCATATTAACCAGAGCTGTAGGAAAACGAGAGGCGGAGGAGGGGGGCATGCACGTTTAAGTAACGGGGGAATTCAATCTTCTTCTCTTTTCCGCGAATGCAACTTCTGCTATAAGTGACAGAAAAGGGAAATCTTTGTATCAAAGCACGCAAAAACATGTTATTACTTGAAGAGTTTCTTCTTTGTTTTCAGCGAGAGAGCCTCGAGCTTCAGTAGGTAAGTCGTTTTATTTAAATCTCACTTTAGTGGATGTATTGTAGTCAGTAATGTCTGTGTATCTATCAGCTGGTTTTCCTTCTATCCTGAACTCCATATATACAGAGAGAGAGAGAGAGAGAGAGAGAGAGAGAGAGAGAGAGAGAGAGAGAGAGAGAGAGAGAGAGAGTGAGAGAGATCCTATGTAATATGATGCTTCATAAATATGAGTTTGCTGAAAACAGAAGTTCATTATCCTGTATGCAGCATCACATGTGTATGGATGTATGGAGGTGGGATGGGGTTTATTCGTGTAACCTGAACTCCGTCTGCACCGGTGAACAGAGGTTGATTATATTTGGTTTGATTTTTCAACAGGATAAATACACGAGAAAGAAACTTTCAGATCCTGGATTCAGCCCCAGTGATGAAAAGTGTGGATATTTGCTATGGCTTCTATCTCTAGTGATATTATAATTAAGTTACATATATATATATATATATATATATATATATATATATATATATATATATATATATATATATATATATATATATATATATATTAGCCTGCATTTGTAATTGTTGTACAAATGCGATTGTGGCAAAGCCGTAAAAAACGATATCTCTGCTTGAAAATCTATTTCACTATTTGAATGAGTGTTTCATTTTCACGTTTGCTACTCAACCGGTTTCTACAATCATGGTGACACTTTGTTCAGATCCAACCTATGTTTCCACTTTGACTACTCTGAGGCGAGTTCAGTATTGATAAATATACAAATAACTATTATTTTATAAATTTGAATAAAAATGCAATACTTTAATAGCTTTTCCATCAAGAAGCTAATATAATAATTATAACTGTTCACAGAAACACTAATGAGTTATTTATATAACAAATTTCCCATCAACGTAGTAAGATTGGAAATCTGAAGCAATATTTATATCTCGTTCTTTCTCTTAAGTGATCCAGTTTCAGACTTAGCATGACAAACAAGAAAAGCTTTTACTTTCTAAACTATTTTCTTCCAAATTGAAAAATTAAACATTAATTAGTCTTTCTTTTAAAAAAATCTTAGTGAGGATAGTCTGTGATATTTTGTTGGCATGACGTATATCGGTGTTCACGTGACTTATATTTTTATCAGATTATTATAAAGTTCCACTTGTTATTTAAAAATATATCGCCATGGTAATTTTGTAAATGTACTTTCAGATGTTTACGAGTTTTGGAAGAACGAGCAGTGGTAACTCACTTCAGTATTATATACAGTAAGTATTGCTGTTAACTTCATACCTGTAATACTTTGGCATCGACTTTGTAACGTGTTTAGTATTTGTGTAACGACTGTTTATGATTTCGTGTCTAATGTTTTTATCGCTCTCTTTTAGCTTGCATTATTTTTTTCCTCATCTCATGGATGGCTCAATACAAGTTTGTTATTCCTCATTATTTTATGGTAAAGTAGTATGTACAACTGTGCTTGTGTGTTGCAATTACCATATCACTATGATCCGCGTTTCACAAAAAAGCAATGAAGCTTCGGTTTAGTGTTTCAATAAACTCTATTTAAATATATAGGTTTATACAGCTGCACTGATCAATTGATGATAACGCACCCCAAAAAACATTGAACGAACGTCTCATATTCAGAAGATTACATATTATGGATAAATCGATCGATACATTTTCTAATAACTCAAGGACAAAGGTTATTTTATATTTGTAATGTACTAATATTATATATCACATTTAGTCATACTTGCTGAAAATTTTCAATAAGTTGAGCTTGAAAGTTCTTTCATATTATTTACGCACAAGCATTGTCAACATAATGTCTGGTCAGATTTGTAGACAGTCAGTAAGACATTTAAGACAGATTTGTAGACCGTTAGTAAGGCATTTAAGACAGATTTGTAGACATTCAGAAATGCATTTAAGACAGATTTGTAAACAGTCAGGAATGCATTTAAGACATATTTATAGACAGTCAGTAAGGCATTTAAGACATTTGTAGACAGTAAGGCATTTAAGACATATTTATAGATAATCAGTAAGGCATTTAAGACAGATTTGTGGACAGTTAGTAAGGCATTTAAGACAGATTTGTGGAGAGTCAGTAACTTATTTAAGACAGATTTATAGACAGTCAGTAAGGCATTTAAGACAGATTTGTAAACAGTCAGGAATGCATTTAAGACAGAGTAAAAGGATATAGGTTTGACAGACTTTCATAACACACACCGACACAGACACAGAAAAAGACAGGCAGGGAGAAACATAGCTAGTTTTTTTCATACACAAGTACAACAAACATAAATGTTTAAATGTTTTCTGTCTCCAATGTATGTATGTATGTATGTATGTATGTATGTATGTATGTATGTATGTATGTATGTATGTATGTATGTATGTATGTATGTATGTACGTATGTATGGGACAAAGTAATTTCTCTTTGTAAGCATCATACCTTAATTAAAAACATTGTTTGCTTTATTTAGGGACTTTTTGTTAGGGTATATTTTTGCGATATTTGGTCTCATTAAATAATTTCTTTATGTTTAATTGTTTCTCACGATGGCTGTATTTAATTGCAGGAATGGAAACTTGTGAAAACTCGGATGAAGAATTTGCAAAATTTCCTGAATATATTCAGCTTCTTCTTTAATACAAGATCTGAATTCATATTGGCACAGCCTGATGCCATTACAAATGAAAATAGACTTTATGTATATGCAAAATTGGGTAATGATTTTTCTTCATGGAACATTATTCAACAATTCTTTGAACGAGAGAATATCTCCTCATATCTTCTTCAGAGACATTTCACGTTCGTATGCTTTTGGCTAAAAAACAAACAAACATTTTTTAATATAACGATGGTGTAATATTACACCTTATATAATTTAAGCTTTCACTCTTGCACAATTCAACGCTTTCTAAATCTAATGCACAAGGGCATTTTACCAAATTTTGAGGGCAGATACACGGAAGGAATAGTTTCTAGAAAAGGGGATTTTTCATTCTGAATTTTAATAGGCGAATTCTTTCTCTGTCCTTTTTCTTTTGAAGTTTCTATTTAATTGTACGAAGTTCACGCTTGCGATGACAAATGGTTACAGATACATATTTTTCACGTAATACCTTTTGCGATTATAAATTGTCAGATTCAAATGTACATTGCTTAGACCTTATTTTACATTTTGTTCATCTTGATCTATTAGCAACAATCTTACTCGTCTCCTACATTGTGTACTAAACCTTACACTAACTTTTTGACTTTACCTAGATTTAAAGAGACATTAGCTGTAATGTTTGGAGAAAAAAAAATAGAAATTATAAATTGTATCATTCAGTCACAGATAACATGTTCTGAACTTTTAATGCTTTTAGAAAAATAAAAGTTGATGTTCAAGAAGAATAAAGTGGATAAAAAAATTTAAAAACATTATATGAGTTGTCACAGCCCCATCTCAAGCACACCATTCCGCGTCTGTGCAGTAAGCATTTCCGCTATTTGTCCACATGGCTACTGAGCGATGGGTGGGCATGATAATATATCATGTATGAGAGAAAAAGAGTGAAATATGAACAAGACAAAGAAAATAAAAGTACAGAATACATTTGAGTGATCCTCTTGATCACATAAATGCTCTAAAAAAGAAGATAAGGACCGAACGTATATGTAAAGTAGAACACAAGTGTAGTGTTACTTGTCTGTATCGCCACATGCTTTTTTTCACCTTGCTTTGAATACTGCGTGATAACATCATTGAAGAATTTGAAAAAGCTTCAACGTGTATTCTTAATATGGTTGAAATGTAATTAGGTATTCTATCGACGATTTTGTTCACCTGCTTCGCGCTTGTCAGATGAAGTACACGCAGTTTTTTCAATGTGATATTATAGATCCACCTACAGATCTCAATTTCTCTAAAATTCCTTCCCTTGCTCTTCGATAGTTGTTTTTTTTACCTTTACACCTCCTACTTTAGTTAAAATTAATTGGTAGAGTTACTAATACAAAATTTTTGTTTTGTTCTTTTCTATATCACTTTCACACAGATGTTATACACTGTCAGAAGTAAAGTAATAATATGTTTATTAGTACATTTTCCCCATATATCTAAAGACCCAGGTCAACTTTAAACAAGCTTGCATTCAGATTAATTGAATATTCAGACATCCTTTTCATCCAGTTGCCAACATCGTGCAGTTTTCGATATAGTTTTCGAGATATATATATATATATATATATATATATATATATATATATATATATATATATATATGGTACCACCACTTTTTGGTATGATTTTTTGACCAAATGAACTGTGGTGCCGGCTCAAATATAGATACGTCGCTCATATGGATGGGCCCGCCGGAAATTAGCACCTCAGAGCGTTCGGGGGTTCTGGTAAAGAAAGTACCGCGAACAATCCACACCTGACGCAATCACAATACCAAGAAATAAGGGGGATATTTATCTTCCTTCACATTACGTGCCAAAAATATTGTCTGTTGCACTCTTTCACAATATACATGTAACTATGTGGGTCTCATGATCTTTGAAAGGAGTCGCGGTGGCTCAGTGGTTAGTGAGCCGGACCTTCGCGACCGAAGGTGTGAGGGTTCCAACCCCGACCGAAGGGGTGAGGGTTCCAACCCCGACCGAAGGGGTGAGGGTTCCAACCCTACCATCGATTCAGTTTGTATCGTCTGCCGTGGTGCACTTTACTCCAATTGCCTCTGCGTTGCTGTGCCGTAAAACACCAAACCAAACCTATTTTGGAAAGGACACTTAAGTCTCATTTCTGCAAAATTGATTGACAATACACGAAGAAATTCTTTGTCTTCTGACTTTAATGAACATCAAGATGTTTAAATAACTTTTAATATACAGAAATATAACCTGCATTACTATCCTTCAGTGACATTTTACAACAGTATATCGTATGTGTTTCGATATTGTGATTGCGTCAGACATTGATTGCTTGCGATCAAATGACTTTGGCTTTATAGATAGCGTGGCTGCCTGCGCATTTAACTCCATAGAATTGTGTAAGAAAGTTGTGTGTTGAGTTCAGGCCAAGCAAAATGTAGAAGCGAGCAGTGAATATGTCAATTTCGTCCGACCGTCTTACGTGCTTGTGTACGTCGCTGCGACTGTAAAATCAGACATTTTATGGCGTTTCCTTCTTGTCGACGGCTGCTGCACGGAGCGTACGCTGTTCGGACTTGTTCTTTGTTATTTAACAGCAATAATTGCCTAGTTTTTCCTAGGTCTCGTATTAAAATTATTTGTATCTGGTAATAGCATGGTCATTTCACTTGTTTCCAAGGGTTTAATTATATAGTAAATGTGATGATTTATGTGATCTTTATGCAGTTGTTGTTGTTTTTTTTTTTTTTTTTTTTTGTCGGCCATTGTTATATTTTTTATGTTATGCTTAAATGGTCATTTGCGGTTTTTAAGCCTTTTGATAATAAACTGTAGGTTCATTTTTTAAATTGTTCTTCTCTTTTTTCCTACAGAAATGTTTAAGGTAAAATACACAATAAAACAATCATGCCAGACAATAATTGAATGGTGAATGAAATGGTGCTGTTTGGAACCATGTACTGGAGGGTAGCAGACATTTTGACCTTTGACAAAGAAGAGAAGTTTGAGCTCTGATGTGTAACAGTATTTTCATTATAATATGAAGTTCTGACATTTTAGACATATGATGTGGAAGAACATTTTACAATAAGAATGAATTACAACGCTTTGACTTTTATAATTTCTTTTTACTTGAAACAAGAGATGATCTTATAAGCTTTCTTCGTTGTAATTAGTGCATTTCTGGGAACCCCAGTTGTCCCACCCATTTAGTTCAATACTTGTTCTCTCAGGGGTTTATGCACTAGAAACCCCTACTTTAAACAAAGTACATTTGGTACACAAATCGCATGGTACAAAAACCAGCTTAACCGATATGTCTAGTCCGCTGGTCAAGGATTAGGTTTGTTTGAAGAATAAGTTTCTAATTATGAAACTCCTTCGAAACATAGGAATATGCTCATAGGGTGTGATGACAGGGGTTTCTGGAAATCATGTATCGGCGGAATTTGTGCTCTAATAGAAAATTCGTCGGTGAGGTTAGAGGATTCGACAATGGTCAGATAAAAAAGACAGTTGGATGGAGAGTATCGGTAAAATCGTTTATATCCAGTGAACAAATAATTTGATAATTATTATGAAATGTGTACAAAAGAAGCAAACAATCAAACAAACAGACAAACAAAATAACCCAACAAAAAGAGTTTAACTGGAACGCAATCCTCACTCAAATGTTTTTTTTTTTTTAAAAGTCGTTAGTATCTTCTTCTTTTTAAATGAACCTGGCATGCAACAATGCAAACAGTCCCAAAATATTACCGCGATATAATATATTTCAGAATTTTTTTAAAATATGTAATTCAATTAAAATAAATGCCGTTGGAATGTGCGAGCTTTGAAAATATCATGGTGTTACGACTCTATGGTCTACGAAAAATGTAACAGAAAGAAAGTGAAACCAACAAATCAAGTAAAAAATCAACAAGCAATTTATTACTAGATAATTAAAATGAAAAATCAAAAAGTCACTTACAGTAATGTGTTTTGAAATCCTAATAATCCAATAAGAATGATTGTTCTAATCACAAGTCCTAAATATAGAATGTTCCGAATTCACGGCTGTGTCCTTGAATGTTATTATGTGCCAATGGTCTCCAAAGTCCTGATGTACTAGAAATCTTGATGTGCTGATGTCAAAATGAAGTATTCCAAAATATCTGAATAAGTTCACTTAAATTCCAAAATCATCAATTAAAAATCCAAAATCCAAAAGTTTATGAGCACTGTTATAATCCAATGAATATTTAAAATAATTCCTCTCTTAGAATTTGGAATGAATTTTCACAACTGTAATAGCTCTTTACAAGACTGATGGTAATGTCAAAACTGAAAAAATGTCCACCAAACATGGTATATATAAAGATTGGTCACATGACAGAATGTTCTAGAATGTGTGTCATCTTAATGGAATTTTACTTGTAAACAAAATTTCAACCTTGACCTTCAAATTGAGAAAACATATTGATCAAAACAACCTAATTCAAGGACACTAGTTAAACATGTTTTTCCTGATAACATTAAGATTCAAGCAAATATTAAAGCGAAGAAACATTTATAATTTCCCAAAATATTTATAATATTATATAAACATCATACATAACACCTCCCGTCATAAGATAAAGAAAGATTTATATAATAAAGCTTTCTTTTGAATATACATCTAATACTATAATAACCAAAATTACATAAGAACATGTTTTATGATACTGGACTTAATTACATCAAGCAATATTACATTTCTATGCACGTGAAAGTGCATCTGCAATCACATTGTCTTTTCCCCTGATGTGTTTGATGTCAATGTTATATTCCTGCAATATCAAACTCCATCTCAACAATCTCCGATTTTTATCTTTCATTTTGTTGATGAAAGTAAGGGGATTGTGATCACTGTACACAATAATTGGAGAAAGAGCTGAGGTAACATACTTCAAAATGCTGTAAAGCCAATATCAAAGCCAAACATTCCTTCTCAATTGTGGAATAATTTTTCTGGTGCTTGTTTAGTTTTTTAGAAAAATAACACACAGGGTGATCCACACCACTTTTGTCTTCCTGAATCAATACTCCACCAACCCCTACATCACTTGCATCAACAGATAATTTATATGATTGGCTAAAATTTGGTGCAGAAAGAACTGGTGCATTCTTAAGCATGGCCTTTAACTTGTCAAAAGATTCCTGACACTTGTCAGACCAATGAAATTTGGTTTTCTTACTCAATAAACTTGTAAAAGGTTCAGCAATTTTGGAAAAATTGGAACAAAATTTCCGATAATATCCAGCCATACCTAGAAATCGCATCAGTTGCTTTTTACAAATTGGAACTTGAAATTCAGAGATAGCTTTGACCTTAGCTTCTATAGGTTTAACTTGACCTTGTCCCACAATATGTCCTAAAAATGTGACACAAGCATGGCAAAACTCACTTTTGCTCAAATTAATTGTCAGATTCGCATCGCTGAGTCGATCAAAGAATTTTCGAATGGTTTCCAAATGATCTTCCCAGGTGTTGTTGTAGATAATGACGTCATCGATATAAGCGTCACAATTATCAAGACCAAATGTTATCATGTTCATCAGACGTTGAAACGTTCCAGGCGAATTTTTCATTCCAAACGGCATGACTTTATATTGATAAAGTCCATCTGGAGTTACAAATGTTGAAATTTCTTTTGCCCTTTCCGTCAGTGGAATTTGCCAGAATCCTTTTAAAAGGTCAAACTTGGTGACATATTCCGCATTTCCAATTTTATCAATGCAATCGTCCATTCTTGGGATTGGAAATGAATCAGTTTTGGTGACACTGTTGACTTTTCTATAGTCAGTACACATACGGAATGTATTATCTGGCTTGGGAACAAGAATACATGGTGAACTCCAGTTACTTTTACTTGGTTCTATGAAATCATTCTCCAGAAAATACTGAATTTCTTTCTTCAGATAGTTCTGTTTGAGAGGATTCATCCTATAAGGATGCTGTTTCACAGGCGCAGAATCTACAATGTCAACGTCATGATAAATTTTACTTGTTCGTGTTGGAACATCAGGAAACAAGTGCTCATAGTCATGTAATAGCTGTTTTAGTTCATTTCTTTCCTGTTGTTGTAGATGTGAAAGTTTCTGGTCTAGGTTGTTCAATATTTCTGAATTCCGAAGATTGGTTATACCAGAGTCTGATCGTATTCCATCGTTGATATCTTCACTGTGTGGGACAGGTACAACTAAATTAACTGAATAATTAGCTGAGCTATCTCTGTCAAAATATTCCTTTAACATATTTATATGACAAAGTTGTTTCTGTTTCCGTCTCCCAGGAGTGTTAATGATATAATTTAAGTCATTTACTTTCTTTTCAACGGTATAAGGACCATAAAATTTAGCCTGAAGAGGATTTTGAGGTATGGGAAAGAGAGCCAGAACTTTGTCACCAGGTTTAAAACTCCTTTCCTGTGAATTTCTGTCATACCTTAATTTCATTTTTGACTGGGTATTGTGAAGATTAGTTCTTGCTACTTCACAGGCCTTTGACAACTTGTATTTGAAATCAGAAACATAATCAAGAAGATTAATCTTTGAATCTTCATTTGAAAGAAGTTTCTCTTTCAATAATTTCAATGGTCCACGGACAGTATGACCAAAAACTAGTTCAAAGGGACTAAAACCCAATGACTCTTGAACTGATTCCCTAACAGCAAACAACAACAAATGAACACCCTCATCCCAATCCTTTTCTATATCAAAGCAATATGATCGAATCATATTCTTCAAAGTTTGATGAAATCTTTCCAAAGCACCTTGACTTTCAGGGTGATAGGCAGAAGATTTAAACTGTTGGATGCCTAATTCATGCATAACTTGTTGGAAAATTCCAGACATAAAATTTGACCCTTGATCTGACTGGACAGATTTGGGAAGGCCAACAAGGGTAAAAAACTTCACCAAAGCTTTCACAATAGTTTTAGTTTTTATATTTCTCAGAGGAATTGCTTCTGGAAATCTTGTAGATGCACACATGATGGTCAACAAGTATTGGTTGCCTGACTTGGTTTTAGGTAAAGGACCAACACAGTCTACTATTATTCTACTAAATGGTTCATCAAATGCAGGAATAGGTTGCAGATGAGCCTTAGGTATCTTCTGATTGGGTTTTCCTACCATTTGACAAGTGTGACAAGATCTGCAGTATTTAGAAACATCACTTTTGAGTTTCGGCCAATAAAAATGATTCAAGATCTTGTGATAAGTCTTACGGACTCCTAAATGACCAGCCAAAGGAGTTTCATGGGCTAAATTAAGAATTTCCTGTCGATATGACTTAGGAACAACAATTTGATAGCTCACTGACCACTCGTCACCAGCGGGTACATCAGGTGGTCTCCATTTCCTCATAAGGACCCCATTTTTCACAAAGTAACACACTGGAACTTGTGTGGCTTCAGTTTCACTAATAGCCCTCTGAAACAAACAAGATATCTCGGGATCTTGCTCCTGTTCAACGACAAGGGATTGTCGTTTGTCACCCTGAGTGGGACAAAGAGAATGAGTTGCCAAAAGAGGATCACTGTGATCAATACCGTTTGATTGATCAATACCTGAGGAAAAAGTGACCTCATCAAAAGACTGACCAATACATGTGTCAGCTAAAGGAATAATATCCTGATCAACATCACTCTCAAGAGCTCTTTTTGCCATAGCTCTAGTAACTGCACAAGCAGGGTACAAATCAGGGATTTCAGTTTCGACAGGATCAACTTTCTGATCCAAACAAGGCTTGTCAGTTACAAGTGGATTAACCACAACCTTATCTCCAGCTAGGTCATTGCCTAGTAATAAATGAACACCCTCTATGGGTAAAGAAGTCACTGCCCCAACAGTCACAGGTCCAGAAACTAAGTCTGATGCCAAATTTACACAATGAAGAGGAACATTTACAAAGCCGCACTCAACTCCCTGAACAAGAACACTTTCACTTGAAGAAGACTCCTCAGACAAAGGCAAAGTGCCTGATAATAAAAGACTCTGAGAAGCTCCAGTGTCCCTTAATATTTTAATTGGGATAGGTTTGGCAGAATCACCAATAAGTGATATAGAACCTTCTGACATGAATGGTTCATAAGCCTCTAAAATAGAATCAGACTGGGGTTTGTTTGACCCAACAAATGTATTGCTTTCAATACAAGACCGTGACCTTGACCTCGTAGAAATAAGAGCATTTGGAAAAGCTCTGTCTTTACTCTGTTGCTTATTTTTCAACTTGAAGCAATCAGAAATAACGTGCCCTTTCGTTTTACAATAAGTGCACGTAGGAAGAGATAAGGATTTCTGATCAGTCTTATCAGATGTTTGATTCCTAACAGTTGTGCTGTTGTGAAATTTGGAAGTACTCGAATGAGATTGAAATGGTTTTTTACCAGAAAACTGCTGAGAGGACGACCCATTGCCAAATGAAATTTTGTGAGTCAAGGAATAATCATCAGCCATACGAGCAGCATTTTCCAAAGTTTCCACATTCTGCTCGTCAAGATAGGTTTTAACATCACTATGGATACACCTCTTGAACTCTTCAATTAATACGAGCTGTCTGAGGTTATCATAAGCTTGATCAACTTTCTTGGCTGAGCACCACCTATCAAATAGTTGTTCTTTATCCCTTGCAAATTCGACATGAGTTTGTCCAGTTTCTTTTCTACAATTCCTAAACCTTTGTCGATATGCCTCTGGTACCAACTCATAAGCTTTCAAGATGTACTCCTTAACCACATCATAATCAGTGCTTTGTTGTACTGACAGTGAAGTGTAGACTTCACGAGCTTTGCCAATAAGTACACTTTGTAATAACAAAGTCCAATGCTCTCTGGGCCATTTCAAATTTTCAGCTATTTTCTCGAAATGAAGAAAGTATTTATCTACTTCTTTTCCTGAAAAGGGGGTACTAACCTAATATATCTAGTAACATCAAAACCTGAACTTGTGTTTAAAGGAGTGGAGTGTGCTCTGTTTGCCAGTTCTAATTCTCTTAATTTAAATTGCATTTCCCTTTCTTCTCTTTGCATCTGCATTTGTATTTGTCTCTCTTCTTTCTCTCTCTCCATCTGTATTTGCCTCTCTTCTTTCTCTCTCTCCATCTGCCTCTCTTCTTTTTGCATTTGTATCTGCCTCTCTTCCTTCTCTCTCTCCATCTGCCTCTCTTCTTTTTTTTTTCTCTCTCTCTGAATCTGAAGCTTTGCCAACTCTAAATCCATCTGGTTCTTTAACTCTAATTCCCTTAATTTCCTGTCAGAACCAGATACAGGCTTTCTCTTCAAACTTAAAGCACTATTTTCAAAAATTCCCTTTCCTACTAAATACTGAATTAAAATAATCTTTATCTCCTGTTTTGTCAATGATACTTTTGCCTCAGATAGACTGTATTTTCTGGCAAGCTCGAGCAACTCATCCTTTCTCATGCACTCTAACCCCTCCTGGGTAGGTTTTGAAATGAAATTCTGAACATTAGATGCCATAGTAAATGCTTGTTGGTTTCACACACAAAAAAATTTCTCTATATAAAATCTTTGCCAAAGACAAAAAAAATTCCAAGACAAAATCAATATGAATTTCAAAGATAACTTTAATATCTCTAATATGCTTTAAAGAAATTCAATCCCGGAACGGCCCCCAATTTCTGTTACGACTCTATGGTCTAAGAAAAATGTAACAGAAAGAAAGTGAAACCAACAAATCAAGTAAAAAATCAACAAGCAATTTATTACTAGATAATTAAAATGAAAAATCAAAAAGTCACTTACAGTAATGTGTTTTGAAATCCTAATAATCCAATAAGAATGATTGTTCTAATCACAAGTCCTAAATATAGAATGTTCCGAATTCACGGCTGTGTCCTTGAATGTTATTATGTGCCAATGGTCTCCAAAGTCCTGATGTACTAGAAATCTTGATGTGCTGATGTCAAAATGAAGTATTCCAAAATATCTGAATAAGTTCACTTAAATTCCAAAATCATCAATTAAAAATCCAAAATCCAAAAGTTTATGAGCACTGTTATAATCCAATGAATATTTAAAATAATTCCTCTCTTAGAATTTGGAATGAATTTTCACAACTGTAATAGCTCTTTACAAGACTGATGGTAATGTCAAAACTGAAAAAATGTCCACCAAACATGGTATATATAAAGATTGGTCACATGACAGAATGTTCTAGAATGTGTGTCATCTTAATGGAATTTTACTTGTAAACAAAATTTCAACCTTGACCTTCAAATTGAGAAAACATATTGATCAAAACAACCTAATTCAAGGACACTAGTTAAACATGTTTTTCCTGATAACATTAAGATTCAAGCAAATATTAAAGCGAAGAAACATTTATAATTTCCCAAAATATTTATAATATTATATAAACATCATACATAACAATGGAAAATTACATTTCTTGAGTGCTAGCATATTTTGTTCCATAATGGTCATGCATAAAATTCTTGCATACCAACTTCATACCATCCCTTCACCCTTACCCTCAAATGAGAACCTTTGTTTCCAGTATGTTAAGAGTTGCCGTCAGCATTAAAAAATGATAACTGAATATTTAATAGAGAGAGAGAGAGAGTATCGATTCATTATTGAAAGCCACCCTTTAATAAGAAAACAAATACTCAAAGACATGTTTCCATTTCAACTCTGGTTAGCTTCATTCCGGCGTCAGCTTCACAGAATTACGTTGTAAGAATCGGAATATTTAAAAGTTGTAACATCATCACATTGTCGCCTAATTCAATACGTTACTTATATGTAGCTTCTATACCCAAATGCATGTCAATTAACTGTCAAACAACGAATCAATTGTAATCACAATTAAAATATATGACAATAAACAGAATAATGCATTTTGCAGACAGACATGCCATTGAAAAAAATCAACAATATCCAAAATAGTATTGTTAAAAGGTCAAGTACATGATCTTCTGGGAAAGAAGAAAGTTGATTGTGTTGAATTGACACTCACATTGGATTATGTTTCTGCATGTGGAGGCGAGGAATAACTAAGATTAATTGTTGGACAATGAGGAATGTGACTTGTATTCGTGTGAGGATATGTACTGTGTGGATATGAACTGTGTGGATATGAACTGTGTGGATGAATCGGTGAGTATTTCTTAGCATGTTTGAATAGTTTGTATTTTCTTTCTCATTGATGGAGTTGTGGTTTATGATAAACGTCCCCACTTTTTTCACTTCTTTGCTTTATATGTCGCAGCTTTTAAGTTCCATATTTGTGGTTTGCTAACATGTCTGGAAAGAAAGCAAAAAGTGTACTGTTTAAAATCGACTGAGGTCATTAGAGGTCAGTGATCACACGTAGCTTTATTTGAATACTAACCCAACAAAGCTTTGGATTTTGGATAAAACGTATCGAGTGCATGCAAGTACTAGTTGCAGGATAAAAATAGAAGTAAACGATTAGTTCGGTTAAATATCTTTCATACAGATTGTATGTCCCTGCACTATGTACCTATCAAGGAAATGTGTTGGACCAAATTAAGCTGATGAACGAACTTTGAATCAGTATAAGATTAGAATTAAAGACATGAAAATTATTATAATTGAAATGACAGCAATCAAAAATTTGTTCGTATTAGGCGAAACTTCATCTTAACCGTGTTTGTAACAAAACGTGTAATTTTTATATACCGTATATACTCGCGTACAAATCGATATCACTGCAAACTGCATAAACCCAGATCTACCGTCGCATAATGCGCCGGCAGATCTGAGTCTATGCAGTTTGTAAGGACAAATTAGTAGAACAAACAACAAATACCCTGATCTGCGTACGCATTATGAGAAAGCAGATCAGGGTCTATTGTTTTTTTTGCATTTTGGATATGAATTATACGCGAGTATACACTGTAATTAGATCGGTAGATTGATGCATCGATGTGTGCATCTGTCACAAAGGAATGTAACCAATACTTTAAATCGTAAATTACTAAATGCCTGCCTTCGCAGACCTAATGCTTAATTTGGAGATGTTACTGCTGCTGCTGACTTTTATTATTGGTAGTATTGGTATCAAATCAGTCAATCAGTCACAATGTTGCAGCTAAAGTATCTTCCTCGGTACTTTGGAAGCTGAAAAGACTAAATCACAACATTCAGTTACCTCTATTAAACTTTGATCGAATTCAATTATGAATTATAATTTTGTTTGACTCATGTATATCCATTCTCTGACAGATTATGTCGACAAAATAAAATCTTGCGTTCATGTTGCCGATGCATTCCCAGACCGATCAATCACTATTTAAACTCTGAGTCATTGCTTTGAATTGTGTTTCATCAATGATAACAATCTCATTTATTTTCCTTGTTTGTCATATTGTTAAATAGTGTAAAACCAGGTTTGAAAGTGGCATGTTTTAAGTCTTCCATTCTTTGAATCAATTTGTATATGACAAATAGGATTGGTGGTCATTAGTCAATAAATACTTTATACGACTCCTGCAGACTGAATTCAAAGTCAATATGACTGGTTTATGCATTCGTATTTAATATAATGAAACTATTTTCATATGTTCTCAAATATCAACTGCAATTTCTAGCCAGGAGTGAATTCAAATATTAGGATGGCAATATTTAAGTTTTCATCAGTCTGTCAATGTCTGTATCTATGTATGTATGTATGTATGTATGTATGTATGTATGTATGTATGTATGTATGTATGTATGAACCCCTGCGGGCTCGTGCATGTAGAATAGGCATGAGGCACCATCCTGCATCTCGTAGGGGGTCATTAATGGAGGCAGGAACCGCGATGGCTCAGTAGTTAGCGTGCCAGTCTCGTGACCGAAAAGTGCGGGTTTTATTCCTGCCATTTGATCAACCTGGCTGAGTTACCGTGGTGCGTCTTTAGATAAGTCACTTTACCCCAATAGCCTGAGAACTAAATAACCTACGTGTACTGCTGTGCCGATAAACACCAAACTAAACCAAACTATCTCTATTTATCTTCTTGTTTTGAAAACTATCACTGGGCTTCAGTATTTTCTTTACCCTCATTATATGATAATGAAGCTATGAACATCGCTACAAAAATAAATTCGTCTGCATGAGAGATACCGTCATTCATGTGTATGGTTTGTTAGTTGATCCTAGTGTGATTTTAAGGCTGGGTAAATAAGATATATTGCTATCAGATTTTATCAAATACTGTCAGACGATACGATCACTTGTTATCGTAGATCTGATTAGACTGCACGTATATTTCAAGGTAGTAGTATCCATGCACCTTTTATATAGGTCAATTTGCGTTCAACGGCATGACAGAAATGACTAATGAACAAATCAGAAAAAAATTACGGAATTCAAAGATACAAAGACAAAAGTGATTGAACATTTAGTTGGTGGCAATTAAGGTACACTTATTTTCAGAAAAACAGATCCGTTCTCCGGTTTCTAACATTTTTTGATATATATGGGGTCTCGTGTAGCCGGCACTTATGACTGCACATTAATCAATACTGACCCTATCCTGGAAATGTATAGATCTCTTATTAAAATAGTTGTCGTCTGTAATTACACAATCAGGAAGCGACGACGACGTCGTTTCTATTGAGGAAAGCATAGAATTTGAAAGTCACACAGTATTTAGATATCTATTCGGATTTTGGTATATCCTCGTACATAGTCAACTATATTTGTGCTTAAGAAACAATTCTGAATAGAAACGTTCTCCTTCTTCCAACAGGTTCGAGATAATTCCAAAGAGAAAAACGTTAGACTCACGGTTCGTTCTCATGTCCTGTATATAAGGGACAAGCAAGCGCAGAGATCACGTGCATAGGTCAAGCCGCTCACTTCAAACCATGCGTTCAAAGTCTGTTCCCCGTCATTGAGACGCATAATGTTGAACTGAACCAATCCATTCTCAGTAGCCGCTGTTGCTCAGCTGGTAGAGCGTCGGACTCGTAATCCAAGTGACGCAGGCTCAATACCCGCTATGGCCAGCCCTGGTGGGTTGTCTCTGCGTGTCCAGTTTGCTCCGCCTCCCTAATTCCTAATAGCAACTTCATTTAGTCAAAAGTACTTTAAATAATAAGTTTAGGAATCATTGGTTAATATTTCTTTTTAAACGATAGATAAAAGATACAATTCTAATCTAGGGGTGCCAGATTTACTTTAGTCTCATATTCTAACTCGTATGTCTGACCTCTTACGACGTGTGTCACTGTGATACACGTTCGAAACAGTTATTTCACATAAATAAAACGTGAGGTCAATTGATAAATATGTACACATAATGGGAAATTTCTCAACGAGACAATATAAGAGAGGAATCAAATAAATCTGACATGCTGACGGCCCCTTACATAGGCCCTGAGGAAGATAATTCTCTTTTCTTTATTTTTTTTTCTTTTTTTTTTCTCAGTAACATCTGTCGATCAGGATGAGGGATGTTTACGATCACAGGTGTCAAAATTAGGGTTATATGCCATAATATAACAATGTATTCAAGCATTAAGTCGTTTCACAACTAATAGCGGACGTGAATGAAATTACAAATACAGACTTTGTTTGGACTTTAAAGTGTTTATTGTATTGCTTAAATTTGTATTATATTAACAAGTGGGAAGTATGGACAACGAATAATGGTCATACTTAGTCCCGACTGACCCATAGAATAACTTCAATGAAAATATTCAGCTTAGACACATGTTTCGATTAAAGCCGTGGCTGGTCTGAGGTTTATTACCATAGGTATCCCATCTTGGTAAGAAATAGCGGAAGTATGGACCAAAATTATAGACAAAAACTTTGAAATAGTCTAAAGACATGGATTTGGTTACCAAGACATTAAAATTAATCCCAACTTTTTCGAAGTAGACATTTTGAGAACAATATCATTACTAGCAGTCCGAGTTTCCTCTGACCTGTTATATATTGGGACAGTTGTGTTGGAGTGGGTGTTCAGAGCGCATTCTCCATTGAAACGTAGAAATTTACCGAAAGCACGCGGTAGTGGCATTGAATATTGGCTGTACTCAGGTACTTCCATAATTAAACAAGCTTGTATCGAACAATACTTATCCGAAATCGATAAGTAGAATATTCATCTTCTCAGACATAACAATTCAAACATAATTTCTAACTTTAAAAATCCAATATATGAGTTATCCAGTATTGAACAGATTCTACTCTACAGTGCAGCATTGCTTAGTCACGTGATTGCCGAATTTTGCGGCCTACTTTGTGGAACTCAATCAAATTATCATCGGCCTTTTCCCTTCATATATTGGTTGTATCAGCAAGCAATGTGAAAAAAGTCCAGTTACGAAGTCCAGTTTGTAAGCACCGTATTATCGGCTACAGTGTCGGAGTATTAACGAGATGAAATGCGCTTCAACTGTTATTTCTGAGAAAATAAATACTCTTTCTATCGATTTCATGTAGGTAGAACTCTGTGTATGATCTCTTACCGTATATACTCGTGTATAACTCCATACCAACTGCAAACTGCATAGACCCGGATCTGCCGTCGCATAATGCGTCGGCAGATCTGGGTCTATGCAGTTTGTAAGGACAAATCAGTAGAACAAAACAACATAGACCCTGATCTGCGGGCACATTATGCGACGGCAGATCAGGGTCTATTTTTTTGCATTTGGACCCGTATTATACGCGAGCATAAAACGGTAATTATATCGGTAGATGGATGCATCGATGTGTGCACATGTTACCAAGGAATGTAGCCAATACTTTAAATCGTAAATTACTAAATGCCTGCCTTCGCAGACCTAATGCTTAATTTGGAGATGTTACTGCTGCTGCTGACTTTTATTATTGGTAGTAATGGTATCAAATCAGTCAATCAGTCACAATGTTGCCGCTAAAATATCTTCCCTTCCTCGATACTTTGGAAGCTGAAAAGTCTAAATCAAACATTTAGTTACCTCTATTAAACTTTGATTGAATTCAATTATGAATTATAATTATGTTCGACTCATGTATATCCATTCTCTGACAGATTATGTCGACAAAATAAAATCTTGCTTTCATGTTGCCGATGCATTCCCAGACCGATCAATCACTATTTAAACTCTCAGTCATTGCTTTGAATTGTGTTTTATCAATGATAACAATCTCATATATTTTCCTTGTTTGTCATGTTGTTAAATAGTGTAAAACCAGGTTTGAAAGTGGCATGTTTTAAGTCTTCCGTTCTTTGAATCAATTTGTATATGACAAATAAGACTGGTGGTCGTTAGTCAATAAATAGTTTATACGACTCCTGCAGACTGAATTCAAAGTCAATATGAGTGGTTTATGCATTCGTATTTCTATTGATAGTTCACTTGTCCTCATTTTTTCAAAGTTTGGGAGTAGCAATCAAATATTCTATGAGGATACAAATTGGTTATGCAAGATACAAATCCAGAATGAATTGTACCGTAAACTGTTCCTTACTTATTCACAATGGCATGCTTTAAAGTTGAACAGTACTTCGTTGAAAGAACGTGTGGGTCTTTACAACGAGTGTGAAAAGTATATGTATTAGTATAGTTTTTCATTTAATTTCTTGTAATGTTCCAAATAGATAAAAAGATTGTAGCAATATTAATGTAAAAAAATGGCTATTGATTTTTTCCAGAAACTGTAATCGGTTATGAAATTTGTAATTCCTTGTTCTTCATTTGTAACAGCAGAGGATACAAATTCACTTCTCGTTTATTCTAAATTTCTATATGGAAATTTTGTATTAGTCTATATTGTACTACGCTTGAAATTTGATGTAGCAGGATCCATTGCATCGACAAATAAATTAAACCCTTTTTAAAAAAATAGATTATCGACAGGTGACTTACTGGATTTGTTGATGCTTTTTTAAAAGAAATATTTTGAGGTGAAACTTAATATGCTGGAAAAAACTGAGATTTAAACATAAAATTTAGAAAACATTTAATATAATGAAACTATTTTCATATGTTCTCAAATATCAACTGCAATTTCTAGCCAGGAGTGAATTCGAATATTTTGTCAGTGGTGGCGGTTAGGATGGCAATATTTAAGTTTTCATCAGTCTGTCAATGTATGTATGTATGTATGTATGTATGTATGAACCCCTGCGGGCTCGTGCATGTAGAATAGGCATGAGGCACCATCCAGCATCTCGTAAGGGGTTACTAACAGAGGCAGGAACCGCGATGGCTCATTAGTTAGCGTGCCAGTCTCGTGTCCGATAAGTGCGAGTTTTATTCCTGCCATTTGATCAACCTGGCTGAGATGCCGTGGTGTGTCTTTAGAAAAGTCACTTGACCCCAATAGCCTGAGAACTAAATAACCTACGTGTACTGCTGTGCCGATAAACACCAAACTAAACCAAACTATCTCTATTTATCTTCTTGTTTTGAAAACTATCACTGGGCTTCAGTATTTTCTTTACCCTCATTATATGATAATGAAGCTATGAGCATCGCTACGAAAATAAATTCGTCTGCATGAGAGATACCGTCATTCATGTGTATGGTTTGTTAGTTGATCCTAGTGTGATTTTAAGGCCGGGTAAATAAAATATATTGCTATCAGATTTTATCAAATACTGTCAGACGATACGATCACTTGTTATCGTAGATCTGATTAGACTGCACGTATATTTCAAGGTAGTAGTATCCATGCACCTTTTATGTAGGTCAATTTGCGTTCAATGGTTTGAACAAAATGAATAAGGAACATATCAGATAACAATTACTGAATTCAAAGATACAAAGACAAAAGTGATTGAACATTTAGTTGGTGGCAATTAAGGTACACTTATTTTCAGAAAAACAGATCCGTTCTCCGGTTTCTAACATTTTTTAATATATATGGGGTCTCGTGTAGCCGGCACTTATGACTGCACATTAATCAATACTGACCCTATCCTGGAAATGTATAGATCTCTTATTAAAATAGTTGTCGTCTGTAATTACACAATCAGAAAGCGATGACGACGTCGTTTCTATTGAGGAAAGCATAGAATTTGAAAGTCACACAGTATTTAGATATCTATTCGGATTTTGGTATATCCTCGTACATAGTCAACTATATTTGTGCTTAAGAAACAATTCTGAATAGAAACCCTCTCCTTCTTCCAACACGTGTGAGATAATTCCAAAGAGAAAAACGTTAGACCCACGGTTCGTTCTCATGTCCTGTATATAAGGGACAAGCAAGCGCAGAGATCACGTGCATAGGTCAAGACGCTCGCTTCAGTCCATGCGTTCAAAGTCTGTTCCCCGTCATTGAGACGCATAATGTTGAACTGAACCAATCCATTCTCAGTAGCCGCTGTAGCTCAGCTGGTAGATCGTCGGACTCGTAATTCAAGCGTCGCGGGCTCAATACCCGCTATGGCCAGCTTTGGTGGGTTGTCTCTGTGTGTCCTTGGAAAAGACACTTAGCTCCCATGTCCTCGGTATGATATAGCCATTAATGTGTTTCAAGTGCCGTTAAAACCAACAAAAAAGAAAGAACAATATTCTCAGTAGAAATGTTCGGGAGAGCATTGGACGAACTGACCTTATTGTGTTCAGGTGCATGTACACCCATGAGAGACAGATTGGCAACCGATATTTACTGTGTCTTAAATATATGTATGTATATATGTACATGTATATGCTCCAGTATGAGCCGCCTCCCTAATTCATAATAGCAACTTCATTAATCAAAAGTACTTTAAATAATAAATTTAAGAATCATTGGTTAATATTTCTTTTTAAACGATAGGTTAAAAATAGAATTCTAATCTAGGGGTGCCAGATTTACTTAAGTCTCATATTCTAACTCGTATGTCTGACCTCTTACGACGTGTGTCACTGTGATACAAGTTTGAAACAGTTATTTCACATAAATGAAACGTGAGGTCAATTGATAAATATGTACACATAATGGGAAATTTCTCAACGAGACAATATAAGAGAGGAATCAAATAAATCTTACATGCTGACGGCTCCTTACATAGGCCCTGAGGAAGATAATTATCTTTTCTTTATTTTTTTTTATTTTTTTTTTCTCAGTAACATCTGTCAATCAGGATGAGGGATGTTTATGATTACAAGCGTCAAAATTAGGGTGATATGCCATAATATAAGACTGTATTCAAGCATTAAGTCGTTTCACAACTAATAGCGGACGTGAATGAAATTACAAATACAGACTTTGTTTGGACTTTAAAGTGTTTATTGTATTGCTTAAATTTGTATTATATTAACAAGTGGGAAGTATGGACAACGAATAATGGTCATACTTAGTCCCGACTGACCCATAGAATAACTTCAATGAAAATATTCAGCTTAGGCACATGTTTCGATTAAAGCCGTGGCTGGTCTGTGACTGAGGTTTATTACCATAGGTATCCCATCTTGGTAAGAAATAGCGGAAGTATGGACCAAAATTATAGACAAAAACTTTGAAATAGTCTAAAGACATGGATTTGGTTACCAAGACATTAAAATTAATCCCAACTTTTTCGAAGTAGACATTTTGAGAACAATATCATTACTAGCAGTCCGAGTTTCCTCTGACCTGTTATATATTGGGACAGTTGTGTTGGAGTGGGTGTTCAGAGCGCATTCTCCATTGAAACGTAGAAATTTACCGAAACCATGCGGTAGTGGCATTGAATATTGGCTGTACTCAGGTACTTCCATAATTAAACAAGCTTGTATCGAACAATACTTATCTGAAATCGATAAGTAGAATATTCATCTTCTCAGACATAACAATTCAAACATAATTTCTAACTTTAAAAATCCAATATATGAGTTATCCAGTATTGAACAGATTCTACTCTACAGTGCAGCATTGCTTAGTCACGTGATTGCCGAATTTTGCGGCCTACTTTGTGGAACTCAATCAAATTATCATCGGCCTTTTCCCTTCATATATTGGTTGTATCAGCAAGCAATGTGAAAAAAGTCCAGTTACGAAGTCCAGTTTGTAAGCACCGTATTTTCGGCTACAGTGTCGGAGTATTAACGAGATGAAATGCGCTTCAACTGTTATTTCTGAGAAAATAAATATTCTTTCTATCGATTTCATGTAGGTAGAACTCTGTGTATGATCTCTTACCGTATATACTCGTGTATAACTCCATACCAACTGCAAACTGCATAGACCCGGATCTGCCGTCGCATAATGCGTCGGCAGATCTGGGTCTATGCAGTTTGTAAGGACAAATCAGTAGAACAAAACAACATAGACCCTGATCTGCGGGCACATTATGCGACGGCAGATCAGGGTCTATTTTTTTGCATTTGGACCCGTATTATACGCGAGCATAAAACGGTAATTATATCGGTAGATGGATGCATCGATGTGTGCACATGTTACCAAGGAATGTAGCCAATACTTTAAATCGTAAATTACTAAATGCCTGCCTTCGCAGACCTAATGCTTAATTTGGAGATGTTACTGCTGCTGCTGACTTTTATTATTGGTAGTAATGGTATCAAATCAGTCAATCAGTCACAATGTTGCCGCTAAAATATCTTCCCTTCCTCGATACTTTGGAAGCTGAAAAGTCTAAATCAAACATTTAGTTACCTCTATTAAACTTTGATTGAATTCAATTATGAATTATAATTATGTTCGACTCATGTATATCCATTCTCTGACAGATTATGTCGACAAAATAAAATCTTGCGTTCATGTTGCCGATGCATTCCCAGACCGATCAATCACTATTTAAACTCTCAGTCATTGCTTTGAATTGTGTTTTATCAATGATAACAATCTCATATATTTTCCTTGTTTGTCATGTTGTTAAATAGTGTAAAACCAGGTTTGAAAGTGGCATGTTTTAAGTCTTCCGTTCTTTGAATCAATTTGTATATGACAAATAAGACTGGTGGTCGTTAGTCAATAAATAGTTTATACGACTCCTGCAGACTGAATTCAAAGTCAATATGAGTGGTTTATGCATTCGTATTTCTATTGATAGTTCACTTATCCTCATTTTTTCAAAGTTTGGGAGTAGCAATCAAATATTCTATGAGGATACAAATTGGTTATGCAAGATACAAATCCAGAATGAATTGTACCGTAAACTGTTCCTTACTTATTCACAATGGCATGCTTTAAAGTTGAACAGTACTTCGTTGAAAGAACGTGTGGGTCTTTACAACGAGTGTGAAAAGTATATGTATTAGTATAGTTTTTCATTTAATTTCTTGTAATGTTCCAAATAGATAAAAAGATTGTAGCAATATTAATGTAAAAAAATGGCTATTGATTTTTTTCCAGAAACTGTAATCGGTTATGAAATTTGTAATTCCTTGTTCTTCATTTGTAACAGCAGAGGATACAAATTCACTTCTCGTTTATTCTAAATTTCTATATGGAAATTTTGTATTAGTCTATATTGTACTACGCTTGAAATTTGATGTAGCAGGATCCATTGCATCGACAAATAAATTAAACCCTTTTTAAAAAAATAGATTATCGACAGGTGACTTACTGGATTTGTTGATGCTTTTTTAAAAGAAATATTTTGAGGTGAAACTTAATATGCTGGAAAAAACTGAGATTTAAACATAAAATTTAGAAAACATTTAATATAATGAAACTATTTTCATATGTTCTCAAATATCAACTGCAATTTCTAGCCAGGAGTGAATTCGAATATTTTGTCAGTGGTGGCGGTTAGGATGGCAATATTTAAGTTTTCATCAGTCTGTCAATGTATGTATGTATGTATGTATGTATGTATGTATGTATGTATGTATGTATGTATGTATGTATGTATGAACCCCTGCGGGCTCGTGCATGTAGAATAGGCATGAGGCACCATCCAGCATCTCGTAGGGGGTTACTAACAGAGGCAGGAACCGTGATGGCTCATTAGTTAGCGTGCCAGTCTCGTGTCCGATAAGTGCGAGTTTTATTCCTGCCATTTGATCAACCTGGCTGAGATGCCGTGGTGTGTCTTTAGAAAAGTCACTTGACCCCAATAGCCTGAGAACTAAATAACCTACGTGTACTGCTGTGCCGATAAACACCAAACTAAACCAAACTATCTCTATTTATCTTCTTGTTTTGAAAACTATCACTGGGCTTCAGTATTTTCTTTACCCTCATTATATGATAATGAAGCTATGAGCATCGCTACGAAAATAAATTCGTCTGCATGAGAGATACCGTCATTCATGTGTATGGTTTGTTAGTTGATCCTAGTGTGATTTTAAGGCCGGGTAAATAAAATATATTGCTATCAGATTTTATCAAATACTGTCAGACGATACGATCACTTGTTATCGTAGATCTTATTAGACTGCACGTATATTTCAAGGTAGTAGTATCCATGCACCTTTTATGTAGGTCAATTTGCGTTCAACGGCATGACAGAAATGAATAATGAACAAATCAGAAAACAATTACTGAATTCAAAGATACAAAGACAAAAGTGATTGAACATTTAGTTGGTGGCAATTAAGGTACACTTATTTTCAGAAAAACAGATCCGTTCTCCGGTTTCTAACATTTTTTAATATATATGGGGTCTCGTGTAGCCGGCACTTATGACTGCACATTAATCAATACTGACCCTATCCTGGAAATGTATAGATCTCTTATTAAAATAGTTGTCGTCTGTAATTACACAATCAGAAAGCGATGACGACGTCGTTTCTATTGAGGAAAGCATAGAATTTGAAAGTCACACAGTATTTAGATATCTATTCGGATTTTGGTATATCCTCGTACATAGTCAACTATATTTGTGCTTAAGAAACAATTCTGAATAGAAACCTTCTCCTTCTTCCAACAGGTTCGAGATAATTCCAAAGAGAAAAACGTTAGACCCACGGTTCGTTCTCATGTCCTGTATATAAGGGACAAGCAAGCGCAGAGATCACGTGCATAGGTCAAGCCGCTCACTTCAGTCCATGCGTTCAAAGTCTGTTCCCCGTCATTGAGACGCATAATGTTGAACTGAACCAATCCATTCTCAGTAGCCGCTGTAGCTCAGCTGGTAGAGCGTCGGACTCGTAATTCAAGCGTCGCGGGCTCAATACCCGCTATGGCCAGCTTTGGTGGGTTGTCTCTGTGTGTCCTTGGAAAAGACACTTAGCTCCCATGTCCTCGGTATGATATAGCCATTAATGTGTTTCAAGTGCCGTTAAAACCAACAAAAAAGAAAGAACAATATTCTCAGTAGAAATGTTCGGGAGAGCATTGGACGAACTGACCTTATTGTGTTCAGGTGCATGTACACCCATGAGAGACAGATTGGCAACCGATATTTACTGTGTCTTAAATATATGTATGTATATATGTACATGTATATGCTCCAGTATGAGCCGCCTCCCTAATTCATAATAGCAACTTCATTAATCAAAAGTACTTTAAATAATAAATTTAAGAATCATTGGTTAATATTTCTTTTTAAACGATAGGTTAAAAATAGAATTCTAATCTAGGGGTGCCAGATTTACTTAAGTCTCATATTCTAACTCGTATGTCTGACCTCTTACGACGTGTGTCACTGTGATACAAGTTTGAAACAGTTATTTCACATAAATGAAACGTGAGGTCAATTGATAAATATGTACACATAATGGGAAATTTCTCAACGAGACAATATAAGAGAGGAATCAAATAAATCTTACATGCTGACGGCTCCTTACATAGGCCCTGAGGAAGATAATTATCTTTTCTTTATTTTTTTTTATTTTTTTTTTCTCAGTAACATCTGTCAATCAGGATGAGGGATGTTTATGATTACAAGCGTCAAAATTAGGGTGATATGCCATAATATAAGACTGTATTCAAGCATTAAGTCGTTTCACAACTAATAGCGGACGTGAATGAAATTACAAATACAGACTTTGTTTGGACTTTAAAGTGTTTATTGTATTGCTTAAATTTGTATTATATTAACAAGTGGGAAGTATGGACAACGAATAATGGTCATACTTAGTCCCGACTGACCCATAGAATAACTTCAATGAAAATATTCAGCTTAGGCACATGTTTCGATTAAAGCCGTGGCTGGTCTGTGACTGAGGTTTATTACCATAGGTATCCCATCTTGGTAAGAAATAGCGGAAGTATGGACCAAAATTATAGACAAAAACTTTGAAATAGTCTAAAGACATGGATTTGGTTACCAAGACATTAAAATTAATCCCAACTTTTTCGAAGTAGACATTTTGAGAACAATATCATTACTAGCAGTCCGAGTTTCCTCTGACCTGTTATATATTGGGACAGTTGTGTTGGAGTGGGTGTTCAGAGCGCATTCTCCATTGAAACGTAGAAATTTACCGAAACCATGCGGTAGTGGCATTGAATATTGGCTGTACTCAGGTACTTCCATAATTAAACAAGCTTGTATCGAACAATACTTATCTGAAATCGATAAGTAGAATATTCATCTTCTCAGACATAACAATTCAAACATAATTTCTAACTTTAAAAATCCAATATATGAGTTATCCAGTATTGAACAGATTCTACTCTACAGTGCAGCATTGCTTAGTCACGTGATTGCCGAATTTTGCGGCCTACTTTGTGGAACTCAATCAAATTATCATCGGCCTTTTCCCTTCATATATTGGTTGTATCAGCAAGCAATGTGAAAAAAGTCCAGTTACGAAGTCCAGTTTGTAAGCACCGTATTTTCGGCTACAGTGTCGGAGTATTAACGAGATGAAATGCGCTTCAACTGTTATTTCTGAGAAAATAAATATTCTTTCTATCGATTTCATGTAGGTAGAACTCTGTGTATGATCTCTTACCGTATATACTCGTGTATAACTCCATACCAACTGCAAACTGCATAGACCCGGATCTGCCGTCGCATAATGCGTCGGCAGATCTGGGTCTATGCAGTTTGTAAGGACAAATCAGTAGAACAAAACAACATAGACCCTGATCTGCGGGCACATTATGCGACGGCAGATCAGGGTCTATTTTTTTGCATTTGGACCCGTATTATACGCGAGCATAAAACGGTAATTATATCGGTAGATGGATGCATCGATGTGTGCACATGTTACCAAGGAATGTAGCCAATACTTTAAATCGTAAATTACTAAATGCCTGCCTTCGCAGACCTAATGCTTAATTTGGAGATGTTACTGCTGCTGCTGACTTTTATTATTGGTAGTAATGGTATCAAATCAGTCAATCAGTCACAATGTTGCCGCTAAAATATCTTCCCTTCCTCGATACTTTGGAAGCTGAAAAGTCTAAATCAAACATTTAGTTACCTCTATTAAACTTTGATTGAATTCAATTATGAATTATAATTATGTTCGACTCATGTATATCCATTCTCTGACAGATTATGTCGACAAAATAAAATCTTGCGTTCATGTTGCCGATGCATTCCCAGACCGATCAATCACTATTTAAACTCTCAGTCATTGCTTTGAATTGTGTTTTATCAATGATAACAATCTCATATATTTTCCTTGTTTGTCATGTTGTTAAATAGTGTAAAACCAGGTTTGAAAGTGGCATGTTTTAAGTCTTCCGTTCTTTGAATCAATTTGTATATGACAAATAAGACTGGTGGTCGTTAGTCAATAAATAGTTTATACGACTCCTGCAGACTGAATTCAAAGTCAATATGAGTGGTTTATGCATTCGTATTTCTATTGATAGTTCACTTATCCTCATTTTTTCAAAGTTTGGGAGTAGCAATCAAATATTCTATGAGGATACAAATTGGTTATGCAAGATACAAATCCAGAATGAATTGTACCGTAAACTGTTCCTTACTTATTCACAATGGCATGCTTTAAAGTTGAACAGTACTTCGTTGAAAGAACGTGTGGGTCTTTACAACGAGTGTGAAAAGTATATGTATTAGTATAGTTTTTCATTTAATTTCTTGTAATGTTCCAAATAGATAAAAAGATTGTAGCAATATTAATGTAAAAAAATGGCTATTGATTTTTTTCCAGAAACTGTAATCGGTTATGAAATTTGTAATTCCTTGTTCTTCATTTGTAACAGCAGAGGATACAAATTCACTTCTCGTTTATTCTAAATTTCTATATGGAAATTTTGTATTAGTCTATATTGTACTACGCTTGAAATTTGATGTAGCAGGATCCATTGCATCGACAAATAAATTAAACCCTTTTTAAAAAAATAGATTATCGACAGGTGACTTACTGGATTTGTTGATGCTTTTTTAAAAGAAATATTTTGAGGTGAAACTTAATATGCTGGAAAAAACTGAGATTTAAACATAAAATTTAGAAAACATTTAATATAATGAAACTATTTTCATATGTTCTCAAATATCAACTGCAATTTCTAGCCAGGAGTGAATTCGAATATTTTGTCAGTGGTGGCGGTTAGGATGGCAATATTTAAGTTTTCATCAGTCTGTCAATGTATGTATGTATGTATGTATGTATGTATGTATGTATGTATGTATGTATGTATGTATGTATGAACCCCTGCGGGCTCGTGCATGTAGAATAGGCATGAGGCACCATCCAGCATCTCGTAGGGGGTTACTAACAGAGGCAGGAACCGTGATGGCTCATTAGTTAGCGTGCCAGTCTCGTGTCCGATAAGTGCGAGTTTTATTCCTGCCATTTGATCAACCTGGCTGAGATGCCGTGGTGTGTCTTTAGAAAAGTCACTTGACCCCAATAGCCTGAGAACTAAATAACCTACGTGTACTGCTGTGCCGATAAACACCAAACTAAACCAAACTATCTCTATTTATCTTCTTGTTTTGAAAACTATCACTGGGCTTCAGTATTTTCTTTACCCTCATTATATGATAATGAAGCTATGAGCATCGCTACGAAAATAAATTCGTCTGCATGAGAGATACCGTCATTCATGTGTATGGTTTGTTAGTTGATCCTAGTGTGATTTTAAGGCCGGGTAAATAAAATATATTGCTATCAGATTTTATCAAATACTGTCAGACGATACGATCACTTGTTATCGTAGATCTTATTAGACTGCACGTATATTTCAAGGTAGTAGTATCCATGCACCTTTTATGTAGGTCAATTTGCGTTCAACGGCATGACAGAAATGAATAATGAACAAATCAGAAAACAATTACTGAATTCAAAGATACAAAGACAAAAGTGATTGAACATTTAGTTGGTGGCAATTAAGGTACACTTATTTTCAGAAAAACAGATCCGTTCTCCGGTTTCTAACATTTTTTAATATATATGGGGTCTCGTGTAGCCGGCACTTATGACTGCACATTAATCAATACTGACCCTATCCTGGAAATGTATAGATCTCTTATTAAAATAGTTGTCGTCTGTAATTACACAATCAGAAAGCGATGACGACGTCGTTTCTATTGAGGAAAGCATAGAATTTGAAAGTCACACAGTATTTAGATATCTATTCGGATTTTGGTATATCCTCGTACATAGTCAACTATATTTGTGCTTAAGAAACAATTCTGAATAGAAACCTTCTCCTTCTTCCAACAGGTTCGAGATAATTCCAAAGAGAAAAACGTTAGACCCACGGTTCGTTCTCATGTCCTGTATATAAGGGACAAGCAAGCGCAGAGATCACGTGCATAGGTCAAGCCGCTCACTTCAGTCCATGCGTTCAAAGTCTGTTCCCCGTCATTGAGACGCATAATGTTGAACTGAACCAATCCATTCTCAGTAGCCGCTGTAGCTCAGCTGGTAGAGCGTCGGACTCGTAATTCAAGCGTCGCGGGCTCAATACCCGCTATGGCCAGCTTTGGTGGGTTGTCTCTGTGTGTCCTTGGAAAAGACACTTAGCTCCCATGTCCTCGGTATGATATAGCCATTAATGTGTTTCAAGTGCCGTTAAAACCAACAAAAAAGAAAGAACAATATTCTCAGTAGAAATGTTCGGGAGAGCATTGGACGAACTGACCTTATTGTGTTCAGGTGCATGTACACCCATGAGAGACAGATTGGCAACCGATATTTACTGTGTCTTAAATATATGTATGTATATATGTACATGTATATGCTCCAGTATGAGCCGCCTCCCTAATTCATAATAGCAACTTCATTAATCAAAAGTACTTTAAATAATAAATTTAAGAATCATTGGTTAATATTTCTTTTTAAACGATAGGTTAAAAATAGAATTCTAATCTAGGGGTGCCAGATTTACTTAAGTCTCATATTCTAACTCGTATGTCTGACCTCTTACGACGTGTGTCACTGTGATACAAGTTTGAAACAGTTATTTCACATAAATGAAACGTGAGGTCAATTGATAAATATGTACACATAATGGGAAATTTCTCAACGAGACAATATAAGAGAGGAATCAAATAAATCTTACATGCTGACGGCTCCTTACATAGGCCCTGAGGAAGATAATTATCTTTTCTTTATTTTTTTTTATTTTTTTTTTCTCAGTAACATCTGTCAATCAGGATGAGGGATGTTTATGATTACAAGCGTCAAAATTAGGGTGATATGCCATAATATAAGACTGTATTCAAGCATTAAGTCGTTTCACAACTAATAGCGGACGTGAATGAAATTACAAATACAGACTTTGTTTGGACTTTAAAGTGTTTATTGTATTGCTTAAATTTGTATTATATTAACAAGTGGGAAGTATGGACAACGAATAATGGTCATACTTAGTCCCGACTGACCCATAGAATAACTTCAATGAAAATATTCAGCTTAGGCACATGTTTCGATTAAAGCCGTGGCTGGTCTGTGACTGAGGTTTATTACCATAGGTATCCCATCTTGGTAAGAAATAGCGGAAGTATGGACCAAAATTATAGACAAAAACTTTGAAATAGTCTAAAGACATGGATTTGGTTACCAAGACATTAAAATTAATCCCAACTTTTTCGAAGTAGACATTTTGAGAACAATATCATTACTAGCAGTCCGAGTTTCCTCTGACCTGTTATATATTGGGACAGTTGTGTTGGAGTGGGTGTTCAGAGCGCATTCTCCATTGAAACGTAGAAATTTACCGAAACCATGCGGTAGTGGCATTGAATATTGGCTGTACTCAGGTACTTCCATAATTAAACAAGCTTGTATCGAACAATACTTATCTGAAATCGATAAGTAGAATATTCATCTTCTCAGACATAACAATTCAAACATAATTTCTAACTTTAAAAATCCAATATATGAGTTATCCAGTATTGAACAGATTCTACTCTACAGTGCAGCATTGCTTAGTCACGTGATTGCCGAATTTTGCGGCCTACTTTGTGGAACTCAATCAAATTATCATCGGCCTTTTCCCTTCATATATTGGTTGTATCAGCAAGCAATGTGAAAAAAGTCCAGTTACGAAGTCCAGTTTGTAAGCACCGTATTTTCGGCTACAGTGTCGGAGTATTAACGAGATGAAATGCGCTTCAACTGTTATTTCTGAGAAAATAAATATTCTTTCTATCGATTTCATGTAGGTAGAACTCTGTGTATGATCTCTTACCGTATATACTCGTGTATAACTCCATACCAACTGCAAACTGCATAGACCCGGATCTGCCGTCGCATAATGCGTCGGCAGATCTGGGTCTATGCAGTTTGTAAGGACAAATCAGTAGAACAAAACAACATAGACCCTGATCTGCGGGCACATTATGCGACGGCAGATCAGGGTCTATTTTTTTGCATTTGGACCCGTATTATACGCGAGCATAAAACGGTAATTATATCGGTAGATGGATGCATCGATGTGTGCACATGTTACCAAGGAATGTAGCCAATACTTTAAATCGTAAATTACTAAATGCCTGCCTTCGCAGACCTAATGCTTAATTTGGAGATGTTACTGCTGCTGCTGACTTTTATTATTGGTAGTAATGGTATCAAATCAGTCAATCAGTCACAATGTTGCCGCTAAAATATCTTCCCTTCCTCGATACTTTGGAAGCTGAAAAGTCTAAATCAAACATTTAGTTACCTCTATTAAACTTTGATTGAATTCAATTATGAATTATAATTATGTTCGACTCATGTATATCCATTCTCTGACAGATTATGTCGACAAAATAAAATCTTGCGTTCATGTTGCCGATGCATTCCCAGACCGATCAATCACTATTTAAACTCTCAGTCATTGCTTTGAATTGTGTTTTATCAATGATAACAATCTCATATATTTTCCTTGTTTGTCATGTTGTTAAATAGTGTAAAACCAGGTTTGAAAGTGGCATGTTTTAAGTCTTCCGTTCTTTGAATCAATTTGTATATGACAAATAAGACTGGTGGTCGTTAGTCAATAAATAGTTTATACGACTCCTGCAGACTGAATTCAAAGTCAATATGAGTGGTTTATGCATTCGTATTTCTATTGATAGTTCACTTATCCTCATTTTTTCAAAGTTTGGGAGTAGCAATCAAATATTCTATGAGGATACAAATTGGTTATGCAAGATACAAATCCAGAATGAATTGTACCGTAAACTGTTCCTTACTTATTCACAATGGCATGCTTTAAAGTTGAACAGTACTTCGTTGAAAGAACGTGTGGGTCTTTACAACGAGTGTGAAAAGTATATGTATTAGTATAGTTTTTCATTTAATTTCTTGTAATGTTCCAAATAGATAAAAAGATTGTAGCAATATTAATGTAAAAAAATGGCTATTGATTTTTTTCCAGAAACTGTAATCGGTTATGAAATTTGTAATTCCTTGTTCTTCATTTGTAACAGCAGAGGATACAAATTCACTTCTCGTTTATTCTAAATTTCTATATGGAAATTTTGTATTAGTCTATATTGTACTACGCTTGAAATTTGATGTAGCAGGATCCATTGCATCGACAAATAAATTAAACCCTTTTTAAAAAAATAGATTATCGACAGGTGACTTACTGGATTTGTTGATGCTTTTTTAAAAGAAATATTTTGAGGTGAAACTTAATATGCTGGAAAAAACTGAGATTTAAACATAAAATTTAGAAAACATTTAATATAATGAAACTATTTTCATATGTTCTCAAATATCAACTGCAATTTCTAGCCAGGAGTGAATTCGAATATTTTGTCAGTGGTGGCGGTTAGGATGGCAATATTTAAGTTTTCATCAGTCTGTCAATGTATGTATGTATGTATGTATGTATGTATGTATGTATGTATGTATGAACCCCTGCGGGCTCGTGCATGTAGAATAGGCATGAGGCACCATCCAGCATCTCGTAGGGGGTTACTAACAGAGGCAGGAACCGTGATGGCTCATTAGTTAGCGTGCCAGTCTCGTGTCCGATAAGTGCGAGTTTTATTCCTGCCATTTGATCAACCTGGCTGAGATGCCGTGGTGTGTCTTTAGAAAAGTCACTTGACCCCAATAGCCTGAGAACTAAATAACCTACGTGTACTGCTGTGCCGATAAACACCAAACTAAACCAAACTATCTCTATTTATCTTCTTGTTTTGAAAACTATCACTGGGCTTCAGTATTTTCTTTACCCTCATTATATGATAATGAAGCTATGAGCATCGCTACGAAAATAAATTCGTCTGCATGAGAGATACCGTCATTCATGTGTATGGTTTGTTAGTTGATCCTAGTGTGATTTTAAGGCCGGGTAAATAAAATATATTGCTATCAGATTTTATCAAATACTGTCAGACGATACGATCACTTGTTATCGTAGATCTTATTAGACTGCACGTATATTTCAAGGTAGTAGTATCCATGCACCTTTTATGTAGGTCAATTTGCGTTCAACGGCATGACAGAAATGAATAATGAACAAATCAGAAAACAATTACTGAATTCAAAGATACAAAGACAAAAGTGATTGAACATTTAGTTGGTGGCAATTAAGGTACACTTATTTTCAGAAAAACAGATCCGTTCTCCGGTTTCTAACATTTTTTAATATATATGGGGTCTCGTGTAGCCGGCACTTATGACTGCACATTAATCAATACTGACCCTATCCTGGAAATGTATAGATCTCTTATTAAAATAGTTGTCGTCTGTAATTACACAATCAGAAAGCGATGACGACGTCGTTTCTATTGAGGAAAGCATAGAATTTGAAAGTCACACAGTATTTAGATATCTATTCGGATTTTGGTATATCCTCGTACATAGTCAACTATATTTGTGCTTAAGAAACAATTCTGAATAGAAACCTTCTCCTTCTTCCAACAGGTTCGAGATAATTCCAAAGAGAAAAACGTTAGACCCACGGTTCGTTCTCATGTCCTGTATATAAGGGACAAGCAAGCGCAGAGATCACGTGCATAGGTCAAGCCGCTCACTTCAGTCCATGCGTTCAAAGTCTGTTCCCCGTCATTGAGACGCATAATGTTGAACTGAACCAATCCATTCTCAGTAGCCGCTGTAGCTCAGCTGGTAGAGCGTCGGACTCGTAATTCAAGCGTCGCGGGCTCAATACCCGCTATGGCCAGCTTTGGTGGGTTGTCTCTGTGTGTCCTTGGAAAAGACACTTAGCTCCCATGTCCTCGGTATGATATAGCCATTAATGTGTTTCAAGTGCCGTTAAAACCAACAAAAAAGAAAGAACAATATTCTCAGTAGAAATGTTCGGGAGAGCATTGGACGAACTGACCTTATTGTGTTCAGGTGCATGTACACCCATGAGAGACAGATTGGCAACCGATATTTACTGTGTCTTAAATATATGTATGTATATATGTACATGTATATGCTCCAGTATGAGCCGCCTCCCTAATTCATAATAGCAACTTCATTAATCAAAAGTACTTTAAATAATAAATTTAAGAATCATTGGTTAATATTTCTTTTTAAACGATAGGTTAAAAATAGAATTCTAATCTAGGGGTGCCAGATTTACTTAAGTCTCATATTCTAACTCGTATGTCTGACCTCTTACGACGTGTGTCACTGTGATACAAGTTTGAAACAGTTATTTCACATAAATGAAACGTGAGGTCAATTGATAAATATGTACACATAATGGGAAATTTCTCAACGAGACAATATAAGAGAGGAATCAAATAAATCTTACATGCTGACGGCTCCTTACATAGGCCCTGAGGAAGATAATTATCTTTTCTTTATTTTTTTTTATTTTTTTTTTCTCAGTAACATCTGTCAATCAGGATGAGGGATGTTTATGATTACAAGCGTCAAAATTAGGGTGATATGCCATAATATAAGACTGTATTCAAGCATTAAGTCGTTTCACAACTAATAGCGGACGTGAATGAAATTACAAATACAGACTTTGTTTGGACTTTAAAGTGTTTATTGTATTGCTTAAATTTGTATTATATTAACAAGTGGGAAGTATGGACAACGAATAATGGTCATACTTAGTCCCGACTGACCCATAGAATAACTTCAATGAAAATATTCAGCTTAGGCACATGTTTCGATTAAAGCCGTGGCTGGTCTGTGACTGAGGTTTATTACCATAGGTATCCCATCTTGGTAAGAAATAGCGGAAGTATGGACCAAAATTATAGACAAAAACTTTGAAATAGTCTAAAGACATGGATTTGGTTACCAAGACATTAAAATTAATCCCAACTTTTTCGAAGTAGACATTTTGAGAACAATATCATTACTAGCAGTCCGAGTTTCCTCTGACCTGTTATATATTGGGACAGTTGTGTTGGAGTGGGTGTTCAGAGCGCATTCTCCATTGAAACGTAGAAATTTACCGAAACCATGCGGTAGTGGCATTGAATATTGGCTGTACTCAGGTACTTCCATAATTAAACAAGCTTGTATCGAACAATACTTATCTGAAATCGATAAGTAGAATATTCATCTTCTCAGACATAACAATTCAAACATAATTTCTAACTTTAAAAATCCAATATATGAGTTATCCAGTATTGAACAGATTCTACTCTACAGTGCAGCATTGCTTAGTCACGTGATTGCCGAATTTTGCGGCCTACTTTGTGGAACTCAATCAAATTATCATCGGCCTTTTCCCTTCATATATTGGTTGTATCAGCAAGCAATGTGAAAAAAGTCCAGTTACGAAGTCCAGTTTGTAAGCACCGTATTTTCGGCTACAGTGTCGGAGTATTAACGAGATGAAATGCGCTTCAACTGTTATTTCTGAGAAAATAAATATTCTTTCTATCGATTTCATGTAGGTAGAACTCTGTGTATGATCTCTTACCGTATATACTCGTGTATAACTCCATACCAACTGCAAACTGCATAGACCCGGATCTGCCGTCGCATAATGCGTCGGCAGATCTGGGTCTATGCAGTTTGTAAGGACAAATCAGTAGAACAAAACAACATAGACCCTGATCTGCGGGCACATTATGCGACGGCAGATCAGGGTCTATTTTTTTGCATTTGGACCCGTATTATACGCGAGCATAAAACGGTAATTATATCGGTAGATGGATGCATCGATGTGTGCACATGTTACCAAGGAATGTAGCCAATACTTTAAATCGTAAATTACTAAATGCCTGCCTTCGCAGACCTAATGCTTAATTTGGAGATGTTACTGCTGCTGCTGACTTTTATTATTGGTAGTAATGGTATCAAATCAGTCAATCAGTCACAATGTTGCCGCTAAAATATCTTCCCTTCCTCGATACTTTGGAAGCTGAAAAGTCTAAATCAAACATTTAGTTACCTCTATTAAACTTTGATTGAATTCAATTATGAATTATAATTATGTTCGACTCATGTATATCCATTCTCTGACAGATTATGTCGACAAAATAAAATCTTGCGTTCATGTTGCCGATGCATTCCCAGACCGATCAATCACTATTTAAACTCTCAGTCATTGCTTTGAATTGTGTTTTATCAATGATAACAATCTCATATATTTTCCTTGTTTGTCATGTTGTTAAATAGTGTAAAACCAGGTTTGAAAGTGGCATGTTTTAAGTCTTCCGTTCTTTGAATCAATTTGTATATGACAAATAAGACTGGTGGTCGTTAGTCAATAAATAGTTTATACGACTCCTGCAGACTGAATTCAAAGTCAATATGAGTGGTTTATGCATTCGTATTTCTATTGATAGTTCACTTATCCTCATTTTTTCAAAGTTTGGGAGTAGCAATCAAATATTCTATGAGGATACAAATTGGTTATGCAAGATACAAATCCAGAATGAATTGTACCGTAAACTGTTCCTTACTTATTCACAATGGCATGCTTTAAAGTTGAACAGTACTTCGTTGAAAGAACGTGTGGGTCTTTACAACGAGTGTGAAAAGTATATGTATTAGTATAGTTTTTCATTTAATTTCTTGTAATGTTCCAAATAGATAAAAAGATTGTAGCAATATTAATGTAAAAAAATGGCTATTGATTTTTTTCCAGAAACTGTAATCGGTTATGAAATTTGTAATTCCTTGTTCTTCATTTGTAACAGCAGAGGATACAAATTCACTTCTCGTTTATTCTAAATTTCTATATGGAAATTTTGTATTAGTCTATATTGTACTACGCTTGAAATTTGATGTAGCAGGATCCATTGCATCGACAAATAAATTAAACCCTTTTTAAAAAAATAGATTATCGACAGGTGACTTACTGGATTTGTTGATGCTTTTTTAAAAGAAATATTTTGAGGTGAAACTTAATATGCTGGAAAAAACTGAGATTTAAACATAAAATTTAGAAAACATTTAATATAATGAAACTATTTTCATATGTTCTCAAATATCAACTGCAATTTCTAGCCAGGAGTGAATTCGAATATTTTGTCAGTGGTGGCGGTTAGGATGGCAATATTTAAGTTTTCATCAGTCTGTCAATGTATGTATGTATGTATGTATGTATGTATGTATGTATGTATGTATGTATGTATGTATGTATGTATGAACCCCTGCGGGCTCGTGCATGTAGAATAGGCATGAGGCACCATCCAGCATCTCGTAGGGGGTTACTAACAGAGGCAGGAACCGTGATGGCTCATTAGTTAGCGTGCCAGTCTCGTGTCCGATAAGTGCGAGTTTTATTCCTGCCATTTGATCAACCTGGCTGAGATGCCGTGGTGTGTCTTTAGAAAAGTCACTTGACCCCAATAGCCTGAGAACTAAATAACCTACGTGTACTGCTGTGCCGATAAACACCAAACTAAACCAAACTATCTCTATTTATCTTCTTGTTTTGAAAACTATCACTGGGCTTCAGTATTTTCTTTACCCTCATTATATGATAATGAAGCTATGAGCATCGCTACGAAAATAAATTCGTCTGCATGAGAGATACCGTCATTCATGTGTATGGTTTGTTAGTTGATCCTAGTGTGATTTTAAGGCCGGGTAAATAAAATATATTGCTATCAGATTTTATCAAATACTGTCAGACGATACGATCACTTGTTATCGTAGATCTTATTAGACTGCACGTATATTTCAAGGTAGTAGTATCCATGCACCTTTTATGTAGGTCAATTTGCGTTCAACGGCATGACAGAAATGAATAATGAACAAATCAGAAAACAATTACTGAATTCAAAGATACAAAGACAAAAGTGATTGAACATTTAGTTGGTGGCAATTAAGGTACACTTATTTTCAGAAAAACAGATCCGTTCTCCGGTTTCTAACATTTTTTAATATATATGGGGTCTCGTGTAGCCGGCACTTATGACTGCACATTAATCAATACTGACCCTATCCTGGAAATGTATAGATCTCTTATTAAAATAGTTGTCGTCTGTAATTACACAATCAGAAAGCGATGACGACGTCGTTTCTATTGAGGAAAGCATAGAATTTGAAAGTCACACAGTATTTAGATATCTATTCGGATTTTGGTATATCCTCGTACATAGTCAACTATATTTGTGCTTAAGAAACAATTCTGAATAGAAACCTTCTCCTTCTTCCAACAGGTTCGAGATAATTCCAAAGAGAAAAACGTTAGACCCACGGTTCGTTCTCATGTCCTGTATATAAGGGACAAGCAAGCGCAGAGATCACGTGCATAGGTCAAGCCGCTCACTTCAGTCCATGCGTTCAAAGTCTGTTCCCCGTCATTGAGACGCATAATGTTGAACTGAACCAATCCATTCTCAGTAGCCGCTGTAGCTCAGCTGGTAGAGCGTCGGACTCGTAATTCAAGCGTCGCGGGCTCAATACCCGCTATGGCCAGCTTTGGTGGGTTGTCTCTGTGTGTCCTTGGAAAAGACACTTAGCTCCCATGTCCTCGGTATGATATAGCCATTAATGTGTTTCAAGTGCCGTTAAAACCAACAAAAAAGAAAGAACAATATTCTCAGTAGAAATGTTCGGGAGAGCATTGGACGAACTGACCTTATTGTGTTCAGGTGCATGTACACCCATGAGAGACAGATTGGCAACCAATATTTACTGTGTCTTAAATATATGTATGTATATATGTACATGTATATGCTCCAGTATGAGCCGCCTCCCTAATTCATAATAGCAACTTCATTAATCAAAAGTACTTTAAATAATAAATTTAAGAATCATTGGTTAATATTTCTTTTTAAACGATAGGTTAAAAATAGAATTCTAATCTAGGGGTGCCAGATTTACTTAAGTCTCATATTCTAACTCGTATGTCTGACCTCTTACGACGTGTGTCACTGTGATACAAGTTTGAAACAGTTATTTCACATAAATGAAACGTGAGGTCAATTGATAAATATGTACACATAATGGGAAATTTCTCAACGAGACAATATAAGAGAGGAATCAAATAAATCTTACATGCTGACGGCTCCTTACATAGGCCCTGAGTAAGATAATTATCTTTTCTTTATTTTTTTTTATTTTTTTTTTCACAGTAACATCTGTCAATCAGGATGAGGGATGTTTATGATTACAAGCGTCAAAATTAGGGTGATATGCCATAATATAAGACTGTATTCAAGCATTAAGTCGTTTCACAACTAATAGCGGACGTGAATGAAATTACAAATACAGACTTTGTTTGGACTTTAAAGTGTTTATTGTATTGCTTAAATTTGTATTATATTAACAAGTGGGAAGTATGGACAACGAATAATGGTCATACTTAGTCCCGACTGACCCATAGAATAACTTCAATGAAAATATTCAGCTTAGACACATGTTTCGATTAAAGCCGTGGCTGGTCTGAGGTTTATTACCATAGGTATCCCATCTTGGTAAGAAATAGCGGAAGTATGGACCAAAATTATAGACAAAAACTTTGAAATAGTCTAAAGACATGGATTTGGTTACCAAGACATTAAAATTAATCCCAACTTTTTCGAAGTAGACATTTTGAGAACAATATCATTACTAGCAGTCCGAGTTTCCTCTGACCTGTTATATATTGGGAAAGTTGTGTTGGAGTGGGTGTTCAGAGCGCATTCTCCATTGAAACGTAGAAATTTGCCGAAACCATGCGGTATTGGCATTGAATATTGGCTGTACTCAGGTACTTCCATAATTAAACAAGCTTGTATCGAACAATACTTATCTGAAATCGATAAGTAGAATATTCATCTTCTCAAACATAATTTCTAACTTTAAAAATCCAATATATGAGTTATCCAGTATTGAACAGATTCTACTCTACAGTGCAGCATTGCTTAGTCACGTGATTGCCGAATTTTGCGGCCTACTTTGTGGAACTCCATCAAATTATCATCGGCCTTTTCCCTTCATATATTGTTTGTATCAGCAAGGAATCTAACAAATGTCAGGTTACGAAGTCCAGTTTGTAAGCACCGTATTTTCGCTTCAATGAAATTAATTAATTCGCTTCAATTAAATGCGCTTCAATTGTTATTTTCTGAGAAAATAAATACCTTTTCTATCGATTTCATGCAGATAGAGCTAGCTCTATGTATGATCGCTTACCGTATATACTCGCGTAAAATCCCATACCAACTGCAATCTGCATAGACCAGATCTGCCGTCGTATAATGCGCCGGCAGATCTGGATCTATGCAGTTTGTAAGGACTAATCAGTAGAACAAACAACGTACATCCTGATCTGCCGGCTCATTATGCGACGGCAGATCAGGGTCTATGTTGTTTGCATTTGGACGGAGGTTATACTCGAGTACAAATGGTGCCTTTGCTAGGCCTTGTAGCTAGCGGTTATCCTATGCCATTACCTCGCGGTTTCGGAAAATTCCAACTTATCATTAGGGGATGTGCACTGACCTCCAACCCCAACTGTCCAAATATCTAACACCGGGTAGGGAACGGTTCGAGGAAATTCAGACTATTTTACTAATAAGACAACTTATATACCGTATAATTATACCATATACAATTGCTTTACTATGAACAGTCTCTTTCAGTTTTAATGAACTAGAGGTAGCAATTTTGTCTGGAGGTTATATTAAAATGGTCTCCATTTACATTTATTGAAATACATTATTAAGGCTTTATTAAAATAGTCTCCATTTGCGTTCAAATATTTGTCTTGTTTAAAATGAAATTGCGACTACAACATGATCGCATAGTTCGTTTTTAGATTCGCTGTTTGAAACGTTTACTGTCAAATTATTTAATTTCTTTACCCCAAAACGTTTGCATTATTTACTTTAAAACCTCAAACCACCGTTTATTATTTGAAACTGGTAGATTGTCAAATATTCTAAGGGACGAAAGAATATGTACATTATGCAATGAAAATGATTTTGATGATGATATTGATTACACATTTAATTGTCCATATTAAAAAACTTAAAAGAAAACTATACCTAAAATAAGCAATATCATCGAAGGCCAAATATATTATTTTTGAATGATTTGTTTAATTCAAAAGGTATTGGGCTTTTTAAAGCTATGTAAATTTATAAGAGCTACCATGTCCAAATTCAAATGACAGTGGTAATGCAAGCTATATAAATTTATAAGAGCTATCATGTCAAAATTCAGTTGATAGTAGTAATGCAGAATTTTATGTTAGTTGAATTGCACATGTACGATTACAAATATTTTATAAAATGAAAAATTATATGTTAAAAAACAAATTGTAATTATCATGTATATAATATCATATATTTGATATGCTTATATCGCTTTATATAACAGATAAAATCTATACAAGAATGGTTTGACTGATATACGAAAGATGAAAATGTTTGTATGATGTTAAAAGCTGTTATTATTAGTGGAATAATGTTCTAACAACCATTCAACTTTATTGTCTAGAACACCTTATTTACTACACTACGATGGTAACTGAATCATTAGTCCCCTGTAAAAATATGATTTCAATGTTACACGCATGTTTATCGACTCTTGATTTACTTTGCACTCCTCATTTGTCACATTTTTGACCTGACTGCAATAAACATTGTCCATTGACTAAGTATCAATGATTTGTGGTAAACTTGATGAAAATAGGTACATGGACTGGCTTCAATATGAGTTGATTTATGCAAGCATACAATAGATAGATAGATAGATAAAGAAATAAATAAATAGATGGGTGGGTGGGTGGGTGGATGGATGGATAGATAGATAGATATATAATGGTTTGGGACCTTGAAATAATAGTCTATTTCGCTTGCTTAATAGAAGCTTTGATTTTTTACTTCAACCCTTTTTCATAACCGGGCTCTTGTCGGTTGAATTGTTGCATTTACAAGCCATTTGTAATTTTTCATCGCAATTTGGAATTTACTAGTTTTCACATTTTGCAATACGCTTAAAAAAGATGACCTCACATTTATAATGTGAATACAATTTTTCATGAATGAAAAAGTTAAAACGTCATATCATTTCACCTAGAAGCTACATGACGGTCGTCGTGACTCTCTTAGTCCTTCAATCTTTTACTCGGTTCTTGATCTTTGGTCGAAATAAAAATAAACAACTATGAAAATAGAACATTATGGTAGAGGGATATGTTTGATTATACGAGTCTGATGTATGAACACTGACCAGATTTTATGAAATTGCATTTAAGCACTAAGATTTATTGGATAGCAAGGAGCGGATGTTATTGCAAGTAAAAGTACATACTTTGTTAAAACTTATACTATATGTTTGTATATACAATCATCAAATTGACCGATTGGTTGGGTTTTTTGTTTTGTTTTGTTTTTCTGTTGTTGTTTTTTTTTAATGACATGGATGTATCGAGAGATAAACGCAAATATAGATAGACAGACGTGTAGACAGACAACTAGAGGAGAAGGGAAGTGAAAGCGGGATTGCGAACTCATTATTTTCCTTTTTTGCAATACGAAAGATGAATTGTTATACAAAGAAAAAGCATACAAATCCACCGACGTATCAAAATCCACCAACAGGTAGATAGGGTTTTACGGCCATAAATTACTCTTTATCTCCCTTGATAAACATTTTTGGAAAATAAAAAAAGAATCAACTCTTTCTCCTAACCGCTCTCGTGCTTACAATGAAGAATTTATTGATTTTGCTATACCAAAATACCTTGTAAGTGCTGATGGATTGAAAAATGAGTGATGCTTTTGCCGACAAGATCCATTCATCCATTTCTACAGTTCAGAAAAAGCGCTTGAGAGGCGACAAGGGAGGTGACTATCACCATGCCGATGAGCATATGAGATGCAAAAAGGACAGTGATTGTCACTTTAAAAATGACACGCACATAAGACGGCGATTGTCGCCTTGAAAATGAGCATATGAAAGGCAACAAGGACGGTGATTATCGCATTAAAACAAGGATATGACAGGCAAAAAGGAGGGTGATTGTCAACCTAAAAATGAACATATGACAAGTAAAGAAAACTATCATGTCGCCTTCAGGACAATTTCAAATTTACTTTGTATACATTTGCAACACACTTCGAAAATGCTGACGTAAAATTGCATGCGAATTTAATTCTTCAGTCGCCCATTAGGAATGAAAAGACTGTAACATTCATACCACTTTTTCAGAGAAGCTTCATAGCGGTCCGTTCAGCTATCTTATCTGTCAAATCTTTCACTCGTTTGAGAGCATTGATCATATTTGAAATAAACAAGAATACAAATAAAATGATCCAATTTGAAACAAAAAGAATAAAAATAAATAAAAATTTCACATTTCTACATTAAATTTCGTCTGCTTTTCGTGACCACAACAGTTTATTTCCTTATCGAGACTACATATTTATTTTGGGAATTCCTAGAATGACGACATTTTTAATCTGCCTAATGCTTTATATTTACTAAATATGTCCACGCTGAGAACTACGCGGAAAAATTAAATTTTTTTTCTACTTTGATGTTACAAATGAACTGCAAGATGGAATAACTCTAATTCTCTCAAGGGAAACACCTAATTTTTCCACGCAGAGAAATTTGAATTTTAAGCTGGATAAATCATTTCCTGGGTTCCCGCTTTTTAAAAGGTTTATAAATAAATAGTCTTCTAGTATATATATATATATATATATATATATATATATATATATATATATATATATATATATATATATATATATATATATATTACTGTACATGGCGAGTTGAAAAGGCTCAAACAGGACTATTCGACAATACGAATAAAACTTTGATGAGAAAAAAATATTTTGAAGAATTCTTTTTTCACGGATGCATGTGCACTATTTAACGGATCGGTCAATATTTTAACCCTCAGTTATAGCTTTCAAAAAGCGTTTCACCAATAATAAATACGTTATTTATTTACCTTGTTTTCCATATTGTGAAAAGGTGTCCAATCAGTTTTGAAAATGGCATGCTTAATGTTTTTAATTCTTTGGATCAGTTTGTATACGAAAGAAGTAATTACTTTTAACTTTTCAACTTTTAATGGTTTTACCGTATTGGAAAATATTGACATTAACAGTACTGTTTGTGAGACATAAAGAAAATTTAGAAAAGAAATGCACAGTGAGATTGTCTTTTATTATACACCATGCATAAGTTGAAAATGGCGAAATAGACGATAAAACGACTTAAAGGAAAACTATAAACAGGTCGATGAAAACATTTGCAGATCTTTTTAATGGTTATGAAAGGCTATTCTCATAGGAAAGTCATATGTTTATAAAACATACTAATTTCCTTCAAGCAGTGAACCACATACTATACCTGCATACTTTATTGCTAGGATGGATCATGCATCGATAAAAAAATTGATTGTTATAAGCTTTTATGTGTCTGGTGGCAACGATAGGGATGATTAAGTCTTCATACATCTGTATGCCAGTACATGTATGTATGTATGTATGTATGTATGTATGTATGTATGTATGTATGTATATGTATGTATGTATGTATGTATGTATGTATGTATGTATGTATGTATGTATGTATGTATGTATGTATGTATGTATGTATGTATGTATTATAATAAAATATAAATGTGTTCATGCCTGCATTCATCCATCTAGAGACAAGTTATCTTCTTGTAAAACCAATCACAAGGCTCTGGGAATTCTCCGTGCACTAAAGTATTGTGATAAAACTGTAAACAAATCAGCATAAATAATAATGGTTGAACTCAAGCGTATAGAGCTATTATTTGTCCTACATTATGTAGGTATGACATTTAAAGCATTGAATTCAAGCGTATAGAGCTATTATTTGTCCTACATCATTTAGAGTATGACATTTAAGGCATTGAATTCAAGCGTATAGAGCTATTATTTGTACTACATCATTTAGAGTATGAAATTTAAGGCATTGAATTCAAGCGTATAGAGCTATTATTTGTCCTACATCATTTAGAGTATGAAATTTAAGGCATTGAATTCAAGCGTATAGAGCTATTATTTGTCCTACATCATTTAAAGTATGACATTTAATGCATTGAATTCAAGCGTATAGAGCTATTATTTGTCCTAAATCATTTAGAGTATGGCATTTAAGGCATAGTTACATTTTTAAATACAGATCAGATGCGTGGTTTCTGAAATTTGGTGGTCTAGCATAACCGGCACTTGTGAATACGCTATTATCAAACAGTGACTCCATCCTGGGAAAGTATATAATTAGTACACCTTAACAGTAAATGTTACTTTTATTTATTCAAATAGTTGTTGGCTGAAATTTCACGAAAATGATCCATAAAGGTGTTGGATGTTGTTCAGTCAAGTACTCGTTGATATTGCCATAACCCTATACACATTCAGCTTTATAAGTGTTTAATTAATAACTTTGATTTATAAAACTTCTCCTTTATTTTACCCGTAAAATATAATTCTAAAGAGGAAAAAGTTTGCCTCAACAGTTCTTTGTTTTGTCCTCTCCATCGGAGACCAGCTAATGCAGTGGTTGATTCGCTGGCTTGAATCTTCGCATTGAAAATTGCATCCTGGCATCTGGCAATGACAAGGATAATGACAAGCCTTCAATAATCCATTGTCGGCGGAAATCGCCAGCAAACCAGTATGCAGACTGACCGTATATGCATCTATGTGTACGCTGATGAGACAGGAAATTTGATTTTTCAGTCGCCCATGAATGCATATACCTTATTGATCTGCTTAAGGCAATTAGTAATTTTCATAACTTTTAGAATTAATGTCATTATCTATCACTACAACCAAATTCACAGAGAGATAATGAAGAGATTCTAGCGTGAATTGTGCTTAAAGGCAAGTTTTCATGAATGTAAATATGCAAATTTGCAATCTGACAGATATCTGACTTTACAAAGTAATCAATGAATAATTAATGATAAACCAATGGTCACTAGAGAGGAATATTTTGGCTCAAATATATGCATTTGTTTTTTCTAATACGACTTTGATTATTTTTATTTTTATTACATGTGTCGATATGGCAATACACAGGTATTATCTTGTTTTGACAAGGCTTGTTAACTGCTGTACATATTTTGAAAAGATGGAATAATAGGTTGCACATAAATTCAGATCTTTGTGGAGAAATGTATCTATTGAACATGGACAAGCATTCGTATGAACTTATCTGATCTGTGTACGTAGTAACTCAGGATAAAATGAGCTCTTTGTATTTAGCTAGTCAGTATTCAGTTTTTATATTTTGTCAGCTTCTCCCTTTTTGAACATTTCAAATTCTGTATTTAACTAAAGCACTTCAGATTTCTCATTTTATTTTGACGTCAATAAAATCTTGTTGAAAAAAGTGTGAAAAAGTAGTTGTTAAAATTCAACACACTAGCCCAGTGCGTGTACTGTAGGATACATGGTACGACTTTAACCAAATCAATCTTTCTGCTTATTTCTTTAGTACTTTATGTTCAATACAAAGGACAGCGAGTTGGCAGAGTGACTGATCCAAATTACTATCCATACTAGTTTCAGTCTGTTTAGAAACAGCGTTCGCTTTCATGAAATGTTATACAAAAATCAGAATCATACTGGCCAAGTACAGTGCCTCTTAAAGTAATCAGGTCTCAATTTCACCAACATAAATCTTAAATTAAGTCTAGGTTTAAGACATTTGATTGGTCAATTTTAAGTCAGACTTGGATTCTTCACTTAAATTTAAGGCCAGACTTAAGTTCTGTTGGGAAATTCAGGCCATATCTTAAAGCTGAACTGAACTGCAGATGGCTGTTTTCTAACATAAATGTCTTATAGAAAGGTTATTTCTAATTTGCAATCCTGATTGCAATATCAAAATTGTAACATACACAATTTAAATTATTCCCTGAAGTCATTAAATCTTGCTTTGTCACTTATTTGTCCCCTTTTGTGTCAAACTAGAATGCAGAAATGACGCTGATGAGCACTCAAAACGAGATTTAACACTGTAGTCGATCTGTCAATACAAAACGAGATTTAACACTGTAGTCGATCTGTCAATACAAAACGAGATTTAACACTGTAGTCGATCTGTCAATAGTTTGTGACAATAAAATGAGAGCTGTGCTCTTTTAAGATGTTTTTTTTATTTTTAGCTAAATAAAGCATATCTTAGCGTTGAACGTATAACTCATGGGCATAGAACATACAACTCATGGGTACAGAACATATAATTCGTGGGTATAGAACATATAACTCATGGGTATAGAACATACAACTCGTGAGTATAGAAGATATAACTCATGGGTAGAACGTACAACTCATGGGTATAGAACATACAACTCGTGAGTATAGAACATATAACTCATGGGTATAGAACATACAACTCATGGGTATAGAACATACAACTCGTGAGTATAGAACATATAATTCGTGGGTATAGAACATACAACTCATGGGTATATAACATATAACTAGTGAGTATAGAACATACAACTCATGGGTATATAACATATAACTAGTGAGTATAGAACATACAACTCATGGGTATAGAACATACAACTCATGGGTATAGAACATATAATTCGTCGTTATAGAACATATAACTAGTGAGTATAGAACATATAACTCATGGGTATAGTACATACAACTCATGGGTATAGAACATATAATTCGTGGGTATAGAACATATAACTCATGGGTATATAACATATAATTCGTGGGTATAGAACGTATAACTAGTGAGTATAGAACATACAACCCATGGGTATAGAACATACAACTCATGGGTATATAACATATAACTAGTGAGTATAGAACATACAACTCATGGGTATATAACATATAACTAGTGAGTATAGAACATACAACTCATGGGTATAGAACATATAATTCGTGGGTATAGAACATACAACTCGTGAGTATAGAACATATAACTCATGGGTATATAACATATAATTCGTGGGTATAGAACATATAAGTCATGGGTATATAACATATAACTCTTGGGTATAGAACATACAACTCATGGGTATATAACATATAACTAGTGAGTATAGAACATACAACTCATGGGTATAGAACATACAACTCATGGGTATAGAACATATAATTCGTCGTTATAGAACATATAAGTCATGGGTATATAACATATAACTCTTGGGTATAGAACATACAACTCATGGGTATAGAACATATAATTCGTGGGTATAGAACACACAACTCGTGAGTATAGAACATATAACTCATGGGTATAGAACATACAACTCATGGGTATAGAATATATAACTCATGGGTATAGAACATACAACTCGTGAGTATAGAACATATAACTCATGGGTGTAGAACATATAACTCATGGGTATACAACATACAACTCATGGGTATAAAACATATAATTCGTGGGTATAGAATATATAACTCATGGGTATAGAACATATAACTCGTGAGTATAGAAGATATAACTCATGGGTGTAGAACATACAACTCATGGGTATAGAACATATAATTCGTGAGTATAGAACATATAACTCATGGGTGTAGAACATACAACTCATGGGTATAGAACATATAATTCGTGGGTATAGAATATACAACTCATGGGTATAGAACATATAACTCGTGAGTATAGAACATATAACTCATGGGTGTAGAACATACAACTCATGGGTATAGAACATATAACTCGTGAGTATAGAACATATAACTCATGGGTGTAGAACATACAACTCATGGGTATAGAACATATAACTCTTGGGTATAGAATATATAACTCATGGGTATAGAACATACAACTCATTGGTGTAGAACATATAATTCGTGGGTATAGAACATATAACTCATGGGTATAGAACATATAACTCGTGAGTATAGAACATATAACTCATGGGTATAGAACATACAACTCATGGGTATAGAACATATAATTCGTGGGTATAGAACATATAACTCATGGGTATAGAACATACAACTCATGGGTATAGAACATATAACTCGTGAGTATAGAACATATAACTCATGGGTATAGAACATACAACTCATGGGTATAGAACATATAATTCGCGAGTATAGAACATACAACTCATGGGTATAGAACATACAACTCATGGGTATAGAACATATAACTCATGGGTATAGAACATATAATTCGTGGGTATAGAACATACAACTCGTGGGTATAGAACATACAATTCGTGGGTATAGAACGTACAATTCGTGGGTATAGAATATACAACTCATGGGTATAGAACGTACAACTCGTGGGTATAGAACATACAACTCGTGGGTATAGAACATACAACTCGTGGGTATCATATATAAGAAGTTCAATGGCAATAAATGCAAAGGCGTATGATTTGGAAAACGTGAACTCTGCGGCAGAAGATGCCATTATGAATATTGTAAATCATATTTGCTCGCGTTACGTGTTGGTCTCAATGCTCGACCATGTCTTAAATGTGGTATTGGAGCAAAGTCGCGTAATCAGCATTACATACCACGTGGATCTTTTCACGAGTATTATCGTGCGCGTCAGCAAAGACTCGCCAACATAAATATGGAACCAATTGTTGTACTAATACCCAGCTATGTTGCTGAGGAAAAAACACAGAAGTCAATGAAATAATAGCCGGGATTGAAGCAATTGCAGTTTCTGATCCTGGTAAAGGAAAAACATTTTTAAAAAAATGTATTGACGGAATAAGCCATTAGGCAAATGAGTTTCCCTTATATACCAGCATGTCTAATGTGAATCAACTCAGACAATTTGCGCGAGAGCGCGGGATACAAATGCCAAGCGGCATGCGAAAAGCTGGTATACGTACGTTATTATCACTCGTAGATGAGCCACAACAACTTCCCCCGATGAACCACAGCCGTTTATAACCGCGTCAGATCGTAAGACAGCTTCGTACAACAGCAGCACGGTTAAATATTTAGATTTTTCCACAGGCCAAGCGGGCTGATATTGCACGCGTGGTCGCTGACGAGGAAAACCGCCGACGCATAGCACGTCTTATTGCTGTAGATGCTGTTGTATATGGTCCTCAAATAACAAAAATTCCGGAATTCAAGTTACACAAGCGCTTTCGTGATCTTCAAGATTACCCAGCGATTATATAAGCGTATATAAGCCAAACAGAGACGCTGTAAAGTTTCTCTCAAATTTGCGTCCGGGAATTGTATCAACGCTGCAGCACGTGGAAGAAACGGCTCAGACGTCGGGGACTGAAGGTTGACATTGTTCTCAATGTAAAATTTACCATGCCTGGTCATGTAACCAAAGACGGCTTTGCACCGTCTATAACATGACAGTCATCGTTTCATAGTGGTGCCTGTGTAATCTTAAGCCATAAAGACACTAAGGCCATCAATGATGAAATTGATAACAGTTACGCAAAGCTCCTCAAGAAGTTTGAAAAATACTCCAGAGGAGGTTCAAGATGGATGCTTTCCAGATGCTTAAAAGTTCAGCTTCATATTTCCCCTTAAAAACCTTTTCGCGGATCGAGTTATATTCCAACACCAGCGTGTATTCCACCACGGTCAGTAATTAATGTGAAAAATGCTTACAACCAGTCTTTTGAATGGGTACTCTTGTCCGCGCTACATCCCGCGAGCGACGATAAGACCAACCTAGAAAATATAAACAATACCTGGGCGAACTGAATTCCCTGTACAAATTATCGACATCAGTAAGTTTGAGCGATTCAACCCTGGCATCGCTGTTAATGTGTTTGTTTGGAATAAAGGCCTGCAACCGATTCGACTATCCACGGTGTGAAGCGCGTGGTATAATATTGATTTTATATTGTTGAGCAACATGGATGGCTCAGTGGTGCGGTATCATTATGTGTGGATACAAGATTTTCAACGAATGGTATACTGACACAGCAAGGTCTACCAAATAGCTACATAATGTATATAGATAGTAACAATATCTATGGTGGGCAATAATGCAGCCCATGCCTGTTGGCGGGTTTGAGTGGCTGGAGCCCTCACAAGTATATGTGGAAAAATGCATACGAGAGTACGATAACAACAGCAATCATGGATACTTCTTCGAGGTTGATCTGGAGTATCCAGAAAACCTCAACCACCTCCACAACGACTATCCACTAGCACCAAAAGCAATGACTGTACCCAAGTTGTGGATGTCTCCGTATCAATGCCAAATCATTGAGGAATCCGGTCGCCCCTATACAGAATGCACCAAACTGGTTCCAAATCTATGCACCAAGCTTAATTATGTTGTACATGTGAGAAACCTGCAGTAGTATTGACGGCTCGGAATGCTTGTGCTGCGAGTCAACATGATACTCGGATTTCATCAGCGTGCCTGGATGGTTCCGTACATCCAAATGAATTTCGACCTGAGAATTGTCGCAACGAATGAGTTTGAGAAAGATTTGTTTAAACTAATGAACAACGCTGTGTATGGGAAAACAATTGAGAGCCCGTGGAAGCGAATCCGCGTTGATCTTCGATGGTGGACTCGTTGCGGTACACAACAAGAAAGTCAAGCTGAAGTTGGCAAAACCCATCTACGTTGGCGCGTCTGTACTAGACTTGTCTAAACTATTTATGTATGAGTTTTACGACGACAAAATCAAACCCCGGAATGGCTACAACATCAAGATGCTGTACACGGATACGGACACGTTGTTGATGCATATTACCACCAATGATGTCTACGCGGACAAGGGTGAGACGTTGCTGCTAAATGAATTTGACACCAGCGAGTATCCATTAGCAATGTTAACAAAACTGTAGTGGGAGAATTTAAGGATGAATGCGCGGGGAACCCTGTCGAAAAATACGTGCGACTGCGTTCCAAAATGTATTCAATAGTGGTTGGTTCAGGCAAAAACATTAAAAAGGCAAAAGGAATTACTCGAGTTATAGTTGCAAAAGATCTCAAACGCTCCATGTATGTGGAGTGCTTACGCGAGCGACACGAATACACACTGATAAGGACTAAAAACATCGCATGGGTGTATACCATTGCACCAAGATGAGTTTGTCCCCGCTGGACACCAAACGATGCATATTCCCACAACTGCGTACGGGTACCACGCGATTTTGAATCACCTTACGATTTCAGAATACATCTTGGAGGTAGTTCCGTATTCCGGGGAACGACTTGCAATTTCTCTCGCACAAATGCTCTGTTCATTGGCTTTGCTGCTCTTTGGCCAGCAGGTGTTACATGGTAACGTGTTGAATGTCCTGGAATATCAATCCCGTCCGAGATTGTAAATGTATCGATAGACCACACCGGGTTAGTAGCACGACGTTGCCCGTCTTCTAACTCCCCCGGTGCATATAGATACCGAATCAAATTGTTTCCCAGTGGGGATAACGCGGGTGGTTGTAAAACCGCTGTGTGGGCAACGGTGAAAGTCTTCTATCGAAATGCGGCAGCGGGTTTCAATCTAATCATACGTATGGTTTCATTGTTCAGCGCTATTATGCCGTGACACCCACTCTCAAGATCGCTCTGAGATTTGAGTCCGCTCTAGAGTGCGAACACTCCTGGTTCGATCCATAAACAATTCCTGAGCGTACTGATGCCCGAATAATCGTTCCGCAAATGTGCGGTTGAATTTTTCCACAATAGCCTGGTCACAATGTATATTAACATATCCAAGACGAACAAGCATCTTATGTATTGCTACCAACACAGCAACGGCTCCGATAAATTCTTTGCCCGGATCTACTTGCTGAAGCCGTGGCCATGTTAGCGGTGAACCTGTATAGATACGTTTAGGCGCGTCTGCGACACCTGCTGAATCTTTGGACGTCAAAGGCTCAGCTTCCTTGTATCTACTGGTAACATCTACGACGGTTAACGCGTCCTTGCATGTACGTCCTCGTACCTGATCATGTGGGATAAACAAAAGATCAGCCTAATGAACTTCATTGGGCGTTCTCACATCAAACCATCCACGGGAAATTTTTCTTGGTGCGGGTAGGTAAATCTGCCACAATGCTTGTTTGGCCAAGTATACTCCAGCGACCTTGCGGGTAACTTTTGCTGCGCTCGCTAACTTTTCAATGGCAGCTTCACCCTCCCAATATCCTAAGCAACTTTAGTATATCGCGGCCAGTTTCTTATCCATGTTTTTTTGTTTGCTATATTACAGTTTTACCTCCAATGAGTGGATTTTATCCCCCGAGTGGAGCGCAAGCAACCATGAGAGGCTTCGTATCCAAGTGCAGTCTTAGTATTCATGCCTCCTTTGATGATCCAAATGGCAATTATTTCTCCGAGTGTAGGACTGATCGTGTTCAAGACATGGATGAGATCTATATCGGCACGTTGACGCGCACGGATATCGCTTGATGGTTTGTACGCGAGATCATTTTGGTAACATGCATCATCGACGCGGATTATATGTTCTTCTCCGGGCTTCGGTCGATTGCTAGAATCAAGTGGATAGCTGTGTCCCATGCCCGCAATAATTGTATCTGGGGATATGTTTCTCACAAGGATATTTGCCCTACGGTGTCCCCGGTAGCTTTGTTAACGCAGCAGCGCTATCACCGTCGAGTTTTGTTTTTTAAACACGGAGCTTTCAGTTCCAATGATATACCTGAAAGGTCTGGTTCTCACGAATGTAAACTTCTTTGAATCACAACGGACGCAAGTTCAAGCGATCGGGACTCGACCATTAGGTATTTGAATCCGAGTACGAGTTTTTATGCGGCATGGCACACAATATGAAGACATTATGGGCTTATACAACAAGTGATATTCAACAAGGCATCACGGAAAGAAAAGATTTCACCATCATCAACATCTCTGCGCAGGCAAAGCCCAGACCACCCAAGCACGGTCACATGTTTCCAATCACAGTTCGCGCGTTAATCATTGGCCCAGCTGGATCCTGGAAAACTCAACTTTTGTTGAATCTGTTCATGAGATGGTTAACGTGGGATCGCTTGTATGTGTTTGCACCATCCGCTGACGACCAGCCATGTTATCAAGCACTCAAGGATTCCACGGAAACGCTTGCATCGTCGTCGAGAAGCAAAGCTTCTACCATCGAATTCTTTTCAACAATCGATGAAGCCCCCGCCGTTGACGACCTTGACCCGGGCGCAGATAATCTTATGATGCGATGCTTGAACACCAAGACAACCCCGCGCGAATATTTTCCCGAGACCGACACAAAAACACAGACGTGATTTATGTAACACAACGATACGCACACGTGCCTAAAGTGATCTAAGACAACTGCAACATGTTGATGATATTTCGTGACATTGACGCGCATGGTCTCACACACATTTATTGGACCTGGTGTGCCACCGACCACTCGTGGGATAGTTTCCTCACTATTGACTTGATTAGTGGACGGCGGAGCGGTCTCGCCTCCTGGGAAAAATATTGAGCCGGTTTAGACAAAGCAATTTAACAACTATGATAAATATAAAAAATTATGAAATCCGCCAGCAATGCCATAGCAGAAGCTGCTGACCTACGGCAAAACTGTGCGCTATCAACTGGAACTTTTTCACGAGTACATAGGCACTCAGTCAGATTTGCTGTCGGGGCTATATTTATAGCAACCTGTGACGCAGGCGGTGCTGTTAAATAATCTCACTATGGCTGCATTCGCTAATACGTGTTTATTTGGAACTTCTCTTGGCGCCACAAATCAGTCGCAATACAAATACCAAGCTGTACTCGATTGCTGTTGACTATAAAACGATTAGCATAGCTGAGTTCGACACCGTGTTGGCGGAAATGGAAAACCACTGACGTCTCGTATCACAGATACAGAACCGAGGCGTTAGCGACCAAAATCTGCTAGCAAAATCGTTTACGTTCCCGAAGAGTAAAATCGTGTACAAAATAGTTCATGTTTGTGAAGAGTTTCCACAATGTTTGCAAAGAGTTTCCACAATAACACCGATGTTGGAAGCATATAAATAAACAGGAATGTATACACCTGCGGTGGCAGCGTTTTTTTTTCGCTGTTGGCGGTGTCACAGTTTACATTTCAAAGAATTAGTAATTGGCTACGCAAAATCGTTCAAACTAGAGTTAGAATTATTGTTTACAACCTAAATTTTAGCCACACCGCACGACTAAGTAATACACTCGCATGTGATTTGAGGGTCAAGTCATGGGGTATAGAAGGCTTTGACCTGTATCAGTAACAAAATTCCAAACGTCCCATAATGATACTACTAGATAACATGTATGATTAACGGATATATTTCTAAATTAAATAAAATCACTGATAAAGGCCTACAGTTATAGAATAGAGACTTCATACTGATGCAATACAGAATAAAAGTACAATAATTATCCTAACCTAATTCAGATCGTAAGATAGACACATGATCAGATTTGAATAATGATTACGAAACAAGTGGCCGCTATCAGAAATATGGCGATGACATCATCCTCTCACTATGGGCGTGTACAGAGGCCTAAATCACTGGGAAAGATTCTTTTAGTTATCTCGAAAACACCGTACAAATATATCATGATATCATAAATATAAAATAATTGTATGAAAATATAATCTTCAAACTAACAAAAAGTTGGTAAAAATACGAATCTCTCTCTCTCTCTCTCTCTCTCTTTGTGGAAATAAACGAAAAACCACCACTTATTTCAGTCATTTGAACTGCACTTCACCATGAACCCTTTAACACACAATTAGTAAATTACTTGGGTTCTAATAGTCTGAGCTTACTAAGATCATAACAATGACCGTTTTTACCACGTTGGTTTTCTATATTTTGTTTGTGAAAATTTTTCAACAAAATCTGTATGCTGAATTTACAAAATTTTCCATAGGACCATTGGTATACTTTAGCCGTGAACCGTACCAGGATGCGCAGTGTGACGTCACAATATCTTTGCTGATAAAATACATATCAGGTCATTTACCAAAAATCGCACTTATCTCCCTTTCTTGTAATTGTCCGACAAACTGGAGAATATTGATATAGAAATATTGTTTTTATTACGCCTAAAATAAAAATACACTTGCTTTGAGTCATTACTTTTCTATATTTTTTCACTTATCATTATTAATATAATTTTTAATAGTTATTTCGATTAAACGCAATCAACCAGGCTTAAGACTAAAAAGACTTTATCTCGTAAATACCTAACTCCTTCGGCACCTAGAGACTTGACTGTTGACTCTTTAAGGGGTCATAGATCACTTGAGATGTTAATAACAATTTGATAAATTTATTAAGTTAGTCTGACGACACACCTTGTATGCAAAACATTTTGGCAGAACCAAAAGAAAAAGACAAAAGACTAAATCTCTAACCCAAAATTCAGACAAGAAAACTATGTCTTAAATCTCTTAAATAGTTATGTCCAACGATACAAGACTGCAGGACTGAAAACATATAAATAATTTGTGAGGTCAAGAATGTTTTTCATTACAGTAGTAAAAATTATAGCCTTTGTCCAAGTTACAATGACGTATTTTAAACTTAAATCCTCTTATGCAACCAAGAGAAGATGTGAATACAATTTCAAGTACAGACTTTGTTTGGACTATTCAATAGTTATTCTGTTGATGTCTTTTGTGTGATATGTGTAGTGCATGTTTTTAATTTTCAATATTCTTTCAATTGCACTTAATCATTCAGGTGTATTGTGGAAACGCAATTCGTTGACATATTTCGATAATGTTCAAGTATATCATAACTGACGGTTTCTTTTATTCGAGTATTTCCCATTCATGTGAGCTTTATAGGTATTTAATTGCAGCTGATTCATTGCCGCTGATATAAGTGTTTATTTTAAATCAATTAAATTTGTAGGAACTCCATGTTTATTGATCTCTATCCACGTTTCCGGGTTACTATACAAAGCTGGTTTCAAACAAATCCACTCAGTTTGAAGCATAACATGGTTTGGAAAAAGTGTAATGTTGTAATGTATGAACAAACATATATATGACACACAGATTTTAATACAGAAAATAAAGTGATTTGGATATTATGTCTGATTTTAGGTAAAATCTGCTCGAAACTTTTTATCTCTACAGTTGAAGACAGACGGATTGTAGGAAGGAATGGTCCTTTCCTTTATATACAAACAACCCTTGTTATGTCATTCACAAGTGGAAAACATTACCAATAGAGCAAAGGTACAAAATAGTGTTATATATATATATATATATATATATATATATATATATATATATATATATATATATATATATATATATATATATATATCTATATAAATAAACAAGCGCTTGGTCAGGGAAAGAAACAAGTTACATCCACACACACACACACACACACACAAAAAACCACTACACACAAAAGCCAAGATACATTCTTGAATCCTACATGTTTCAATGGCGGGAAAATAAACAAACAAAAAATAAACAATAGAAGAAACAAAGAAGACAAAATTAAAAAACGTTACGGGTAAACTATATATCTATGTTATGTTGCCACCAGCCCAACAAAGTTACGTAAAAGAATTCAAAGAAATCTCTATCGTGCCTATCCTGCAGGGGACCAACCTTGTTTTGGCCTAATTCCAGGCTGGGAACAAAGGAGACTGACACCATGCGCGGCAAAAAATCAACGCCAACATTAAAATGTGCAAGAGATATTATATCCCGGTAAAGTTATGCTTAAAGGTACTGAGATAGTATTTCAAGAGGATGGTATAGCGAGATAATGGACGTGAGTTCAAATAATAATAATAATATATACAATAATAAAAATACATGTAAAGAGTTACAGAATATTTACTTGGGTAAATATTATCGGAACAATTGCGTACGTCCGATAAACTGATGCCTGGCTGTAGTTTTGATAAGATTGCGTTAGGAAGGTTAAACTTTTTTCATTTAGGCCGAACTCCCCATGAGTTTCCATTTGAAGTATCCAGTATCGTTCCTTACGTGTTCGTTTTATATCGGTCCACCCCAGATTAGAATCAATCGGTAGCATCTCGAGGGACTCGACTGAATCTCCAGTCGAGTTGTAGTGGTTGGCGAGTTTCGCATTGATTTTGTTGCGAGTGTGGCTCTTGTAGTCATTCATTCGTTTTCTGAAATCAACGGTTTCGCCAACATATTGAGTGCCACAGATTTTGCATGTTAGAAGATAGATTACATTTTTGGTTCGACATCCTAACTTCTGATTGATAGTGTAGCAAAACTCCTATCGTCGAACTTCTGAACGATTTGGTCTCGGGCATATATTTGCAAATTAGGCAACGCTTGTGTTTGCATCAATATATGCTTGAATCTGTGGTCTTCTTTGAAGTTACCTTGGCACATACCAGATGGTCCTTCAGATTTGTAGGTCTACGCAACCATAGGATATTCTTGAAATATACCCATCAGATGTTCGGAGGATTCAGTCTGGTTCCAATGCTACCGAATTATCTGCTGTTATTTATATATATATATATATATATATATATATATATATATATATATATATATATATATATATATATATATATATATATATATATATATGCCAGACGTTCGTTCACAACTCCCCTGAGTCAAACTGGAATGATATTGGATGAGAGATTCTATCTAAGCTAAACAATCTTACAATGTTTTAGTAAAATATTAGGTCATCTGGATAGGAAGATTTCTCGTCAATCCAGCGTTTAAGGTTAAGCATTATTTACCATTAATAAATAAACAGTCATTGATATGTGCCCTTTAATAATATAAAAATACATTGTATGTCTATATTTATTCTTCATTGTCAACATATGGTATATTTTAAATTGGGTTTCAAATCGTGATTTACTTTAACATGTTAATAATTGAATGTTAACATGCTTCTTTGACTCTTAAAATACGTCTGCTCTTGTGTTATTTTGGTTTTTCAGTAAAATATATTTCCGGTCTATCAGAGAAATGAAGGAGAACAACAAATCCAAATGTTTTATTGAAGGAAAAACGTAAGGACTGTTAATTCATCAGTAAAAGAACTGTTAATTTATCAGCAAAACCATATCGCATATTTATATGGTATAAACTCCTTACAAATTTAGTAAAAATAAATCGTACAAAATTATTAAATTCAGTTACTGATTTTAGTCAACCTGATGGTCTTAAGTTATACTGGAAGATACACACTTTGGATGAAATACAAAGATATCTTTTCTTCCGATTTTCTACCAGACACCTATTCCGTGTTGCTTTTTTTTATTAAACTTCAGTTGGCCATTCTTGCAAAAAGAAATCCATGATATAGTTTCCTTAAACGTCAAAAGAAATGTTATTCAGGATATTTGGGGTTTTTTTGTCTTATTTTTTTCTAGCGGGGGTGGGTGGGTGGTGGTGTCTTTGTAGATAAAACTATAAACTGCTATATAAAATATATAGCGCGTACTTAGTGCCTACTTACCCGTTACAGCATATTATCATTTAAAACAGAATTAAAAAGAGTATTAATATTTTGACTGTCGACAAAACTAGAAAACTGGATCAACTTTAAGCGGCATACAGCATCACCGATTAAAAATTCTACTATTTAAATATAGTATTTCGCCCTGATTCACTCCTTTAAGTATAGTTACAACTAAACGAGTTGATTTACAATATAGGGTTAAATGCACAGACTTCTTTCACTGGATATAACGAAGAAAGTTCCAAATCAAAATTGTATGTCGTACAGTGAGAAAAAAAGTAGGAATTAATTATTTTTATATTACTTACTTGTGACAGCAGCATAAATTCTACAAAATATAGCAATCAGCAAGATGCATATTGCAGCCAGTCTAACCTTCATCTCTGCTGTTTTATATTTTCCGCTCTGACAAATACCCAAATAAACCTGTATCATGCATCTACCATATTACAATGATTTGTTTATAAAACTTTACAGGTAAAAATCGTGAAATGGAGTGAAATTAAGGTGATACAGTGCAATGTATTTGAATAAATCAATGCAAGCAGATTTAGCGAATGTCTCTCATTTAGCGTCGTACAATCGAGGTTACATATATATGTTTTATGTGATCGATGTGTTTCCAAATCAACTTGGGTAGTTGCTTTGACTTCTGAAGCAAGTTCTGAGTTAGTACGAGCTTTTAAACTTGTCTTGAAACCAAGTGGTTGGCATCCTCAACAGATAAAGGCACCGAATTTTTTAATCAAGCTTTTCAAAAAGAATGGAAAAAGACACATTCATTGTTTCACTACTGAAAATCCTGAAACGGAAGCCAGTGTCAAGGAACGTTTTTAAAGAACTTTAAACGAACGTATGTGGAAATATTTTAAACATCAACATACTCTCAAATACATGGACGTTCAGTCAAAGCTTGCAATCAATCGTACCATTGTAGCATCGAATGTGCTCCTAAAGAAAAATGACACCTTAAAACGAAGTGATTGTGTTTGATCAGAACAAAATAAAGAAATGTTAAACACCTAAGATTGTACTCGCATTGGAAAAAACACACTTTTGACAAAGGTTATTTACCCAATTGGATGATAAAATTGCTTTGAGTCGCAGGATAAGTACGTGGACGCAAACCCTCTGTCGATAAAGAATATATGAATGGAGAAGCATTAAAACGTACTTTTTACTTGCCCGAGTTACAACGAGTGACTAAGAAGGATAGCGACGCGTTTAATATCGAAAGGATTCTCAATCGAATAACACGTAACGTGCGAAAACATCGACTTCAATAGTTTTCCAGATCATATGCTGTAAAAAGAAGTAAAAGTTGTGACCATGCCGTTAAACACTAATGCATCCCTTTCTCAGTTATTTTTTATATAAATTAATGTTTCCCATTTGAATGTAATCGCACGCATAACGTTAACTGTGTTCTATTTTACGGGGGATCGATTCTTCGTCATCCCATCAAGTCCAACTAAATGAGTAAGTCACCTGACACATAGTCACAGTAAAATGGCGTTAGTAATTATTTTGATTCGCATATTTACATTTGCCAATGTTCCTTGCACACATCCTTATGAAGATACAATCAGAAGTAAGATGATTATTTACAATTATGCTGTAATTTAAATTGGACGAAAATTGTGTTGCAATTTAAATGTAAAATCTAAACTTTCATTACAAAGCGTGTGTTATCTTTTCTTCACGAAGTGAAGATGCAATGTATTCCAGTGGAATGGCATCTGAGCCACGTGTGCACAGAAGAGTAATTTATTTGAAGTATTATGTGATTCATAAACGATGTTTTTGTCACGTGCGTTAATTTGTTAGGTTGATTATGCTGATCTGCTTGTGTGTCATATGCCCTGCGAATACATTGATCTCCTTTTGAATTATCTCGTCTTGTCATGGTGACCTTCATGTGTACAGGTCTTACTAGCAGGTCTGAAAAGTCTGTTACTTACCGACCTGCTCTGAGACTTGCAGATCCATAGTCTACGTGAGTTTCGTGGATCGGTACGCTTCCTGCAAACTTGCCATAAAAAAGATGCGTTATTGTAAGCACATGTAATAGTTATCGACCGAGCTGCGGGTCTTCATATTGAATGCTGACTTACATAATGGTTCTTTTTTTTTGGGGGGGGGGGGAATTGCATTAACACACCACAGAGATGCCAGACACTATATCTGTGTGCCCCATACCAGGTTGTTGGGTTCGAAATACGGTTATAACTATTATTTTTTCTTGAAATTTATTCCTTTTTAAACATTTCTTTTTGTCAGTTTGGAGAGGACTTTTGAAAGTTGTATAATATAGAAATGTTTAGAATGAGATTTTTGCTCCCTACGTCAACTGGATTTTGTGTTACAGCGAAACAGTCCCTTCTAATCGCATAAGCCGTGCTTTCATGTGAGATTGATGTAGAAAATGTGTACATAAAATTCATGCTGATGTCATCTGTGATGTAAATGCAGGTTATTCGCTTGATAAAAGCTGATATTCATCGCGATTTTAGTGATTTGCTTCATCTGTTTTAAGGTGAGGTGATCATTTAAGAATTGTGTGCACAAAACAACTCTTAATTTATTACAATGAAATATTACTTGTATCTGGTATTAAAGTTTGTGGATATCACTCTCGTTTCTCCTACTCACCCGCCTCCCCCTCTATCCCTCTCTCTCTCATATTCGCCATCTACAGCCCACTCAAGGTTCGGCTTCCTCAGACTTCCGAGATTAGAAAAGGACATAATTCTAATCTCCGTTTGAATATTGTGTTATATTCCATATCATTTATCATCGTTGCTCTTTTTCATTACTTTCTTTTCTGTCTTTGTTTCGGATTAATTATTGGTAGGATTTTTAATAAGTCTTGGTGATAGTTTATTGAATATTCTGGACATCAAAGTCGTTTGAAAACGATTACCTATTCTATCTATCCATCCATCCATCCATCCATACATACATACTGATAAGTGCATGGTAGAAAGTCGAGTCGGAAATATATATTGTCATAAAAAGTGCGTCTACTGTCTGAAATTCTCTTCTACAGTATGTCCACTGTAATGATCTTTGTCCCTTCCAAGCCTTTACTTTTCGACTAAAAAAATACTTTTTTGTAACGCTTTCTTAAAATTTTACTTCACTAAATGTATGCGGTCTACTCATTGGTATATTTTTGTATTGAAATACAATTGAAAAATATGAGCTTAAGAGTATTTTTCCCACTTTTTAAAATACACAAACAACTTTTAACTCTAATCTATGTTAGCGGAATTATTTTAATGTATTTCCTAATTCAACCGTTCTTCTTTAAATGCACTAATTACAACAAATAAAACTTACAAAATCATTCTCTCTCTTTTGGTAAAAACATTAAAAAATTCATAGCGTTGTAATTCATTCGTATTATGAAAATGTTCTTCCACATCACATGTCTAAAATGTCAAAAAAGTTATTCTTATTATGAAAATATTGTTACACATCCGAGTTCAAAGTCTTGTTTGCCAAAGGTCAAAACACGAGCTACCCTCCAGTATTTGGTTCCAAATAATACTATTCTCGTTTAACATAAAATCATTGTCTTGCGTGATTTTTTTTTGGTTTCTTGCGTATTTTACTTTAGCTACTTCTATCGGAAAGAAAAGAAGAACATGAAAAAGTAAATCAGTAGTTTATTATCAAAGGCTAAAAAAACGAACATTACCATTTAAACATAACATATATAAATAGGAAAAGGGCCAGAAGAGAAGACAAACAATATATAAACATTACATAATCACCATCTTCACAATATATGTTTAAAATCTTGAAAACAAGCGAAACCATGTATTTACATTCGAGTTGCCATCACAAGTGCTAATGCTTGTGGTCAGAAAATCGTACGGAAACGGGGATGGTGTTGTGTGTGTGCGTGTGCAGTTTTTCATCATTACCTGTTCTGACCAAACCACAAGTACATTAGATCGAAGAAGGACTAAAACATATTCTCGTACACCTGCGGAGTCACAAGAAAGAGATGTTTCACAGGGGACTGGAAACACGCAGGTTTATATATCGAAAACTGCAAAATGTTGGCAATAGGATGAAAAGGACGTTTTAAAATATTCAAACAATTCGAATCCCCAGTTGTTTCAAGCAACTCTAGGTCGTTAGATACATGGGAAAATGTACGAATAAACAGATTATAACTTTACGTCTGACAGTGTGCAACATCTGTATGACAGTGATATTTTATATTTCTCAAAAGTGTTATTAGTAACTCTACCAATTAATTGTAACTAAAGTATGTGTAAAGATCTTTTTTTTGTTGTAAAAAAGCAACTATCGAAGAACAAGGGAATGAATTTTAAATTCATTGATCGATATATAAAAAGTTAGGAATATCATAGCTATTTTCTTTTTCTAAATGAAGAAAAAGAACATGTCCCCTTCCCACAGAATTTTCAAACCCTTTCCTCAATTTCAGGTTTAGAGTATCTTGCCTATGATACTTACTGTAAAACAATATTTGCTTTTTTTTTTACAAAGCAGAGACTTTGCAAAGGATCGGAAAAATAATTCTTGATTTTTTATCACTGTATAGGGAAAGCATTTAGCTGGCAAAAAAATAAAGGACTTGCTATATGATAATTTTTAAATATATACCCACAGCAAAGTCAGATATTTTGGCTAAGAATTTCTAGATATAACAATTTAACTTGATGTAACACTCTCTGCTGAATGTTCAGTGCAAATATTTCTATTCCACGTGACGCAGTTATAACTAAACTACTTTTTTTTTAAAATCCCCCCCCCCCAAAAAAACAACAAAGTTTTAGTGCAGAAATATCAAATGTCAATAATGGATTCTTTTTGAGACGTATCGGCCAGTTTCGTGCATACCATTACCCTGACCAAACACAAGAACAACAAGAAAAAGTCTTACCCTGACCAAAACAGAACAACAAGAGAAAGTCTTTTCCTATCTTAATTTCGGACAGTGTTAAAAATAAATGCATTTATGACAAGAATAATCCGAGAAGGAACAAACGGATCTTAACAAAATGCCTTGATGATTGACGATGGTAACTTAAATAAACTCATACTTGTTCTGTATAATGTTGTATCTTTCAAAGGGATGTACATGTAATTCTTGTAAGTGAGTATAATTACAACAGGATTTTATCCCCTAACAGAAGTGTGAATTTGTTGCATGTATATGGTCAAATACAAAATTGATGACAATTTAAATAAGCTTTACAAGAATGAACAAATTTACATTTAATCAGTTTTCTCCCATGATTTGTTGTCATTACATGCCAAGAAAAGTTTCAAAAGTCATTAGCTTTTTTTTAAATCTTATGCAAGTAATACTCAAAATGATTTTCGTATTGCTTAACTTTTTTTTTTTTTTTTTTTGACTGATCGCATGTCAAATTTATAAGAAATTTCGACCTAGAAAAAGCCGGGAGATCATTTTTATATTTTTTTGGTAAGCATTAATTTGTATTCGCCCCTTATTTTCATACAAGCAGAAAATGCTAAATTAGAGATCGTTCCGAATGACCTGTCGGTTTGACCTTCCACTGGAATATTCACAAAGGGACTGGTCCACTTGAGCGGAAAAGGTATTGCAGTGCGTTAATCCATGCTTGCAATGTATGGCAGAATGATATCGCTCACATAAATCATGCACAGAGCATGCACGCACTTATATACCTATTGATCGTTTGGACCAGGCCATACTGAAAGGTCACAACGGACAGGCATGTAGATGGATCTATAATACCAGATTGATAAAACTGTATGTACTTCATCTCACAAGTGCGGGGCAGGTGAACAAAATCATCGATAGAATTCCTAACTGCTTGGCAAATGTACATTTCAGCCATATTAAGAATAGACGTTTAATTCTTTGTATAATCTTCAATGATGTTATCATTGCATGTATTCAAAGCAACGTGTAACAAAAGCGCGTGCTGATACAAACAAGTAAGCACTAAACTTGTTCATCTTTACTGTTACGTTAGGTCGGTACCTTCTAATTTAGTGCATTTCTGCGATCCAGTTTATCGCTCAAATATATTCTGTACTTTCTTAATTTTTTGTCTTGTCCTGTTAAACCTTTCTTCTCTTAAACGCTGTACATTATCATGTCCAGCTATCGCCCAGTAGTCACGTGGACAAACTGTTCAAATGCTTACTGCGCACACACCGAATGGTGTGTTCGAAAAGAAGCGGGGCTCCAAGAATACTTTTCACAACCCGTAGAAAGTTTGTAAAGAATTTTCTTCCATTTTTTTTTCTTCTTAAGCGTCAACTTTGATTTTTTTAGAAGCATCAAAAGTTCATAACTTGTTACCTGTAACTGAATAATACAATTTAAAATTTATATTTTTGTGGTACCAAAATTTACAGCTAATTTAAGCCCTATGTAAAGTCACAAAGATAGTGTAAGGTTTATAACATAAAGTATAAAGAAGATTTTTGAACTTTCACAATGAATCAATATGAACAAAATGTCAAATAAGTTATAAGCAATGTATATTTGAATCTGACAATTTCTAATTGCAGAAGGTATTATGTGAAACAAGTGTACCAGTAACTAGTTGTTAACGGAAGCGTGAGATTCCTAAAATAAATGACAAAAAAGACAAACAAAGAATTCGTGTATTAAATTTCAGAGTGAAAATATGAGGAGATATTGTCTTGTTCAAAGAGATGTTAAAAAATTTCAATTAAAAAGATCACTACCCTATTTCATGCGTATATAAAGTCTATTTTAATTGGTAAAGGTATCAAGATGTGCAAAAATAAATTCAAATCTTGTATAAAACAAGAAGTTGAATATATTCCAGAACTTTTGCAAATTCTTCATCCGAGTTTTCATAGAGTTCCATTCCTGCAATAAAATACTGCTATCGTGAGAAACACTTAAACAGAAAAAAATAATTAATGAGAGACCAATTATCGCAAAAAATAAAATAATAAAATACAAAGTCTCTAAATAAAGCAAACAATATTTGTAATTATTATATGATGCTTACAAAGATAAATTACGTTCTTCCATACATACATACATACATACATACATACATACATACATACATACATACATACATACATACATACATGTAATGGAGGCAGAAACAAACCATTAATAAATGTAAGTTTTACTTGTGTATAAGAAACTCTATGTATCTATGTATGTGTCTGTTTGTCCTTTACTGTGTCTATGTCTGGGTTTGTTATGATAGGCAATAGAAATTATATCCTCTGACACAGTCTTAAATGCATTAGTGACTGTCAACAATTCTAACCTCCCCTGACACAGTCTTAAATGTATTAGTGACTGTCAACAAGTCTAACCTCCTCTGACACAGTCTTACAAGCATTAGTGACTGTCAACAAATCTGACCTCCTCTGACAGTCTTAAATGCATTAGTGAATGTCAACAAATCTGACCTCCTCTGACACAGTCTTAAATGCATTAGTGACTGTCAACAATTCTAACCTCCCCTGACACAGTCTTAAATGCATTAGTGACTGTCAACAAGTCTAACCTCCTCTGACACAGTCTTACAAGCATTTGTGACTGTCAACAAATCTGACCTCCTCTGACAGTCTTAAATACATTAGTGAATGTCAACAAATCTGACCTCCTCTGACACAGTCTTAAATGCATTAGTGACTGTCAACAAATCTGACCTCCTCTGACACAGTCTTAAATGCCTTACTGACTGTCTACAAATCTGATCAGATATTATATTGATAATGATTGTGCATAAATCATACGAAATAACTTTTAAGCTCAACGTACTCAAAACTTTTCAGCAAGTATGACAAAATATGATCTGTAATATTCCTGTATTACAAATATAAAGTAACTGTTTCCTTGAGTTATTAGAAAATGTATGGATCTATTTATCAATATTATGTCATGTTTTGAATATGAGACATTCGTTCGATTTTTTCGATGAGTTATCCTGAATCAATCACTGAAGCTGTATGTACTTATATATTTAAGTAGAGTTTATTGAAACACTAAACCCAAGCTTCAATGCATTTTGTGAAATGCGGATTATGGTAATATGGTAATTCCAACACACAGGCACGGTTGTACATAATAATTTACCATCGAACAAAATGGGAGAGAACAAACTTGTATTGCGCCATCCAAGACATCAGGAAAATAAACATCACAAGGTCAAGCAAGCTATATAAACAATAGACATAAATACCTAAACAGCCGTTACAGAAATACTAAACATGTGACAACAATGAAGCCCGAATATTACGGGTATCAAGTTAACAGCAATATTTACTGTATCAAATACTTAATTGACTTACCACGACTCCTTCCAAAAATCGTATACATCTGAAAGTACATTGACAACATTACCATGGAGATATATTTTTAAATAACAAGTAGAATTTTCTAACAATCTCATAAAAATAGAAGTCACGTGAACACCGAGTTACGTCATACAGTAATAGGTCACGAACTATACTCACTAAGATATATTTTAAAGGACTGAAGAATAGTAAATTTGACAAATTGAAATAAAAGATTCTATTTAATGAAAATCTTTTGTTCAGAGTTATTTGTCATACGAAAGTCTTAAATTGGCTCCTTTAGGAGAAAGAGCAAGAAATAAATATTGATTCTACTTTTCAATCCTAACGCGGTGATGGGAAAATTATGAGAGAAAAAACTTCTTAGTGTCTCTGTGAACAGTTATTATTATTTTTATTATTATTATTATTATTATTACCTTCTTGACGGAAAAGCTATTAAAGTATTGTATTCTCATAATATTTTTATTCATAATTGTTCAATACTATATGTAATATCTTTGTCAGTACTAAACTCAAAATGGAATAGAAATATTGGATTTCAGTACAGTGTATTGAGAGGGAAATGTGCATATGAAATCCTTATTTAAATAGTGATCAGAGGGAAAATATTTTAAAGCAGCCATTTTGTCTTTACCGCTTTGTCACAATCGCATCTGTACAAGAATTACAAATACAAGCTAATTTGACTATATCTACTTTAATTATAATATCACTAGAGATAGAAGCCATAGCAAGTATCCACACTTGTCATCACTGGGGCTGAATCCCGGATCTGAAACTTTCTTTGTCATGTATTTATCATCTTGAACATGAAACTAAATATGACCAACCTCTGTTCACCGGTGCAGACGTGGTTCAGGTCACACTTTTACACCCCAACCCATCCCAATACACCCACACATCTGTGATGCTACATATAAGATCAGGAACTTTTGTTTTGAGCAACTCAACTTTGTGATTCAGCATATCAAAGTATGCTCTCTGTCACTCTGTCCCTCTCTCTCTCTCTCTCTCGATGGCGCTCGGGATACAAAGAAAACCAAATGATGAAAACAGTCATTATTGACTACAATCCATCCGCTAAAGAAGGATTTAAATAAATGATTTACCTGCTGATGCTCGAGGTTTTTCCGCTGCAAACAAAGAAAGAGACTGTTCGTATAATAACACATTTTTGCATGCTTGGATACAAAGATTTCTCTCTTCGGTCACTTAATATATTACTCTTAACACACACAAAGTCATAGATCTTTTACAAATAAAACGAAGCAGTGAAACAAGTCAAATTATACACTTCAATTAGATATGACATTTCATAATCGTTTTTATTTTACACTTTGATCCCCCCCCCCCTCTCAGTCATTCAAAATAATTCCCTCTGTGAAAGTAACATTTTTTTTACATATAAAGACGATTTTGCACAACATGTATGTATGTATGTATGTATGTATGTATGTATGTATGTATGTATACTACGTATGACTACCCTGAATTAAATGAAAACGGAAATACGGAAATGATACTACGTTGCAAGAGATATCTTTGTATAGGCTGAAAATAATTATTTCTTTAATCGAAGCAACTGCACGGTTTCAAATTACGTATAAACTAAGTATTGCGTGGTTGGAGACTTAATGTTACACAGTTTTCACAAAATTTCACTTCCTCGCACTGATGTCGTCTGCATGAGGTTCAATCTTTACGGTGAAAAATGTCGAATAATAGGATATTTTTCATTTCTTACGATCCAAAATAAAATTCTCTATCTGTATAGCTTATGGTTTTATCGTATTTTTAAGTCTGGATGTTTCCACCACACCCGTTTAAATCCATCTTGTGAACTGCTAAAGCGCTTAAAAAAAGGTGAAATTTTGTAATTTGTCCTGTTCCTGTCTGTACAAACGAATTTTCCTACAACAACAATAATATGGAGATTTATGTACCTGAATTTGCCCTTATATAGAGAAAATGTTAAGAAAATCTGACGGCCTAAACTTTTTAAATTTCATCTCAAACATTTTCATACACAATTTTGCTTCTTGAAGCCACGCATAGTTTCGAATTCGAAACCTACGGTAATCATACTAAGATGGATACCGGCAGCATCTGATACATATTAAATGCTCAAAGAAAACTGATTCGCGCTAACATAAACATTCCTGGATTCTACTTTAAATAACACATGATCCCATTCTACAAAATGTCGACATTTACTTTTTCATTTTGAAACAGACGCCTGTGGAAATGCGAAACGGTGGAGTAGAATCTAAGATCTGGAACACTCTAATCCATTTATTCGAGACTTTGAGCTTTATTTTCGAATACCCAACTCTGTACTGATTTCAGTATCATACAAAATTTTGGTTGACAAAAATTTTCCAGTGCATACTCTGTGGAAAATCTGGATATTGATACAGTATATCATAAGAGCTCGCTTCATGAGCGGCGCGTACATCCCGTTGTTAGAGATTTTCTTCTTTTTATTTCCAGTTAATACTTCGCTGTTGTCTCAGATTTCAAACAAATTGTATACATTTTATGACTCGAAATTCATTGCCAGTCTCCTCATTCAATATTTTAGAAGTATATTCAAAAACTTTAATTTTCCTTAGTTTGCTTTATTGATTTAAATGAAAATATGGTCAGTAAAATTTTTTACAACATAAATTCAAAAGAGCTGGATAGTCATCAGTTTTAATCAAGTTATGGACCTTTATAGGCCTAGAAAATTGGAAAGAGGACACATAAAGTCAACGAATTGCTGTATTTTGTGGATGATTACCCATATATATATATATATATATATATATATATATATATATATATATATATATATATATATATATATATATATATGTTCCTTGGAAAGCTATTGGAACCAAATCGTGCAGCGATACACATTATTGAGACCGGATACACTTTCCCATGAAACGAAATCGGAAGATTGTTTTCAATCACAAAACGCATTTACGCTGGAGTCAGTCAGAAGTTATTTTTATAATGTGATTTTCCTGAAACTCCCATGATAAACGCCGATCAAAATGTTTTGTACACTATGTAAATAAATGTTCACATTCATCATCAACAGTGATCGTGAAGTCAATCCATGACATGTAATGAATACATATTGTTTTTTCTTTCTAAAACGTTAAGCTTGTCACGGAATCATTGCACATATGCATCAGTGTTCATAGTCTCTTAAATACTGGATGTTGCGTGATTACATAATTCTCAACTAGGAGAAAAGAATGCACAATATTACTTGGAGACAGCCTGAAAACTAGTCTTTGATCGGTTTCAAGTACATGTATTAATTATTTGTCTCTGGCATAAAGGTTTTAGAGACATCGTGTGATTAAAGCAAACCAGCGGATTTGCTCTCTTACCAAAGCGTATGCAAGCCTCTTGAATGCACGATTGTACTTTTTCTTTTTCTTGCTTAATTCCGCTAAATCGTAAGCGTAAGGGATAGCTCGAATACGTGCTTCAGAGAAATCGTGTAGATCGGCTTCTCGGGAAAGAAAAACGTTTTCGCCTTATAGCCCCCATAGCTTACCATATTCGTCACTGAACTGCAAGGTTTAAAAAAAAATGAACAAGTATTTTGGAAAATTTGAATGAATAATATCCATGGCCAATACGTATCTCTTGCTTACTTGGAGGCGCTAACAGTTGAGGAGTTGGGGGTGGAAGTGAGGGTTCCGCTCGAGGTGGTGGTGATTTCGGCTTTTCGGGCTGAAATCGTGGCCTTGGTTTCGACTTCAAACAATCTGGTTTCTTGCATTCTAATCCTTTTACGCTAAAACCGAATGTTGTTGACAAAAATCAGATGTGAGTCTCTTTGTTACATGTGGATGGATAGGTAGATGGATAGATTGATAGATAGATATTATTGCTGTATAATTAATGAACCAATGTTAGTATGAGATTGTTCTTTTCATAGTTACGAATCACATATATATATATATATATGACAGAGAAAAATGCAAAAAGGTTGATGAATGGAAGTTTCTCTGATACTAAGATACATAGACGGTCATATCATGTTGGTCGCCCTTATCAACTGTTACCGTATATTGGACATTTAAGTCAGCATTTTGAATCTGTTATAAATATTACTCTTGAAATGTCAAGTTCCTGGTTTACTTTTAAGATTAAAAGGTTTTTTTTCTTTGGTCTTTATGTTTAAAGCATTGTCAGCTTTATTTTCAACCTTTACATGGTCTGACCACTTGTATAAAATGATTTAGATAATTTCATCAAAACAAATTAAATCTGAGTTTTGACTGATAAGTTCCTAACAATGTGTTACTTATCTAAAATTAATACCATACCTTGTAATGACAGTGTGCAAGAGTATACTCTACAGGAGTGCAAACGAACATAACGTGCAAGAGAAAAAGGTTTCGTACAAAGTAAATGTAGTCCTTGATATATTTCACTGTGATGACTTAATCATATCGCAAACTTCAACCAAGTTACGGTACTTACAATAAAAATGGTATAGACTCTGCATGAAAGACAAAATCTAGCCAAGAGGCAAGAAAATAATCCGGATAATAGAATCTTTCCGAACATCTAATTCGCTTTATAACAATTTATTTCGCATCGATTGCAATCTTTTACAGTGATTTCTTCTATTTCTAAGGCATACGAGTGATATTGTCACTACATTTTTCCTGCATTAACTTTTAGAGCCAGGAGTAGGGTTAGGATGAGGCTCAAAACACCCCTAATGTCGCGCGGACAGATTCTATAGTAGCTCCAGAAAATGTACTCGTGGATGTGAACTCACCATTCTTTGAAGGGATCGAATCCGATTGGCCAATACCGTATATAGTTCAGGCACACATATAGGGTAACAGCAAGAGTAATCAGAGCTACAACACCCAACATCGAAACCCAAACGATATTTCTCTTATCATCGAACATATTCTTATATCCAATGGTGGTAGTTGCGGCTGTTGTCGTTGTTGGCGCAAGCACGATAACTGTCACCGACACAAAATCTTGAAGTCCACCAGTATCGGTTGCTAATGCCGTAAAATCCAGATTACCTACTACTCCTGAGAGAGAATTCTTTAGGGTAATTAAACCTGTTTGTGATATTTGAAAATAATTGGCCGCCAAGCCTGCTTGATTCAATGAATATGTAAACTGTCCATTAGTGCCAATGTCTCCATCTACTGCGGATACATTACCGATTGACGTTCCGATGACAATATTGTTGTAAACAGTAAATGTGTAGGACGATAAGAGGAAATCTGGAGTGTTGTCATTAATTTCAGCTGAAAAAGATTAATGAACTGCTAGTTTAGAATTGCTTGATCTATATGATGCAATTTTCCATTCAATATGTTTTTTAAATTAAACATATTCGTCTTAAATACATAAAAACTACATCGACGACATTTTACAACAGAAGAAGTTTTATCGGAGAATATGAGAGAATAGATTTTCGTTGAAACCATTTTAATTTAGTAAAGGCGAATGCGTGGGGCAGTGCGAAGCAAGTTACTTTGGTAATGTGTAGAGCAGAATCTACTATTACAAATGTGCTGAAAATATTCGCTTCTGGCTATACAATTTCCAGTTCCTTATAACTTGCTGCATTTCTTCACCGCAGAGTTGTTTTTTTTACTGCGGTGTAATTGTCTTGAACATGAACATTAAGAAACTGCAAAGAATCAAAAAATAAAATTACAATCAAGAAGACTCATTTTGAAAACGTTATATAGTATGCTCACACATTCAACAATAATTGAGAATATGATGAAATATTCAGGATAATATTGCAACGGTTCCACTATACAATGCAAGAATATCAACGTGACGCAGTGCATATCGGGACATCATGTGTGACGTCATAAAGTGTCAGCGAAAATACACTGAAGGCAAGATGTGTCCGCTTCCTATGTTCTACCTATTTCATATCATTTAATTTGAAAAACTTAAGAAAAAAATTGATAGTTTTCCTTTGGCTCTTAACTAAAACAAGTGATTCTTATTTGATTAATTTATTTTAGGTCTGTAGAGAGTCGAATAAATGCCAAAATGCTACTTTCTTTCGATTGACCTTCAATATACCTATGGATACTGTCAATATTGCTGTAGCTGTCAGTCCTCCACTGTCTCGTGCAGTAACAATGCATGTGATTGCCGTAGGAAAGCCTGGTTTATCTAGGTCATAATTAATCGCATATTTCAGCAGTCCCGTGCTTGAAGCCATAGTCAAATATCCCGAATTTGACCCACAGTTCATGGAATACGAGACACTGTCACCTGAATCGGTATCTATCACTAACAACCCCGGATCCATTTGCTACAAAATGAAATAACATCGATGTAATTTTCTTTGTCTGAACATACGAACATATTTTTATTACCAACTCCCCCCCCCCATATATATGAATGAATTAAAACAATATTAATTTAAAACTAAAATACATTAATTTATTGATCAATAAATTGAATTCTATTCACTATGTCGATGAATGTCAAATCTGTAAATACCCCGAAGACTTAAAAGTTATCAACGCCAATCAAAGACTTCAGTTACATCTGTACGATCCTTTTTCTCATTTATAATCGAATTCATATATTGAATTAGTAGTTATAAAGGTGATTATTTACTTATTTACTTATCAAAAACAGTATGAAATAAAAATGTTTCTTCTTCACACATATTACTTATATTACAAAATTGTATAAATAAGCTGACATTTCAAATATTTTTTCTCGAAAATATCTTGTAGTAAGTGCTTTTTTTAATTTTCAAGAAAATAATTTAATTATATATATTATATATATATATATATATATATATATATATATATATATATATATATATTCATTCTTCTGGTTTGTGAGTATATATCAGAAATGTAAACAATAAAACCATCGAATGTATCAAATGGGTGATATTCCACTTTCTTGTGCATTTCGGTCTCTCTTTCTTTTACAGAGAATTTGTTAAATTTCAGAATTCCTCTGCAAGTTAAAATTGGACAATGAAAAGAAATTTCTTGCTCCATTTCAATTAAATGAACAGTAATTGCTCAATTTTTCTGGCCGATAATTTTTCAGAAATATGGAGCTTAATTTTTGTGAACACAAGTATCCTGATTAATGTGTATTTTTCGTTTTTACTTACATTCTGATGTAGGTATTTTCTGTAGTATTTGAGAGTATACATTCGAAGATTTATGCGGAAATAAAATTGATTTATAGCAATAAAGAATTATGGAAGTGTTTGCGGCATGTCCTGCTTTATTCAGTCTTTCTTGTGTCAGGCGTATGTATAATCAGTACCTGTAATCAGTACCTGTAATCAGTACCTGTAATCAGTACCTTAATGGCGGACGAGTGTAGTCATACGTAGCGGACATGGGGAGGTAAATATGGAAGAACTGTCCACTGGAAAGGTCTATATACAATTGAAAATAATTGTCGCGGTATAATCTTTGCTGCAACATATGAAAGTGAATATTTAGTAAATCATTAATTCGTCAAAATTGTATATCAGGAAAATGCGGAATGTACCAGAGTTGCGAAATTTTGAATGGCGCTGAAATATTATGATCTACAGTATACCTAAAATTATTTCCCTATATCACACAATTGTGTATACAGCTGAGTTATTCGTATGGACCCAAAACTGTTTATTTTTTCAAGCAGTCATTAAAAAGTTGGAAATCCCCCACTCAACAAAGTCAAATCATACAGAGCCAAACAAAACAAAAAAGAATAAATCAGAAAAGGAAAAGATGACTAATATGCATGTAAAGAATTATGCCGGAACGCAAAAAGGTGAGTATAAGAAAACTACAAGGAACAAATTAATTTCTCATAGCATAGTGAAGGAGTCAGAAACAATTTAGATTCTTTTTGCCGAACCCGCCTGAGAGGAAGCTCGACGTAACGATCACTTTGGTGTCCGCTTGCGTTCGTCCACAACCTAGATTAACCTAAATATCACAGTTTAGGTTAAACCCAATGTTAAATATTTTAACTTAGCTAAAAAAAAAACCATAAAAAAACTACACAAAAAAACCCAGGTGGAATCGACAAAAAACGGGCGGTCTATTTACTTCTTAAATAAAAGCCATGAGATTTTATAAACATCGATAAAGAATTACCTCTCGCCGGGAAAATATCTTTTTTTACAATTGCTATTTCTGTCGCATAAAGGAGGCTTCTCGATTAAAAGTTTTAAATATTTTTACAAATACTGAACATACGTGCATGACTATCAACATGCAATACAAGAGTATGATGAAAAAAACACGATTCTACTTCATTTTCAGGCATTGAAAGAACAGCAAATCTATTAAAATTTTTAATAACACGTCCCGATACTTACCCTGGAAGGGATTAATGTAACCTATCCAAGACGTAGATAAGTGATAATTTAAACATTTGGTGCGGAAAGCGGGATGTGATTAAAACATAACTGATATTCATTGTAAACAAAATACCAGGAATACCAAGCAAATTCGGTACGTAATAGAAAAAGATGAATAAGTAATTTTATAATCGATATCATCTGAAGTCAGAAGATTTCATTCGTTGATCTGAAAAAGTGAAGAAACTGCTTTATCATGTTGCTTAGGTTTTGCTTACCTGACTCGCATTTCCCTCATTAGTATAAACCCTGTACACTTGCTGGGAAAAATACAAGCCTTCGTTTTGATTGGTCACCTTTACAAGGAGAGTTTTGTCAGTAGTCAAGACCCCGTCGGATACTCGCACATACAGTGTAAAAGATGTAGCAGGTATGGTCTCATAATTAATTGCATTTGTCGTTGATGTCGTAATTAGTCCAGCTGCAAGAAAAGTCGTTGAGTTTATGCTGGAGTAAATCCGGTGATACAACTCATCAAACAATTGTTATGTCACGGAGATAAAAAAAAGAGGAGTATTAATGTTAATAGAACGTAAACAAATATATGACTGCACATTTAATTAAAGACGTTCCACTTAACATTTTAATTACCCTACATGTAACATTATTGCAATAATGTTCTGCATAGTTAATAGTTTTGCTCCGCTACGACGGAACACGTGTAAGCTTGATTAGGTGAGGATTTCGCTTTGTTTGTTCCTTCTCACCCACTGAACTGGAAACATCCCGAAATTTGCCCTGACCTGGACTAATCTATCTTATGTAACATGTAGATAGGATAGACTATGTCAGGTTGTACCTGATACAGTCATTGGTTACTCTGTACTCCTCGCATGATTATCTCGTTACCTCTGATGTGTCTAGAGGGTTCATACGTAGCTCCATAACTCAGTTTTTCTTCAGGTGTAAACCTATTTACTCAGTTTGAAAGGCAGCACAAAAAAAAAACGCGACACATGATGTACGAACGCATAGAAGCTCTGAGTGGTTGCTATAACAACTGAAAGTAATCCAAACTGTAGTCTTTCGAGATACATCCGGGGTTGTCAAGTAGTTGTCCTAAGAGTTCCGATGCATCATCCATATTTACTGCTATAACTAAGGCGCTAAATGGACAAATATATTTTCAAGGCATTAATAACAGTTTATTTAGAAAAAGAGAGTGTAAAGAACTTAATTTTATATTAAAAAACAAATACACTAGTAACTATGCTTAGTTATTCTTCTCTCATTCCTTTGTAAAATAATATGATTAAATTGATAATAATTGATAGACTGCAATATACTGCAAACAGCAATGTGAGATAAAAATGACAGTTTGAGATTTTCATGTCTTCAGACAGTTTAAACCTTCTTCTTTCAAACGGTGTATATACTAGCGCTGTGTTCAAATCGGAACGGTCACAAAGGAAGTGTTAAATTGTGGCAGTAAAAAGATTGAACGTCACTTTGAAATCAATCACATCATTTGAAAATCTAACGTGTACTGAGAATAAAAATAACTTTGTTTCTTGTAAAGACTTGCAGCCACTAATACCCAGTTATTAAAATGATAAACAAAAGTAAATACCTACATTTGACTCAATAAACGTTAGTATACGCTATAATGTAGAACCAAGATACTTTGTGTAAGAGGTAAAAACAGTAAAGAATTCTTATTTTTACGACAGCGGTTGAACAATATCGACAGTTTTTCTTTAGTTTCGATTAAGGAAATTTATTCTTCATCCGGGTCTCAGTAAACGTTTCGCCTCTGGCATAGGTGAATGTTCTTCTTAAGATAAAAGGAGTGGCGGGTAATTAACAACCCTCCCCCCCACACACACACACACGCAAAAAAGCAAATGTTGTGGCTGTAAGAAATTGCGCAGAAATCCCCCAAGCTCTCTACTATTTTTTTTTCAAGAAGATGACACTTACATTTGATTGTGTATTAAAAACAATTTTCTTACTGAAATTAAATGAGAACTATTGCGACATATGTAATTATATCACGTCCTATTATGACTTGTGTTTAAAATAGACGTAAAAATCATGTTGAAGTTTATTTGGGTATATCAGAGCCAAGTCTTTTAATACGGTCAATTCAAAATCCAAAATCCAAAGGTTAATGAGCACTTTTATAATCCAATGAATATTTTAAATAATTCCGCTCTCAGAATTTAGAATGATTTTTCGCAACTGTAGTTGTTCTTTAAAGACTGATGTTAAGGTCGAAATTGAAAAACAGTCCACTAAGCATGGTATGTATAAAGATAGGTCACATGTCAGAATGTTCTAGAATATTATGGTGTATGTGATTCTTAAAACACAACTCTAAGGGAAATTCTAGTTTTATCTGTAAACAAAATCAACCTTGACCTCAAATTGAATCAACAACTTGTTTACCAAAACCGTCCTTGAACTCAAATACTAAGTAAACAACATAATTCAAGGACAATAGCTAAACATGTCAACATTATACTTAACATTAAGGTTTAAGCAAATAGTAAAGTCAAGAAATATTTATAATTTCCTAAAATATTGATAATATTATATAAACATCATACATAACGCAATCAACATTACCTCCATTATTCGTTTTACCGACACTGTACTTCTAGATGTCCTGTAGGCTGTAGCGTACTAACTGGGGGGGGGGGAGGGGCGGACGGAGCGGTTGCCCCGGGCGTCAGAGGTCTTGGGGCGCAGCTGATAAAAATTCGGGCCTCGTATTCTGGCCATTTGGGCCATCATCGTCGCCCCGGGCGCCATTTACCCTTAGTACGCCACTGCCTGTAGGCAAAACATCTGACAAATATATAATCTAGTAATAAAATGTAACTAAAATTAGCTTTTGACATTTTGGTATCTGTACAGTATCTTGCATGGTAAAGTAGCTTTTGATGTTTTGGTGCTCTGTACAGAATCTTGCATGAAAAAATAGCTTTAAAGTTTTGGTGTCTGTACAGAATTTTACATGAAAAAATAGCTTTTGACGTTTTGATGCTCTGTACAGATTCTTGCATGAAAAATTAGTGTTTGACGTTTTGGTGCTCTGTACAGAATCTTGCATGAAAAATTAGTTTTTGACGTTTTGGTGCTCTGTACAGAATCTTGCATGAAAAAATAGCTTTTAACGTTTTGGCACTCTGTACAGAATCTTGCATGAAAAAATACAATCTGTAGGACGATATAGGATCTGCTTATGTCTATGTAAATTCCAATTATTCATTCTTCTTCTCGTTTGCTGTCGTCATTTAATAAAAAAGATAAAACTATTGTAGTTAAGGTTTAATTTGTTTATTTTTTCAGCAATAATAATCGTATGCTACTTTTATTATTCTCTGATAAATTCACAGCCTCTGCAGTTTTACCCTAAATTCTCATTTTTTATATTAGAAGAACAGGCCTCGAAATCCTGCATTATGTGTGCACTAGATCCTTCTAAATATGTAGTCTGACTGATATAATTATATATTTTTTAATGTCAAAAATACAGACCTTAGTTCTACGTGTCCGATATAAGTACATTCAAACATTCATGATTTCTTTATGGCAAGTCAGAAAGTAGGCATACCGGACTAAAATGCTTCAAAATTGGGTGATTTCGTCGAAATGTGCGCCGAACAGCCATCGCAAAACAGCACCTGACATTCACTGTAGTTAAGTATTTGAGAGTTTGGATACTTGTTATTGTGGATAATGTATACGCACTTGCTTTTCTAAAAGTATTGCACGTACTTTACGCTATACATTTGTCACATAAACTGAGTGAAATATTAAAATAAAAACTGAGAACTTCATTTAAATTCAACAAAAAACGTTTCGCCATTTTTCTGTTTCCGAATAATTCTGGTGACTTACGTTACCATAGTAATAGGTGATATAGATGTCAATATCAGATTGTCGGAAAATGATTGCTTGAAGCTATGTATCATTTGTAGCTATAAATAAATATATACTTTCCTCCCAGACTGGGTTCCCCTGTTCTGCTCACATATATTTGGAAGATTCTTTCGAACACTTCACCCAGTTCTACCCCAAAGACGTTCATTAGAATATCGTCGCTGTCGTTATTGCAATCGTCGTAGTCGTCGTCAAAGTGGTAGTAGTATAGTAGCAGTAGGACGAGGAGGAAGAAAAAGGAATGGGTGAGAAGGAGGAGGAAAAATAGAAACAAGAGACGCAATTTCTTGCCTAATATCAGCACTAGGATTGGCTTTATTTACATACTTGCGCTGTTTATCTGGAAATAACTCAGACCGGAACCTGGTACAGACGTCATAGTGTAGAACAAAGTGTCCCCATCATTGTCTGTGGCCGTTACCTGGTAGACGGAAGTCCCCAGATTCGTGTTCTCCTGGATGCTTAGTGAGGACGCGATTGGAAGGTTCGTAATCACCGGCGCAGTGTTTAAACCTAGAGAAATGTAGTTTACAGGTATGCAATGGAAAAAACACGAAAAGCATTAATAATAATAATAATAATAGTAATAATAATAGCAATAGTAATTAGTATTATTATAATAATCGGAGAAGCTAGTAATAATAATAATAATAATAATAATAATAATAATAATAATAACACTTATAATTGGGGAAGCAAGTAATACTGCTATTACCACTAATAATTGTTGAAGCCAAGAGGAAAAAGAAAACAAATTATATGACATACAAGCTGATTCTTTATAAATATGTCAACCTTTCCATACACCAGACTTGTTTTGGAAAAACTTCATCAGCTATGTTTTAAGATCAGAAACATTATTCTGTTGATATAAAAATATATTCCAATGATATGCATGAAAAGTTAGTCCTCACAAACGGATGTAACATCAACCTGCCCCCATCTGTCAACAAATATTTCATGAAAATTCAGAATCTAACATTTTCTTGAAGTTCGACCTTATACAAATGCGTTCAGTGCTTTCCAAGAAGAACTATACAGATATCACATGCATTTTTGTATATTCCTTATAAGCTTAAGTACATTGAAAGCTTCATAAGTTGGAAAAGCAAATGTCATATCAATATTATCTTCCATCGTTTTATGTTTTGTTTTTTTTAAATAGAAGAAGAAAAGTACAGCTTTTTACTACCTGATATCCCAACGGAGAGTGAACTTGTGCGAGAACTGTAACCATCCGACACCGTTACGGTAACATCATACGATCCCACCGTCTGATGCAATAGATCTGATGTTAGCTGTATTCGTCCAGCTTGAAATAAGATAAAGAAAAATCATCATCATCGTCGTCGTTGTCATCGTCATCGATGTCGTCATGGTGGTAATGATGGAGCAAGTAGTGGCGATAGTCGTGGTGGTAATGGTGAAAAAGATGATGATCATTGTAATGACAACGACGACAAAAACGGTGATGACAATGATAGCATCAGCAAAACATATTTTATAATTATATCAAACCAATCTATCTTATTCTAATACTTTGCCGTTCTCTTGTGTTCCACATTAAGCACTGGGAGGTTACTCACTCCAATATCTACATAGTGAATAGGGATCTCCCTTACTCATATCATCATATCAGTTGTCAAATTGCTAATCCTTTGTTAAGGTTACACTCCTTTCACTTTCACACACGTCAGTCGTCTTACTGGTAAAACTGTCAAATATCCCACTTGTTTTCGTATCTGTCAATTGACAATAGCAGATTTTGTTTTGGGTACCACCAGTCGCCACGAAAACTAATTTATTATTATTATTCCCCCGCCCCTGTGCATGTTCTTTCCAGACCAGTAGATGAGACGTTGGAAGAACTGAAGAATTTATTGGAACTTTTTTCGTATCATTATCGTATTGAAGTCCGGGAATTTGTGTCAAAAATTATTCGTTTAAATGGTGGTTTCATCTTATGTCTGAATCAAAATTAGTTTGCACCCATTTAATTTCAGCATTTGAACAAGCAAAAATGCTTCAAAGATACATTAAACTTGGCATTTTTTGTCCCATCCATGTTCTAACGAACAAACTTTCTTACATCTATGTTAAACTTATTTTTATATTTTACCACGAACATACTGATACAAATGTTTGCTTCTAAAACTAGACATTAACTCTCATTGCATTGTTTGCGACCAAACCCTGTGCTAATTACACTCAGCGAGGTACCTGCATCATCTGGTACATATAGATTTTTGAATAAAATTAATTCATACCAATATAAGCACACCTGGATTTGTCTAGAAATTGTAGATGATCCCAAGTGTAAAAAAATGTTGGATTCGCCTTTTATTTTAGAAATTAAACCAAGAACAGAATGCGCAAAAACTGTGACGCCGAATCTTAGGACATCGGCATGTCTTTCAAATATATACTTATTTCTACTGCCCCTTCCAATCCCCCCTCCCCAACTCACACACAACCCATGAACAATCGGTCAAAACATTAAATCCTTTATTTATATTTAGATGTCTTTCCCTCTATAACTGCATGCATACAATTTTGTCAACTATCTTTGAAAATGTCTGTAATTGAGGTCTTGTAAATGACACCTATCTGGAATCCAAGACGTTTGAGCTAATTTGTATAATCCTCATGCACATGCTTGCCGTATGGACAAGTACACAATCTAGTTTGGTGAATTTCCAACCAGCGGTGTAGGAGGAGCAAGGGTAGTGGACAGACAGGTGGACACACAGATGATCCGTATCACAGTATCCCCAACACATTGGGATTAAACGATCTGTAAACAAAAATGTTGAAAGAGTAGTTTCAAGACAGAGGTAGAAAAGCCTTTACTTACAGCTGGAAGAAAAGTAACTTACACCCTGATAAAATTTCGAAAGGGCACCCGACTGGATTACACGTCATAGTATACGTCAATACCGTACTATCGACGTCAGTAGCGTCGACGTCAAAAACGAGGTCGGTCTTCTGCGCTGACGTGGACAAAGTTACGGAGTCTGGAAAGGACAACATACAGGCAGGAGTAGTAATTTTCAATGCAGCTATTTAGTACGAAGTGCTTTATAGTCTGTGAAAACTTTTCATTCACTGATTCGTTATTCACCGATTACTTGATTCATTTAGTAAGTAATTCACCTGTACCTAAACCTCTAAGCATTCGAGGCAATATTTCATGTATGAAAAAATGTTAGATTTTTCGAAAGTATAAAACAATAAAGTCCTGCAAGATAACCCCATGAGTTATCTTCAAATTTTCCACGCAAATTCGAAAATGAAGATTAATTCAGAAAGGGTATTACGACACGAATCATAAAAGTAAATCTTAGAATAATAGGCGTTCGAATCATATTATATGACTCAGTATCACAATTAAAAAAAACAAACAACAAAACGAAACTTCATGCCGCAGAAAGCATGTGGAGATGTATCGGAAAAATAGGAAATGAATGGAGATTTTTCAACACTTTGGGAACTAAAATGTGGTATAGAGTCTGTTATTTATATTAATCATAGTCTGCAAAAGTCTGATTGAAACTGAAATTGTATGAATTTTGTAACTATAAAATAATAGTGGTATTAGATATAGAAATCAATATAAATTTAAATGCTAGATCCAAATGGGTGAACAAAACCCTGGAAATCTTTATATTATTAATGTTTTTGAGATATATAAAAAAAATTCGATTTGTGCATTGGTCATACCTCACATTGCAGAAATATGTCAATAAATAAACCTATCTTGAATTAAGATCTTTTAATCAATTCGCAAAATTTGAAACCTCATAAATATTTTCTAATTAGCATTAGACAATTGTTTTAATTATACTATATGAAATATTCCTCTAAAGAAAAAGCTTCGGTTTAATACTAGCATTGTGTATATCATCATTTACTTGTACACGCGGTCTGACTTTTTTTGGCACGTGACCATGCTTTTTTTTGTGACCAGAATTTTTAGCAAGTGACATGGTATCTTACTTGGCAAATTGGTTATAACAGGACTGTTGCTTGCCACTACATGCACTACCAGTTTCTTCACTGTGGTACCTTTACCGTCGGAGCACGCCACAGATACATTGTAGTTGGCATTGGCGGCGACAGAGAGACGCGGGTTGTTATTCACATACACCCCATAATCTGAAAAATACAATATAAAAGTTTTACATACATACATACATACATACATACATACATACATACATACATACATACATACATACATACGTGGTGAGAGTGTGAGAATCATGTCCAAATATAACTCTGTCACATTTGAGTCCTTTGGTCATTACTAACTTATCTCCAGTAACTACAGGACCAATAAACATTAGTCAAATTGATTTCGGAAAACTGATTTCGCAAATCTAATAACCGGTTTGATTGCAGAACTTATCCGCACGTGAAGTCTAAAAAAAGGGTATTCCAATCAACGCAGAATGCATATTTGTTCAAACCTCGTTATTCAATCGATTTTGATCCTGGTACATTTAGGATGAAGATTTGAAAACTATTCAATATACTATGGAAATATTGTCGTGTTCAGCGACGATATCGATAGTTTCGTCGTTGTCAGGAATACATTTTGTTCACAGGGAATGGTACTCACCCATAGTTCCTACCTGTCGCTAGATGGCGTGAGTGTTCTATGGGATTTCTAGAGAACAGGGTTCTAATTCAGATCCTATAGTAAACCTATGGAAAAACCGTAAATATTGAAAATTCAGTAACCCTTTCAATTTCTAAATACACAGGAGCAAATCTATATCTGTCAGCATAGAACCATCCTTGATAAATGCTTCTGTGTTGAGAAACCATATGAGCTGTGGCATTTTGTTAAAATTACATGAGCTTGAAATATGTATCATCCACCCCACACCACAGGAATAAACTGCAACTCTCATTATTGGGGATCCTAAATCGGTCTAGTGAGTTAATGATAGGATCAGGTTGGAAAACATGATTTTACTTAAATTTTACTTCTCATTATGAACCAATCATGACCTCCCAAACCCGTATACCGTCTATCACCCGTTTCAATACTGTTTCCGTTGGCTAAGAAGGCGTCAATCGCTGAGCGGTGCGGAATGAAATTGTTATATATGTATTTTTGTGACCACCTTTAGGGCTTAAATGTTTGCAAGTCCATGTAATGTCAGTCTTAACTGCATTAAGAAAATTCAGAAAGTGTTATGTTGCTTGATTCTTAGTGGGATTAAATTGACAAAATCTGTATGAAGGGAATTTGACAATTAATTTAATAGCAAACCATTAGGCTTGATTGATTTGCTTCGATCAGATGTATATGTTTAATAGACAAGTAATGGGGAGGGGGACATGCAATAATACTAACATGTCCAGCCTGAGCATGCAACTCAGTCTGAAAAAAAAGGGACGGCATGTAACCAGTGGCGTAGCGAGGCAAAGTGCCGCCCAGGGCCAACTACCAAAATTACGCCCCCACTCCATTCGTATTATTTATGATATATACGTTACTCTTCCCAAATTGGCGCCCCCTAGAAAGTGCCGCCCAGGGCCACCGCCCCCTTCGCCCCCCTCGCTACGCCACTGCATGTAACATAAAAGCATGAAAGTAGGTCACTGACTCCTCTTCTTGACAGCTATAACTAATCTTTCTAAAGCAAAAGTCCACACCTGCTGCACAATTACACAAAATATTCTTGCTTTAAATAGATTACCTGACAAACTTATCCAGTCCACTGCCAGATAAATTTTCTCTTCGCTTGCTTTCTCTCCAACCAAACAAAACAATGCTTTAAATATAGTGGATCATGAAAGCTTTTTGAAAAGCTAATGCTTGTTGAATAATTAGTACTGTGAGTCCTTCAGTCTCGTTCTCTGATTTTGTTTGCTTTGCTCATTAACAAAACTTCTCAATCAGTACTAAAAAATTAGTAATAGTACACAAATGGTACACATTTAAAGGAAAACTGTTTTGATGAGTATTAAGTAGATTGCGTGCACAATATGATGGCAAAAAATGACTTTTTTACCGATACCCCTTCCTACTCGCACTTCTCAGAGTATTTATATTTCCTTGTCTGTTCCTGTCCTTTCAAATAACATGGCATGATGAACGTTAGAAAAACATAACCTGTTAAACCGGGTTTCAATCTGACAGAGAACGGAGCAGGGCTGGGACTCGTGGAGCTGACGAAGCAGGTGAATGGGTCTGACGGATCAGTTACACTTAGCGTATAAAGCAGTTTTTCTGCCACCTGATCTTCCAGTACTTCCACTGTAGCTGGTAAATTGTGTATTGTGGGCGGCTGTGAAATAAAGACGAAATTTCAATTCTCTATATCACCCAAAACATCTCTTATATCAAAGACATACAAAATGTCCAAATAATATTTTAATCCGCACTTTTTTTTCAAGAGATTCGAGTGATATCATATGAAGAAACTTATTTATGTCAAGAGACATAAGAAAACGCGATGATTTTGTTTTCTCCTGAAAGAAATCATTTTATGAGAAATTCACCATATTTCTTTTAATATGTAAGATATTGAATTAAATATGAACCAAGAACAACATATTAGTCTTTCTATATAAACACGCTGTCCCTTTGAAATGTTTCACTGCATCATGGCAAAGAATGCCAGGTATACGCTAGTTTACCAAAATAATGGTGCAAAAGAAAATGTCCCCTGTGAATTGATAGCATAAAAACGATTGGAGTGTGTAAACTTTATTGCAAAATGTATCTCTCAATTTACAAGCTAGGCTTACCTTCATTTTCAAAGTTATGCCTTACTGTGTTTACATCCGATCACAAAGTGTACGGTTGAATTGTTAAATACATGATACTTACAGGCATACACACAGATAGACATAAAGGAAGACAGACCCACAGATAGATAGATAGATAGATAGATAGATAGATAGATAGATAGATAGATAGATAGACAGATAGATAGATAAAGACAAACAAACAGACACAAATACCTCATTGTAGATACTGAGTGTAAGCGTTCCAGATGCCGTGTATTCACATAAATCTACCACTTTAAACACGAGAGGGTAGTTCCCTGACAAGGTAGTTAGGTTAGCAGCAACTGTTACTTCATCTATAATGAAATTAGTTTTTTGTTTAAATCCAAAACTGTTTTTTTTATTATACTCAACTGGAGTTATGTGTATATATTTAGTTCCTCTCTCTCTCGTACATGCATATATCCTCGTAAAATAATTATAATAATTGTGTTAATTCGTATTGATTCTTTTATACATGTCTGTATTACTTATGTTCTATATATTTTGTACAGCTGACATGGCTCTCTGACCTATGGTCAGTCAATGACTGGTCTAAAAAAAAAGATAGGGGAAAAATGGAAAAGTTGCTGTGTATAAAACAAAACGGGTAAGATAACTGTGTGCCGTATTTATTTGTGTGCAACACGTCAGAATTCGAACAGCATGAATCGCGATTTTCTGGCGCATAATTCGGCAGCATGTGCTTTTTATTTTAAATTATGAGTAGAACAAACACCTTAGATGCTGATATGCCGATCCGTTATGCCACGGTAGATCAGAGTCTGCGGTGATCGCAGATGGGCACATGTGTTATGTGAGGAAACACGGAGAATTGGTCAGCTGCTTCTCATATAAGTGTCAGACACTGCAGTAAGTAGAGTTATATTTGTACATATACGTTGCATTTATAGTTTTAATATTCTGTTATTGAGGACTACATGTAAGATTGGTAGATTGCTTCAGAACCAAATGTATAATCCTCAGAAAATAAAGTTATTATTATTATTATTATAAATTTTATTATTATTATATTCGTTCGGTTTCCATCTCTGATACATGGGCAGATGCTCCAATCGGAACACGCTCAGGCCTTTCGGCGAATGATCGGGAAGAAGAAAAAACTAGGAAGTATTATAGAACCATTGCATTAGTTTCGTTCAACCACCAAAAGTATGGCATAGACCTCAGGGAGTAACGCGAGAGGTCTATTTGAACGAGACTACCATTGCATACACATGTACATTCTTTTGACTTCACGTCGAGCATATTCATGGCGTACATTAAAGCCTCTCATTTATTGATTTGATTTCTTCTAGGCCGAAACTTTTATAAATTCTCGTTTTAAGTTTGAGCTTATTAGAAACTTTATTTTACTTAACTTGTTCGATTAGTTTCATAAAGTTTTCCTGCGACTTCCGCTCATTTCCTCATTTGAAAATTGCAGTTGTTTTGGTCATGTAACTCGATTTTAGCGTCCCTGGATTTCGTCAACGCAAACATACAATGAGCGAATGAGTGGAGGTAGAATCGGATTGGTTGCTGTATCTGATGCAACAACAGTATATTGCCATGAACTTAGAAATGCCCACAGGCGGTAGGGTTGTGTTATTTCACGAGGATTTACAAGTTGTCAAAAATAGGATTTGATCCGGAAATATTTTGTCCATATCGCCGAAAGGACCCTTCAGTCGCCTGTAACTCAAGTAATACCGGTAAGAGTCTAAAATGATGTGTTGCGGACACATTTGTCTGCATCAATTGCGCAATTTAATGACTAGGTGATATCAGATACAAAACAAAAAAAAAAAACAAAAAAAAAAAAACAACGTCAATCAGTATCAGCCCAGGTTGGGTTTTTTTCGGGGTGGGGGGGTTGGACTAGATCAAAACATGATCAGAAATATGGCTTCCAGAGTTTTCTCAAGATCAGCAAAGCAGATGCAACATCGCCTCTTTAATATGCACAGATGCCGCTTATAATATATTGATGTAATAAAGCTTATATACCAAGTCTGATCAAAATTGTGGTCTCTAGATTGTTTACAGCTCATCTAATCAGATACTAGATAATATCATTAGTATGCATGGATGTCGATCATAATCGAACTCATCCGAAATCTTGGCCTTTGATCAGTTGAGCTAAAAATACAAAGCATACGTTCTTACTAGTTGTTGTATCGAAACTGAAGTAGCTGTCTGTATTCATGGTGATCTGCAGCTGGGTAATGGTCGTGTCTGATGGGTTTGGGTCGTTTGCTGACACGGTGTAAACCAGATTCCCCACAGCCCATGTCGGCTGGGCGATCATGACGGAATTCAGATTTGTAAAAAACGGCGGAGAATCTGCAAAAAAGATTTTAAGAATTTGCAACAACGAATACCGCATTTTGCTCCATTTCTTGATCGAAATCAGGTAAATTATTATATGTACTTCTAAATGCTATCTTGCTTTAAAATTCATTGTGGTTATTTGACATCCAACGGTAGTTCTGATCGGTATTAAAATGTAATCAGAAAGAAAAATGTTTGGCCAGAGTGGACGCCTTTTTTATTCTAGCTGAGCGCTCTACTACCTGCGCTTTGCGTGTCAATGCCCCTAGCCAGTACCTGCTATATATTTTACCTGCGTCCCATATCTCTAGCAATCATGACCACAAAGAGAATCTGAGGCTGAACTCTTGTCTAGTATGATTTAATAATAATCTCTATGCTTGATTCCACAGCTACCACAATATATCTACAGGAAAAAAAAGCGGGCCTGACCTCCCTATCTCATGATAGGCGCTCTATTACACCCGCATTCAAAAGAGGCCATCCTCGATTTGTGTTTATTTAATCTTGAAATGAGTTAGCTTGTTGAGCATCGGCTTTCACAATCGCACAAGCATAGGAGAGTGACACGGGTTGAACTATAAATATTTAAATTTGCACAGAGAAAGAAAGTAAAAAAAAAAATGTCTAGAATAATGCAGATGTCTTGACTAAAGAAAAAGAGTAAAAACAAGAAATAACTACATTTGTTATATACTTAAGTATAAAATATAGAAAATTATTGGCGAAATAATTTTCAGATTTTTATCATTTCTATATTTTCACCTGCGAAACGTAAATCTTGATATTTTCACATGTGAAAATACAATATTTCCCATCATGCCATGCGACCCTTGATTGTGTGTGTCTACAGAAGTTATACCCGCAGCAAGAAAAAACAACCAATTTGTGAGCTAGAACAGATAAATGGAAACTGTATTTAATTTCAGACAAAAAATTATTTTTGCTGAACAAATTTAACTTGACGAAATTCGCGTCTCGCTGACCTTATTTCTCCTTACACATGGACAACCATCTGTAATGCACTGCTAAAACGGACTTGCTTTGTGGTCAGATAGGGTCAAATAATTTACAAAATGTCAAAAATGTAATTTGCTGTAGCAGATTAGGTCATCCCAATCCTGCCGCTCTCTTAAGTTGCTGATTTTTATATGATCAGCCTTTGAAAGTGAGGCGAATTTACGAAAAGTGTGGTGGGAGTGGTGTGCTGAAGAGCGAGTTTAATCTGCAGGAGAAAGTTTGATATATAATAAAATGTATTTTTCTTTTCCTGCGTAAATACCTGATATATTTCATCTTGTAGTACAAAAAAAAAGAAGATTTTTTTGTTGTTCCACACGATGAAATATATCCGGTATTAACGTGGGAAAAGAAATTTCCTCGATGTCTATAAAGGGATCTATTATTTATGAATAAGGCAAACGGGTTTTGATGCAAGCTGTCAGGACAATAGCGCTACACTGCTTGGTGTGATCAATGTACTACGTCATTATGGCTAGATAACGTTTCATAGGGCGTCATTTATAGCGATGCATTATTTTAACTTCTAGCTTTACATCTAGAACAGATTTTACACTACGAAAAGCAAAGATATGAAACAACTACATTGCAAGAAAAGGTGGAAAGACGCAATAATAATAATAATAATAATAATAATAACAAAAATGGTAATAATAACAATAATAATAAATTGATGTCATTAGAGGAGAGTGTGGCTGAGTAAATTGATAGGAAACAAACCCAACGAATTCTGGGTTAAGCAGGCCATATTTGGACTCGAGATTTTCGTTTAGGTAAATTCGCAATGATGTATATAATTAGATGAGGGTGCGACGTTTTACACGTGGAAACGGCTCAGTTTGGTTTACTACCTGTAAATGTTCACAACTCATTTTAATTAAATATTATATTTCCGCATCGATGATAAAGAGGACTGTTTAGTATGATATTTGTGTTAATTATTCTCTTAAAATATGTATGATTTTCACATTGAATGTGCCATCTCTAGCAAAAAGCCAAAGTTGACGAGAATCGGTTGAAGCGCACATTGCACAACAGTAAACATCATGTTGATTTATTTTATTTAAACTACATTATTTACCTTGGAAAAACATGTTTGTTACTATAACCTTTGATTAGTAACAATTTAGTTTAAAGAACACTGTTTCGAGTTTTTGAAACACTGTACAGTTTCTTAATCATTGTAGATCGTACAAAAGCATTCCAGGCGCATGTCAACACAGTACGCCCTGTTGCATGATCTATTTGTTTCATCTTGTATCTAGCAGTAGGAAACAAAATATCACGACGATCCTAGAGATATGTTACCTAAATTGCCAGATATATTCAACAAAGACATATCTTACATACTGAATCCTGCCATAATAAGCGGTATAAGACGTACAACAAATGAAACAATCATAAGTTGAGCTAAGTAAGGCATGCACACTATAACATCAGCCAGCTAGCTGTACAATAAGTTTAACTGGCAGATAGATGGAAAGGTTGAATTTCTAATCGTTTCGATTAAACGGCATTGTTTTGGTTATTGTAAACCATCTACACGTTTAGACATTTTGGTAAACGTTGCAGCCTTACAAACCTGTACGGGTATATTGTGTGATCTGGGATCTGTCAGCAACAAATTATCACACATATCGATCGATTCTGGACAACAGTATTTCTCGCGGTTCTTGAGTTATGGTCGGTTGAAGGGACCCTTCGCCGATCTCCACAGTATATTTCTGTGGCAAATCCGATGTGACTATTATCATGATTTAACTACGCATAAAATGATGAAATGGATGGATTAATGTTACATTGTAACCCAAATTGCTCACAATAATGTCAATTCATCAGTCCATTTTGTAATTTGACACCTTGTTGAACCATGATATTAGTCACATAACAAGATACTTATCATACGACAGTCACATGATAAAAGCCACATATGCTTGAATCGTATGAACAAAACAACCTTTTGGAAAGATGAAATTCGCACGTGATTGGTTCCTCGATATTGACAGCCGATTGTCCGCCGATGTAGCCCGGTAATTCGACATGGCGACAGGAGGTAGGGTTGTGTTTTCCACGTGGATTTACAAGAGTTGTCAAACATCAGACTTGATACGGAAATATGTTGTACAGATCGCCGAAAGGCCTTGTCAACCGACCATAAATCAAGAGTCGCAAGAAATACAGGTAAGTGTATTAAAACGATTAAAACTAATGTGTTTCTGACAGATCTGTCCGCAATATTTGCATAGTTTTATGAATATGTGAGATCAGACCAAATCACACAACTTTCCAATACAGGTTTGGGGGCTGATTTTTCGGACTAGTTTCGAGGTTCCAGTTTTTATTGTGGGCTATACCTGTCAGGATAATGTCACTCAAATGGTGACCTGGGGAAAAAATGTTCTGCAACGAGGCTTCTGGCGAATGTTTTGGTTTGCATTTATGTCAATTCCTCATCCTATTCATTTTTCGGTCTCCCCAAGTACCGGATTGAACAAGCTCTGTATGTTATTAAATATATGACATTTCTGTGTTTTGCATGTGATGGTGCTGCTGTAAATACGGAGCTTTTCGCCCGTTATTGTGCTGGAGAAATCGCTAGTTTTGATCATGTGTCGGCATGTCTTGCATCTTTTATCCGCACACAGTTTGTAGGATCGATTTTTAAATTGGTTTGTGTGGGGTTTTAGTTTTGCTCTGACGAGTATGTCTCTCAGCTTTTTTTCCCTTTGACTGCGGTATGTTATGACTGGTTTACTTTAGAAATAAATCCTTAGGGTTTCGGATGACTCAATGGGAGTCCAGTGTTGTGTAATGATTCTGCCTACTGGATGGAAATCTGTTAAAAGTTAGAACGAATGGTATTCTTTCAATATGTTGACATTTTGTTTACTGTAAAAGGTCGCCCCGATTTTCCAGTTTCGCCGTTTCTGTGGCATCATCCACAATGTTTATGCCATAGTTCCACTTGGCTAGATGTTGAGGCAAAAACTTATATAGTTTCTCGAATGTCTTTTCGTTAGAACATATTCTTGTCGTTCTTACTGCCTGACTAAATGGGATATTCTGAATGCAATGTTTTCGATGGGAGCAGATTTCAAGGGAGCAGGTATTGATGTTGTTTGTCGGTTTATTTGGAGTACACATCCGTGTGGAGGTTGTTTTCAATCATTTTTGTTCTTGTGTCCAAAACCACACTGTCTGTATTTGAGACATTTTTTACATGAACTTGCTTCAATGATGGAATTTATTTGGTTTGTTAGAGAAATATAAAAGTTGTTATGTAAAAAATTACACATGAAGGAAGAGTGAAGCGTTTTGAGTAAGCAGTATGAAAATGAAGAATATGATTTGATTTACTTAAAACAAAGTTTCTACATCATCTTATTCGATGCTTGTGCTCAACCATCACATAAATTTGAAACCATTTTTAAAAATCTTGCATACAATGGCTAAGGTTTTGTTCCTCAAAATATTGCTGTTGAGAAAAAATGTTTTGTATTTCGTCGGTTGAAACCATTTCTTTTTTACCACACACTACCCCATTTACTGTGTTCATATCAAGGTTGTAGTATCTATATTTAACTTGCTGGCAATATTGCAAGAATATGACGTAAATCACTTTGCACACTGTCCCTACCGACAAATAAAAACAGATACTCTTTTTCTCCAGTGTAATCCATCATTTTTAAACAAAAAATGAAAGAAAAGAAACGAAATTGAATTAAACAGTAAATGTGAAGCTGTTATTCAGCTTTTAGGATATGCTCAAGAGCTTATCGAGTCGCTTATAGCTATCTTTATTTTTTTTTTATTATGACACTAAATCTGACATATGTCAAAAACTAGATTATTTGTTCAGTAATAGTACATCGTCAGTTTGTTCAAATAGTTTAACAATGTGTAGAGTTTTATATTTTCCTAATAGCTTTTTTTACCTTATCTTTAAATGTAATCAAAGAGGAAAACACCATGCTGGAAGCGTCATGCATTAAAATTGTGTCAGTAATCTTAAATATATAAATTTGAAAAGAATTTTAACGTAGCTGCAAATAATATTGCGCGTTTTTACATAGCTTACTATAATGTATTGAATTAAATTGAATAGATTCTTACCCTCTGCGTTGTACTTGTAATTTTTTACTAATTTTTATTTGGTGCCAGTTTGGATTGTTTATTTGTCGATTGTAATTATTCAAATACTCATTCTGTGTGTGTGCATACGCATATAAACCACCGCCATAAATAATTGATAATATTTTTGAAAAGGGTATCCAAATTGATCTTTCTCGCATTAATAGCTTACTGAACATTTAAAACTAATTACTATTAAGTAACTCTTTAAAATCAATATATGATCAATTTATAAATCATCAAACCAAATAAATTATTTTTTTTAAAACAGAAAGTCCCGAATAGGAAACATATTGGCCGGTCCATTCAAATTACGTACCGTTCAGATTTGTGACAGATAATACCCATGGTTTCATTTGTTTATGTTCAACAGGATATTTTATTCTTCTGGTATATTTAAAAACACGACACTTCAATTTATTCATATACTAATTCTTTGTATTTGGACATGTATATGCAGCCCAGGCATGCAAGTGAGTTTCTTTTTTTTTCTTCAGAAAGGGATACTAATTTTAGTTTATCATTATAATATAAATCGGCACATCATATTAAACATTGAAAACTGTCGTGCATAAAGTAAATCTGTCTAACCATAATATGATCAATCAATTTCATAGAAACACAGCTTTTTTTTCTTTTTTTAAAAAGAGGAAGAACCTAATTTTGGATATTTTGGCAGGTTCAATCAAAATCACTGCTGAATAGATTTATGAAAAATGACATACTTTGTACGAAAATATTAAAAGACGCTGTGCATATTCAAATTGGTTGAGAATCCCATCTTGGGAAAATTATAGAAATATTGAATAAAGAAGTAACAATTGGTCTATGTAAGTTTGTGCACGAACCTTTGCAAAAGTTTTATTTTATTCAAATAAACACTGAATTTTTTTTAAGAAATCAATAAAAGTAAGAAATATTTAGTATATGCTTCCTTTGTTTTGCGGATATAAGAAATTACAAGTAGATATTTCATACCTTCAAAACCACTAGGTTTAAAATTTCCAATAAATCATCACAGTGCTTGTAAAATAGCCTTTTGTCAAGAACAATAGGGATGTACTTTTGATTGTAATGAGTGGTTGATTTTTTTTTCTTTTTCACCATTTAAAACAACAACAAAAATTCCTAGTCATTTGTATTGATATAACCAATTTTTCTTGTTGAAACTCAAAGCTTCTTTGTTGTCGTTGTTGTTGTTTTTATTTCCTTGTCAGATATATCACATCTGTCTTCACGTTGTCTCTCTTCGTCTTGCATTTCTTTCTTCCTCATCCGAAGCTTAATCATTATATACTCTAGATAATCTTACCAAAATTTCAACTTTTAATCAATGAAAAAAGTGTAATAAATATTCAATTCTCCTTATTAAAATTGCATGTAGATCAGCCATTTTAATTTTTAAATGTGCAAGTACATCGTGAAGGTAATAACGAAAAACAAATACATCAATATTCACATACCCGCCCATCCATCCTATATATATATATATATATATATATATATATATATATATATATATATATATATATATATATATATATATATATATACACACGTTTTCACTCGCTTTCGAATGCCCAAGAATGTAACTAAACCAAAATAATCGTGTTATTATCTCACTTGCATCTATCGTTGCACGGACACCATAGTTTCTGTTCTGATGTGCCCCTGCTGAAGACCAATCCAGGTTCGTACCAGGGGTTATAAAAGGTTGACGAAGGTCAGTATATTTTATGTTGTCTGCTTCAGGGTCGCTGCCTGCTGTATATGCTACCATTTCATCATTCTTTGTATACCTTAAATATAGCATAGAAAATTATATTTGAATTTTGATTTCTATTATGATCAATATTTTTTTCTCCATAACTATTGTGTAAGAAGCATAGCATGTTACCTTTGTCCATACATTTGTCTGACTTAGTGTTGGGTTTATGTCAGTTTCTCATATGATCTTGGTCCCTTCCCTGCATAACAGAACATGTCTTTCACGGTCTATCGGTTTTATCGCAATAACATCGCACAATTCATGATATAGATTAGGGGTCTTGGATTAAAAGACAAGATAGCTAGCAACATAGTCTCGTTCAACGAGACTCTCGCGTGGATCAGTATGATTTATGCCGTACGAGGGTCTGCTAAAATGCTTCATTATTGCAGATGGAATGAGCCTGTGTCAAATTTTGTGGAAGCAAAACTACAAAGACATCTCTCACTATCTCAACATTTATCTAGGCATACTTTTCTACAATATTTATCCATCACTTTGTAAAGAGGCGTTGATGCAAGAGGCGTGTATCATTCAGTCAATGAAACCGTCCATATTTACACCAAACATGACGTTATCTCATCGACGTATTACGTCACCTCATCTCATAATCCAATGAAACCGCTTCTCTAAGTTATGGGAAAGCCTCATTCTTTCAGATTTCTACTACACTCTCGTTTAGCGAAGATCTCAGAGAGCCACGCAAGATGTCTGGTTGAAGGAGACTAAAGTTAATCAAGATTTCGGCATCAGTGCGACATTCAAAAATATTACTGATAACTGTTTGCTCCTCACGCACCATTCAAAATTGATTCATCTTCAAGAGACGTCTAAACAATCTTTAACTGGATATGCATTTGGAACTTTTTTAAGGCGACAGGAAACAAAATTAAGACATAGTTCCTTTCATTGCACCTGATTTCAAGTTCGAATAATATGACGTCACAGTACCAAAACTAGGCAGAGTACCAAATCCGACCCCATGAAGTTCTCCAGTATGATTAAATGCATTTAAATTTGAAGTGTTCTCGTTTGTGCAGTTTCCATATGAATACATATTTTGCATATATATTCTTTGTATATCGTTATATTAGGCCTTTTACAAATGAAAGGTTAAACTTTTATGAATTGAACAGAATGATTCAAATACTCAATTCCTTAATATAAAGAATGATGAGTTATTGCCTCATTAAAAAGAGGTAATACAGTTGTATTGTCTTTGTGCGAAAGTAGGAATAGAAATTGATTGGTGCCAACTAGAATACATTTAATGAATATTTATTGTTAAGTTGTAGTGAGTGTGTTTTGAAATGCGATTTCACGTATAAGTAATTACCTTCTTTTTACAATAATAATAATAATAATAATAATAATAATAATAATAATAATGAAATACTTTTTAAACAAAATAAATAAAATATAAAATAAAAAACAGGCATCCCAATTCATTTGACTGAAATTCATGAAAAAAAATCAGAGCATGAGTGAATAGCGTAGTTAAGTTAAACAGTAGTGGATTATACTTTTAATTATTTTAATCCCTCTCTTCCAACAATCATGAACACACATACGAACAATTACATGTGTATATGAAAAGTTTGAAAATTACTCTTTCAAGAACATCACATGATCACTCTGAATTGTAATTAATATGTGCAGATATGTAGATTTGAAATAATATGTATAGGTATATTTATATGTCAGATTTGGTCTGCTATAGATTGGTGTTTTTTTGTTGTTGATGCTGTTTTTGTTGTTGTTGTTGTTGCTGCTGCTGCTGCTGCTGCTGCTGCTGTTTTTTCTGTTTTGTTTTGTGTTCACTCACCATCCGATGTAGTCACCGGGATAAACTGTCATCTGGGCACCACTTGGAACATTCAGTGTAATTAACATATTTGTCTTTACTGAAAATTAAAGAAACATACATTTTACCGTCGCCACGGTTTCAGTTTGTACACTGCTTTTGATTTCCATCATACTTAGGTAAGTTGTACTTTATTACTGACTCGATTTTTTTAAAAGTTTATGAATAATATATTTTTCTTATACAAATAATTCATGTATTTTGACTGATGTCAAGAAGTAAAGAAAGTGAGTGGAGAAGAAAAAGTAAAGGATGAAGCGGAGGAAAGAAAGAAAGAAAGAAATGGAGGCAAAGAAAACTATGCTGACAATGGCGATAATTACAATAACGAAGATGACTCTCTAGTAGTACAGGCAGTAATAGTGGTTACATTGGTAGTAGTAGCGACTAGAAATAAACGGCAAGATTCCAATCGAGCAAAGCCATTTAGATCAAATTTTAATTTGACTTTAGGACAAAACAAATAAATATTTTTAGAAAATTTTAAAATATGGGGGTCCGATTAAATAAAATGAATGTTTTTCCCCAATGCTAATAATGTAATATATTTGGATGCAAATTCCATGTCTACATGCTTTATTGTCCGTCCCTCTAAGTTATATTTATTTTTTATCCTGTAATCAGTCTATGCAAATTAAATTTATTTTTTGTCCTGTAACATTTTATACAGAGAACCTTTTCTAATTATTTTTTTTTCAAAACTCCACATACGTATGAAAATTATGACTATTGTTTCCTACTTTGTTCATCGAAAAACAGTAAATAAAAAGTGCTCGAAAACTTACAGACAATACAGTGGACAAAAGTTGCACAAATACATAAAAAAATTTGTGATCCCACGCAAGAAGAATATTTGTGTTTTTGATATTTTCTTGAACCCATAATAAAACTCAAAAGTATTGCAATACAAATTGCTAAAACACATACATGCCACAAATTCATTGGATCCAGCAAGTTTGTAGGCAGTTCCCGATGTTGACCTCCACACCTCAAACAACACTGTCCCTGTGTTATTTCTAATAAAAGCTTGCCATTGTATAACTATTCCGCAACACGGGAACTGATATACCGAATCTGCCGCTAGATAGGCGCAACCTGCAAGATCAAACCAAAATTAAAGTTAAAGATTTCAATATAGAGCTCTCTAAAAACCGGAAACCATTAACTTTTAAGTTCCTTATCCGATTCAAATTTTGAAAAGATAAAGCAATTAATTTAATCACTATATTTACGAAAGGTTACATACTAAAGAAAAAGGGACATTTCTAAGATAGAATTTGATTTTAGGTAAATTTCATTTCCCACAATGAATTTGAAATATGTAAAATAACATTCTCTACAGAATTTCGGATGCTGCCATGTTAACTGAATCCTTTCTCTTCTGAAAAGTAATAAATTTTGAATTGAGTGAGTCTAACTTACATTATAAACGTTATTTTTTTCAATAATAATGATCACAAATTTGTTTGATTATAATTCCTAAATGATATTTAATGCTCACATCCTTATTAATAGTTATGCTGGACATTTATTGTCAATCAATATTCATTGGATTTTATCAGTATCATCGACAACGAATAGAGAGCGCTTATATTTTCTTTCGGATAATTTGCACTAGATTTATGGAATGGATACAACAGTGGAAAAAATACTATAATAACCAACCTATAGTTCCATCGATGGTATTGTTGAATAAATACGGCTGGTTTTGTCCTATGTAGCCCACGGCGGTACATTCTGAAAAATAATGTAAAAAAAAAAAAAAATAGTATGTCTCTATGACAATTCTGATATATGTATTAACAAAAGATTATAAATTTTGAATAAATAGAGTGGAAGTGAAAATTTTGTATCCGCGTAACAATATCTCGTATAATGCTAAGATAAGGCAGAGGGAAACAAATGCAGCATTAACATTTATTAATGTGCAAACATTTGTCGAATATTTATTACGAAATGGAAATAGTTGGTTCACTTTTTGTATGCAGTAACATTAAAACAAAAAGACGTTTGGAATCACCCTAGATGGAAGCGATTCTTAAGTTTGAGATAATGTCAGTATTTCATTTTAAATTTGTTTAATATTCCATGTATAAAATAAATACATTTATAAGATTTCTATCATGATATCTATTTTATTACATAATGAGCAAGAAGGTTTGTATAGTGTGATATATTTATATATATATTTGTATATATTTTATATATTTTACTGGTTCAATAGTAGTAAATGTTAATTGTCTTCTTGCTTTTATTGATTCAAACCTGGGGAACAATTAGCATCAATGCATTGTCATCTCAAAAGATATTCTTGCTCTCTAAAATTTGAACTTACACATTGTATTCTTCTTTAATATTATATATCTAAAATTGTAAAGTTGCATAACATTTGTGAGGGATCGTTATAATGGGTAGATTGTTCCATCTAATACGACAAGGCTACAACATTTTCAATGTTCTCAGTTTATCTTCGAGGAATTTTAGCTGTTGGCTGAATATCAAACATCAAATTTGTCTGGAACAATGATACCATTTTTTAAAATCGTTTATTAGTAGATGAAAGGTTAGTTCAAAGTGCAAGCTATCAAAACTAATCAAAACATCTTATTAGATATTGTCAAACACCCCTCTGTGAGATCCTACCGTTAATTTTCCTACAGTATATCGGCATTATATTTCGCCACATAGGTTTAATTGATCAATGTATGTTTGCACATTTTTATTCAATCCACGAGGGCAAAAGAATAAAGTACAAATCAGCACCAAACGACATTTACCGTAATTTGAGTTCTGTGACATTTACCGTAATTTGAGTTTTGTGATGTGAACATTTATGATTGGTTTCAAAAGTGCTAATCAGTGTGCCGTTTTCTCACAATTATGAAATGTCAATTTTATAAAATAGGTTTTGCGAGATGCCACGTAAACGTGGATAAGTTTTTGTCTTTCAAATTACGGGTGAGCTTGGAACCACTTAAACCTATTATAACCAATCGGTTTCAGACCCACGAAAAAGCAACCCAGCACCTGAAAATACTTTCAGTTAAATAACAATCTTTGTGATCTTGATTTCACAAAATATTTCAAGTAAGAGAACGTTGCTTTCCAAACAGACAGTACTGAATGAAATATGAATGGGAACTTGGCTGAGGTATAATGAACGCTAGCTCTCTTTTGTATTTAAATAAAAAAATTATCAAAAAATAAATTCTATAAAGCGTACATATCAAGTTCAAAAGTGTATTATTTAGGCTGCATAAAAAAAATGTTGAACTTCGGCTCTACATTTTCAAACTTTTCAAGAAGATATTAATTACATAAAATTCTTGAGTGAAATATGAAGTGGTTTGGTCAAATACTAATAATACCAATTTGTCGCCTAATATCACAAAATACACCCTAAGAAGTCGTGATCACTATTTATGGAGTTCATTTTGTCATTCATGCGTAACTACTTCCATTGTTCAAATAAGTAGACTGGCATGTTTGTCTATTTTCTACGGCAAAATACCCCCAAAAGAAGTTAGTGTTATGTGCATTAAATATGCGAAATGAACTTCCCGATTTGAGTTCAAAATAATTACAACATTAAACAACTCATGCTTAAGGAAGATGAAGTTATTTAACTCACCATAGTCAGTGCTAATAAGAGTGAGAAAATCAAATAAGTACAGCGATTTCAGCCCAGAACAATCTTCTCTTTTATGACTTTTGCTTCATCATTAACGAGTAATATATTTAATATGTAAACTCGTAGAAATCATGATTACCTTGGATACCCAAAATTTATTTTCTTAAAATATTTGTTTATTACAGTATTTAAATTGAGAGTCCGATATCTTGTAGAATGCATATGATAAATACATGTGCAAATCATAATTCATCAAAAAGGCACAAAACATAACACATAAGGCTCAGTATAATCCATGTATTCTATTAATATGAATCTGTGAGAGATAATAATATCTATTACAAGGAGACTGTATAGATGTATTGCTTTGTGGACACAACTAATTCATATAGACTATTGATGGACTGAAAATCCATCTTTATCTTTTGCCCAATCTCTTCCTCCGTCAGTTTCTACTCATTTGATTTATCTGCATGTCCACCAATCCATCAATATTTAGTACGTAATCATTTGGGAATGTAGTCAAGTATGACAATACATAAATAAGTAAAATATCTCGATATTCGAGTAAATATGTGCTCCTTGGCACTTCTCTTGCTTAAGGAACTTGACGAGGACAAGAGTCAGGTTAATTTGGTTAGTTAACCAGTTGTGTTATTTTCTTACTATTAAAGGTATCATAAGAACATAAACTGTATTATAATTTATTATTATTTTTTTTATATTCTTTTTGTTATTTTTTTCTTTGTTTGTTTAAGAATGGATCCAAGTCGAAATATGCACCACTTAGACCCAACTGGTTATTCGCTCATATCGATTCCTTTATTGTCTTCATCTACTTGTAAAACTTATATACGTGTCAGTAACATTTTGCATAAGTTAGAGGAACCTATGACCTGATCCCTTGATGTTAAAATACTGAAAATGATACATAGTTCAATCAATAGAAGGTACACGCTTATACTATGCAAATGTAGACGGATAAATGGATACATATAATATTCATATGTGTATATACAATTTATGTATGTATTTTAAAATGCATATACTAAAATATATATGTAGAGTTAATGTTACAAATCTTACTATAATACTTTTCCAGAATATTGTTTGTTTCGATAAAACACTTTGTACATACCATCTACATAACTGACTATGCGGAAAAATCGCTTTTATGGAATACTATACAGTACTATTCTTTATTTAAGCCTCACCTTTGTAAATGAATTACCTATAAAAAATATAACATAAAAACGCACAATGACCACTTTTAAAAGTTACGAGAGACTTTTAAACATGGATGATATTGCATTTTATTAGTTATAAGTAAAAACGTCTGCGATAATTTAAAATGTCATAGAAAGTTTTGGCACTGGCTTTCACAATATTCAGTTCGACACAGAAAAAACTGTCTGTCTACATTATTCAATAATTCAAAGTCTGTATAAAGCTTTAAAACATGCATGGCCAAGTCTATTCATGAAAACTGACAGGATGGCAACCTTTTTGTCAATCAATAAATTTATGAGTTTCTTCAACGAGCTTTAATGAGTTTTCGTGCTTGAGTGTAACAAGAACTCACTGAGGTTAAACATGACTAAGGGATTTGTCTCTTGTGTTTAACATCTGATATGGTAAAGGAATATAAATGGTTTAAATCTTTTCTGAAATTATAATTCGAATAGCTTATCCCATATCAAGATCTTTCCAATCCATTACGGGTCGCTGATGCATGTCCTAAAGCACCATTTGATATGTTTTATGTCTCCGAGTAACAAAATATTTCTAGCGAAGAAGAGAAAGTGACTATGGGCTATATTAAATTTTTATAGCCAGGATTCTTAGGCTCGATAATACAAATGTTTTATGTTGATAAGGGGATCAAACAGATCATTATTTCTAAGAAACTATTTTTCAGTAAATCTACTTTATCTATCGGTAAATACCTATACACTTGGAAATAAATAATCGTACACTCAGCGATACTTTTGTCCAATTCGTCATCTATCAAATGTACATGTAAATTTTATCTTGAGATGGATCTTCAGTGTATAATCGTGGTTGTAATGGTGTTTTTCCAAGTGGTTTCAATTTTTAATGTTATCTCAGGTAATGATTTCTTTTTTTCTTTCTTCTCCCATAAAATAATATTTGGTTTATTTTATCTATAAGTTTGCATATTTAAATTGCTGATTCAAGAGGAGAACAAAGGGAATCTATCCAATAACTTTTTAGTCAAAATTATTCATAATTTTAAATTATTAATAAATTGTGTGAAGAATGTTGGAATAAATTAATCATATAAGACTATTATCGACTGTCCTGATTTCGTGAATCTCCTTGATTCGTGCGCCATGTTTCTCGAGAGTTCACGCGCTTGTGTCGAGATCCTGACGTCATCCACTGGATCACCAGCGCCCTTTCATAGTGATATTAAGTGTTGATTAAGAAATATTCGACGAAATGAGATTTTAAAACGTACGTCAATTCAAATTAAAGAAAATATAATGAAAATATCCAATTTACCTAATACCATATTTGGGCGCTGGAGTGTGTGTTAAGCTAGGGCCGCTGTTCACATGTTGGCTTTTCTTGTCATTTCTATTAATAGAAACCTAACATTGGGGATTTCTGAGACGGCAAAGATAGTGTAAAAAAGTGGTTATTATCACGTGTGTTTTTTATATCATGTTAGAAAAAAGTCTAACGGAACTGTATACGGTATGGAATTCTTAATCGGAACATTTAAAATGTGAAATGAAAAATGTCTGTGATGAAATAGCTTGAAAGCAACTTTTAAATTCACGATAAGTTTGCCAAACAAATTGTTTTTATTTTTATATTTTTATCGAAATAGCTTGAAAATTAACATTGCAAATGGTCGTATGTTAGGGGCACGAACCATGGATGATACTCCGAAAATAAGCAAACTTTGACTAATTCGAAAAACGGTAACTTGCAAATGATTTAGTGGAATGCTAAGCATTTTGCAGCGATGAATAAACTAAGCTAAACACACTCAACAATAATTTTAATAGTTTCTCGCAATATTATAGTGCAAGCATTAAACTTCACGTTAAAGGCACGAACCATGACACGTACAGGATATATCATCTGAGATGACTTCTTGTGATTAACCACACATTTACTTTAAATTAGGACTTCCATCAACTTAACATCTCGAGTCACTTCTATCTACGTAAAGTTCTAAATGCCAAGGGTTATTTATTTATTTTTTTTAAAAATCATTTTATTGTGCGAAAATGTATTTTTTATAATTTGTCCAAAACGTAGAGTATAGGATGCACATCATTCAACGTTATTGATCTTTCTCTTCAGTATTGCAAAAAGTAGTAACACTCATTTTTACACAAGTAATCTTGAACCTTTCTCGGGCAATTGGTATGCCAAGTTCC